>OY755041.1:51278777-52478777 GCA_963576565.1 Aspidapion aeneum | reverse complement strand
TCAGACTTTTGGTTTCGATTTCGTCTTTTCTGATCATCAGATCTTCTAGGCAGCGGAATTATTGCTTCTGGAGAAACTAAAGTATTCTTTGGGCTGACTTTAGACATAGAAGGTTTGTAACAAAGCTCCTCTAGTACCACTGCTGTAGTACTTGCTACCGGACTATTTCTTGCCCGCTTTTGAGGAGTAACATTTGATTCTGCTACCTTGTTTTTTGGGCTGTGGATGTATAAGATGCGTCATAGTCCACTGGAATTTGTACTGCTGAGGTACTCGCAACCGGGTTATTTGCTGACTGTTTTTGAGGAATCACATGCTTTGTCACCATATTTTTGCGTAAGGCGACTAGTGGTAGAGAAAATTCAGAATCTGAGTCCGATTCGCTATCATTTTTTTGCTGTGTTGCGATGTGTCTCTCTGTCACAGTTGATGGGAGAAAATCTGCATCATCAAATATGTTCTGATTTATTGGATAAATTCCGCAGGATTCGAAAGCTTTGATACCTTTATCCATGGTAGAACAACGTTCATAGGCGTACCCCAATAATTTCGCAATCTGGAAGTGGGTTATATTTCTTCCGGGTTTGTTGGTTAACCAACGAACACATTCAGCTGCGTAAAACGTTTTTAGTGGTTTGAAATAACATCGGTCCAAAGGCTGAATCCTATGACTGCTAATAAAATAGCCTGCAGAGATCTATGGGATGAATGGTTGTCTAGTATTAACAACACAGGATGCTCAATATCAGCTCTTACATGGGCGTGAAAATGTTTCAGCCAGTCTAGAAACAAGTTGGTGTCCATATAACCTGAATCTGAGATCATTTCAAGAGATTGGGGCGGGGCTCTATCCATAAGTTCATCCTTCATGCGCTTACGTGGAAATATCAAAGCTGGTGGGATATAATTTCCTACAGCACTCATGGCACAGACAATAGTCATTGATTCCCCGCGCTCAGCAGAAGATATCTTACAAACTATTTTTTCCCTTTAGCTATTTTTTCCCTTTAGTACTGACAACCTTGGGTATTTTATTTGGAACTGTAGAGATACTACTTTCATCCATGTTGAATACGGAGCCTGGGGGAAACTTAAATTTTTTGAAAAGTTCGGTTAAATTTGAAAAGAAAACGTCGATCTGAGTTTTATTAAAGCCCATTACCCTGGCTAAACTAGTTGGATTTGGTGTTCTTGAGGAAAGACCGTATTTTTTTATGAAATTGTACGCCCAGTCTTTGCCAGCTAGTTTCGTAATCGGACTGAACGGATGATCAACATTATTTAATACGGCGAACTCGTACCCAATGCTCCTTAAAGTTTTAAATGTGAGTCCATAAAACCTATTGTCCAATTCTTTACAGTGCTCAACCAACATCCATTTCAGGTGTAAATACTGATGAATAGTGACCAAAGGAAACAGCACCATGTCCTGACTTCAACCTTTTTCTTAAAGTAGACTCATGGATTCCTAGACCAGCAGCAGCTGTTCGAATTGAAACACTATAGGCTAACTGAGCTCGAGCTGTTTGAAGCATTTCCTCTGTGCATAATTTTCTTTCAGATTTTCTTTTATAGTTCCTGCAAAAAAAACGTTAAAAATAATCTAATAACAAATACTTTCATATGGGGCAAAAGTTGCAAAACGTATGGGGCAAAAGTACGCACGTACTAATGCCCCATACGAAAATGTGACTTATGCCCCATTTCGACACTTAACATTCAAATTTGCCGCTGCTTCTACTGTCAAATGATCCATGTGATTTTAATGCATTTATTATAACCTCACATATTGTACATATTGTGGAAATTTTGTTTTAAAAATATAACCACAAGTTGTTGTACAATATACTATTAAGTAGTAAGTAAAAATAACATGCAAGAATAAAAAAAATAATAAATACCTCATATTTAAAACACCACTTCACAATTAAAAAAAAAAAACATTGGACAGCTTCACCTCTAGGATCGAACGCTATTATATGACTACGCGGCCAAATTGTCTATCTAGTTCTGAGAAAACGACTGATACTTTTGCCCCGCGCGGACTATTGCCCCACTCTACTCTATCTTTTATCTGAATATTCCAACTAATCTTCAGAAAAACAGTAGTTGCTTTTATCAACCTAAATCTTCGAATAAAAATATGATGATTAGTAAACCGTCAAGAAAACCCCATATCCACAAAGCCAATCTCCTTTCAACTAATTTTTTGCAATAAAGTTTATTAATTCTATTTTATTGTGTCACAAAAATAAATTATAACCAAAAAATTGACAGGTAAATGGAAATAATAACTTTAAAATAACTAATTGAGCTTTAAAAACGGTTTAATTCGCCGAGTTTGGCCAATTAGTGAATGCTCCATTAAGGAAGGCTTAGGGGACCATTAAAAGCAGTGCACTACACAAAATCTCCTAATGGTGGTTCAAAGGACCTTTAGTTAAAGAGCAAAGTGGGTTTTGTGCAGGTAGATCTTGTATTGATAATGTCTTTTGTCTTAAACAAGTAATTGAGAAAAGGAGTGCCAAAAATATAGACTCTTGTTACCTTTGTCGACCTACAAAAAGCCTATGATACCGTTCCAGTAGAAAAAAATATAGACAGTGTTAGAGCAAACTAATATCAATTATACATACATAAAAGCGATAAAAGAACTACACAAATAGTCAAAATCTAAAATTAAGAATGGAAATCGACTTTCAAAAGAATTCCTGGTAATAAAAGGCTTAAGACAGGGTTGTTGTATCTCTCCAACTTTTTTTAAAATATTTATCGCAGTAGCTCTAAAAAACTGAAAACGTAAAGTACACGACATGGGAATACAACTTAACGAACGATTTACCAAATACACACTACAGTTTGCTGACGACCAAGTAATTGTAGCTAATGATAAAGAAGACATGGAGTATATGATGAAAAAGTTAATGGAAGAATACCAAAAGTGGGGATTAACGGTGAACGTGGACAAGACACGGTACGTATGCATTATACACGAATCAAGTAAGTTAGGACTACACAATGGACAGTTAACAGTATTTTATAGAGCAGAGAGAAAAACGCCGTTGTATGGAATACAGACTTCGCGTAACAGAAAAATACATAACAAAAATGGAAAGTGTCGAAATGGATGCATAAGAAGATCAATTAGAATATCTAGAACAGATCACATAAGAAATGATATCATAAAAGAAAGAATGGGAATCGAGGGAAGCATAACGGATGACATTACTAAAACACAACTGATATGGTACGGCCATGTACACCTGATGAACGACGAAAGATTACCAAAGCAGGTTCTAAAATGGCAACCAATAGGACGCAGAAAAAGAGGGCGTCCTAAACTAGAATGGCAACAGTCAATCCAAAGATCAATCAGCAAAAAAAACCTGACAGAGATTGTCAGGATCGAAGGAGGTGGAGAATAGGCGTCGGACAACGTAGAAAAACGTTCTAAACCAACATAGTAGTAGTAGTAGTTTAAAGTCCCAAACAAAGTTTTTGCAAGTAAGCGTTACTTACCTAATTTTTCTTAGTGTCAACAATTCGCACAAATCCTGCAGTTGTCTGAATTCTTCAGAATCTGTTGCAAAACGTTCCTGAAGGTCGACGCACGTTGACAAAATTTTCTCCGATTCTCTAACGACTAGGTCGCAGCATAGCATCACCGTAAATTGCATTGACTGAAAAAAAAATATCACAAAATAAATGGATCCATGATGAATCTGAAACCTTCCTAGCCCATTAGCACTCTACAAGTGAACTTCACGCTATATCAGCCTTGAAAACAGTTTTTGTAAATATCTGTGAAACAAAAGGTCCCACGAGGTTTTTAGTAATAACATAAACTATTATTGAACAAAACGTGTTCTACTAGATTCCGAAAAACGCATATTGATGCGATGCTCCTTGAAAAAGCATATTTTCAATTTTGAAACTGTCAAAAAACTGTCATTAGCATCAATGGATTTTTATTAAAATCTAATCAGCTCTTTACAGTATTGAAAAATTCTCTGTTTCGAGCACATACAACGGAGCGTGAATCATTAAAAATATTTTCAAAAGAATATTTTTACTTTCCTAGCCCGCGTAGCAATGGTTAGAGAGGGTATTAGTATGGACGAAAACATTTTTGTTTGAGATAACGCCGAAAACGTATTATTTAGGTTTATTTTGACACACACAATTTTTGAGATAACTTTTTGACAGTTATCAGCTGTTTACCATAACAAATAGCATAGGCCAACGAAAAAAAGTTGTAAAAAGTTGTCTCAAAAATAACGATATGAACTTTATATTATTTCTGTCCGTAACCATATACTTAATTACGTATATGTCCGTAACACGATATGTCCTAAACCGTTGAATCGATTTTCATAAAATTTTCACGTAAAATAGTGTTCCGCACTCTTACGAGCTGATTAGATTTTGGTCAAAATCCATTAATACCAAAGACAGTTTTTTTACAATTCAAAAATTAATTTTTTTAAAACTTTTTAATGGAGTGTCCTATCAATATACAGTTTTCAGAATATAGTAGACTGCATTTTGCTAAATAATTCGTGTTATAACCAAAAACTTCTGGGGAGCTTTAGTTTCGGAGATATTGACAGAAAACTGTTTTTAAAGCTGATATATCATGGCTTCACTTGAAGTGTGCTAATAGCCTAGCTAGGAAGGTATCAGATCCGTCATGGATCCACTTATTTAAAAATAATTTTTAAAAACATTTTTTAAATTTTTTCTTAAACAGTTTTTTTTTTAAATTACACACACAATTCATAAAGTAAAATTTAAAACATGACTTTCGCCATAGGCGTGCACACTACCGGGTGGGTCAAAAAACCGGACAAAATGTTTTTTGTTATAACTTTTCTTGTTGGAATAAATTAATATTTACAGCAAACGGATCAGGATTTTAAGCAGATTTTTTTGTTCGCGTCTTAAAATCCAGAATGGCGGACAAAATCATACTTGATTCTTCAAAGATAATTATTGTTTATTGTTATGAAAATTTTTTTGGAATTTTGTTTATTCATAAAAAATCTCTGTTTCAACCACATACAACGAGGCGTGCATCATTAAAAACATTTTCGAAAGTATATTTTTTAAAAATCATTTTTCCAAAACATTTTTTTATTTTTTTTTAAATAGATTTTTTTTAAAATTACATATACAATTTATTAAAGTTAAACTTAAAACATATCTTTCGCCATAGGTGTGCACACTAATATACCGGGTGGGTCAAAAAACCGGACAAAATGTTTTTGTTGTAACTTTTTTTGTAGTAATAAATTAATCTTTACAGCAAATGGATCAGGATTTTAAGCAGATTTTTTTTTGTTCGGGTCAAAATCATAAGGAATGAAAATGTTAAGGAATTTTTTGTATTCGTAAAAAATCTCTATTTCAACCACATACAACGAGGCGTGAATCATTAAAAACATTTTCAAAAAAATATTTTTTAAAAATCATTTTTTAAATTTTTTCTTATAGATTTTTTCTTATAAATTTTTTGTTATCGTAAAAAATCTCTGCTTCAACCACATACAACGAGACGTAAATCAATTAAAACATTTTCTAAAAACAATTTTTTAAAAATCATTTTTTCAAAAACATTTTTTAATATTTTTTTTAAATAAATTTTTTGAAAAATTACACATACAATTCATTAAAGTTAAATGGAATAAATTAATATTTACAGCAAATGAAATCCGGAATGGCGAAGAAAATCATACTTGATTTTTCAAAGATGATTGTTTATTGTTATGTTCGAAAAATGTTTAGGAATTTTTTGTATTCGTAAAAAATCTCTGTTTCAACCACATTCAACGAGGCCTGAATCATTAAAATCAGTTTAGTGATTCTCAAAAATCAATTTTTGTTTCAACCATTTTGTTTTACCGATGCAATCGTATAGCATTCTCCATTCTACTTGCAATAATTTGCTTATAAACTAAACAGAACCGTTTTTAATGAAGTGAAAAGCATTATTGTAAGGTATTTAAAGACCATTATTATTAACAAAACTTACAGACATCCTAAAATCCAACTCAAACAAAAGAAAAGTTGCTCCTTAAAAAACTCGTTTACTGTTATGTTTCAAGAAAGTTTTGGACTTATTTATATATATATTTATCGGTTTCATAACGTTCTACGTCTTCCGATACCCAATCTCCACTCGTTTCTGTCTGCCCATAATTCATCATCTAGGCCTCTTATTCTTATTTCACTATCTATTCCTTCTCTCCAGCTTCTCCTCGGCCTTCCTCGTTTTCTTCGGCCAGTTGGTTTCCATTGTAATATTTGTTTAGGTAGTCTTCCATCATCCATTCTCTGTACATGTCCGTACCACACCAGTTGTTTTGTTCTTATATCATCCACTAGAGTACTTTCACCCACTGTCATAATTTCTCTTATTCTTTGATTGGTAACTCTTTCTCTTTTTGATTTCCCTGCTGCTCTTCTCCAATAGTCCATCTCCGTAGCGGAAAGCATTTTTTCTGTTCTATCTTTGATTGGCCATACTTCTGAGCCGTATGTAATAATACTTTTTACAATGGTGTTATATATAAGCTTTTTGTTATGTTTTGATATACTTTGGTCCCAAATTATTCCATTTAATAAAGTTATTGCTTTTCTTCCTTGTACGTTTCTATCTTTTATAGCTTTGTCTAGTGTTCCGTCAGCTGTAATTTTTAGACCCTAGTATTTATACTCATCACAGGACTGAATTCGCTGCCCAGTATTTAAGATTAGATCCTGTTTCGTTCCACCAATACACATATACTCTGTCTTATTGATATTAACCTCTAGTCCCCACTTATTGTACTCTTCTATTAGTTTTCGTGTCATATATTCGAGGTCGTCATAATCCTGAGCCACCACTATCTGATCATCGGCGAAACATAAAGTATACAAGGTGGTTTCATCCAACGGAATTCCCATGTTTTGGCATTTTCTCTTCCAGACTTTAAGGACCTGTCCCAAATATATCTTGAAGAGCGTAGGCGAGATACAGCAACCTTGTTTAAGACCTTTATTTACTTGAAAACCTTTGGTTAGTTTTCCTTTTATTTTAACTTTTGCCTTACTATTGCGGTATAACTCTTTGATGGCCTTAATTAGTTGTACGCTTATGTTTGTCTTTTCCAACGCTTTCCAAAGTAGATTTAGTGGTATACTATCATATGCCTTCTGCAAATCTACGTAAAGCAGATGGCGCTCTTGTCCGTATGCCATTTTCTTTTCAATAACTTGGGTTATACAATAGAGATGATCTGAAGTCGATCTACCCGCCCTGAAACCAGCTTGTTCTTCTGCCTCCATATCTTTCTATTCGCTCTCCACTTTATTTCTTATTATTTTGCCATATGTTAGTTCTGCTTAGCGTACTAGTTACAGATATACCTCTATAATTGTCACATATATCTTTCCTTCCTTTTTTGTGTATTGTGGATATATATGACGTTTTCCACTCAGTTGGTACTACAGCGCCATTTAAATATCTTTGGAAAAGATTCCGTAATCTCCAAAACAATTCTTCAGTGCCATATTTAATAAGTTCAGCTAGCTGGGATATTTCCGGGTCCGGCAGATTTACCGCTTTTTAAGGTTTTGCACACGTTTTTGACCTCAGATATTGTGAGGGGTACTGGAGATCCCATCGTTCTAATGATATTGTCTCTTTCGTCTTCCTTGAATTCTGCTCTATCTTCAGTTTTTTAAAATGCTCATCCCATTCTTTGTCTGGTATTGGTGAAATAATATCTCTGCATGTTTCTTTTTTGATCGATCTTATAGTTTTCCAGCTTTCGGTACTTCTCCTACCTCCTAAGTAAGAATCTATTTTCTGGCACTTTTGCATCCATGATTGATTTTTCTTATCACTGATCATTCTTCTCACCTTTGATCTGTCTTTTGGGATAAGTATGTGTGATATAATTTCCTTTTTTCCTCTATTTCACTTTCCATTCCAGCATCCCACCAGTATGGTTTTGTTCTTTTAGGAGTTTCTTCCACTAATCCTAGTGCTTCTTTTGCAGCTTGATAGATGCTTAATGTGATACCTTCGTATTCCTCATCTGGGGTTTCACCTGAACTTGAATTAAGTTTTTCGTTCAGTCTCTTTTTGTATAAGTTTTTTACGCTGTCATGTTCTAGGCTTAGTAGATTATATTGACAGTGATCAATTTCCTCATTCACTGAATCATCAAGATTTTGTTGATGGAGGCTTCGGCCTTGATAAGGAAAGAGAATTTTAGTCTCCAGAAAATAGTGACCACTTCCGCATGTTGATCCACGCTTTGTTCTGACATCTTGAATTTTTAGTTTTGTCTTTTGTTTAGTGATAAGATAATCAATGACGGATTTCAGGTTTTGTGAGGGTTTGGTCCAGGTATATTTGTGTATTTTCTTATGTTGGAAAAAACCGTTTTGGATTTTTAGGTCTAATTGCTCACATACTGTGATAAGCCAGTTTCCATTGTCATTAACAACATCTTCTCCATATTGGCCATCTGTCAGATCATTTACTCTGTTACCTGTTCTACTATTTAAATCTCCCAATATTACAATTTCTCTAGATGTACTTACTGCTGATATTTCATTGTGGATTTCTTCAAAAAAATTGTCTTTCACGGCTACATTTGCATCGTCATTATACGCATAGATTCCAAAAATCGTAAGTCTCATTCCTTTTATTGTTATATTCATTCTTATTAGCCGTTCATTTACTGCTTCCCAGTTGGTGATAAATTTTCTAAATCTTTTGTTGACCAAAATAGATACTCCTTGTTGAGCATGTTTTTCTTTTGCCACTCCGCTAAAGAAATGGTCATACTGTCCTAGGTTTTCAGATCCTTTTCCTTTCTTCTCTCTTCGTTTCTGTTAGTACAGCAAGGTCAACCTTCATTCTGCTGCACTCATGTACTATTTCATTCACTTTTCGACTCATTCCTTGTACGTACCAAAAATCATATTCCTGTTTCTTTGCTTGGTTCGTCTTAGGTTTTTCATTTCTTTCCGAGGCGTTTGATTGGGTTTTTTAACAGTGTACGTTTTTTCCGGGTATCAGAGAGTTAGTCTAATGTCCCAACCCTCAACCTGGAGGACCAGGTGATTTTTGATCGAGGTTTTCTTCCCCTAGCCTTTGACGATTCCAACGCCGGTACTACAAGGCAGCATCTTCTTCTTTTATACTATTCCTAAAAGAAAGGATTGCCACCTGCGCTATGATCACCGTACCGAGGTCCATCCTCTCCGCCTTTCATACCGATGTGGTCTTCTCCCGTAACCCTGGGAATTGGACCCTAAACAGGTGCTAACTCTCCGGGTCAGAGAGTACCTGGAATCTACGGAGGGCAGGGGTCGACTCATTTCCCCTGATAGACATCTGACGAGGTCTACCCCGTACCCGCTTGGACTTATTTAACTTAATAAAAAAGCACTGTCTTCATCGCGCACACACCCTGTATAATATATTAATTTTTGTTTTAACCGTTTTCTTACCGATCATACGACTGCCTTGCCAATTAGGCGCTGACTCGAGTTAAGTATTAACTTTAGAGTTAATTGTTTTTTTAATTATTTTGCGTAAATTTATAACAACTTTAAAGTAACATTAGTGCGATCTTAAGTCTACAGAATAGTCTAAGAGCCCAGTAGGATTTTGGGCTTGAATTGCAAACCGATACTCATATATTTTAATCGATTCGTCATAAGACCATGTCCCAAAAACAATGGAGATACCTGCGAAAATCCTGCATAAACAACCCGCCATCTTTGTTTAAAGATGGCGAAAAGGAGTTTGAATCAAATGTACGCAACTTTTTTATTTTGACATCGATTTTACCCAAACAAATTGTGATTAGCTTCTACTATAATGACCTCTCAAAATCCCTATCAATACTTTGTTTTTTATTTGTCTCTATACTATAAATTATGTAAGTTCCTCAAATACGCTATTTTTTTTTGGTTTTTTGATATTTTCGAGAAAACTGGTTTTACAAAAAAAACATAAAATATAAATAATATGCAGCTTGTTAAGATGTATTCATAGTGGGTCTAATATTTGCTGTAGAAATCATGAAAGTTACTAAAAAACTATACAGAACGAAAAAGGATGTCAAGCTAAATAAGAAACGGCTATTAGTTTCAAACTGATACTGAGGTAGATATGGCGGCTTAAACATGGCCGAAGCGTAATTTACAATTTTATATTTGAGGGTAATTTTTTTATGTAAAACGAACCCCCACGGGGTTAAAGTGTACCTCAGCTAAAAGACAATTTAATTATCTTTAAAAAAGGATAGTACACTTTTTGTCGTAAAGTTAATAGTTTTCCTGAAAAAAACAAAAAATATGCGGCTACATAATTCGATGTTTTCGTTCCATAGAAGTACGACAATGACATGGGTCCATTTAGGGAAAAAATAATTTATGCACAGATAAGCGAACCCGCAGTTACATATTTAAACTTAGCGTCAAAAATCTTACAAAAAACATATTTGTTACTTTTCTGTTAAATTGACAGGTGGTCACGTGATTTTGACAACTTCTTAATGGTTTGAGCTAGAGACTTGGTTCTTTTTTTGATTTGTAGACAAAATTATCCAATTTTGACGACAAAACATATTTTTAAAAATTTTGAATACGGTGCCGCCTGGCTCCCAAAATTTTATAACTAGTCGAATCCGCATTTCGATATTTTAACTGTTGCATAATTAAAATTTTATACTTTTCCAAATTAATGTTTTGATATTTTCTGATAAAAATGTTGATATTGGTATAGTTCCCTTTGTTCTTGCGGTAGTATTTCTGAAGTGAAACTTTTATTTAAAACTGGTGCCGCCCTCTACAATTCGCCAAGAAAAAAATATGCTTTATACGCTACTTTTCGTACTTCTTTTTAGGCCCGATCTGCCACTTTTAATTCCTGAATGTCACTTTTCATCTCCATTTCAATTGGCACTATTTCTAACTTCGTTATTCATGAATTTTTAACACTGAGATAATATACAGGGTGTCCCAGATAAAGTTCGATTTCGAAAACTGTGTAAGAAATACAATTTTGGTTAAAATGCTACAGATGCTCTATAGGAGTTCAAAATATTTACAGGGGTTTTTGTAATGTCGATCGGTCACGTGATTTTGACAACTTCTTAATGGTTTGAGCTAGAGACTTGGTTCTTTTTTTGATTTGTAGACAAAATTATCCAATTTTGACGACAAAACATATTTTTAAAAATTTTGAATACGGTGCCGCCTGGCTCCCAAAATTTTATAACTAGTCGAATCCGCATTTCGATATTTTAACTGTTGCATAATTAAAATTTTATACTTTTCCAAATTAATGTTTTGATATTTTCTGATAAAAATGTTGATATTGGTATAGTTCCCTTTGTTCTTGCGGTAGTATTTCTGAAGTGAAACTTTTATTTAAAACTGGTGCCGCCCTCTACAATTCGCCAAGAAAAAAATATGCTTTATACGCTACTTTTCGTACTTCTTTTTAGGCCCGATCTGCCACTTTTAATTCCTGAATGTCACTTTTCATCTCCATTTCAATTGGCACTATTTCTAACTTCGTTATTCATGAATTTTTAACACTGAGATAATATACAGGGTGTCCCAGATAAAGTTCGATTTCGAAAACTGTGTAAGAAATACAATTTTGGTTAAAATGCTACAGATGCTCTATAGGAGTTCAAAATATTTACAGGGGTTTTTGTAATGTCGAGCAATAAATAAATATATAATAATAAAGACAATTTTTAGTTTTTGCTTTTTTTACATTTATCCAAAGTTGTATTTCTTACATAAATCCCCATTAAATAAGTAGGTAAATGTATCTGGAATACATACTATATTTAATAGGCCAAAACTTTTCTTTTAGTTTTAGTACCTGCTATCTAAATTTGTAGTATTTTCCCTGATAAATGGATAAAACAAAACAGCCATCGATCATTTCGTTTACGAGTTACATCAGTTTAAAAGGTTTTTTTTCATGTACCCACTCAGAGAGGCAAACACAGAAACTTATACTAACGCTGTTACCGGTATCATATACCGCTATTTCTATGTGACGTTTTTTTGAACCCATTAAAAATTATTATAAAATAAGTCTTGTTAATATGTTTTGGTTTATTGAAAATCCAATCTTCTAGTGTACCCTTTTCAACTGAATTTGCCGCCAACTTTTTGAGGGCTCTTTATTTTTACTGTTTGTTAAAGCGGCCGGGAATGCAGTCTTGCCCGAGGTCTTTCCTTTCCTGAGCTGGTTACTAAGATTAAAATCCCTTGTTTTTTGTATTAGGGACTTATTGCAATAGTGCCAGGCACTAATTGTGCCGGGCACTATTCTGACAGATTCGCATTGAAAGTTGATCTTTTAAAATTGACATACCAAAGTCGAATTTATAAATCCAGTCGTTTATTTTCCATTAATAGTGGCGGCACTATTAATGTTGGCTCTTATAATACACAAAGGCCTAATTTTGAAAGAAGACAGCTGTTCTTTTAATGCGAAAATGTCAGAATAGTCCCCGGCACAATTATTGCCTGGCTTTAATGCAATAGGTCCCTATTATTTCTGCTCTTCCTGGCACTAAAATTAGCCAAGAGAGTAAGAAGATATATATATATATATATATATATATATATATATATATATATATATATATATATATATACAGGGTGTCCCAAAACACTGAGTCCACTCAAACATCTTCTGAACTATTGAAGATAACTGAACCATGTTTGGCAGTAATCGTTAACATCAAGAGATCTATTTTATGAAGAGGCGGTTGTGCTGCCCCTGCATTAGGGGGCGACAAAGAGGCGATCAGCTTAAAAATTTTAATTATAAATCCTTATCGATTGATACCTCGTTTTAAAGGTATTTGACAATTAAATGCAGATTTTGATATAGCCGTTAATTGTCTACACAATCAAATCTGTCAAAATCTATCGACTGTCAAAACTAATTTTTTCAGTTTTTGTCAAAATTTACAAGTTTGTTGTTTTAAACAAAAACCCTATTGGGAGATATCTTGTTTGAAAGGTCTTTGAAAACCCATGTACGCTAACTGTCCCTTGCCTATGATAAAAAACGTGTCAAATTCTATCGACTGTCAAACTTATTCTTTTCCCCCCATACGTGGAAATTTTTGACACATATTTTTATGTTGGTATTGCCATGTAGTTTAAGATTTTGGTTGTTTGCCTCTGGTCAATTTAGTTTAGTTTAGTTTAGTTTCTTTATTGGTAAATATTACACATTGTGTTTTTACAAGTCAAATTAAGAAAAAATTACAGTAGGTAAATAAATATTATTGGTAGATAGAAAGTTTTTTTTTTTTTTTTTTTTTTTTCTTTTCTTTTTTTTCTCTTTCTTCCTTTCTTTTTTTTCCCTTTCTCCTTTCTCTTTTTCTTCCCCCAAATGCAATAAAGTATCAACCATAAATCCAGCCCACTTTACAACTTTAAACGCAAAAACCAGAGAAATGGCAAAACAAATCACAAAAAAAAAAAAAAAATGACAAAAGTAATATGAACAGTTATTGACATTTGTAAGAACGAAACGCACTAAAAAATCAAAACAATTAAAACAATTAAAATTGTACCTACTATTACACTATAAACGGATATTCAGTTTTTTTCTTAGAAAACAAAGTTGCTACTGAGATACTCCTCAAAAGAGTAGAACGCATTTTGCAAAAGGTATTTTTTTATTTTTTCAATAAACTTTCTCTCGTCAAGGTTTTTCACCTCTGTGGGAAGGATATTGAAAAATTTTATGCCAAAGTAGTCTGAACCCCTGCGAGTTCTTTCTAGGCGATGGTAGCTAGGTATCAATTTGTCTCGATTTCTCGTTGCACAAGTATGGACGTCTGCATGAGTCAGGAAAAGTTCCTGATTTTTCTTAACATAGATAAGGCAGTTAAGGATAAATACACAAGGGAAAGTCAGAATCCTCAGACTTACAAAGGTATTTCTACAGCAGTCTCGATACTTTAAACCCGACATGATTCTCACGCATCTACGCTGAAGTTTAAAAATTTGCTTAGATTTTGGTGCATGACCCCAGTTCAGAACTGCGTAGGACATACTCGAGCAGAAGTAGCCATGATAAGCTGCAAGTAGAGTTGCAGCGGAAACAGTTTTTGAGAGACTTCTTATTAAAAAAGTAATTTTTGACAGTTTGGAACTTAGGGCATCTATATGAGCCTCCCAGGTCAGACCTGGGTCAAGATGCACCCCGAGCACACAAACTGTCTCATCACTGGGTAGCTCAGATTCAGTTGTTCTCAGTGTAAAGTTCATGTTTTGAGTTTTGCTGTTATTAAGACTGAGTTTGTTAGCTAGGAACCAGTTCTGGATATTTAGTTGGTTGTTTTCTATTATATCTTTAATTGGTTCTGATGGATGATACTGCTGGAGCGTGGTAGTATCATCAGCAAAGAGGATTAGAAGATGGTCTACAATTTCGGAAAAGTTTGGAAGATCATTTATATAAATGAGGAAAAGCAGAGGGCCAAGCACAGAGCCCTGAGGGACTCCATGCTTGATCCTCCGCCTCTCTGAACTCATGTTGTTAAAGTGAACATATTGCTCCCTTTCCTCCATGTAGGACTCAACAAAGGCAACACTGCTTGGATGAAATTTATAGTATTTTAATTTATCAAAAAGGATGTCAAATGAAATGCAGTCAAAAGCCTTTGTCAAGTCCAAAAAGGAGGCATATGTGTCACGTTTTCCTTCGAAACCCCTTGTAACAAACTCAGTCAAACAGTTGATTGCTAGAGTTGTTGACCTTTTATTTCTGAAACCATACTGACTTTGAGTAAAGAGGTTACTGTTTTCACAGTGCTCATTAATCTGGTCTTTCATCAGTGATTCCAACATTTTTGAGATAATAGGCAACAATGAGATGGGTCGATAGTTATTATACTGATCAGAGTTACCCTTGTTTTTAAAGATAGGCACAACTTTTGCAATTTTTAATATTTTAGGAAAATAACTACTTCGGATGCACAGGTTGAATAGATCTGTCAGGGGCCTAGTTAAAATATTTTTGAGGATTTTTACTATTTTAGTGTTTATTTCAAAGTGATCTTTACTATTGCTGTTTTTTAAGTTTGAGATTTTGTTCAATTACAGCATACCCGGGAAAAACATGGAAAAGCACGGAAATATGGATAAAATTACTTATACAGTCTGTGTCCATGAAAGGTCAGTACAATAAAAGCCACCTACTTTAGTCCGACATTGCTCCGTTTTCGAAATACACGGTGTTTTTTAGAAAATAAAAATCGAATAAATAGCTAAAATATAAATATAACTTTTTTCTTAATGTATTTTTTAAACTTTTTTGTTAAAATGTATGCATAAAATAAATCTCTCGATATCATCGATCACTACCAAATATGGTTCAGTTATCTGCAATAGTTCAGCAGATATTTGGGTAGACCCGGATTTTTGGGACACCCTGTATATATTTTTACAAATTTAAAAACATGCCAGTGGTGATTAATTTTGATCGGACATTTTTGTCTACAAAGCAAAAAAAGAACCAAGTCTCTAGATCAAACCGTTAAGAAGTTGCCAAAATCACGTGACCACCTGTCAATTTAAGAGAAAAATATCAAATATGTTTTTTGTAAAATTTTTGACGCTGAGTTTAAACATGTAACTGGGATTCGCTTATCTGTGCATAAATCGTTTTTTCCCTTAATGGACCCATGCCATTGTCGTACTTATATGGAACGAAAACCTCGAATTATGTATGCCGCAAATTTTTTGTTTTTTTCAGGAAAACTATTAACTTTACGACAAAAAGTGTACCATCCTTTTTTGAAGATAATTAAATTGCCCTTTAGCGGGGGTACACTTTGACCCCGTAGGGGTTCGTTTTACATAAAAAAATTACCCTCAAAAGTAAAATTGTAAATTACGCTTCGGCCATGTTTAAGCCGCCATATCTACCTCAGTATCAGTTTCTGTTTGAAACTAATAGCCGTTTCTTATTAAGCTTGACATCCTTTTTCGATCTGTATAGTTCTTTAGTAACTCTCATGACTTTGGTGAAAATATGAAAATTTTGTACCTAGGGGTAGGTATAGGCCAATTTAGTGGTTTTTTAAGTGTAACTCGAGAACCACTTAATCTACAGCAAATATTAGACCCACAATGAATACATCTTGACAATCTGCATATTTTTAATTTTTTATGTTTTTTTTTATCCAGTAGTTTTCCTTAAAAAATCAAAAAACCTAAAAAAAAATTGCGTATTTGAGGAACTTACAGAATTTATAGTATAGAGACAAATAAAAAACAAAGTATTGATAGTGATTTTGAGAGGCCATTATAGTAGAAGCGAATCACAATTTGTTTGGGTAAAATCGATGTCATAATAAAAAAGTTACGTACATTTGATTCAATCTCCTTTTCGCCATCTTTAAACAAAGATGGCGAGTTGTTTATGCAGGATTTTCGCAGGTATCTCCATTTTTTTTGGGACATGGTCTTATGACGAATCGATTAAAATATATGAGTATCGGTTTGCAATTCAAGCCCAAAATCCTACTGGGCTCTTATACTAGAACCTTTGGATGGTGGTGAGGTCAGGCCTTCTGTAGAAAATAAAATATACCGAAGGACCACTCGAGATAGCTCGAGAAAAACGTGTGGGAGTTAAGAGGGACTGTATCTTTCCACAGGGCTCCGACAGGGAAAAAAGAGCCTAAAAACTTAAATACTAAAAAATAGCGTAGCAATGAAAAATTCTCAAGAAACGACTTACCATTAGATGTCTTTCGTAGCTACTTGGCTGGCCAGCCCGATTATACGCGAAGTACCAGACTCTCCATTGTTCTATAGTTCAAAATGTTCCAAACACTAATATCTAATAAACTAAAGCGTAAAATTAATAGTTTCCACAATTTTAATATAAAATAATAGCGGTGCGGTGACTTTAGTTGCACGTGGCGCGTGGTTGAGTTGTTCGCTCAGACAATCGGCGTTTGCGTCTGCTAGGCCGAATTTAGCCGCTTATCTCAAATCCTTCATTGCTGGAAGAAGCGCGCGAAGTTTAAATTTAAAATATGGAAAGATATAGCGTAAAGTAAATCAAAATAATATTCTAGAAACGCTTGTAAGCGTAGAAAATGTAACCCAAAAATATTTAAAAACTAAGAGAGATAGCTTCTCGAATTTTAAGTGAAAATTAGAGAATATAATTATTTACAAAAATAAAAACAAGTTGGGAAACTTGTTCATTCGGCCCACCAAAATGAGCATCATTTTTCGGTAGGTGAATCTGAATCAATTGGAAGGGGGCAAAGCTTGACTAAAAGTCGTTTAAAGATACCGGACGCGGTACGAACATTTGCCACCCTAGCGTGCCCATCAGGCCCTTTAAAAATTTCACTAATGCGACCTACCCGCCATTGAAGGGGCGGTGATAACTCGTCTTTGATAAGAACGAGGGTACCTATTTTTGGCTCTGCGCATGGTTCCAACCATTTATTTCGTACTTGAAGGGTATGTAAAAATTCTTGGCTCCAACGACGCCAAAAATCGGCTTGTATTCGTTGGACCAAGTTCCATCGCGATAACCGATTCTCAGGTTTACTTGAAAAATCTTCATCAGGAACAGAAACTAAAGGTCCATGTGTTAAAAAATGTCCCGGTGTTAAAACCTGTAGATCGTTACAGTCGGTAGATTGCGGGGTCAAGGGGCGAGAATTTAAAATCGCCTCAATTTGACAAAGAACCGTGTACAACTCCTCATAACTTAGAATTTGCGAGCCAATGGTACGAATTAAGTGAGTTTTTACTGATTTTATCCCTGACTCCCAAAGACCGCCGAAGTGGGGAGCTGATGGAGGGATAAAATTCCAGGCGATAGCTTGTTGAGTGCAAGCATTTCTTGCAAGATCAAGCAATTCTTTGCTTGATTTAACGAAATTTGTGCCATTGTCTGAAAAAAGAGTTTTTATGTAACCTCTTCGGGCAACAAAGCGACGTAGCGCAGCTAAAAAAGCGTCCGAAGTTAGGTCTGACACTAACTCGAGATGTAAAGCTTTAGTATTTAGACAAATAAAAAGGCAGATATATGCTTTTTGTGTTTTTACACCTCTGTGTTTACTGAGAGTGATAGGTATAGCACCACTAAAATCTACTCCACTAAAAGTAAAAGGCTTTTGTGGAATCAAGCGGTAGGACGGAATTTGTCCCATGATTTGCTCATAAGAATGCGGTTTGACGCGAAAGCAACGAACACATTTGGATAAAACCGTTTTAATTAAGCGTTTGGCAGATAAAATCCAAAAAATTTGACTAATGAGATATTGGACTGTTTGCACTCCGACATGCAAATATTTTTTGTGCATATATTCAATAAAAATATAAGAAAGTCTACTTTCCTTGGGTAAAAGAAGAGGATGTTTTTGTCCGTAAGAAATAGTCATGGCTTGTTGAATGCGTCCTCCAACTCTTATAAGACCATCCTGGTCTAAAAAGGGATTCAATTTTTGTATGGGTTTTATGCATTTTTTCTGGTTTTGAAGGTTAAGAATTACTTCAGAAAAGTATTTTTGTTGTTCGTGCTTAGCCAAACATTTTAAAGCGTTAAAGAGATCGATATAATCTATATTTGTCTTTTTTCTGACGTCTGCGGATAGTCTACAATTATATATGAATCGTAAACTGCGGGCTAAAAGTAGTTGAATAGCGTAAAAATCGGATTTATTATTTAAAAGCGAATCTAAAAAATTTTCCGTTATTCGGTCACAAGAAATCAGAGCAACATTTTTTCGTTCCTCAGTCTCTAACCTGTCATTTATTTTGACTTGCGGGGTTTTTGTTGGCCATTTATCGAAAGATTCTTGTAAAAAACTAGGGGCGGCCCACCATAGGGGATGATTGAAAAGCTCACTCGGCGAGCAGCCGCGGCTGGCTACATCGGCACTATTGAGAAAGGTGGGGGTATATAACCAACATTCTGGATTAATATTATCTTGAATAAGACTAACACGATTTGCGACAAAAGTTTTCCATTTACTTGGATGGGATTTTATCCAGTGTAAAACAACCATTGCGTCCGAAAAAGCGTAAATATTATTTATTGTGAACCTTTTTATGAATATATCATATGTGTATTTTAAGACCTCAGATAAAAGAGTAGCGGCTAGAAGTTCTATTCTCGGAATACTAACAAATTTTTTAAGTGGAGCGATGCGACTTTTCGCAAGAACAAAATATATGTGATATTTAGCATTTCGTAAGACACGTAAGTATATTACGCATGCGTACCCTCGTTCACTCGCATCACAAAAACCACAGAGATCGATGGATTCGGCGTTGGTGATGTCAATGTGGCGGGGTAAACTAAATTTTTCCAAAACTTGAAATTCAGATTGATAGAGTGTCCACTGACGAACTATTTCTAAAGTAGGCGTGGCGTCCCAGGAAATACCAAGTAACCAAATTTGTTGAATCAAATATTTTAAAGTGAATGTTACTGGGGTAAGATAACCATGGGGGTCATAGCAGCGTGCTAAAAAAGAGAGAAGCGTCCTTTTTGTACAGCTTTGCTGATTAGGTAATATGTTAAATCGAAACTCGTCGTATGAAGGATGCCAGCACAGGCCTAAGACCTTAGTGACGTCATCCGAATCGAGAGATAAAACTGCGGGGTTGACTAAGGAGGGATCTAAATGAGAGATCACTTCTGAGCGATTGCTAGACCATTTGTGTAATTTCAAGCCCGCGTTTCCTAATAACTCCGTAAGCTCATGCTGCAAATTTAACGCCTCTTGAACCGTTTTACATGAAGTAGTGACGTCATCAATATAGGTATCGTTAAGTATAACTTGAGCAGCGTGAGGGTAGTTATCATATTCGGACTCAGCTAAGTGCTGAAGGGTGCGTAAAGCGAGATATGGTGAACAGTTCACTCCGTAAGTGACAGTTCGTAGTTTAAAAACGGAAACTTTTTCATTAGGGTTAAACCGCCAAAATATTTTTTGGTATTTTTGATGATCAGGGTTGATATTTATACCACGATACATTTTTTGAATATCGCAGGTGAGCGTCACAGGGTTAAGGCGAAAATGTAATAATATTTGAATAATATCTTTTTGTAGTTTTGGACCCGATAATAATACTTGATTAAGCGAAATATGCGTAAAAGGGTCAGTAATACTCGCATTAAAAACTACCCTTGTCTTAGTAGTGATAGCTTCATTTTTAACAACAGCGAAATGTGGAATAAAATAGCTGTCTGAATCGTCTTCTTTTTCTGAGTCATAGTCCATATGACCCAATTCCAAATATTCATTCATAAATTTAGAATATTCACAATACAAGTTTTTATCGCGAAGCAGTTTTTTTTCTAAAGATAAGAAACGATTTAGCGCGACTTGTTTTATTCCAGGAAACTGCGGTGGATTTGCAAATGTGCGAAAGGGAAGGGAGACAGTATACCGGCCGTCTTGATTACGCGACACGCTCTGTTTAAAATAATTTTCACAAATTTCATCCTCTGGTTTCAAATGAGTTTTTTGGGGGACGCAGTCGGTTTCCCAAAATTTTGAAATTAATTGCGAAAGCGAGTCATTTTCATTTTGACAAAAAAGAGCATTAATTGGCGGGGTAGAAATTAAGGGTTGATTTATTTGTCCCATCAAAATATAGCCGAAAATAGTTCCCATAGCAAAGGGATGATTTGGATCATCGCTAGCGATTTTTTCACCCTGTATAATTAGTGGAAAGAGATCCATACCAATTAGTAAATTTACAGGCGAAGGGTTGTAAAAAGTGGGATCTGCTAAGGGTAAATTTTTTATAAAATGCCAATTTTCTGTATTTATTTTTACTGACGGTAAATCAGTACAAACCTTTTGCAAAATAATCGCTTGCGTAGACACAAAAATATCTGGTTTTTGAAAATTACAAATTTTAATAAAAATCGATCCTAGATCAGAAGTAAGAGAGTTGCCTCCAACCCCCTGTATATTTGAACATAAGGGTTGTCTGGGAAGGCCCAATTGTTGCGCTAATGTTTGAGAACAAAAAGTGTTTTGCGAACCGCTGTCTAAAACGGCTCTAACTGTTTGAAAGTTACCGCGGACATCTTGAATTTTTACTAGGATAGTTGACAATAAAACTTGCGATTGCGCAGAAATAAAACCACAATGCGTGGGGTTAGAACCCGAAGGAGTTGCGATTGGTACTTGTGAATTAGAAGACGTCGAAGTAAAATTGTTATTATTTTGAGTAGAGTAATTTTGAAGCGGACACCCAGTAGCCGGGGATCTAAAACTTTGCTGACTGGCCAAGTAACCACGTGGTGAACAACTTAGAGATGCGTTGGGAGAAATATTAGAGGGATTTTGTGAGAAATTCACGTTAGCATCAAAATGTGATCTATTTTGATTTTGAGAATTAGCGTAATTATAATTTCGCTCAAAATGAATTAATGAGTGGTGTCTTTGATTACCAGGGCAATAGCGACATGAGCGTAGACTTTGACAAGAATTTGTTAAATGTATTGAGCTTAAACAATTTAAACATAGTTTTTTATTTTTAGCGTAAGAATAGCGTTCGTAGGGAGATTTACCTTTAAATGCGTTACATAAATATATTGAATGTGTGTTAGAATCACAAAAAGCGCATCTATCTTTAGAATGAGTATTTTCCGTACCAAGGAGCGTTTTTGTATAATAAGGCGAGGCGTTATTTTTATAAAACTGTTTATTATTTTTAAATCTATTTTTAGATTGTAGCGAATAAAGCGAATTACATTGACTTTCAAGGAAATTATAAATTTCTTGATATTTGGGCATTTCATTAGACCTAGAATTAGCTAGTTCAAAGCGCGAAAGTAGTACCTCAGGCAATTTATCTAGTAAAATGTTGGCGAGCGGAAAACACCATTGATCAGTGTCGTAATTTAGAGTTTTTAAAGCCTCAATGTTTTCTGAAAAAACATCAAGCAGCGTGCGCAGCGTTTCTGGATTGTCGTCTTTGAGAGCGGGAAAATTATACACGGAGCGCCAATAAGTTTGAGCCGATAAGCGGGGGTTATGATAGCGTTTTAGAAGCGTATTGTAAGCGATTATATAATTAGCGTCGGTTATTTGTAAATGTTTAACTACGTTTAAAGGCGGTCCTTTTAGGTAGGACAGTAACAAATTAAATTTAGCGTTCGTAGGAATACTAGGATTATTGTGTACAGAACTATTGTACATATCTAGAAAGGTTGGAAACTTAGTGATGTCGCCATGAAATTCGACAATGCGCAGTCTTGGCATTAAAGACGCCATAAAGCGGTCTGGATCAGAAGAAGTTGAAATTTGCGTTAAGTTTTGAGGTTGAGGAGCTTCAATTTTCACCTCAAATAGTTGTTTTTGAATTCTTTTAATATCATAGAAGCTGTCGTCAAACTCAGTAAGGCGTTCATTTTCTTCTTCCAGTCTCTCCGGACTTGCCGAATAAGCCTCTATTATTTGATTTTGATAAATAAAAAATGATTCTTTCATTTCATCAAGGTCGATAAGTCGAACCTGTAAACACGGTTTTTTTGTATCATCCGTTAGGCAAGCATTAGCTAAGTTATGAAGAGTATTAATGCGATTATGTTGCACATTACGGAGTGCTTCTAACTTCTTAAGTTGCGTACTCATTGTAATGTTTTTAAAAAACTCCGTTAAAACAGGTGAACGATTAGTTTCCGAAATTTTTAATATTTAAAAATTAAAAGCGTTTAAAAAGAAAAGAAAATAGGCGATAAACAATGTAAACAAGTCTCATTTACCTCTCTAAGATCGTGTGTTGGAAACTTTTCCTACGTGCAGTCGACGCCAAGCCAAAAAGAGGTAGGAAATGCGCGAAAACAATGCGCGTTCGGTACTTTTTTACTTGTTATTTTTACGGCGAGCACAGCAAAAAGAGCAAGGTCATGCGTATTTATTAAAAATTTTATATTTAACAAAATGCGATTTAGACTTTAATTTTTCCCGGGGTCCTGTTATCAGGCTCGAACCTGGACCAAATGGTGAGGTCAGGCCTTCTGTAGAAAATAAAATATACCGAAGGACCACTCGAGATAGCTCGAGAAAAACGTGTGGGAGTTAAGAGGGACTGTATCTTTCCACAGGGCTCCGACAGGGAAAAAAGAGCCTAAAAACTTAAATACTAAAAAATAGCGTAGCAATGAAAAATTCTCAAGAAACGACTTACCATTAGATGTCTTTCGTAGCTACTTGGCTGGCCAGCCCGATTATACGCGAAGTACCAGACTCTCCATTGTTCTATAGTTCAAAATGTTCCAAACACTAATATCTAATAAACTAAAGCGTAAAATTAATAGTTTCCACAATTTTAATATAAAATAATAGCGGTGCGGTGACTTTAGTTGCACGTGGCGCGTGGTTGAGTTGTTCGCTCAGACAATCGGCGTTTGCGTCTGCTAGGCCGAATTTAGCCGCTTATCTCAAATCCTTCATTGCTGGAAGAAGCGCGCGAAGTTTAAATTTAAAATATGGAAAGATATAGCGTAAAGTAAATCAAAATAATATTCTAGAAACGCTTGTAAGCGTAGAAAATGTAACCCAAAAATATTTAAAAACTAAGAGAGATAGCTTCTCGAATTTTAAGTGAAAATTAGAGAATATAATTATTTACAAAAATAAAAACAAGTTGGGAAACTTGTTCACTGGGAATGGTTTAATTTTCTCCTAACAATTCATATAATAGTAAAAAAGTATAAAGTTAGCAAACACGTATGGTTATAAAAATGCTTATCTAATATAATAAAAATAATATTATGTGAATATAACTCCTCCCTCCTTAGGTCTGAAAATCACGGAGTTGAAGACGGAGTTGTTTTCAGGCTCAACTTCAGAGTTACGGCTGGATTTTGCTTCTTGCAATTGTTTTTCTTGACGTTTTGTGTCGGCAAGTTCAGTGAAACTCCATTTTTCCAAAAGTAAAATATCATCATGGCTATGACAATCATAATGATAACTGAAGTAACGTAAGACGTGATGTGGCTGGCATGAAATTCATTTTGAATCTTGATTGGTTTTAATTTATTGGCAATATCATTTCATTTATAGATATTGGCAATATCGATTTTTGTTAAATTTGTTGATTCCAAAATTTCTGGTTGCTTAAATTTTTGGAATTCAATATTTGGTAAGATCAGTGGTCTTCCTTTTATTAATTGGTTTTCGTTTCTGTATTTTCGATTTGCAACTGCTACTTCACATGATTGTGGAATTCTAATTAAAATCGGTTTACTAGTTCCAATATATTGACTAGTGCGGCATTTTGTGTGGACCATTTCAGTTTTAGCTGGCATCACCAGTAGTTGATCTTGTGCGATTTGTTCGATTATTGATTCTTGCAGATTGATACTATCTACAGGGCAGTTTTGTGGTTGAAAGCCCTCTGTAAGCTTCGTGCCAAAAAGGGTATCGAGGTACGAAAATTTGGTTATTTTGGATAGTAGGTATTAATTGGTAAAATGTATATGTTTCGGGTTCAATAATTGGGACATGAATTGCAAAAATTAATTTTAAGTTTGAAAAAGTTATTTGTGTAGCCAAAAATTGATAGTAAGTTAAGACATTATTAAAACTTGGAATTTGACTAGGTTTGTAAATTTTCTTTAAATATTCCATCATTCGAATCAGTTCAGTGCCTGAAATAATTGCGTTTTGCAAAGTGTTTAATTTTGCAAACATTATTGCATCTCCTAAATTATCGACAAAAGTAATAAGATTTTGACAATCTAAATTGATTTGATAACAAATTTTGGAAAGTCAAATAGATATTTAAATCTCGAATTGTTGTTCCCATATAATTTTGTAATCTTTTTAAACTGGTTTCTAATTTATTTTGGTTACTACTAAGAACTGTTAAGGTTTTGTTATAATCTCGAATTAAGGTTTTTGATAACGAGATTTGTAAATTCATTTCTTGAACAATAGTTTTTTGATTTTTCTGTAAGTGAGATATTGCTTGTTCGTAACGTTCACCATCCACAGTGGAACGTTTTGAAGAACTAGCTGGACAACCCCTGAGCAACATTAACACTCTTTAACGCTTGATTTTTTTAGCTTTAAAATAACATAAAATATTTAAAAGCATTTAGTATTTGCAATATTACGTACCTCTTATATAGGGTGATTCAGATTTTAACGATTTTAAGATTTGTAGTCATACTGTATCTTTTAAACGAAAATTGTTTCAACAAATTTTATAACAATAAAGCAACGGTATATATTCTTTTTAGTTTTTGCAGGAAGGAATTTAAATAAAACAATTTTGCAATATACAAGGTGTTTCAGAAAAAATTAAATAAAGACGTTTTAGGCGGTAAGGGACGATCAAGAAAAAAATTCCGCTCTCATCTGTCACTATATAACCTCTCACCCCTTGCCCGGGGTGAAACCAGCCCCTAAAATTATAATGGGAAATGTTCATCGGATGGCATTATCTTTAAAGGGGTCTAATGTGAGAAAATTTAAGAGATATTTGGATTTTAATTTTATATACCTAAGAAAGTTTAAAAAAATATTTATTAAATTGGAAAATTCCATTTTTATTAGAAACATATCATTACTTAACAAATAATAGAATAATTAACTAACAAAAGTCTATTTTATTATTATCTTGCAAACTAAACTGTGTAAATTAATTTCTCAATCTGACACAAAAAAGACAAGAAAAATATATGATCATATTTCTAAAACCGCATAATAATAACACGCTCCGTTTAAAACTTAATTTTGAGGATTTTTTTAACCTCATAAAACTTCCCGTGGGGTTTGGTGCAGATGCATTTTTATTAAGCTTGGTTAAGCTGGTGACAGAGTGAAAAGTTACTGTTTACAAAAATTCGTGAAAGTCGAGAGTTTCAAAAACCCATCGTACAGACATACATAGGGCATATTCTTAAATTACGTAACCCCTCCCCCACCGTAATGCATATTTAAGGAAAAATATATTCAAGAGTCATGACAGTGTAACACAAGGTTAATAACCCCCCTTCCCCCCTTGAGCGTTACGTACTTTAGGATTCGGACCATACACATAGGTACATGGGATAGGGTGTCTCAGATAAAAGTAACTACAAGGGGGTTTATGAGGATTTAGGAGACGGAAAGACATACCAATTTTGGTAAAAAAGTGGCGCTATTCCGAGCTGTATAAAAGAAAACATTTATATGCGTTTTCAAAATATTGAGATATAAATGGATCCATGATGGATCTGATACCTCCCTAGCTAGCCTGTGCTAATAGGCACTTCAAGTGAAGCCGTGATAATATATCAGCTTTGAAAAGTTTTTTGTATATATCTGAGAAACTGAAGCTCTTACGAAGTTTTTAGTTATAACACGACTTATTGAGCAAAATATAGTCTACTATATTACGAAAACTGTATATTGATACGATGCTCCGTTAAAAAGATAGATTTTTTTACATTTTAATTGTCAAAAAACTATCATTAGCATTAATAGATTTCAGCGGTTTAGGAGCTATCGTGTTACGGACAGAAATAATATACACACACAGCCACCTAGACAGACATCACGACGATATTGCTAGGATAGGTCAAAATACACCCAAATAACACATATTTGGAATTATCTAAAAAAAAAAATCGTCGAAAATAATACCTATTAATAATACCATTGCTATGCGGGCTAGGAAGGCAAAAACTATAAATTTTTACTTTTGGAAAAAATAAAGTCAAAAAATTTTTAACGTAATTTTATTGACCTAGTCATATTTATATAGTTTTATTCAATTTGTTTAAAAGAAGGCGACAATATTTTAATTTTTCGTAACACAATTTGAGTTTTTAAGCATTATTTTGAAACCCCCTGTAGATATTTTTAACTTCGACACTGCATCCGATTAAGCTCGCAATAGCGCCACTTTTTTCCTTTTGAACGAATATCGTAAGTGTTACCGTTTCTGAAAATCCCACAAAGCCCTATGAACTTACTTTTATCTGGACACATTGACTCATCGTGATATAGAAAAATGCACGAAGAGTGACTAATTTAGGTTAGAAAATCCCCAAAAGGCACATTTGTGAAGGTATCGAAAAGAAAATGTCATTAAACACAAATAATACGTTTTCTATTTTTAGAGTTGCAGGCTAACAAAATAATTAAGTACAAGTTTACCGCAAAAAAAGGACAAAATTTCAATACTGCGTCAGAAAGTAGAGATTTCGGTTAATTAGAAAATAATAAAACTAACATCAGCAAATTCTAACAAACTAAAGTTTCAGTCCAACAAAAACTATATAAAAATAAAATTTTCCAATACCAAAACACCAGCGAATTCATAAAATCATAGCAAGTAAAACACTGCAACAATGACAGTCAAAATGCTTCCCTAGTCTTAAGGACATGTCACTCTAAAAATGCCTGGCACTTGTTTTTCTCCAGCGCCTACTACGCGGGAAAAAACAATATTGTTTTAAAGCATTGCCCATAGCTAAGATTAAAATGTATAAGCAGAAAATTTTTAAGATGCAACTTTCAATGCAAATATCTTGACAACCAGAGGAGATAAAAAAATAATATTTTGGATCTAGGATGTATGGAATATGCTCTTTAATTGTAGGTAGCTGAAATGTTAATTTATAGTACTTAACCATGTCCACCTAGATTAGTCAAACGTTCCACTGTGCCATCTTCGGAATCGAGGGTTTCAAAAAGCCATTTATTAATTTTTCCGACAACATTAATTAAACCTCGTTTGTTCCTGATAACAGGGTGCAAATTTAAAATTTTATTTTAAGTGGTTTGTATTAAATATTCCGTTCTCAAAAGTGAGCTTTCGGAAAGACTGTTTAAAGATATCGGATTTGTGTTTTGTTTAATCATTGAGAAATATTTTTTAATTTTTGAAAATTGATCGATTATTGATTGAAGATCAATATAATGCAAAAAAGTATGTTTTGTATAAATTTGTTTTGAGCTACCTAATTGGATAGGAAGAAGGGGGTTATTTAGGGTCGTAATTTGTACGTCATCATTGCTGCTAACTACTATTAGTGACGTCATTATGACTGCTACTATGAGGGCGTTCCTCGGGAGTGTCATTTTGAACCTGTAAAGAAGATTTCTTTTTAGTTTTTGGTTTTCGCGCACTCGATTTATGATAAGTGCCTTTTGTAGTGAAAATATTTTTAGGAGTTTGTCTCTTTACTGCGGTTTTTGTAAATTTGGGGGCATCTTTTGATCTTGATTTTGTTTGTATGTAGGCGTCAGAATGATTTAAGAAATCTGGGGGGTCCGATCGTTTTTCGTTTGCCTTGTTTATATTTTTCTCTTTAATTTGCTGGTTTGTATCTTTTA
Organism: Aspidapion aeneum; assembly: GCA_963576565.1. Lineage (NCBI taxonomy): Eukaryota > Metazoa > Arthropoda > Insecta > Coleoptera > Brentidae > Aspidapion > Aspidapion aeneum. The sequence continues at coordinate 52,450,389 of OY755041.1, read as the reverse complement.
TTTTTTCGTATAATTTTTGAGTTGTTTCTTTGTGTTTTTGGACATAGTCTGAAACGGTGGCTGCGTCCGATATGCTAAAGGGGTCGATATTACTTATGTGCCCTTTTACCACTTCAAAGGGGGCAAATTTATGTACAGAGTGAATCGAATTATTATAACCAAGGCATGCGCGTTGCATGAGTTGTTCTGCGCTTGATTTTGGATTATCTTCCTTTAAACATCTAAATGCTTCAATAATGGAAGAATGGAATCTTTCCACGGCGCTATTTGAATTCGAATTTTTTGCGGTTCCTATGTGAAGTTGGATTTTATGTAATTTGCAAATATCTTGAACGTCCTTATTTTTAAATTCAGTTCCTGGGTCAACGGTTATGTTTAAAGGTAAGCCGTGGTGGCTTGAGAAGGTCAGTAATGCATCTGTGACTGATGTACCGGTCAAGGTCTTTAAAAGGTACGCCTGGCCGTATCGAGAAAATATGTCGTACAGCGTTAAAAATATTTCTTTTGATATGCGAAATGAGTCAACATGTACATGATCAAATGGTTTTGAACTTGTGGGCGTCAAGTTAAATTTAATCACTGGAGGATCCCTATCGTATTTATTTCTTGTTGTTTACATATTCAGTAATGTCTTCGATCATTTTAGGCCAATAAAAATTTGAAGATATTGATGTTTTCATTTCGTTAATGCCTCTATGACATGTTTTTGTGGTATGATACAGGGTGAGTTTTTATTTCTGTTCCTCTCTTATTTCTATGTCTACTAATAATTTTGGGCAATTTATTATTTTGTAAGATGCATTTTTAAAGATATTTTGGACAGTTGTTGTAAATAATGGGGCCAAAATTGAGGTTCTAAAGAAAATACCGTATCGTTGTTTTGGTTCTAAGAATTCTTTCATAAATTTAATTATGTCTTGCTGTGCATCATTGGCAGTTAGTGTGACGTAATATCTCGTATTTTCAAAGACTTTTTCAAATTTACATTGCATCTTATCTGTATCGCTAATAGTCATTATAATTTGATTTTTATATTGATTTAGAGGTCTTTCCGATATTGGTATTGCCAATATTGGTTCTTCAGCTGATGAGTGAACAGTTTCTCTATCTGAATTTTCATCCTGGGATTGATTATTTGATTGATTTGATTGACAATAATTTTTAATGACCGATTCAAATGTAAACATTTCAAAATAATTTTCTTCGAAGGGTTGAACACTTAAGGGTTGTTCGAAAGTAAGGGATAAATTTCGATCAGTGGGGTTTTGAATCTCTACGCATGCCCATCCATCTTTGGCATTTGTTATTATTGGCGGTATTAAAAAATTACCAATTTTATTTCCATTCGTTAATATTTCGCCCTCGTCTATAGAAACGGGTATTAGCTTTAAAGCCTTTTCCTTGGGTCCTAATGCTACTTTTGAGCTTGTGTCAAAACTTTGTCGATGAATGGTATCTTTACATTTGATCCAATCAATTGTTGGTTAATGATGTCCAGGTTGATTTCAAGTTGTCTAAGGTCGTATCGTATCGTATATACCTATTACACCATCGAAAAAATCGTGGAAGTCGAATAAAACGAACTTAATATATGTTTTACAATTAAATTCTGCAAACGCAGGGATTTCTGCTTCAAACTGCGTTTTGGTGCAACCTGTTGCCGTTTTAATTTAATTTTGTTTTCTAAAAATACAATTTGGAAAAAATTCTTCAGCGATTGATGGTCGAAGAACCGAACGACAACTTCCTGCATCGATTAATAATTTACATTTTGGATGTTTAATTTCGATATAAGGAAGTGCGCCGTTGCCAGAGCTATTTATTTCTACTAGGTTTGATTTTGTTTGGAGCTGGCCTCTTGAAAATGTTCGGCTTTATTTTTAGTTTCCGAGATATTTAAATTTTGAGTTGAAGTTCCGGGATTTTGCATTTCATTTCCTTGGTTTTGGTAATAAACATTAGTTTCATATGACTGATCGGTGTATTGGTTATAATCATCGCTATGGTACTGGTTATAATCATCGCTATCGTATTGATTATAATCATAGCTTAACCAATATAATGGTGGTAATCATGGTCATCGTATTGGGTATAATCATAGTCATTGTATTGGTTATAATCATGGCTATTATTATTTTGTGAAGATACATCATCCATGTGTAATTCTTCGAAATGAAATTGAGGTGGTTTAGGATAACGTTGCCAATGTTGTGGTAGTTGACTTTGTTGGCTATGTACGCGTCTAAATGTATTATTAGATGTCACGCACATTGGGGTAGGTTTTGGTAATTGATCTTGTGGTGTATTTTTTGATTTAAATACGTCTGGTTTGGGACCGAAAACTTGTTCACCTGTGAAAAACTTTTTTGGTGGCATTGGTCGTGGTTGAATATTTATTGCACCAGTAGGAAACCTATTTTGGTTAGCAAAATTTTGATTAGAGAAATTGAAAGTGCAAACGTAAGTTGGGTTGAGTTTAGGTTGGCTGGTTCACCACTTACACCACTCATTCGAGAAATACCCAATATTTTGAGATAAGAAATTGAAAAACGTAATTGTAAAGTTTATTGAAAGGAAATCAGTAAAAACGATGCATATAAAATATCTAAAGTGCACCTACCTTAGTTTTCATCTAGTTGCAGTCGGTTTGGTCGCTTGGAAGATAGGAAAAACGGGAAAATTGTAGCACTCACGGCGTTTCTTGTGCCTTCCTGTCGGTTTCCCAATTGCGGCTCGTCGCGCCGACACGCGCGTGTCTCGGTGCGGGGTAAGTCATATGCATATACCTCGCGAAATTCGAAATGAAAAATAATATAAAAGTAGCCAAAAGCTGGCAAATAATTCTTGCACCAACATTTTCCGGCCACCAAAACACGTGTGTTTTTAGTAAGGATACGAAAAAAAACCATATCTAAATACCCAGATCGTGCGAGTATGCACGAAAATTTACCTTAATTCTGGTAAATTATAAAAAGGAAAAAAAAATTATATATAAAGAAAAGAAAAAAAATAAAAAATTTTGAGCAAAATTTCGAAAAATTTACTTGTGTTCTACCTCCGGAAGGGGCAGGACACATAACTTGACCACCGGTCTTCGATAAGCACCAGTGGCGGTTTTTACTGTCACGACGCGAGTAAGCCCATCAGCACCTGGATGTAGCGCTACAACACGTCCGAGTGGCCACTGCATAGGTGGTTTTTGCTCATTCTTAATAACGACTAAAGTGTTGACTTTTATGTCATTGCATTTCTCAGTCACTTAACACGTTGTTAAGTGAGTTTAAATATTCTAAACGCCACTTTTTCCAAAAGTCAGCTTGAAGTCTTTGGACAAGCTGCCAGCGAGACAAAGTGTTAAGCTTGAGGTCGGAAAAATCAGGTTCTGGTATAGAATTTAAAGGCTCCAATGTTAGAAAATGACCTGGTGTCATCGGAATGAGGTCATTTGGATCTAGACTTTGAGCATAGAGAGGTCTACTATTGAGTAAAGCTTCAACTTGAAACAAGAAGGTAGTAAATTCCTCATATGTAAGGCGCTGCTCGCCTACAACACGTTTGAGATGAGCCTTGGTGGATTTTACTCCAGCCTCGGCTAAACCGTTTAAGTGAGGACTTCCAGGGCTAGAAAAGTGCCACGAAATGCTTTCACATGCTTCCTTTGAGTAGGTTTGAAGTAACCTATCTGCACCGACAAAGGCGGTACCGTTATCAGAATAAACGTGTGATATCCTTCCACGTCTGGAGACAAACCTTTTAAAGGCCGCAAGAAACGTATCTGTTGAAAGATCGGAAGTTAATTCTAAATGCACTGCTTTGGTTGCAGCACAAACGCAAACAAGAATATAGCCTTTATAGAGTTTGGCACCTCGGTGTCTTGACATTAAGATATCAAACGGTCCGCAATAGTCCACGGCAACATGGGAAAATGGTTTTAACTGGGAAATCCTTTGAGGAGGTAAATCTCCCATAAATTGCACAGCTGGTTTTGGATGAAGTCTGAAGCATAAGATACAATGAGAAACTACATTTTCAATAGCGTATCGAGTAGACAGCACCCAAAATTGCTGCCTTAGCAGATAATGTAGGGTTTTGAGACCTGGATGAAAGTATTTTGAATATATATATTCGATAATTATTGTAGTAAGCCGGTGTGAACGTGGCAAGAGCAACGGATGCTTAGCAGAATAAGAAAGTTCAGAAGCATGCTTAATGCGACCGCCTACTCGGAGGCAGTCTTGTTGGTCCAGGAATAATGAAAGTTTACGAAAGGGTTTTGGAAGCAACTTGTTTGTTTTAAATTTTGAAATAAGATCTGAAAATACTGTACGTTGGACATGGCGGACAAGAACAATCATCGAATTCTGCAGTTCCTTTTCCGTTACCAAATGATCTGAGTAATAGATTTTCGAAATTGGTCTAAGCGTGTAGGAAATGATTCGTTGTATTTTCGTGAGAGAAGAATGTTTATTCAAGAGAACATCGATCTCATGTGGGTCTGACATGACCGTGAGAAATGTCTTGCGTTCTTCCAAATCATTACTGTCGCAAAGATCTGAACAATGAAAGCCATTAGACCATTCCTTTCGTGGAAGGCTTAGAAAGGGTGGACCGTTCCACCACATGTCATGGTCCGCGAGAAGCACAATCCGCTGGGTTTTCAGAAGACGGAACATAGTGCCATACATGAGGGGGTAAAGTTTCTTGGATTTTGCAAACACGATTAGCGACGAATTTAACCCTTCTATGGGGAGAATCAGATAACCAGCGCAAGACCACTTGTGAGTCAGACCATGCCCAAATTTCATTAAACCCCAAAGTTTCAGCGTAACTTGCTTGAATGAAAGAGATAAGATCACACAGTAGGGTAGCGCCCAAGAGTTCCAGTCTTGGGAGACTAACCGTTTTAAGTGGTGCAACTTTAGATTTTGCCATAACAAGAAAAGTAAACAGCTCGCCAGAAGATGCTTCAATACGAACGTAGACTGTGGCTGCATAACCAACCATTGAAGCGTCGGAAAATCCGTGTAATTTTATGCGAGTAGGTTTGTCTATTGTAAGACGTCTAGGTAAATAAAGATCAGAAAGTTCGCGAAGCTCCATGCGAAACTGATTCCAAGTATTTATGATATGAAGGGGCGGAAGAGAGTCTCACTCTATCTTTTCTTTCCATACATCTTGCATCAGATGCTTGGCCAGTAAGGACACTGGAGAAAAGAAACCTAACTGGTCCAATATTTTCATTATTTGAGAAAGGATTCCACGTTTAGTGCAAGGGTTATCGTCAGGTATAACAAGATATGTAAATGAATCTGTCACTGGATTCCATTGGAGAACAAGCACCTTGACAAAATTAGGCTTTGCTTTGTCGAAAGAAATAGACATTTGTGTCTCCGTCTCTGGAAATGATGAAATAAGTTCTGGTTTGTTACTTGCCCATTTTTTGAGCTCGAAACCACCACGACGTAATAGTGAAATGAGTTCTTGCTGTAGATCTATGGCCGAAACTACGGAATTGTGGCCGCTTAAAACGTCATCGACGTAGACGTCTTTTAACAGAACTCTAGAAGCATTAGGAAAGTTTTTAGACTCTAATCTAGCCAATTCCTGTAGAGTACGTATAGCCAAGTAGGGTGTTGATTTAAGACCATAGACAACAGTTCTGAGAGAGTAGGCTTGAATGGGATCGGTTTCAGAGAATCTCCATAAGATATTCTAATATCGTGTGTGCTCAGGTGTGACAAGAATTTGTCGAAACATTTTAACAACATCTGCTTCATAATGCACAGGGTCTTTAAGAAGTCGGAATTCGAGCGATTTAAACCTTTTTACAGCAATAGGATAAGTATCACCTAAAGTATGCTCTGAGTTAACGAAAGGTAATGAAACTATGAATCTGCCTGATTCATTACGAGATACTGTGTCCGAAAAGATTTTTTCACATAGAATATCTTCAGGGCTGCTGTGAACTTTATGTGGGACTTGTTCTATTTCCCAAAATCTCTCTAAACACACTTCTAAGGGCGGTTCTAAAGATGTATAACAGCTAACGACTGTACTTGGCTTGGATTGAATCAAAGCGTCTACCTTACCAATCAAGACGTAACCGAAAAGCGCTAGCTTACCCTTTTTGACCATGGATGACTCCATTTCTTAAAATCTGAGGAAATAATTCACAACCGAGTAAAATATCTATAGGGCTAGGTATGTTGAAAGTTTGGTCTGAAAGTTTAATGTTCCGAATATGATCCCATTGACTGGAATCTATAGAAACAGAGGGAATATTGGAACATAATTGAGGCAATACTAAAGCCTCAAACTGAAAGGTAGGATCTATTCTTCCCTGCGGTAGAATAATGCAATTAGTTTTGCCTTTGGTAGTCGAAGATGCCTTTTGATTTAGACCCTGAATGGAAAATGAAAATTGCTGTCTGGGGAGACCTAGTCTATTAAGGCATTTTTCCGAAATGAAATTGGCTTCAGATGCTGAATCTAGCAAAATCCGCACAGGTTGGTAATTTCCTCTAGAATCCAAAATGTCAGCTACCACTGTTGAAAGTAGAAAATTAGATTGATTGGGAATAGCTGTGGCGTGACAATTTGTTGAGGAAGTACCTTGTGAAACAGATAGAAAGTGTGGATTTTCCTGAGTACTAGTATTTGTACCCTGCTGAGCACGTGTATTGTTCTGACGGGGGTGGGGGCACAGTAAACTGTGGTGTTTAAGGCCACACCCTCTGCAGCTATAAGAAGAAGAACAATTCCTTGTTTGATGAGAAAAATGCATGCAATTTTCACATAAGTTAATTTGTCTTACATAGGAAAGTCTTTCTTTTGAATTTTTATTTAGGAAATCGGGACATCTGGCTAGGACATGATTGGACTGGCACAAATGACATTTGACATTTGAATTGAACGGTTTATTTGGTTGAATTGGATTGTTTGAAACTGTAGTATTGAAAGATGAAGTTGATGTATTTTTAGGATAATTATTGTGACTAAAGTTCCGCTGATTATTATTCAGGGGCTTAGCATGATTTGAACTAGAGGGGGGCTTACTAATTGACTGCATATGTTGGACAGACTCCAAGGCTATACAGTGATTTTCGATAAAGCTGTACAAGTCAGTGTAAGAAGGAATGTCGACTTGGCTTTTCTCTCTGCTATAATATAGCTCAAACTCTGTGCGTAGCTTAACGTCCAACTTGGACAGCAATTGATTAAATGTAAGAAAGTTCCACTCTGTCGTAGGAAAACTGAGTTCGGTCAAAATGGCTAAGTTCTCGGAAAAGGTGTCTAACATAAAACGGAGCTCTTTCGCAGAACTGGTTTTCACCGAAACGGAATTCATAGCATTTAAAGCAGTCGTAGCTATGAGACGCTTATTTTGATATCTCTTGACTAGAGCCTCATATGCAATATGAAAATTGCTGTCAGATAACGGAATTGTTTTTACCAGACTAAGTGCTTCGTTAGTCACTGAACTACGTAAGTGCTGAAACTTTTCTATATCGCTCAAGTCGCTATCATGAATCATGACCTTATAGAGGTCAAACCAATGTTGCCAATTCTTATAGTTGCCATCGAAACTAGCCAACTTAGGTAAAGGAAAAGATCTAGAATTTGACCTAGGGCTATTGGCAGAAGTATTTAGTGAAACGAAATTAGTATTGCTGGCTCGAAAAATATCATAATAAGTGCCACGACATTCATAAAAAAGTAAATCGAATCTTTTTCTTATGTTGTCCTGCTGATTAAAGTCGAGTCCCAACTCCTCGAGGGATCCGATGGTTTGGTAATGAGACTCGTAAAACTTTTGATGACATTCGTCATTATCCTCGTACCTAGATTTGAAGAGGAACTGGAACGAAGAGTCTGCCTTCGCCTGTTTCGCGACCTCATTCGATTCGGTTATTTGATTTACACAAATAGCACGCTTGTCTAGCAATAATGTCTTTTTTGGTTTTGACATTTTGATTTTGAAAATTACCTTTTTTTAAAACCCAAGGATTTTAAAACTTCTAAAACGCTTTAAAGATCCAATTTTAGTTCATAAAATGAAAGAAAAAATAATTAATAAAATTTCATTAAATTAAAGAATTTTTAATTTATTTTAATTATTTATTAATTATTAATTAGTAAATTTTAATTAAGGTTGTTTGTACTAACAATCCTCTGATATTACCAATTACCAAACTAGTTAAGAAAAAAGTTTTGTGTTGAATGAGTCTCGATCCCATGCCCTGCGGATCACGAGTCGAGCGCTATATACCCTATGCTATACGGGCTGCCTACACAAATACCGGAGTCCGCGATTAAGTATGTCTATGCCGGCAGTGTAACCCAAGTCAAGTAATTCAAACAGCGCGCGCGTGGCAGCTTACAATACTGTATTGGTCGACTATACCTTTTAATTCCTTAGGTATATTCGATATTCGATATATAACTCACCCGAGTTGATATTTTTAACACACGTGACTTAAGAAAATACGAAAAATCTCGCCGAAAACGGAAAATTTTGGAAATTTGAAAAAGAAGAAGAAAGAAGTTTGAAAAGTTACAGGATAACTGCTGAAAATGTAAATTGAATGGAACCGGTTAGAAGGACCATCCATTGAGGGTGCAAACGTAAGTTGGGTTGAGTTTAGGTTGGCTGGTTCACCACTTACACCACTCATTCGAGAAATACCCAATATTTTGAGATAAGAAATTGAAAAACGTAATTGTAAAGTTTATTGAAAGGAAATCAGTAAAAACGATGCATATAAAATATCTAAAGTGCACCTACCTTAGTTTTCATCTAGTTGCAGTCGTTTTGGTCGCTTAGAAGATAGGAAAAACGGGAAAATTGTAGCACTCACGGCGTTTCTTGTGCCTTCTTGTCGGTTTCCCGATTGCGACTCGTCGCGCCGACTCGCGCGTGTCTCGGTGCGGGGATAAGTCATATGCATATACCCCGCGAAATTTGAAATGAAAAATAATATTAAAATATAAAAGTAGCCAAAAGCTGGCAAATAATTCTTGCACCAACAAATTTTGATTTTGAGGTCGCTGCTGAAAGAAGTTTCAGTTTTGACCAAAATAATTCTTTGGAAATTATTAAACGGTTGTCTTTGTTGAAAAATACCTGGGTTTTGAAAATTATTAAACGGTTGATTTGGTGAGCTAAAAATGTTCCTATTAGGTACTTGTTTTGAACTTGAAGGGAAATTGTGATTATTTTGAGAACTGTATAATTTTTCGAAATTTTCGAATTCATTGACTTTAGTCATGGCTTCTTCTAACGAATCTGGTTTATTAAAAAACATATTGTCACGGATTTTACCTGTGCAATTTGCGATAAAAGTATTAAATGCAGTTTTTTCATATTCATTTTTCAAAATAGCAAATGTTTCGAGGGGTAGATTTTCTTGTCGAACCATTTGATTGATTGCGTTTGTAAGGTGCTTAAGCCGTGTACCAAAAGAAAAAATATCTTCATTTTTAAAAGGTTTGGTGCGAGCTAAATCTTGAATTAAGCATTCTTTATCTCTTCGATCAGAAAAATATTGTTTTAAAGCTTCCTTTAATTCGAAATAATTTTGTATATCACTTCTATTGCCTACCAATTTTTCGGCATTACCTGTCAATTTATTTTGGATGTGATCAAAAATCAATGCATTAGTTGTCTCATTTCGTGCAACTGAATAGTCTTGTACTAACCTATCGCATTTGTTTAAGAAAATGTTAAGAGTTTCATAACTACCATCATAAGGCCTTAAAGTATTTAACCTTGCCCTTAATAAATCCCATTCTATACGTTGTGGTTGAGGAGGTGGAATAACATTACCTTCTTGATTTGCCATTTTTGACGGTCTTATAACGCAAAATTTTGAAACCGATATTCAAAATGTTTCGGTTGTTTTTTCTCTGTTTTTGATTTAAACTGATTCGAAAATAAACTACTTAAAGAATCCAAATCAGAATCACTGTCTGAGCTCATAAAAATTACAACAAAAAATACATTTTTAAATGTTTTTTAATCCTTTTTTCAAAATTCTAAAATTCAGTTTTCGATTTTTGTTGAATTTTATTTATTTTTGTTTTTCCTATTCTATTATTAACCTAGTTCATCGCAATTGATCTTGCCCTAAATCTATTGATCCCAATTGATCTTGCCTAAATATAGTGATCCCAATTGATCTTGCCTAAACTAATGATCCCAATTGATCTTGCCTAAAATTAATTGATTGCAATTAATCACGCCCTAAAATTATCTCTACCGAAATCTTACACGATCTAGGAAGAGGCGAAAAGGAAAATTTGGCACTTACGATTTTTGTGGTCTTCTTGCGTCGTGGTTGCTTTATCGCTGTGGCCCAAATTGAGCTCATCGTGTAATGCGTAAGAAAGCTGCATTGGAAAAGATGAAAAGTTTCCATAAAAATAAATCTAGAAACCAAACTAAAAATTTAAAATATTAACAAGAGTTAAACAATATTATTCTTTGGCTGTACCAAAAACTAGACAATAATACGAACGTAACCCTGACTTTGTAGCGGATAATAATTAATTAAGAATGATTTTTCTAGAAAAAGTTGTTTTTAAGTCCAACAAAAAAATATTTTTAAAACGTCCACGTTTTTATATTAGTTTATTAAAAGTCAGGTTTGGTAAACTGCTGATAATTCAAAATAGAACCGTTTACCTTAAAAGCTTTTTTACCTTTTTTTTATAAACAATCCACCTGTTAAAGTTCATCTGTAATTTTTGGTTTTTGAGATTTTTTAGTTTGTATTTTTTATGGAGTGACGTTTCAACGAAAAACATTTAAATTTTTTTAGTTTTAACTTGTTATTTTTTTAATATTCTTTACATTATTTGTATTTTTTATTATTATATAATTTTTTATTTTTATTTGTTTAAGTTACCCTAAAGTATTTTAAAAATAATAAACAAGCACTTTTGTGAAGACTGGCTAAATGTAACTTCTTCTCGAAGAAATCCCTTGTTAGTAAATTAATAATATCTTTCATATGGGCAATTTATGGCAGCAGATTTTAAAATATAATTTTTAAAAGATATGTACCCTAAGAAAATAAAAATTTCAAGAAATCGGTTGATGACTGCAGCAAAATTTTTGTCCAATTTTAGAAATCCCAAGAAAAAACCATTACCATACCTGTCTATACATGGAAATTGAAATCAAAATGTACAATGAGAAAAATCTACTTACCTCCCGCTACAAGATTTATTTTATGAGAATTTTATACAACATAAAATATTGTCGCAAATAGCTTTAAATCTGGATCAAATCGCCATGCAAATATGGTACTACGCGTTCTGTTGAAAGGAAACATGACACTTCTGAAAGTTGTGTCAATCAAATAGTAGTTTTTTCAAGGCCTACTGAACTATCTATTCTTTTTTAGTAAAGATTTTCAGAAGTTTCAGTATGTCTTTAATTTAACCCTTTTTGGCGAAAAATCAGGTCCGCGAGCCCACTGCTGATGGAAGAACGTCGATTGACATTGATTGTCAAAATGACATCTTATAAATACTTCTATTTGCAAACCAATCCCAAGACTGTTTTAGATTGGGTGCGCGCGTCTCACTAATTTGAGTTAAAAAGAGAGAGTAAGTAGCTGGATGAAAATTTGTGAGTTTAGTAAATAAAACGAGTAGACCATTGTTTGTTTATTGATATCATGATTGTTTAAGAGTATTAGGCGCCCTAACTACTATATTAATTTAAAAAGAGATGGTAAATAATCAGATAATAATGTGTAAGTTCAGTCAATGACACGATTAGATTAGATGGTGGTACGTTCGAGAATCCTATTTTGTCTCGGGGTGCCGTGCTACGTCACAGTCAGCGCCTTATTATGTATGTCAGTATTAATTTCGTCGTTAATTGATTATTACAAAATCGATTTTTGCTATTAAAGATAACTAATAAAGTCTTACGCTAATTAAAAATCCATTATGAATAATTTGAATTTGAACCTCTATAAAATATCCCTTTTTTTGGACCCTTGTTAAAATTTTTGTAAATGAAGCCGATTTCAATGATCCTTACCTGCATTGCAGAGATAAAGCTTTTTTATGGATTGAACAATAAGAATGAGCGAGCCTCTTTAAAGAATAAATCATTGGTATAGTTCTGGAGTTGTATCGAAAAACATTTTTTCCGTGTTTTTTTTGGCCACATGGTATATTCTTGCACATCGGCATAACCGGCAAGCAAACTGTTTTTTGCTTTTTGAGGTTTTCAACTTTTCCCATATTGCAAGCATGAGGGGTAAAAAAATATCTTCATCATCATCAACTGTAACGTGTCATTTTTACGTTTAAGACAACGTTACATATTTGTTTATTTAGGTAAATAATCAAGGCTCTTTGATTCGTCTTTCTGTACACAAAGTAAGGGTATTTTATAGAGCTAGGTTTGGAGGTTATATAGTGTCTAGGAAGTTACCTTAAAAGGAGGCATTCCATCGAATTACTGTGGACACTACGCACATCGCATTATCTGGACATCGTAATTGGAATTTAGGATCACAGGTTTCGGGAAAATCACATAAAACTTTTGGTTGTTTTGTTTATTTCTGAAGTTTCGTCGTTTACTTGACGTACATAAAGTTAAACAGCTGTTATGCTGGGGAATGGCGGCGTTGCCGCATCACAAATGGTTTCAGTAACAGGAAGGAAACATTTAGATGAACATTTCATTCCCTTACGTTTATTTCGAGGATATTGGGACAATCCGAACCTCATATCCTTCACGGATTAACTAGTTTTGATAGTACGAAAACATATTTGGGTCGACCAGGAACAACCGAGGCTCCGCCACTTTGATATCTTTATTAATTTGATAGGGAAAGGATAAAATAAATACGAGTTATGCACTTTTGTAAAGGGGAGATAAAAGAGGGATAAAAACCAAGACTAAAAGAATAAACGAAATCGTGTGAGTTAACATCTGAACACTCTTGTGCCTTTAAGCAATAGTTCAGTGTGTATTTTTGGGTTCAGGTTCAGAAACAACTTTATTACTGTAGAAATGTTTTACAAAAATGGCGTTAAACCATATGAATATTAGAGAAAACATTTATAAAGAGCGAAGGAAACTTTTGACGAAGACTGTAACTGGAGTGCAACTAAATTCTGCGCTCAGTATAGCGTTACTCATATGGGAATTGGTGGAGTGTTCGAATATTCCTGGGTTTGATGCATGCCCTGGTCTTCAGTAGTTGATTTTACAGTTGATGGTTTCAATGCTGAGCTTCTTATAGTCCGTCGGGTTATTCTTCTTCTACTTGATATGTTGGCGGGGGTCCGGTAGGCAAATGTTCGGTCTATGTATGGAGGGTGTCTCGACGTCCTTGTTATAAAAATTTCAACCGTGGAAATAGATCCGACAACACCTCAATGTGCGTTTACCTAATTGCAATGTCCCCTTGGTCGGTGCTGCCCCCTATATACCTGTATAGAACTATTGCTGTATGTCCTCATTGGTTAGTTTGAAAACCGCGGGTTTTTTCTTCCAGTCTTGCCACTGAAGGTAGAGATTTATTTTTGGCGAAAAAGTTTTTTATAAATAGGTTTGCATCCTTTATTTGAATTTAACCGGGAAGATTAGGTTGGTACTATTGCGTTTTACCGTCCCCACTCCCCACCAAATTTACAAAACGGTTTCCGGCCACTTCATTATTCTGGTATTCTCGACGAAGTGCTTTGTCTCTCTTAGCTAACAAATTTTGGCTTGGTCGGCAACAGGCTCTGGGATCGCCATTGTTTTTGGTTAGTGGCACTGCAAAAAACTGCAGGTTCTGTCCCAGAGACTGTGAGGAGTGAGCCGTCGTGTTTTAGGCGTAATCTGAAGTGACGCACCCTTTTGAGGGGAATTTAAGTCGGCCTACGCCATTTGTACGGAAAGAGCATTGGTAAGTTCGATCTTATTTTTTCATTTTTTTTTATTATTTGAGGACTCTTCAAGATAATAATTGCCTCCCAAATTGTAATTATTTTTCGGGTGAAATGTACTTTTTTTTTGACAAAAGACGTGGGGCATTTTTGGCGTTTTTAAATGTTTCTTTTAACCACGTGTTGGATAAAAACTATATATTGTTTTTCTCCTTTGTCTACATCCCTGTCCATTCCACCGACAGCGGTGCTGGACGCTGGTGGGAAGCCGGACGAGCCAGTTGTAACCCTGGGAAAGGTACGTAGGGTTATTTTAGTTCATCTGTTTAAATCTGCTGTATTTTACTGAGTCGACATGGGGTTCTCCAGGAAACTGAAACATTTCATTTTCCACAGGGTTTTTATGCTCGGGCAAGAAGCCAGCAACCTTTTGACCACCATGTGCTGCCCTAGCACCATGTGCTGAGCGGGCACGACGGGAGACGCGGGCAAACCAGGACAGGAGTAGCAGGAGGAGAACAACACCACTTCCAGGTTTAATAAAACACCAAACTCACAATTAAATAATTGCAGGACCAAGGTAGGAGCAAGCCTTTAGACATAACCATTTCATATAATTTTTTCAATATAATTTGGACAATCTTTTCATATAAATTTTTAATATAATTTAGACGTAATCTTTTCATATATAATTTTTCATAGTATAATTTCAACATTGCTTGTAAACGCAAGGTAACGGTATGACGTCATAACCACAATTTTGCGGCGTATTTACTATATTGACTTGTCTTCCTTGATTTCATTTATTTAAGACAATTTCTCCTGTGAAATTTGGAGTGCCTTGCTATTTTGGCCCGAACTTGTTTAATTTTTTTTTGCATATTTCATGTTTCTAATCTTAACTTCAGCCCTTAAAATACACAAGATGAACTAAATTTCTGTGTTATTTGTACAATCCAGTGAACCAACTTTGCGGAGACAAAAGAGAGATGAGATTATTTTTTCTAGCGGTTTCTTTACACTGTTTTGCCTCATGGGGTGGATCTCGGACTGGGTTGCTGTCTGTCTCATTCTACCCAATGTAGAATGATGACAGCAGATATTTGGTCTAGATCTCCCCTATGACGGAATAATTTCGGAAGTATATATATATTTTTTTTAACAATCATTCATATAACTGAGTCCTACGCTACTGACTCAGATGTAGGTACACTATGACCTGTTAAAGGAGTCCATCTGCCTGTAAAGTGCTTCTATTTTTGTCATTTTGATTCAGTTAAAAATCTTTTAGAATTTTATCTCATTTATTAGTCAATTTTTTTTGGGTTTTTTTAATTACACAAATACTCTGGAAGCCTCGGAAGTAGGTAGAATTTCATTATTTAGCTACAACGTTTGGGTTGAACTGTATTTTATTTAAGATCTTCTTTGTAAAACATTGGTATTAAATAATGTGGCGCACTTAAAATTTTCTTATTTCTGAACCCCCCCTTCTCCACTGTATAAAAGTTACCGGGCATATCAATGTTTTACCTAGCTGGAAAATACAGTTCTGCTTCCAGATATTTGTTTAATTATTCAGTGGGTTTCAGTGTCACAAAATGGCGGCAACGTCTTTAAGCTGCCACAAATGTCACACTACGCATTTTAATAGGCCACAAATTGGCGCCCAAATTTTTTTTAAACTTTTTTAATAGGCCACAAATTGGCGCCCTACGTGTGTTTTGGCTAGTTTTTTAACATCTGATGTAATTTTTTTTGGTTTTTTTCGAATTTGGGAAAAAAAAAGACAAAATTATTTTTAATATTTTTATTTTTTTTTAATACATTTTTTTTTGTGGTACAGCCATAGCCAGTTTAAAGGCTTTCAGTGGCTGTGGGTGGTTTTGACACTCAATCATTTTTTTTTCCATGAAAAACAAGATCATTGGTTTTTGGAAATAACATTTTTTTAAATATTTTTTAGTAATATTTGAACGTTGATTTGGAACTCGGTTTGTTGTTTTAGTAATCCTCTTGGTTTTTTATTAGCTTATCTTCACAAGTTTTTTCTTGGAAAATAAAAGATTCATTTTTATTTATTAAGGAAGAATAAGTGGATAAAAAAACATAGGAGTTTTTATTGAACAGAGTCCAACTCATGTTCTTAATTCTTTAAAGTTTTTGTAGGAAAAACATGTTTTAGTTTTTAAAATTTTTTTTTAAGAAAAATAAATACAACAATGTGAATTTACTTCAATTTTTTTTTGTTGATTTATAGGTGGATGGACCTCCAGACATGGTCTTTTTATGTTTTAAATACATGACATAGGTAGTGTGTTTTTTTTTCTATCAATTTTTTACTACTAATATGTTATTATTTCCTGCTTGTGATAAGATAGAAATTGTTTCACAGATTATTTTTTAGTGCAGTCAATTTATTTAGGTCAACAAGTTATTTTTTTTTGGTGATTTTAATTTTTTGTGGGATATCACCACTTGGTATTTGGAATATTTTTACAGGGTTTCACACAAATTTTTCTTGGCTAGGTTGTTTTAGGGTAAATATAGCTTAACAGCTGGTAGCTTTGTTTAGTTGAAAGTATTAATTGGTAATAAAAGAAAAGGAAAATGAGTTTATTTTGCTTTGTCATTTTCTTTTCTTGTTTTTTTTTGGTGGTAACTGTTGATGACAATTAAGACCTTACGTCACTCAGTTACATCGGGTCAGAGGAGGGTACTACTACTAGTTTCGGCTCGGGAGGTTAGGAAACACAAGGCTAAAACCCTAGAGCGACATATTGGCTGAAGATCAACGCCAGAGGTCCAGTTGGCATTTTTTTTTTGGGGTATTTTTTTTGAAAGACAGTTTTTTTAGGTCTTTTGTTGCCAGTTTAGTTGTCTAGTTGTGTTTTTGTGACTGGTCAAATTTTTTTGGTAGAAAATACAGCGTTGAGCTTTGGAGTGCATTTTTTTTAAAAATAACCTACGGGTATTTCTATCAATTAAAGTTTTCTGGTTCACAATTATTTTTTTCTGTATTTTTTTCTGCGTTCAGGTCATAGCTTGGTCATGGCCATTGGAGAGCAAACATTTATGTTTGAGCCTTGAGAAGTTTTGCCTGCTCCAGATTGAATACAGAGAAAATGAATTTGAAGCCCAACTAGATATAATACCACAAAAGAAATGTTTAGCTGAGACAGATATAGATATAAGTTTTGATTTTTTTTTAGTTCATTTGTAAAGTTCAGTAATTCTTTTTAAGTAATGTCATTGTGAGGCCGTGAAATTGGTCAGTGAATTTAAGAGAGACTTTCAACTAAATATAAATGCTAGGCGGGGGTAATTGGTAAAAATATTTCCAACTTTTGCTTCTTTTTTAAATAATTTAATTTTTCGTAAAAAATTATTTCCTTTCTGTTAACATAACTTCTCGAATTCTTGTTTTGGTCAAAACGGTTTGTATAGTGGTCGTAGTTTTAAAGGGTGACCAGACAGGTTATATTTTTTGTGGGGGACCAAACAGGAAGTTCTTGAGTTACAAAAGGTGAACTTTTTTTTTGTCTTAGTTGATCAGGCAGGAATAAATAAATCTTTTTACTTCCGAATCATAATTTTAAATAACAATATTTATTGGTTAAGTGTTTGGGTCTTATAGTGAAAAACGTTTTGTTTTTTGAGGATACTGGTATGATATGGAATTATTTTAATTTCATGCCAAATGTTGTTTGACGGCAGATATACTAGTCTTCAGTTTTTTTAATAGTTGCATTTCAGGACAGTGGCGTGTACTTAAGGGGGCCTGTCATCTGCGCCCATTGTAAAGCAGCTTCCAACTTACTTGCTTAGCTTTTCACTTAATCTTCGTTTTGTTGCTTCTGAAATTAAAGCGTTATGTTGGATAACGATGGATGGTGTTAGACGGAGGAAGTACCTAGGTATTTAGGGATGAAAACTTGGAAGTTGTGAACAATTGGGGAGTAATTTTTTTATTTCATTTTTTTTAATTTTAAAATAATTTCATACTGGTGACCTCAAATAATGAAGCAAATTTTTAAATTAAAATACACTGTTGTGGAATAAATGGGAAAGTGTTCAGGTTAAACAATAAATTTAAGATGATTGATTTTTAAAAAAAGATTTCAACCTAAGAATAAATTTAAAAACAATAGGTTTTCTTTGATGCGACTAAACAATGATGAGGGCATATACTTTTTTGTTATGCATAATATGATAGTAGCTACCTTTTATATTGCAATAATTAGGGATTTTTTTTCCTCCCGCGAGCTGGGTGGAAATGGAAGAAATGTTTGGTTCGGAGTGTAGAAATCGAGGAACAAGGACTTCCTGCTAATCTTTTTAGGATTTCGCAACTTCGGTTTTCGCTAAATTAAAATACATCCAAATTTGGCCTACAGGCTGAATCTCGCATTTTCCAGGACCTTGCAGATTCGCGGAGAAAGACAATTTTTGTGATCTGTTTAGTTATGATAGGAATTAATAGTAACATGCACATGAGGGAACTAGATATATTTAGGTTAAAAAGTAGTAAGAACACTGATCTGAACAATTTTCCATAATAGTGTCCTATTTTCACAGGGTGCTTCAAAATATCTTCACCCTTTCTTTGAAGTAAGATATCGTTTCGCCTGTGGGTGTTTGGCCGGTTAAAAATGTATAGGGTACAGATGGGATTGGAATGGAAATCACAAGTTTTTGGGTTTTATTGACATTATACTTAGGGAATAGGGAAAATGTCTAATAAAAAGTTTTTGGGTTTAGGCCGAGTTTTGTTGAGATAACAAAAGTTTAATTGGGGCCGGGAGTTTTATTATGCTCTTTTAAAATTAATGTAATAGTTTTGGCTTCTTGATTTTTGTTTTCTGGGTTTTTTCGCAGGATTATTCCCAACTGTTTCATTTCAAAATGTCATTTGTAAGTGATAGGATCTCATTAGCCCTTGGACATTTGGTAATTTTGCTTTGACTAATAGTTGCGGAAAGGGCCCAACTTAATTTTATATCTCGTGAACACCAGGAATAAGGATCTGAGAATGCATTAAGCAGTAATTTTTTTTTTTGATTAGATGTTGTGTGTAAAGACACTTGAGTAGGCAGATTTAGTTTTACAACGTTATAGGTGAACCTTGGAATTGTTTTCATATTTGGTTTTTTTGAAAGTGCACACAAGATAATTCTTTACGGAGTTGAGTGCAAAGGTTCTTCACATTATAGTGGTACAGTCGGGGACTTTTTAAATGGCCGCCCTTGAAAATAAAAAATATTCTTATTTGAAATTCGGAAAATTAATTTAAACCAAAATAAAAAAATTGTGAACTTTACCTCTGTATGTATACATAAAAATTTAAAAATTTATATTTTTTCATTTCTTTCAGTGATTAATTTTGACAGAAAAAAAATACACCGGCAATTTAAAAAGTCCCCGACGTCGGGGACTTTTTAAATGGCCGCCCTTGAAAATAAAAAATATTCTTATTTGAAATTCGGAAAATTAATTTAAACCAAAATAAAAAAATTGTGAACTTTACCTCTGTATGTATACATAAAAATTTAAAAATTTATATTTTTTCATTTCTTTCAGTGATTAATTTTGACAGAAAAAAAATACACCGGCAATTTAAAAAGTCCCCGACTGTACAGTAAATAAGTACTAACGTTGCTTATTTCCTTAAGTAATAATTTTAAATAAATACACTAACATCGGTTGGTTTTTGGAACATAAATATTTTTTTTTTAACTTTTCCTAAACTGATTGGTTTTTTTTGCAATGACGATTTTTATACCTTATGATTCTTAAGTAAATCTAATTTTCAACATTTTTTTTGTATAGTAAATTAATTTTTCTAGCTCATTTACTTTCCACATTGCCACAGTTTTGGGAGAGGAAAGGGAATTGACAACTGTTTTTTAAAGGAAAAGAACAAAAACTGTTGCATGACAACTCGAATAAGATTTTTCTGGTGTTGGTTTTATAAAAAAAAATTTTAAGGTTCACTAATGGGAGCTGCAACCCCACTTAAACATTTTTAATTTTTTTTTTGAAAATATTTTTTAAATATTTTTCTTTAAATATTTGTTTTTAAAAGGGAAACTTGATTTTCTTGTTGGACATTTTTTTCCTTGGTGCATAGTAGTACCTTGCCCCTACAATGGTTTGACCAGTTTATTTAAATATTTTTTTTTTGCTGAATTAAAATATAATTTTATTTCGAACCCTCACGTTTTAACAACCTATCATCATTTGTTTTAAATTTTTTTTTCTTCTCCCTACTCCAAACCACCTATCAGAGTGGAGTTATTTTTGAAAATTTTAGTGAGTCACTAATTAATTTTTTTTGACTATTGGACTACTGTGGTCGACTCCAAAAAATTTTATTATTTTTTTTTTTTTTAATTTTTTTTTGGACACCTTTCGGTACGATCCTAGGGTCTTTTTGACCATGACCATGGTTTGCATCAATTTAGTTTAAGTTTTGGGAATTTCATTTTAATGAAGAATTAGAGAGTTGCAGTCCTACCAAGACGTTATTTCTGTAAATTTTTTAATAACATCGGTAATTTTTTTTTAAATTTTTTTTAATTACACACAACATCCTTACTAGTCTAATTCGACGCAATTTCAGCGAGCGGATTTTTTTTTAATTGAGCATATTTTACGATTTCTATAACATGAACATCTGTTCCGACGTTTATTGCGTTCACTTATATATTAAGGGATGATGTGACCTTAAGCAATGCATGTTTCGTGTAAACTCAGAGTAGGTAAGCAGGTTAAAGTGGGTTTTGATTTTTTCTTTTTAGAAAAATCATTGTATACGGCGATTTGGGTTTTTTGAGGAGTTTATTTGTGGAGCCGTTCTGCAATAGCAGGAGTATACCCTAGCGTTAACTGTGTACAACAGCTTTGGGATTTTTGTTATAGGTAGTCTGTTGTACGTTCCATTTAGGGATAAATTTACCTACTCGGTTGCTGAGGTAAACAAACATCACTTAACTTTAATTTTAATCCAGTTCAGCTAGGATAAGCGCAATCATTTTTTTTTTGGTTTTACTCACGCAGGAGTGGAACATAAGACCTAAACACTGCCAAAACTCTCGTCTCTCTTTTATTTTTTTAACTTTTTTTATGGCTACTTGTTAATTCTAATTTAGGATTTAAGTAGTTATTTCTCTCTGCAAGGTTGGACGTCATAGTTGGTTGTACAAATACTTAACATAAATTATGATTACATTTTTAAATGCAAATAAATTTTATTTTCTTACTGCTCCGGTGTTTTTCGGTTTTGTTCGCGTCTGCCCGTAGTAAGTAAGTTTTATATTTTCTACATTTGTGAGAAAATTTATAGTGATTTTCACTAGTGAGTTTAAAGTGAACTTTGTGTTTGTTATTGCGTGGTTTAGTTTTTATAATTGGGAGGTATAATTAACAGTTTTAATTAAAGTTTGAAGATAAAAGGCACTATGGCTATTTCTTTGAGTCGGTTGTCTGACGTAAGGTACTTAGTCAAGGACGAATTAATCTATGAGCTAACATGGAGAGGCATAGCTATTGGATGGGTGGAAGAGTTGAAACAACAGCTTATGTTGATCAAACAAAGAGAAAAGACTGATGCAAGTATGAGATACCCTCCGTATCCCTTTAAATTTGGCCAAGATGCTTTTAGCTGCATGAAGAAGCTTGATAGTCTGGTACCGCTGGTAGAGAAGTTCTCTGGTACGAGTAAAGGGGGAGAGTTTAGAAAAATCGCTGTAAGGTTGGAACATGTGTTAGCCAGGATAAATAACATGAATCCGTCTAACTTTGAAGAAAGTCAAACCAAAAGCATACTGGTTGCGGAAACCTTGAGTTTGATTGGGAGGTTGCAGAGCCAAGCAACAGATTTATTGAGAGTTGGCGTTGCCTCAGATGATGATGAAGCATCTGAAACCCATTCAACGAGTCGAGGCTCAGACCACTCAACAAATGCTGGCAACACACCAAACCAGTCTCATTTCCCGCAACCACAGCACTCGAGCACACAAAGAACAGCTCAACAGCCTACGAACCAACCGTCGGTCATTGCTCCAGTGCAAATGCAAGTGCTAACGAACCCAACTCAAGCACCAATACAGGCACCAGTCCCTATGCCGATTGAGAATTACGGTACATCAGCTTTTCATTATCAACAACCGTCTACCGTTCCTTTGAGTCTAGCTGCCCTCCAAAGTAGCATTGCACCAATTGCTCAGTCACGACCATTTTCATGTTCGTCGCCAGTACCAATGTCAAGTGATCCTGGTACTTCATATCATGTTGCACCTGTGCCTCCGCATTAGTGGAACTTAAAGTTTACAGGCGAGAGGAGTACAATCTCCGTCACCGCATTTTTTGAGAGAGTGGACGAGTTGAGTCAGGCTAGAGGAGTTAGCAAAAAGGTGTTACTGAACTCAGGCATTGATCTTTTTGAAAAGTCAGCCTATACTTTTATAGAGATGTTCGAAGAGAAGTCCATACATGGGAACAGCTGGAACAGAGGTTCATGGCAGAATATCTTCCTTCTTCATATGGCGAGAAGCTATTGAAGGAGGTTCAAAAACGTAAACAAGGCCCGGGAGAGTCTATAGGGACCTATATTGCTGTCATGAACACATACTTCCAAAGACTTGGCTGTCCTGTTTCCGAAGAAGCAAAATTAGCTATCGTCTTCAGAAATATCGCGGACATCTATAAAAATGGGTTAATTGCTACTGAGGTCAATAGCCTATCACATTTAAAGGATCTGTGTCGTAAAATAGACCAGAGATATGGGTTAGAAGAGGAGAATTTTACTCCTAGGAAAAACCAATCAATCGAACCTGACTTGGCCTACGTTGATGGCGATTTTGACGATTTTTCAACAGGGGTTGATTGAATTTGAATATTCCTGATAATAGATTTAACAGAGATAGGCAACAGCCAGCAAGCAGTTTCGCTGCTAGAGCTGATAGAGATAGACAGCATCCAGCTAGTGGTCAGTCTAGTGTAAACGACAGAGATGAACAACCACCACAAGGTGTTAGACCTGGTAGGGCGAATAGAGACGTTGTTTGCTACAGATGCAATCAAACAGGGCACATGGCAATCGGGTGCGCATTACCTAGAGGTAAGCAGTGTTATTCGTGTGGTCAGGCAGGGGTGACCGTCAGAGAATGTCGTAATTGTAATCGTCAGGGAAACGGACCCAGGCGCTCGTAGGTGGTCGACCTTCGAGTCAGCCTGAACAAGCATCGACCGATAGGCTAACGTACGTTTTAGATTATGTGATAAGTCATGCTCGTAAAGATGAGAGGCCTTATTTAGAGGTGGATGTGCTCGGAAATAAGTTATTAGGTTTGTTGGATTCCGGGGCTTCACGTACCTTTTTAGGGAATCATGGTTGGTCAATCATCGAGAGGTTTGGTTTTTCACTTGATACGACAAAGAAGACGAGTTGTATTGTGGCAAATGGTCAAAGCACGAGTAGTATTGGGACAGTGCAACTTCCTATGCGAGTTCAGGATAAATTTAGGTTAATAGAGGTCGTCGTCGTTCCTGAGTTGCCGCACACTTTGATTTTAGGATTAGATTTTTGGATTTCGATGGGTATAGTACCGAACTTAAGTACTAATGAGTGGCATTTTGCCGATAATAAAGATGTGATTTGTTCTTTAGAAACATCAGACCAACAAACAACTCTTACACCTTATGAATCAGAACGACTAGAGGAATTGGTCGTTGAATATAAGACTATTATGGGTGACTCACTGGGATGTACAGACAGGGTAGAGCATAAGATTACAACAAATGCAGCACCGATAAGACAACGTTCATATAAGGTCTCACCGGTCATTCAGAAACTTATTGATGACGAAATCGACGAAATGCTGAAAATGGATGTGATAGAACGTAGTTGTAGTTCATGGGCTTCACCAGTGGTAATGGTTCAAAAGAAAAACACAAAGAAATATCGTTTCTGTGTAGACTACCGCAAATTGAACTCAGTGACGGCGCGTGATAGTTATCCTTTACCACTCGTATCCGAGACTCTTGACAAATTGAAAGATGCTAAGTACTTGTCAACTTTAGATATTAAGAGTGCTTATTGGCAAGTACCAATGGAAGAATCATCGAAGCCACTAACAGCATTCATCTGTCGACGAGGTCTCTTCCAATTTAAGCGGTTACCATTTGGTCTTCATAATGCACCTGCAACTTGGCAGAGACTCATAGATAGCATCATAGGAAACGATTTAGACCCCTACGTGTACGTATATCTCGATGACCTCGTAATTGTCACACAGAGCTTTTCTGAACATCTTAGAATTCTTGAGGAAGTCCTACGAAGATTGCAGAATGCAAAGATAACGGTAAGTTGGGAAAAATGCCAACTGTGTAGGCCAGAAATGACGTATTTAGGATTCGTAGTGGACCGTCGAGGCATCCGAGTTGACCCTAATAAAATTAGAGCCATGTTAGAGCTCCAGAGGCCAAGAACTGTCAGAGAAGTTCGTAGAGTTGTAGGTACAATATCCTGGTATAGACGTTTCATAGAGAATTTTTCAGCGATAATAGCTCCGATTACAGCTCTAACTAAGAAAAATCAAAAGTTCGATTGGACTCCAGACTGCGAAAAGGCATTTATTAAGATTAAGGAACTTTTAGTGACTGCACCGATTCTTACATGTCCAGATTATACCAAAGAATTTGTCATTCAAACAGACGCATCAGGATATGGAATAGGAGCATGTTTAACGCAGCCTTATCCTGAAGGAGACAAAGTCATATGCTATTTGAGTCGATCTTTGACTAAGCAAGAACGTGTTTACACGACCACCGAGCGAGAATGTTTGGCATTGGTTTGGGCGATAGAGAAGCTCCGGCCTTATATTGAGGGGATCTCATTTAAGGTCATAACAGATCATTTTAGCTTAAAATGGCTTCATAGCTTGAAAGAGCCCAGTGGAAGACTTGCTCGTTGGTCTGTAAAATTGCAGCAATATGATTTTGAAGTAATCCATCGGAAAGGGAATGATTTAGTTGTCCCGGACATGTTGTCTCGCGCATTACCTATGATTGATACAATTTCGCAGCCCAGAGACGTTTCAACAGCAATAAAAGATCGATGGTACCAAAAGATGGTAAAGAGGGTCGTAGAGTCACCGTTAAAATTTATGAATTGGAGATACACTGATAATAAGTTGTATAAATATGTCAAACAAGAATACCCTCAACTTTCACCATCTAACGAATATTGGAAAGAGGTAGTCCCCAAAGATCATAGGCGTAGAATTATTGGAGAAGCTCACGATCCTCCTACCGCAGGACATATGGGTGTGTATAAAACCTTCCACAGACTGGCAGAAAAATATTATTGGCCAAAAATGCGCCAGGACGTGGCAACTTTTGTAAAGAAATGCTTTGTCTGTGCAGCTCATAAAGGTGATACACAAGGTGTATCTGATCAGATGATATCTCACCCAAAACCAACTCGTCCTTGGGAAATTATTTCGACGGATTTATGTGGACCTCTACCTCGTTCGACAAAGGGTAATTGCTGGATTCTCGTCGTGACGGACTATTTAAGTAAGTTTTCCTTAGTTTTTCCAATGCGAACAGCCCCTACTCAAGCTGTTGTCAAGCATCTTGAGGAGCAAGTATTTATGGTCTTCGGAGTACCCCGTTTGATACTTTGTGATAATGGCCCTCAGTACAAAAGTAACGAGTTTAAGCGTTTTGCGGAGAGTTATCAGGTTAAAATTCAGTATAATCCGTATTATCACCCCAGAGCAAATCCAACAGAGAGGACGAATCGTACGTTAAAAACCATGTTATCTTGTTATGTGAAAGACAACCACAGGAAGTGGGACGAACAAATACATAAACTTGCCTGCGCGATTCGTACTGCAACCCATGAGACAACCAGGATGTCCCCTTTCTTTGTTAATTTTGGTAGGAATATGTGTTTATCAGGAAAATATTACTCCAACCCAGTGTTGTTATCTGAAGAGAATGGTGTACAATCCGCAGCTGAAAGTAAGAACGAAGGTTTCCGGAAGCTCTATGCGGATGTTAAGAGAAGGTTAGAGGTGGCTGGAGAGAAAAACGTAGTTCAGTATAATTTGCGTACAAGGGTACCCAACTTTGTTGTGGGTCAGCGGGTTTGGAAGAAGAATTATGTGTTGTCAGATGCTGCGAAGTTTTTCTCGAAGAAGTTAGCACCGAAATTCGTTGGTCCTTATGTGATTAGGAATAAAATTTCTCCATGGATATTTGAGCTTCAGGAACCATCGGGTAAAGTACTACCAGGGAGTTGGCATGCCAAAGACCTTAAGTCGGCAGCGGACCTCTCCGATTAACCTTTTTAGGTTAATCGTCTTGAAGTTGGGGGGGGATTATGTAACGTGTCATTTTTACGTTTAAGACAACGTTACATATTTGTTTATTTAGGTAAATAATCAAGGCTCTTTGATTCGTCTTTCTGTACACAAAGTAAGGGTATTTTATAGAGCTAGGTTTGGAGGTTATATAGTGTCTAGGAAGTTACCTTAATAGGAGGCATTCCATCGAATTACTGTGGACACTACGCACATCGCATTATCTGGACATCGTAATTGGAATTTAGGATCACAGGTTTCGGGAAAATCACATAAAACTTTTGGTTGTTTTGTTTATTTCTGCAGTTTCGTCGTTTACTTGACGTACATAAAGTTAAACAGCTGTTATGCTGGGGAATGGCGGCGTTGCCGCATCACAAATGGTTTCAGTAACAGGAAGGAAACATTTAGATGAACATTTCATTCCCTTACGTTTATTTCGAGGATATTGGGACAATCCGAACCTCATATCCTTCACGGATTAACTAGTTTTGATAGTACGAAAACATATTTGGGTCGACCAGGAACAACCGAGGCTCCGCCACTTTGATATCTTTATTAATTTGATAGGGAAAGGATAAAATAAATACGAGTTATGCACTTTTGTAAAGGGGAGATAAACGAGGGATAAAAACCAAGACTAAAAGAATAAACGAAATCGTGTGAGTTAACATCTGAACACTCTTGTGCCTTTAAGCAATAGTTCAGTGTGTATTTTTGGGTTCAGGTTCAGAAACAACTTTATTACTGTAGAAATGTTTCACAAAAATGGCGTTAAACCATATGAATATTAGAGAAAACATTTATAAAGAGCGAAGGAAACTTTTGACGAAGACTGTAACTGGAGTGCAACTAAATTCTGCGCTCAGTATAGCGTTACTCATATGGGAATTGGTGGAGTGTTCGAATATTCCTTGGTTTGATGCATGCCCTGGTCTTCAGTAGTTGATTTTACAGTTGATGGTTTCAATGCTGAGCTTCTTATAGTCCGTCGGGTTATTCTTCTTCTACTTGATATGTTGGCGGGGGTCCGGTAGGCAAATGTTCGGTCTATGTATGGAGGGTCTCTCGACGTCCTTGTTATAAAAATTTCAACCGTGGAAATAGATCCGACAATACCTCAATGTGCGTTTACCTAATTGCAATGTCCCCTTGGTCGGTGCTGCCCCCTATATACCTGTATAGAACTATTGCTGTATGTCCTCATTGGTTAGTTTGAAAACCGCGGGTTTTTTCTTCCAGTCTTGCCACTGAAGGTAGAGATTTATTTTTGGCGAAAAAGTTTTTTATAAATAGGTTTGCATCCTTTATTTGAATTTAACCGGGAAGATTAGGTTGGTACTATTGCGTTTTACCGTCCCCACTCCCCACCAAATTTACAAAACGGTTTCCGGCCACTTCATTATTCTGGTATTCTCGACGAAGTGCTTTGTCTCTCTTTGCTAACAAATTTTGGCTGGGTCGGCAACAGGCTCTGGGATCGCCATTGTTTTTGGTTAGTGGCACTGCAAAAAACTGCAGGTTCTGTCCCAGAGACTGTGAGGAGTGAGCCGTCGTGTTTTAGGCGTAATCTGAAGTGACGCTCGCACCCTTTTGAGGGGAATTTAAGTCGGCCTACGCCATTTGTACGGAAAGAGCATTGGTAAGTTCGATTTTATTTTTTCATTTTTTTTTATTATTTGAGGACTCTTCAAGATAATAATTGCCTCCCAAATTGTAATTATTTTTCGGGTGAAATGTACTTTTTTTTTTTTTTTTACAAAAGACGTGGGGAATTTTTGGCGTTTTTAAATTTTTCTTTTAACCACGTGTTGGATAAAAACTATATATTGTTTTTCTCCTTTGTCTACAGCCCTGTCCATTCCACCGACAGCGGTGCTGGACACTGGTGGGAAGCCGGACGAGCCAGTTGTAACCCTGGGAAAGGTACGTAGGGTTATTTTAGTTCATCTGTTTAAATCTGCTGTATTTTACTGAGTCGACATGGGGTTCTCCAGGAAACTGAAACATTTCATTTTCCACAGGGTTTTTATGCTCGGGCAAGAAGCCAGCAACCTTTTGACCACCATGTGCTGCCCTAGCACCATGTGCTGAGCGGGCACGAGGGGAGACGCGGGCAAACCAGGACAGGAGTAGCAGGAGGAGAACAACACCACTTCCAGGTTTAATAAAACACCAAACTCACAATTAAATAATTGCAGGACCAAGGTAGGAGCAAGCCTTTAGACATAACCATTTCATATAATTTTTTCAATATAATTTGGACAATCTTTTCATATAAATTTTTAATATAATTTAGACGTAATCTTTTCATATATAATTTTTCATAGTATAATTTCAACATTGCTTGTAAACGCAAGGTAACGGTATGACGTCATAACCACAATTTTGCGGCGTATTTACTATATTGACTTGTCTTCCTTGATTTCATTTATTTAAGACAATTTCTCCTGTGAAATTTGGAGTGCCTTGCTATTTTGGCCCGAACTTGTTTAATTTTTTTTTGCATATTTCATGTTTCTAATCTTAACTTCAGCCCTTAAAATACACAAGATGAACTAAATTTCTGTGTTATTTGTACAATCCAGTGAACCAACTTTGCGGAGACAAAAGAGAGATGAGATTATTTTTTCTAGCGGTTTCTTTGCACTGTTTTGCCTCATGGGGTGGATCTCGGACTGGGTTACTGTCTGTCTCATTCTACCCAATGTAGAATGATGACAGCAGATATTTGGTCTAGATCTCCCCTATGACGGAATAATTTCGGAAGTATATATATATTTTTTTAGCAATTTTTAACAATCATTCATATAACTGAGTCCTACGTTACTGACTCAGATGTAGGTACACTATGACCTGTTAAAGGAGTCCATCTGCCTGTAAAGTGCTTCTATTTTTGTCATTTTGATTCAGTTAAAAATCTTTTAGAATTTTATCTCGTTTATTAGTCAATTTTTTTTGGGTTTTTTAATTACACAAATACTCTGGAAGCCTCGGAAGTAGGTAGAATTTCATTGTTTAGCTACAACGTTTGGGTTGAACTGTATTTTATTTAAGATCTTCTTTGTAAAACATTGGTATTAAATAATGTGGCGCACTTAAAATTTTCTTATTTCTGAACCCCCCCTTCTCCACTGTATAAAAGTTACCGGGCATATCAATGTTTTACCTAGCTGGAAAATACAGTTCTGCTTCCAGATATTTGTTTAATTATTCAGTGGGTTTCAGTGTCACAAAATGGCGGCAACGTCTTTAAGCTGTCACAAATGTCACACTACGCATTTTAATAGGCCACAAATTGGCGCCCAAATTTTTTTTAAACTTTTTTAATAGGCCACACAACATTGGCGCACCAACCCTGGTTTGGTCCTGTCCTTTGCAAGCTTCTCTTTCCAGTGGTCTGTTAGTAACCCTCTTTGGCACGCTAGGTCACCGAGGTTATTATAGAGCTCGTACAACTTAAAGTTAAATCTCGTCCTCCAAACCCCATTTTCATACACGCCTTTAAAGATGGCTCAAAATCCTTCTTTTAAAGGTAAGTAAAAGATTGGCATCTTGCTTTGACATAGACCATGTTTCAGAGCCGAACGTGAGAACTGGTAGGATTAGTGTTTTGTACAGTTGGACCTTTGCTTTTCTGGTTAGGCTTGCGCTTCGCAGTTGTTTTTGTAAGCTATGGTAACAGCGACTGGCAAACAAGATGCGCCTTTTGATCTCAGCTGTTTGAGTATTGGAGGAATTGACTAGCGACCCCAGATACACGAACTCATTCGAGACTTCAAAGTATTCATTACCCATATTAAGGTTTTGACCAATATTTCTGTGGCGTAATTCTGTTAATGCCACCATGAGTTTTGTTTTGGCTTCGTTGACTTCAAGGCCCATACTTTCAGCAGGACTTGTAAGTGACACAAATGACTCTCTAAGAGTGGAAAGTGATCGTACAGTACCGTCGACATCCTCACCATATGCAAGTAGCTGTACCGATTTGTAGAATATGGTGCCGTTGTTATCACTCTTAGAGTCTGATCACTTTCTCGAGGGCAATGTTAAAAAGCCAGCAAGCAAGTGCATCGCCGCAAAAAATATCTTACCAAATAAAAAAATACTATAAGAAGATCATTAAAAATAATCGCGAATCCCCATTGAAAGTGGTGTATGACATACACCCCCTCCATCAGAATTCTGAAGGCCGCTATAAGCACAAGTAATAAGTATTGACTTCCGAAAATTGAATTGACGTGATCTGTGGCTTCCGCTAAAACTTGATACACATCTTTAGCAGTGGTAAATTTTCTGCTGGGTTGGTGTTTGCGGTCCTTAACAAGTTGAGGATACATTTTAGATAACGAAGAAAACGAATTAGTAAACTAGAAATGGCAAAACAAATTAAAAAACACCGAAAAGCTATGAAGAAAATCGGAGTGTAATACCAACTGACAATTTTAAGAATCGGTACGAAATAATATAAGATCATTATGTATCCAAATATTGTAACAATATGTCCGGATGCAAAGAAAATTATATCAAAGATAGATGGTGTCGAGAAAGCTTTTGGATTTAAAGGATTTAAACTAGAATCAATGTACAACATTTTATACAGATACAGCTTTATATGAAGAACTTTTAAAATATATACTCATTAAACTAAGAAAACAAATTGCTGCATGAAGAGTTACCGCGCAACTATCAATGAAGAAAAGGATATCTTCCTCATGAGCATAATAACGATTGAAGTTTAATATTAACGAAGCATATGTAGAGGCAACAAATGTTATAGTTGTAAAACTAAATATCTTGTTGTATACCGAATGTAGAACTTTTTTGGTATTGTATATGTAAATAGGATAAACACCCGAAATTGCTAAATAAGCACTAAACGGTTCAAACAACTTCGTGTCCATGGTTAAGACCTCCATTTTTACCGATATTTGTATATGGAGAATGTGTGTCAACGTATTAGTTAATTACATTTTATACATGGCACAAAGCAGATATAATAAAGTATGGAGCCAAACAAAAAAGGATATTATTTTATAATAATGCTTTACTTAATTGCATTTATGAATTATTTAAAAATGAAAAATCCTTTGTCAATCCATGGGCATTAAAAGTAGCACATTTTTGCGATAACGGCCATGTTTAAAAGTTTAATTTAACAATAAATAATGTGGTGTGGTTCATAAATACGCAATTTTTTAGCTGTTTTTTGTATAGTGTTTAAAGTTTTGATGGAGGGATCAGCACTTGTTTGAATCAGTTGAATAAAATAAATCAAATTTTTTATAAAAAAACATAAACAAATTCCCTCAAAATAAGACAGCTACTCTCCTATATTCCTCTCGGCTCCGCAGTGCCCCTAAACACTCCAATGGGGTTCAGGAGCCAAGTGTAAAATGACGTATGGTAAATAGACAAATAATTACATTAGGTAAAAATACCCTGAAACTTGGAAAAAAATAGGTGCAAGCTGGATTTTTTTATAATTATTCTTTAGCATCTGGGACGGTTCGGTTCGGTTATATATACTCCGCCAAAATCACCCTTGAGCTTTGCAAATGTTCTAAAAATCAGTTTTTGTGATTTTCTCGAAGCGAAGCTCAAGAAGGATTTGGGCGGAGAATATGTGCACGGTGCGCCTTAAATAGGAATAAATGAAAAGTTCTTGCACTAGACTTTTTCTTTTCTTCATGATTTTATTCTTAAATATTTTAAACCAAAAATAAAAATAATAGGTGGAGGGCTTTTTTTATAAAGTTACTTTTAGCATATTTGTACTAGAAATATAGGGTTTTAGAAAAAAATTTCATAAATACAGTCGAACCTCTCTAACTCGAACCTCCATAACTCACACCCCTCTATAACTCGAACTTTTTCAGAGGTCCCTTCACTTTTTACATGTATTTGAACCTATGTAACTCGAGTTTCTATAACTCGAATACTCCATAACTCGAATTGTTTTGGTTGTCCCTTGAGGTTCAAGTTATAGAGGTTCGACTCTACTTGCATTAAACACCGGTTTTGAGAAACATTTTAAATCAATTAAGCGTTTTTTGAAATAGCATATAAATATTGCAGAGTAGCTGTCGCCATGACAATCAATAAACAAAATGCCAAACAAAGCTCTCACACATAAAGCAAATCGTAACAAAGTATGCTTTCTATGTTTTCGAAAACAAAAAAAAATGTCATATTCCTAATTACTATTTTCTGACTTACCAGTCTTTAATTTCTTCGCTAGAAAATTTAATGGATTGGCTAACAGAACCATACAATCGCATTTTATTCTTGACATTGTTGTAATTTTTTGTTGTTGAAAGATGGATAAATTTGGAGGTTCCAGATTTTTTTCAACGACTTTCGCTCTAAATACATTTATTCTACATGAAGAGCATAGTGCTGCCTGTAAACGACTGTTATCAATGTAACCAACTAGATATTCCATATCCGTTTTTAATGACTTTTCAACAAAATACATTTTTTTTTGTTTTCGAAAACATAGAAAGCATACTTTGTTACGATTACCTCCTTCGATCCTGACAATCATCCTCTGTCAGATACTTTTGACTCATTGATCTTTGGATTGACTGTTGCCATTCTAGTTTACGACGCCCTCTTTTTCTGCGCCCTATTGGTTGCCATTCTAGGACCTGCTTTGGTAATCTTTCGTCGTTCATCCGTTGTACATGGCCGTACCATATCAGTTGCCTTTTAGTGATGTCATCCGTTATGCTTCCCTCGATTCCCATTCTTTCTTTTATGATCTCATTTCTTATGTGATCTATTCTAGATATTCTCATTGATCTTCTTATTGCATCCATTTCGACACTTTTCATTTTTGTTTTGTATTTTTCTGTTACGCGACAAGTCTCTATTCCATACAACAGCGTGCTTTTGACCATTGTTTCATATATGTTAATTTTTACATTCTTTTTTATCTCTCTGCTCCATAAAATACTGTTAAGACATCCAATAACTTTTTTTGATTTTACTATTCTTTTTTCCAATTCTTTACAATCTGTTCCTGTCTTATCAAATGTGACACCCAAGTATACATACTCATTGCATGGAGATATTGTTTGTCCATTTTCTAGTACTAACTCACTGGATTCGTTTCCAATACATAAGTACTGTGTCTTGTACACGTTCACTGTTAATTCCTACTTTTGGTATTCTTCTGTTAACTTTCTCATCATATACTCCATGTCTTCTTTATCATTAGCCACAATTACTTGGTCGTCAGCAAACTATAGTGTGTATATGGTAAATCGGTCGTTAAGTTGTATTCCCATGCCGTGCACTTTACGTTTCCAGTTTTTTAGAGCTACTGCGATATATATTTTAAAAAGAGTTGGAGAGATACAACATCCCTGTCTTAAGCCTTTTGTTACCAGGAATTCTTTTGAAAGTCGATTTCCAATTTTAATTTTAGATTTTGACCCTTTGTATAGTTCTTTTATCGCTTTTATGTATGTATGTATGATTGATATTAGTTTGCTCTAAAACTGTCCATAATTTTTCTACTGGAACGGTATCATATGCTTTTTGTAGGTCCACAAAGGTAACATGAACCTCTATATTTCTGGCGCTCCTTTTCTCAATTACTTGTTTAAGGCAAAAAACATTATCACTACAAGATCTGCCTGCGCGAAACCCACTTTGCTCTTCTTCTTCTTGTTCATGAAAATCATTCTCTATTAGATCTCTAAGAATCCTACCGTACAATCTACTTAGAGTACTGGTTACTGAAATTCCTCTGTAATTGTTGCAATCCAGCTTGTTTCCTTTTTTATGTATTGAGGATATGAATGCAATTTTCCAATCATTAGGTACTGGATGTCCGGTTATGCATTGATTAATAATATATGTGAGATTTTCGAGTAGTTTCTCTAATCCATATTTGACCATTTCAGCATATATTCCCCCAGGTCCGCTAGCTTTTCCGGATTTAAATTTTTCAATATTATTCTTTATCATTTCTTTTTCGATGATTACTTCCTCTCCATGTACTTCTATGGCTCTTCTCGGAGAGGCTGCCAGATATTCGGGTCTCGTCTCCTGCAGCAGTCCCTTGTAGTGTTCTGTCCATTGTTCTGGTTTGATTATCTGGATGTTTACTTTTTCTTTTGTTGGGTTTTTTACTGTAGAAATGAATTTCCATACTTCAGAACTCTGCCTACCTCCTACGTGTGTGTTTATGTCGTGGCACTTGCGCTCGAACATTTCATTTTTTTCTGTGCGTATCAAATTTCTTAGCTGTCTTCTGGTTTCCCTGTAGATTTCTAGGTCTCTTTGCTCCTTAGTACTGAGCCATTTCAAGTATGTGCGTTTTTTCTCTTTGACCATTTCCTGTATTTTGTCCGTCCACCACATCTTCCTGTTATTTCTATTATCTTGGTACCCAACAGCTTCGTTGCTTGCTTTCTTCAAGCTTTTTATTATGTTTGTATATATCTCTTCAAATGAGTGATTTGTGTTTATTAATTTTTCATCTAATCGGTTCTGATACAATCTTTGAGTACTTTCGATTTCTAGACTTCTAAAGTTTTATTTTTGATTGTCTTCGATGCATTCTAGGTTTTCATTTTCTCTAATACTTTCGTCCTTATTTGTTTTTCTTAAAGGGAATAATATTTTTGCTTTTACCAGATGGTGCTCAGATCCACAGGTAACACCACGAAGTGCTCGCACATCATACCACTTTAATTGCGAGTGTTGTCCACCTATAGCATAATCAATAATTGATTTAAGATTTATTGTTGGCTGAATCCAGGTATATCGATGAATATCCTTATGTTTAAAAAAACCATTATTTATTTTTAGGTTGGGGGTTTCACACAATTGCATCAGTCTTAAGCCATTATCATTTGTTACTTTTTCTCCAAATGGTCCTATCACTTTGCTCTGGGTTTGCCTACCAGTTCGGCTATCAAAATCGCCAAGCATAATTATTTCTCTAGTATTACCGATTTTTGTGATAGTCTCATCAAGTTGATCAAAGAACATTTGTTTTGTAGCTACTCTTTCGTCAATAACCAAAATCGCTTAACAATAATTTTAACAATTTTACTGAAACAAAGTGACAGTAATTGTTTATGAGAGTTAATTATCGTCCTTAAGGTTACTTCCAGGTCTAGAGGTTAATAGGTTTAGGACTGAGCGTATTCAAAAGACATTGATTGAATACGCTCAGTCCTAAACCTATTAACCTCTAGACCTGGATCTAACCTTAAGGACGATAATTAACTCTCATAAACAATTACTGTCACTTTGTTTCAGTAAAATTGTTAAAATTATTGTTAAGCGATTTTGGTTATTGACGAAAGAGTAGCTACAAAACAAATGTTCTTTGATCAACTTGATGAGACTATCACAAAAATCGGTAATACTAGAGAAATAATTATGCTTGGCGATTTTGATAGCCGAACTGGTAGGCAAACCCAGAGCAAAGTGATAGGACCATTTGGAGAAAAAGTAACAAATGATAATGGCTTAAGACTGATGCAATTGTGTGAAACCCACAACCTAAAAATAAATAATGGTTTTTTTAAACATAAGGATATTCATCGATATACCTGGATTCAGCCAACAATAAATCTTAAATCAATTATTGATTATGCTATAGGTGGACAACACTCGCAATTAAAGTGGTATGATGTGCGAGCACTTCGTGGTGTTACCTGTGGATCTGAGCACCATCTGGTAAAAGCAAAAATATTATTCCCTTTAAGAAAAACAAATAAGGACGAACGTATTAGAGAAAATGAAAACCTAGAATGCATCGAAGACAATCAAAAATAAAACTTTAGAAGTCTAGAAATCGAAAGTACTCAAAGATTGTATCAGAACCGATTAGATGAAAAATTAATAAACACAAATCACTCATTTGAAGAGATATATACAAACATAATAAAAAGCTTGAAGAAAGCAAGCAACGAAGCTGTTGGGTACCAAGATAATAGAAATAACAGGAAGATGTGGTGGACGGACAAAATACAGGAAATGGTCAAAGAGAAAAAACGCACATACTTGAAATGGCTCAGTACTAAAGAGCAAAGAGACCTAGAAATCTACAGGGAAACCAGAAGACAGCTAAGAAATTTGATACGCACAGAAAAAAATGAAATGTTCGAGCGCAAGTGCCACGACATAAACACACACGTAGGAGGTAGGCAGAGTTCTGAAGTATGGAAATTCATTTCTACAGTAAAAAACCCAACAAAAGAAAAAGTAAACATCCAGATAATTAAACCAGAACAATGGACAGAACACTACAAGGGACTGCTGCAGGAGACGAGACCCGAATATCTGGCAGCCTCTCCGAGAAGAGCCATAGAAGTACATGGAGAGGAAGTAATCATCGAAAAAGAAATGATAAAGAATAATATTGAAAAATTTAAATCCGGAAAAGCTAGCGGACCTGGGGGAATATATGCTGAAATGCTCAAATATGGATTAGAGAAACTACTCGAAAATCTCACATATATTATTAATCAATGCATAAACGGACATCCAGTACCTAATGATTGGAAAATTGCATTCATATCCTCAATACATAAAAAAGGAAACAAGCTGGATTGCAACAATTACAGAGGAATTTCAGTAACCAGTACTCTAAGTAGATTGTACGGTAGGATTCTTAGAGATCTAATAGAGAATGATTTTCATGAACAAGAAGAAGAAGAGCAAAGTGGGTTTCGCGCAGGCAGATCTTGTAGTGATAATGTTTTTTGCCTTAAACAAGTAATTGAGAAAAGGAGCGCCAGAAATATAGAGGCTCATGTTACCTTTGTGGACCTACAAAAAGCATATGATACCGTTCCAGTAGAAAAATTATGGACAGTTTTAGAGCAAACTAATATCAATCATAAATACATACATAAAAGCGATAAAAGAACTATACAAAGGGTCAAAATCTGAAATTAAAATTGGAAATCGACTTTCAAAAGAATTCCTGGTAACAAAAGGCTTAAGACAGGGATGTTGTATCTCTCCAACTCTTTTTAAAATATATATCGCAGTAGCACTAAAAAACTGGAAACGTAAAGTGCACGGCATGGGAATACAACTTAACGACCGATTTACCATATACACACTATATGCTGACGACCAAGTAATTGTGGCTAATGATAAAGAAGACATGGAGTATATGATGAGAAAGTTAACAGAAGAATACCAAAAGTAGGAATTAACAGTGAACGTGTACAAGACACAGTACTTATGTATTGGAAACGAATCCAGTGAGTTAGTACTAGAAAATGGACAAACAATATCTCCATGCAATGAGTATGTATACTTGGGTGTCACATTTGATAAGACAGGAACAGATTGTAAAGAATTGGAAAAAAGAATAGTAAAATCAAAAAAAGTTATTGGATGTCTTAACAGTATTTTATGGAGCAGAGAGATAAAAAAGAATGTAAAAATTAACATATATGAAACAATGGTCAAAAGCACGCTGTTGTATGGAATAGAGACTTGTCGCGTAACAGAAAAATACAAAACAAAAATGAAAAGTGTCGAAATGGATGCAATAAGAAGATCAATGAGAATATCTAGAATAGATCACATAAGAAATGAGATCATAAAAGAAAGAATGGGAATCGAGGGCAGCATAACGGATGACATCACTAAAAGGCAACTGATATGGTACGGCCATGTACAACGGATGAACGACGAAAGATTACCAAAGCAGGTCCTAGAATGGCAACCAATAGGGCGCAGAAAAAGAGGGCGTCCTAAACTAGAATGGCAACAGTCAATCCAAAGATCAATGAGTCAAAAGAATCTGACAGAGGATGATTGTCAGGATCGAAGGAGGTGGAGAATAGGCGTCGGACAACGTAGAAAAACGTTCTAAACCGACATAGTAGTAGTATTTTGGTTAAATAAAATGCCAAACACAGCTCTCACACATCAAATCGTAACAAAGTATGCTTTCTATGTTTTCGAAAACAAAAAAAAATGTATTTTGTTGAAAAGTCATTAAAAACGGATATGGAATATCTAGTTGGTTACATTGATAACAGTCGTTTACAGGCAGCACTATGCTCTTCATGTAGAATAAATGTATTTAGAGCGAAAGTCGTTGAAAAAAATCTGGAACCTCCAAATTTATCCATCTTTCAACAACAAAAAATTACAACAATGTCAAGAATAAAATGCGATTGTATGGTTCGGTTAGCCAATCCATTAAATTTTCTAGCGAAGAAATTAAAGACTGGTAAGTCAGAAAATAGTAATTAGGAATATGACATTTTTTTTTGTTTTCGAAAACATAGAAAGCATACTTTGTTACGATTTGCTTTATGTGTGAGAGCTTTGTTTGGCATTTTGTTTATTGATTGTCATGGCGACAGCTACTCTGCAATATTTATATGCTATTTCAAAAAACGCTTAATTGATTTAAAATGTTTCTCAAAACCGGTGTTTAATGTAAGTAGAGTCGAACCTCTATAACTTGAACCTGAAGGGACAACCAAAACAGTTCGAGTTATGGAGTATTCGAGTTATAGAAACTCGAGTTACATAGGTTCAAATACATGTAAAAAGTGCAGGGACCTCTGAAAAAGTTCGAGTTATAGAGGGGTGTGAGTTATGGAGGTTCGAGTTAGAGAGGTTCGACTGTATTTATGAAATTTTTTTCTAAAACCCTATATTTCCAGTACAAATATGCTAAAAGTAACTTTATAAAAAAACCCTCCACCTATTATTTTTATTTTTGGTTTAAAATATTTAAGAATAAAATCATGAAGAAAAGAAAAAGTCTAGTGCAAGAACTTTTCATTTATTCCTATTTAAGGCGCACCGTGCACATATTCTCCGCCCAAATCCTTCTTGAGCTTCGCTTCGAGAAAATCACAAAAACTGATTTTTAGAACATTTGCAAAGCTCAAGGGTGATTTTGGCGGAGTATATATAACCGAACCGAACCGTCCCAGATGCTAAAGAATAATTATAAAAAAATCCAGCTTGCACCTATTTTTTTCCAAGTTTCAGGGTATTTTTACCTAATGTAATTATTTGTCTATTTACCATAAGTCATTTTACACTTGGCTCCTGAACCCCATTGGAGTGTTTAGGGGCACTGCGGGGCCGGGAGGAATATAGGAGAGTAGCTGTCTTATTTTGAGGGAATTTGTTTATTTTTTTTTTTTATAAAAAATTTGATTTATTTTATTCAACTGATTCAAACAAGTGCTGATCCCTCCATCAAAACTTTAAACACTATACAAAAAACAGCTAAAAAATTGCGTATTTATGAACCACACCACATTATTTATTGTTAAATTAAACTTTTAAACATGGCCGTTATCGCAAAAATGTGCTACTTTTAATGCCCATGGATTGACAAAGGATTTTTCATTTTTAAATAATTTATAAATGCAATTAAGTAAAGCATTATTATAAAATAATATCCTTTTTTGTTTCGCTCCATACTTTATTATATCTGCTTTGTGCCATGTATAAAATGTAATTAACTAATACGTTGACACACATTCTCCATATACAAATATCGGTAAAAATGGAGGTCTTAACCATGGACAGTAGTAGGTTTAAGCGGGTGCTGGACCACTTTTGAGGAGGGAATGACCTTGAATGACCTTGACGGTCGTTGCCTTGTTTTATGTAGAGACGAATAGTTTGAGTAGTATATTTGACCTTGAAAAGTTGTGAAGGTCATTATGTTGACCTTGAATGACCTTGACGATCGTTGCGTTTTTTATATGTAGAGACGAATAGTTCGAGTAGTATTTTTGACCCTGAACAACCTTGACCTTGTCTGACCTTAAGCACAAAAAATACCTCTATCTTTGACTCTGATTTGTTTTACACTTTTAAAAGATTTACATTATCCACACCCTAATAATTGTATTTAAACATATAAAAAGGAAAAACAAACCCACTTGAAGTATTAGTAGATTTCTGTATTTCAACGTGTCAAATCACTCTCTAAAATAAAAATAAAGAAAAAATAGTTTAATTTGTGGAAAAACAATAATTTAAAGGTAATAATATGGATATTTCAAAAATCAAACTTGAACAAATAAATTTCGAAATAAACAATGAAGCAAAACTTCAATTAAAATCTTTAGATTCATTAAAAGTTAATACCACATATGTTATTAAAGAAATGTGCACCATTGATACCCGTTATGGAAAATCTGTTTTAATAACATTGGCTGAAGATGCTGATGTATTTAAAACGTTTTTACCAAAACGTGTGCTTAAATCAATAGATGATGATTTTATCGATCTAGTTAATAAAAGTAATCAAAAATATACTCTAACCTATCTGGGGCAAAGTGAACCCACATACATCGGTGCAAAACGTAAATCCATATTTGAATTTGGAATATACTAAATTATCTTAAAATTATTGTGTGTTAAAATATAATTCTTAAAGTATTAAAAATATGAATCGTTTGGAAGAACAAATTCACGATTTACGATTCTGGTTGTTTGAGAAGTCGGACGAACTGATGGAGGGTGACCCTTCACTAAGAGATGTAGCTAGAGCAAATAATTTTATGGATGGTGTCATTCAATGCCAAATGTTTTTTATGGGTAACCAAACACTTCAAGAGTTTTGTAAAAATATGAGATGGCTGAATTTGTTGTATCTTCTGAGGCCATTGGAAAACATTCCACTGGAGCTACTCTTTCCACCGCTCGATGAAGATGAAGATGATGATAGTGGATTCAGTGAGAACGATGATTAAATATAAGACATTTATCAAAAATGTGTATTTATAATTAGTTTATGGATTGTAGTATGGATGTAGTTTTAAATTGATAAAAGCTGTAATAAAATATATTATAATAAGAAATGAAAAACTATTTTTTAATTGGATTTGTTTTATTGCAATATTATTTTTATCTTATTTTTTTACAAAATTTTATAATAAAGTAACAATATTAATATAAAACACAAAATAAATATATTATAAAAATTAAGGAAGTGTAAAAAACCTATATTGATTTTCATTTGATGTGAATTTTAAAAAATATATTAAAATTCAAATATTTTTTTAAACGATATCCGACTTATTTATCCATGAATTATGTCTATCTGTAAAACCTAACCACTTAACAAAGTATTGCTCCAGTTTATTACACTTCCTTTTCTTAATAATTTTCTCCACTAAATATATTGATGGCACGCTGGTTTTCTGTAGCTCCATTTCATAAAAAGCACCAAGTATAGGTTCTCCGTCAAAACTTTCTATTTCATAAGTGGGTGGATTCGTTATATTTACTTTTACAATTTTAAATTGTTCCGCTGACCACGATGGTGTGTACCCTTTTTCAAAAATTGACTTATATTTGCTTATACGAACTACGTCTCCAACTTTGAATTTAATTTTTTTAGGTACCATTTTTATATTTTCAAATGCGGTAATTCTAGTGGTGGGTTTCACATCAATTGGTCTCATTTTAATAGTTGTGTGAATTGTTTTATTATATTTATCAACAACATCCTGTAAAATATGAAACCACCTATTGCTTCCTAATGTAGAGAATTCTTTATAAAGATTTGTTTTTAAAGTTTTGATTACTCTTTCCACAATGGCTGCCTTCTTTACACTATATGTGTGATAGTGATTTACA
Source organism: Aspidapion aeneum (assembly GCA_963576565.1). Classification (NCBI taxonomy): domain Eukaryota; kingdom Metazoa; phylum Arthropoda; class Insecta; order Coleoptera; family Brentidae; genus Aspidapion; species Aspidapion aeneum. Next base: position 52,408,504 of record OY755041.1, on the reverse strand, counting down.
GACTTCTTTTTCATAAGTGCTTGGAAGTGTTTATTAAAAAATTCCGTTCCTTGATCAGATTGTATGTTATGGGGGTAATAACCAGCTTGCTTAAAAACATCCCGCATTGCTGCACATATTTCAAGTCCTGTTTTATTTTTTATTGGTCTAGCCCAGACAAATTTAGAAAAGCAATTTATGCATACTAAAATGTATCTATACCCCAAATTATATTTTGATAATTGTTGTATTTCAGCTAAATCAATCTGCCATAGATCCTTAAAACCTTTTATTAAGGTTTTTCTTCGCAGGAAATTTTTTCTTGCAGGTTTATATAGCTCATTAACCACTTGAACTTTTTGCTCACTAACCATCGTTAAAATAAATACTTTATTTTTTCAATTCAAATGGGTGTATGATATTCTATGCGTCCATCTGACCAAATTATTGGTTACAAAGCGGATTCAAGTGGCTGATGTTTCAAAACTTTTCTTTCTATGGCACTCAATCTCCCATGTAAATTTAACAATAGTTTACCACTTGTCGATTGTTGCGTTTTTATTTTTTCTAAATTGGTTCTTACTGCATCAACAGATTCTGCTATAGCTAGCTTTAGTTCTTCAACTAGTTTGTTTATACGATTTTCCAGAAATTCTAGATTGATAGCGTCTTTATGATCTACAGCATCTGCTATATTACATAAACGTTTGTTCTCAATGTCGAAATCATTTTTAGCGGTCAACTTAAAACCATTACCCTTCAATCCTTTTATATATGTAATTTTGGAAGTTTTTTTTATACGACCAAACTTGTCAATCGTGTTCTTTACACCTCCCATGTTAGATAGTAACTGAACAATATATGCTACAATCAAAAAGTGAGTCCTAATATATAACCCCTTCTTCTCTTAATTCTTCAATTATAGACAAAATTTCACCATCATGACCAGTATGCCCAGCCATTTTTGAGCTCCATAATAATCGCAAGCGACTAATTCTTTAGCAGTATTCCAATATACATAGTTTACTTTATTATTATTGAATTTTTTGAGATTTGAAATTTTATTTCTGGTAATACCAGAACCTTCTTTACTTCTGCCATGTTTCGGTGTTAGAAGTGGTTTTATAAAATTTGTAAATTTTACAGATCGGCTGGTATTTACCCCATATATTTTATTATATTCATTGTAATAGGCATTTGACAAATTAAGTATTTGCTTATAATCGCTGAGTGCTTTTGGGCTAATGTCGCCAATGTTTGACACACTTGGTTTTTTTAAAAATAACAAATCGTATAAATCACGATGAGCAGAAAATGCCCCAATCATATTTTTTTTACGCCAAAGAGTTATTAGTTTATCTGGAAATTTTATTGTAGCATTACCTATCTGAAAATTATCATTGTTGGAATTGTACCTAACACCATATATGGTGTCATAGATAGATGGGTTTGATTTAAGCCCCTCCATATAGATTGTAGATATAGAATTTAAATCTTCCCCAATATCTTGTCTCAGTGATTCATCCATAGCTTCATTGTTGACACTCTTTTTAGGTGATAAATGAGAACTTGCATCTGCATTAAATGATTTTTGACTTTGATTAGAGTATGAGGATATTGGTGTATCCGGCAAGGGTGGTGAAGCTGAGAGGTAAGATCCATGATGAGATTTATTTCCACCATCACCATCTTCCGAATCATCAACCATAACATTGGCTGCAACTCTCTTTGCTTTTTTTGCTTCCACAGCTATCAAAGGTGTTGCTATATTACTACTTGTCCTTTTTACAATTGCTGCATTTTTAAAATTTTCTGAAATTTTTGATAATGGTTTTGAGATGGGTTCATAAAATTTCTCAAGATTTGTTTGATTTTGCGACTCTTCATTTTTTAAAAATTTAAATTTTGTTCTTACTGCATCAGTCATAGCAACAAGATCACGTTTTAAATCGATCGATCGATCGATCGAATTTGACATATTTACAAATAAGATGTTTGCAGTTGTTCGTTCTAAAAGCAACTAAAGTTGTTGCGACACATTTATTAAACATATATGTAACTATCAAATCCTTTTCTATATCTGCCATTGTTTAAATCTGCATCTTTAACAATAACTAGAAAACCATATTTATCGTCCCAACATTTTCCACAGATTTCTTGAAACTTAGTAAAAGTAAAGTCTGGAGAAACGTGATCTGAAAAAATATGTCGCAGATTCATTTCATCTTGTTTAAATACTATTATGAAATTTGAATTATCTCGAACTAGCTGTTTTGGTACTCTAGAATAAGTCTGTGCTAGGTAAAAACAATCTATATTTTTATGCCTCCCCATACTGTAGTATGATTTTATTACACTCTGACCATCGCAAATTACATCATCGAAAATAAATATCGAATTTGGTTTTGCCTCAGATGGTGGTATAACGCAGGATGTATCATTAAATGTGTAGTATCCAAGCCCCTCAATTGGCGATAAAATTTGCTTTAAAAATTCATATTTTGATTGAAACAATGATTTGGAGTATATATATACATTTTCAAATTTTAATCCTAGTGGGTGTGTAATAAGAGTGATAAGCGCATTGGTTTTACCACAATTTGATGGCCCAATTATTAATCCACGTATGGAATTGGGTAGTAAAGATCCATGACGTTGATATGTAATACCACAACCCGTCTTTTCATCCCAATTTATAATTGAGATTCTGTCTTGTTGCTGCACTATGCGCATTTTTATATGAACTATCTTTTAGTATTTAAGCTGACTTGTATTTATATCAAAATCAGTTCGATGTCTTCTATCAACAGAAAAAGTTCAGTAAAAAAGGGGCGAGGCGTATTTAATTCACTTTTAAATAAACTCCCTGTAGAATTACACATCCCGGGTTATCAATATTGTGGTCCTGGAACTAAACTAAAGACAAGATTAGCGAGAGGTGATCCTGGAATAAATGCACTAGATAGAGCCTGCAAAAAACACGATATTAGTTACTCTATTAATTTGGATAATTTAGAAAAAAGACACAAATCTGATCGCGAACTAGAAGAAAGTGCGTGGCAAGTTGTTAAATCAAACCGACGCTGGAATAAAAGAGAAGGCTGCTGCTTACTTTGTTACAAATTCAATGAAAGTTAAGCGAAGAATTGGAATGGGGTTAAAAAAGATAAAATCGAAAACTCGAAAGGTGGCTTTTGGGTCTGCGATATGTCGAAACGTTCAAACAAAAATTAAATCGATCTTGAATCAAAATAAGGGGAAATTTCAAGATATTTCAAAAATTTCAAAAATTGCTTTGATCGCAGCGCGTAAGCATTTAAAAGCTTCTGGTGGAAAAAAGAAGATTAAAACCCCAAGAGTAATTCCCATTCCTAAAATGGGGGGTATTTTACCTCTTATACCAATTTTTGCGGGGTTATCCGCCCTAGGATCATTAGCGGGTGGCGCTGCTGGTATAGTTAAAGCAATAAAAACCGTTAATCATCTTAAAAATAGTGTTGCTGGTGTTAAAAACTCTCAAATGCTTGTAGAAAGTAAAAAAGGGGGAGGTTTATACTTAAAACCGTATCGAACTGGGTTAGGACTTTATTTAACAAATCCAAAAAACTAGTAAAGCCCTTACCAGCAGGGGCATTATCAAATATTGATTTGGAAAGATATGCAAAACAATATCAAATTGCAAATTTCGTTGGTGTATTTATGAGAGATAGTCTTCCTAAAAGTGGACCTCGCAAAACTGAATCGGCCATCATAAACTTAGACAGTGTAAATGGACCAGGAACACATTGGGTTGCCTACAGAAAGAAAGCTAGAAAAGTAATTTATTATGATAGTTTTGGAAACTTACCCCCACCTTTGGAATTCATAGAATACATGTATAAAGGATGTAATTATGCCACAGAAATTTGGTATACATATAAAAACCAACAAAAATTTAATACAGTATATTGTGGTCAGCTGTGTCTACAGTTTCTCTTAAAAAATAACTTATTTTAGTAGTAATTTTAAAAAATGAATCGAAATAATTCCGAAAGTGAGTATGCAAAACTAAAAAAAATTTATAAATCACTAAAAGCATTTAGCAATGCAAAAAGTTTGCTACCGATGACGAGTGACGAACTATGTGGTTTACCTAAAGAAGTAATGATAGCATGTGCACCAAACGAAATAGCTTTGGTGTGGGAGAAGTTGCCAGAAGAAGTTAAAGAAGACATTGATATTTTAAAATATCAGTATTGCTACGACCATTACTCTACAAACAACTCTAACGATCAAATTGATGGTCCACCACCAAAAAAAATATTTTGTTGTATATGTAATGCAAACGGTTCAAAAGTGTCTAAATCTGAGGAAATTGTAGATTGTGACATTATATCCAGTTGTTGTAAGACACAGTAAAAAAAATGTCTTATACTTTTACATTAAGTGGTTATTCAAGTATTTTAAGTGCCAACTTCTATCCTCCTATAGAGACAAACAACAGAGAAAAATATGGACTGGGTCTTATAGGATTTTATTCATATAATTCAATTTTTAACATAGATGAAACTAACAATTGGTTTGGATTTAGTAAGCCAAACTGGGGAGGGCCAGTAATGTTAAAAATACCTCCTGGTGCATACGAAATAACCCAAATACACCAATGCAATGCTTAAAGCTCTTCAAAAAGGTGCAAAAGATCTAGATGAAAATATTTTTAGCTTACGTGCAAACAATAGCACTTTGAAATGCGAAATTAAGTCAAAGTATGTACTTCACTTTAAGCACTACAACTCAATTGGACAGTTGTTGGGATTTGCAAATGAAGATCGACTAAAGCCCAATGAGATTCATGAATCTTCAACAATAGTTGATATTACAAAAGTTCGCATTATAAGAGTAGATTGCAATATAACAACCGGTGCATATTTAAATTCAGAACAGGCGCACTCTATTTATGAATTTGACATTGATGTGGAACCTGGGTATAAGCTAACTAAAGAACCAACAAATATCATTTATATGCCAATTCAACCAGAGGGTCGTCAGTTTATCGACAACATTACACTAAGGATCGTGGATGATAGAGGAAAGCTCATTAATTTTCAAGGAGAAAAAATAATTGTTAAATTAGAGCTTAAAAAGTTATAACGAAAATGGGTTATTGTTTTGATCATCACAGCTATCCAGTGTCGCAAAAAAAAGATGTTAAGACTTATATTCCAAATAAAAACCGATGCAGAAGCAGTAGAAAAACCATTCATGTTAAAGACTTGTCAAGAGAAAGATCTAAATTGTCCACAGAAGAAAAAGTGTTTTTGAAATCACTTGGTTTACATTTAAAAAAAACTGTTTAAAATGATTTCAACTAGTGAAAAGTTAGAAGCATTTAATGAACCAATTTTTGAGAATTCAATTATAAGTCTGGAAGAGCATAGTTATAAACCCTATGGAACACCATCTTTTAAAAACTCAGATGAAATTCGTATCCCAATTCAATTTCAAGATCTAATTTTGGATGTTTCCGAAAGTTATATTTATATAGAAGGAAAGTTTACACCAAGTGATGCATCTAAAAGATGCTACTTATCAAATAATGCTCTTGCTTTTTTATTCGAAGAAATTCGGTATGAAATGGGTGGTGAACAAATTTGCGTTGTTCGAAAACCAGGAATTACTTCAGCATAAAAACCATTGTTTCATTTGGAAGTAGTCAAGAAAAGCTTCTTTCAACATACGGTTGGGGTTTAACAGAAGCCAATCAATGCATATTGGACAAAACAAGTCATGTATTTAGTGGAAGACTCCCATTAAAATACTTGATGGGATTTGCAGAGGACTATAGAAGGGGCATTTTTAATCAAAAACAAGAACTGATTCTCGTAATAGCTCACACCTTCAATAATTGTTATATTGGTGAAGTTGATGCGGAAATCTCCATAGATAAAATCGAATGGAAAATCCGGCACATAATTCCAGAGGATCGTCAAAGGATTAAAATTCTATCTAAAATTAATAAGGGTGGTAATAATGTTAATATCAAAGCTGCCTATCGCATGTGGGACCTATATGAATTGCCTCTTCTTCGGAGCACAGCTTCTGATACGTGGGCAGTAAGAAGTAGTACGAATTTGGAAAAACCACGATACATTATTATTGGATTTCAAAAAACTGAAAATTGCAATGCCAGAGACAAAGATGCCACAGAATTTATCTCTGCTGATTTGGCTGATATTAGATTATATATTAATTCGATAGTTTTCCCCTATGAGAGGTGGAGTCTCGATTTTTCAAAAAGATTATGCGGTCCTGCCTACTATGCATATCAAAATTTTCAAAGCAGTTACTATGGAAAAACATGTAATGAACCAATGCTTGATTTAAATAGTTTTATTCAAAACCCATTAATTGTTATTGATGCTTCGCATCAACAGGATTCAATAACCTCATCAACAGTGGATATTAAATTGGAATTTAACACCAGAAAATCTAAATTTCCAAATGATGTAAAAGTGTATGCTTTACTTATTCATGATTCCCTAATTTCCTATAATATTCTAAATGGTACTGTAACAAGGGGTTAATTTCAATGTAATTTTATTTATAATATTTTTGAATGTATTTTAATGATTTAAATGAAAATAAATGTTTTGAATTTTGTATTTTAAAATGATTTAGATATAAATATATTTTTCTTAAATAAAGTTTAAATAAAACACATTTTATAGAATACTATTTGTTTTTATATTTTTATACTTATGATTAAGCTATAACAAATTTGAATACTCAATTGCACACCTATTCACATAGTAAAATTGATAAGACACATATTTACTTGGAGAATAGATGGTAAATTATTCAATTAAAATAAGTGTAGTCTCCAAACTAATAAAGCTATTACAAAAATAATCCATTCCATCGATTCAACAACCATATCCAAACAAATTTTATCATATAAAATTTTTTGGAAAAGTTTAATTTTTGGAGATATTTACATAATAAAACAAATAAAAACACATTTTGTCAAGTGGGGTAGATGTCTATTCAGTTACAAATGGGTCTAGCTTCTAAACTAATAAGGCTATTACAAAAAATAATTATTTCAATCGATTAATCAAGAATGCGTTGACATTTCTTATCATATAAAAATTTTTGCTGGACTTTAATTTTAGGAGATAATGACATAATAGCCCAATTAAAATTGTTACTATTTTAATTAAATTGATCATAACTGTTAAAATAATATTAATATCACAATAAAATTTTAACAGATCGAAAGCTAACCTATTTTTTCACAATTTTTATCTCTTAAAAATTTTTAATTAAGACGCTACTTTACAAGATATTAAGAAAAAACGTCTATTTTAAGACATGAAAAAAATTACAGTCTCAATTTTAATTGATACTTAAAAAAAAAACCTATTGGACCCCCCTGGGGCCTTGTAAATGTACTCACGCATGGGCGCCAAATCGTTATCCGCAACCTCACTTGCACCTGCCACCACATTCACATTTGCCGCCATTTCCGCATCCGCGGACACGTTACAGTTCGCGAACGCGTTAAAGTCCGCGACCATATCCCCGCTCGCGACCGCATCCGCGGACAAATTAAAGTTCGCGAGTGCGTCCGCGGACAAATTAAAGTTCGCGAGCGATTCCGCGGACAAATCAGGTAATGCATCCGCAATCATCACCACATTCTCGATCTTCACATAACTTTCACTTGAACTACTAAATGAGGCCATTTTCGAAAAAAATTACTTAAACTTTTTGAAAAAAAGGAGGAGTTGTTGCTTCGACTAAGAGAAGAACGAGAAAGAACGCTTACCGCCACATCATGCATCCAAGTAAGTAATTTTACCCCCACTACCATTTACCCCCTCTACCATTTATCTCACCCTATCAACATCAGCGCCACCTATTGATAAGATTTACAAACACCCCTGGTGTTGAGATTTTCAGTTTTAAATTTAATAAGGTCACTAAGCAAACAATTATAGAATATTAGTTTTCTTAAACTGTTTTAGAATTATGGTGCCCTTAATTTTGAAAAGCGCCATCTATCATAATTTTTTCAATTATTTAAATATATTCCGAAATAGCGCCACCTATCATCAACTTGATGCACTAAATTATTGATAATTTTTTTAAATCCTAATAATTCAACTATTCATCAGTTGGAAATCAATCAATAATAACTGCTCCATCATCGACTGTATAATTTGAGGGTGAATTCATAGGATTTGGCTATATACATCTGTCATCATTTCACTTTCTGTAAATATTTTCATGTTCTGCCAAAAATGCCATTTCTCACTCACAAAAAGGTTGTAGAAAAATGAAAAAAAAAAACATTTTTGTATTTTAGAATACTTTTTATTTTTATATATTTTCGAAAACTTAAAATTAAGCCATACGCTTATTAAAACATAACTAATATTTCATTTTTCATATGACTTGATATGTGGATGCCCCCAGGGTAGTGTTTGACTTGTGTTAGGTATAACAAACCTTTTATCATCATGGTAAGATAATGTAATAATTTTGTTTCTGGTTTCTGTGTATATATTGTGTAGATCACTTTTAAATGATTTCAATTTTCGAAATAAGTAACCACCTTTTTCAACAACTTTTTTATAATCATTAATGGATAAATGCTTATCGATTACACTTTTTTTAACCCCCTTTGCTTTTTTTACCTCCGTTGAGACTGAGTTTATATAGTAGGCTTTAGCTCCTGTTCCATAGAAACTTAGAATTGGATCTTCAGGAAATTCATCCTTCATTCTACCCAAAACAGATTCGTTTTTACTTATATTAAACCTATTTACTTTCTTATAATTAGATGTATCGAATTTCTCAGGGTTTTCAATCATAAATTTATAGAAATCATCAGTGTAAATTTTAAGTACTAGAGAATCTGTATCTGTATACATTAAACTTGCACTATTGTGAAACTCTTTTTTTATAGTATTATAAAAAAAGTCATACAAAACTGTTTTAGACAAATCCAGAATACAAAAACCCAAATATATTGGTTTATTGTATACAATTTTGAGTTTACTCATATGAACAGCAATTAATTCTTCGGTAAATATCGAGCAATTGTTAAAATTGGGTCTACTGATTAGAGCACGAGCACCGGCCCTTCTACGAATACTCTCCCAACTTGTAACTAATTTTATATCTTTATGATTCTCAACATTTTCCATAGTTTTTCCGAATACTGCATTATTAAAAAGCTTGTATAAATCTTTTTTAAATTTTGTATCAGCAGAGTTTCGAAGCTTTGTGTTAGTATCGATATACTTTTTTAACCAGGGTGATTGTTCAAATTTTAACATTCTATGAGTTTGAATGACTATTAACCCATTTCTTACTGCCTGATTTAAAGTTTTATAGTGTACAATATACCTTATTTTATCATGCAAATTTGGAATGAGTTTGGGGAATTTGGATGATGAATCTGGAGGGATTATATTTTCCACCAAAAATGGAAAATCAGCATGAGCTTCATGCAACTCATTTGGATAATACACATCTACTTCAAGAATGTATCCTATGGGACTATCATCTGGTACATTATGAATATTTAAATTTATCATTTCTTCTTGTGAGAGCCATTTAAAACCTTTTGTGGGTAGTGGTTGTGACATACTATGCCCATATAAATTTGTTGCATCCAAATACATTATAAAGGATGACTTTATACTTGGATCATAATTTGGAAGGTACTTATTATTTGCTATATGCATTCTATCAACACATTGACTAACACCCCCTCGAATCCCTTTTTTAAAGAAATGAATCATGTCAATTTCAGTCAATAGCTCTAATTCTACTTCTGTCATTCTAAGCATACAATCAAATGATAATGATGGCAACGTGTAATATTGAGCTGGATCTAGGTTATAAGTCTTTAAAGAATTTCTTCGAAATGCTTCAAAAACATCAGTTAAAATTAAAACATCAGTTTTCAAATATAAATCCGAATAGTCTCCTAAAGTTTTACAATTAAATAGACTCCATACTTTTTTCCCTCTATCATATTCTAAATCTGTAATATGCTGATCATTTAGATCATCGAAGAATTGGTTTTTCGTGGGTAAATTAGTAACGTCTAATTTGTCTAAGTCAGAGATAAATCCATATGGAAACACACCTTTTTGTCTCATTAAACTAAATTCTTCTTCAGATGTAAAATGTTTGTGTGTTTCTAAAAAGGAGTCTGAATCTAAACCTTTACTTAACTCATCCAGGGATGCAGCTAAACATTTGTAGCTATCTATAAATCTTAGACGTAGATATTTTTTTATGATTTTTCCTTCAGAATTCATGTAATCATGTACATATATGGATTTTGTAAATGAAATATATTTTTCCTTGTTTTCTGCAATAACATCTATTTTATCGCCATGATGACACAATTCCTTAATAAACATGTGACAATCATAACCACTTAGATTGTGAAAAATTATTGGAATGAAATTTGGTAATTGATGTTGTAAGTTACAAGTTGAATGTGCAGCTAAAAATCTTTTTTTTCCCGTTATGTGACAATGATCGGTTACTTTTTTATCAAATAAGTTAAAAGGTTTACCACAAATTCCACATTTGTCACATGTTTCCACTATGTTTCTTTCTTCAGGTGTTAGTGGGGACTGTGGGACTATATCTCTTAAATAATTTTTGTGAAGCTCTCTAAGATCACGTTCAATACATGCTACAAATTCTTCTGCTGCGCTTGAACCACGGAATAATTTAAATTTTGTTAAATCATCATTGAATGAACATTTAATTAGGTATGCAAATGAATATGGTTTATGTATGATATTTTTGACTGTGAAAGAATTTAATGGATCTGGTTCACAACCTGCCATTGGTTGTAAAATTGATTCAAAGTCAGCATACACTACAAAGGGAACTGTTAGCTGTTTTTCATAACTTTCGAACTTTAACATGTTTTCTTGTGTTGTTTTTCCAAATCTATCAGTTTTTAAATCTGTAGATGGGGTTATCGCGTAAACTTGCCCACAGTCATATTTTTGATGAAATATTAGTTTTCCTGCTGTTATAAAGTGTACTAAACAACCATCGCAAAAATAAAGTCTACGTTTCGACATTGATATTTGATTGGAAACCAAAGCTGAAAGATTTTTTATCCAACAATAATGTGTTCTATTACAATCGCTATTACATTCATGAGTTTCTTCTTTAATTTTACAATCTTCACTTATGATTAATAAGTTTATGTGAGTGTCAAGTTTTCTCTTGGAATAGCGAAGTGGACCAACAACTTCATATTGAATTTTTTTATTTGCAAATCTGGTTTCCAATGTATAAACATTAATTGAAATATTATTGTTTTGTTCAAACCTAGATATATCAGTCAATTTAACCGGCATTTCCATACCTGCAAGATTTAAAACTGTAGAATAATGGGGGTAGGAAGAAACTCTGTCTACATGAAGTGAAACTGGGTATAAAGCTGATGTAACAGCCCATGCAAAACATGCATTATCCTGATTTTTTATATTCACTACAGCATGTTTAGATTCAATGAATTTGGGTAACTTGAAGTATGAATTGCCCCCAATAGGGCGAAACTTGTTGATGTTGATTTCCAAGTGTAATATATGTTGTAAAGTCCAACCTGTAAATAAATTAAAACATTATTAATTAAACAACCATATTTAAAAAATGTTTCACTGATTATTATTAAACAAAAATTATTTATTTTACTAATGAGTAATCTTACCAGAATCTCGCTCCATAAACTCGCTCGCTTGGGAAATTATTTTATCTATAAAAAACTCATAAATATTATCCAAATCAGAGGCATCACACACTATTTTATTATTTGTGTTAAATGATTTATCAGCTAGGGTTTCTTTTGATTGGTGAAGAAACGTTGCAAATAATTCCATATTAATTTTTATTGAGGTGTGTTTTGCTATATTTTCTTTTACTAATGTTAGACATTTGGGTTTTATCTCATAAAAAAACCTTCTGTAGTCTTTTTGCTGAGTTTCTGAAGCAATTCTATAACTTGCTATTCTGCATTTAAGACCACTTCTTACCACACATACACCATTGGAGTATGGTGCACATGAGTTATTTTTATGTTGAAGTGTTCTACAATGACCAAAAAATTTATCTTTGGGTATGAAAATCTTGCATTCTCTACACATTTCCAATTGTTTATCACCATCTTTATCAACTTTTAAACTAGCTATTTTTCTTTTCTTTAATGGTTGCTCATTGATATTATCATCATTATGTTTATATTTGCAAGCTGTTTTATTATGTCTAACCATATTATCTTTTCGAGTAAAACTTTTGTCACATTTTGAACACTTCAACATGGTCACTTTACTTGTTACACCTTAAATTATTTATTTATTAGGTGTTTTCATCAACACCTCTGTTTTAACCACTATGCTTTTTTTATGCCCGTTGTGGGTTTTATAACAGACACCCCACTCCACCTCATTTTCTTCAGCTGTATCTGATAACTCTCAAATATATTTTTTTTGATCATAATTCACAGCAAAATCTAAATAGTTTGACCTTGAACAAAATTTACAACCAAATGTATTATTTTTTAATTTATTTTTGGTTTTGCAAAATATTCTCAAGGTGACATTGACCTTCATTTAACCTTGAACAAGATTGATGAGCAATTACATCTTTAACCTTGGAAAAAATTATACAGTGACCTTCATTTAACCTTGAACAAGATTGATGAGCAATTACATATTTAACCTTGGAAAAAATTGTCAACGATTCACACTGACCTTGATATAACCTTGTAATGGGTATATATATTTTACTCCTCATTTGGTAAACACTCATTCTTGCTCGATTTGTCTTCCTATAATGTCATCCACCGCTCGCCCTACCCTCATCGTTCGTCCGTTTTTGAAAAATGGGCATGTGCAGTGCAATTTCTGCAATGTCTGGAAACCGGTAGAGGTTTTTACAATTAATGGACGATGCGATGTCTGTAGTGAGCAATATCAAAGTATTATGGAGAGGCAGAGCAATCCTCCATATTCACCAGAATCACCTGTCTACATCTCAGACAGTGATGATTATGAGGTGGTGGAGAGTGATGATGATGATTCTGATACCAATTATGGTGTGTGGGAAGTAGCGAGAGTTGACTCTCCTCCTTCTGAGGAGATGTCTGATGTAGGAAGCGAAAGAGCTGACTCTCCTTTTGAGGAGGCTCAACGTTGGTAGTCTGGTTTAGTTTAATTGGGGTGTACAATAAAAATGGCTGGTACACACAGCTCAGTGCGAGGTTTGGGGCACTGTGGCACTAAACCAAACAATTAAAAATTTTCATCTAACAATTTTAAAATGAAACCATTTGTAAAAATCCTATCTTTTGAATCACATCAATATTCAATTTTTAAATTATAGTAACGCAAATTTTGTTCATTTATGCACAAACTAAAGTTAAAAATGGTAAAAAAAAACGTTTTTAAGTTTCATTTTTATATGCTATTCCATGCAATCTTGCTCTCTTATAAACAAACCAAAGTTTAAAAATTCTTTCTAAAAGTTTGTATTTTTTTTAAATTAGATCTTTTCTACAAATTGGTTTATTCTACATTATGAAATTTTACTCTTTTATAAACAAACTAAAGTTTAAAAATTATTTTTAATACTTTGTTTTTTGCATTAGCATAATATTCTTTTCTATATTAAAGTTTATTCTATAAAGTTCAACTATAAAATAGTAACCAAAATTAAAAAATTATACAAATTTTTTTGTTTGTTATTAAATTACCATAATGTTTTTTTTCTTAATATAGATTTATTATATTTTACATATTCAAATTGTTTTTTTTTGTTTCATAAAGTTATATATTGGCTAACTAATAATTTTATATAAAAACTAAATATGTTACAATAAAAAAATGTTAAAAATTTAAAGAAAAGCATAAAAAAGATCCTTTAGCTTATTGTAGTCATTTAATTTTGCTTGGAATTCTTCCTCCACACCTTCGGTCTCTCTTTGTAGTCGTTGAATAGATCCACTCTTTGTTTAAGCTGCTCCACGCAGCTTCTTTTCACCCGTAGGATTTGGATAGCCTGCTCTATCGTTTGGCTTTCTATTGTTGTGACATTTGCGGCTATGGTTTGTTGGACTAGCTGATCCCTCGATGTTGAGGGAATTGCTATTGGAATTGCTGTCGGAGTTGGAGCTGTTGATAAAATGCTTGTCTTCGTTTTTTTAATGTACTTTCTTTTACCAACTCTTCCATTTTTGATTTTATGTACGTCACGTTGTAGCTCCATTTGTAGCTGCGGCTGTGATTCTGGCTGTGGTTCTAGCTGTGGCTCTAGCTGTGGCTCTAGCTGTGGCTCTGGCTGCTGTTCGGCTTGAAACTCATTCCCAATATCTTTTAACAAATTGTCGATGTCTTGACTGGTGAAATCATCCAAATCAATAATTTGCTGCTTTGAATTCATTTTCTACTAATTTGAAATTCGCTGTTGAAGTAAAGAAACTTTAATAGTACTCTTCTGATATTTATTTTTCTTTAAATACTTGTTGGGTGTTAGTTTAGTGGGGGTAAAGTCTACAGAAAATAATATATCTAAAAAGCGGGCAAATAAAGCAATGTTAAAGATTCTGAAGGTTAAAAAATACACATCTTTACTATAATTTTGGATTATTTTTTTCAAGGTCAAAAATACTACTTGGACTATTCGTCTCTACATATAAAAACGCAAGGATCGTCAAGGTCATTCAAGGTCAACATAATGACCTTCACAACTTTTCAAGGTCAAATATACTACTCAAACTATTCGTCTCTACATAAAACAAGGCAACGACCGTCAAGGTCATTCAAGGTCATTCCCTCCTCAAAAGTGATCCAGCACCCGCTTAAACCTACTACTATGGACACGAAGTTGTTTGAACCGTTTAGTGCTTATTTAGCAATTTCGGGTGTTTATCCTATTTACATATACAATACCAAAAAAGTTCTACATTCGGTATACAATAAGATATTTAGTTTTACAACTATAACATTTGTTGCCTCCACATATGCTTCGTTAATATTAAACTTCAATCGTTATTATGCTCATGAGGAAGATATCCTTTTCTTCATTGATAGTTGCGCGGTAACTCTTCATGCAGCAATTTGTTTTCTTAGTTTAATGAGTATATATTTTAAAAGTTCTTCATATAAAGCTGTATCTGTATAAAATGTTGTACATTGATTCTAGTTTAAATCCTTTAAATCCAAAAGCTTTCTCGACACCATCTATCTTTGATATAATTTTCTTTGCATCCGGACATATTGTTACAATATTTGGATACATAATGATCTTATATTATTTCGTACCGATTCTTAAAATTGTCAGTTGGTATTACACTCCGATTTTCTTCATAGCTTTTCGGTGTTTTTTAATTTGTTTTGCCATTTCTAGTTTACTAATTCGTTTTCTTCGTTATCTAAAATGTATCCTCAACTTGTTAAGGACCGCAAACACCAACCCAAGCAGAAAATTTACCACTGCTAAAGATGTGTATCAAGTTTTAGCGGAAGCCACAGATCACGTCAATTCAATTTTCGGAAGTCAATACTTATTACTTGTGCTTATAGCGGCCTTCAGAATTCTGATGGAGGGGGTGTATGGCATACACCACTTTCAATGGGGATTCGCGATTATTTTTAATGATCTTCTTATAGTATTTTTTTATTTGGTAAGATATTTTTTGCGGCGATGCACTTGCTTGCTGGCTTTTTAACATTGCCCTCGAGAAAGTGATCAGACTCTAAGAGTGATACCAACGGCACCATATTCTACAAATCGGTACAGCTACTTGCATATGGTGAGGATGTCGACGTTACTGTACGATCACTTTCCACTCTTAGAGAGTCATTTGTGTCACTTACAAGTCCTGCTGAAAGTATGGGCCTTGAAGTCAACGAAGCCAAAACAAAACTCATGGTGGCATTAACAGAATTACGCCACAGAAATATTGGTCAAAACCTTAATATGGGTAATGAATACTTTGAAGTCTCGAATGAGTTCGTGTATCTGAGGTCGCTAGTCAATTCCTCCAATACTCAAACAGCTGAGATCAAAAGGCGCATCTTGTTTGCCAGTCGCTGTTACCATAGCTTACAAAAACAACTGCGAAGCGCAAGCCTAACCAGAAAAGCAAAGGTCCAACTGTACAAAACACTAATCCTACCAGTTCTCACGTTCGGCTCTGAAACATGGTCTATGTCAAAGCAAGATGCCAATCTTTTACTTACCTTTAAAAGAAGGATTTTGAGCCATCTTTAAAGGCGTGTATGAAAATGGGGTTTGGAGGACGAGATTTAACTTTAAGTTGTACGAGCTCTATAATAACCTCGGTGACCTAGCGTGCCAAAGAGGGTTACTAACAGACCACTGGAAAGAGAAGCTTGCAAAGGACAGGACCAAACCAGGGTTGGTGCGCCAATGTTGATGATGATGAAGATATTTTTTACCCCTCATGCTTGCAATATGGGAAAAGTTGAAAACCTCAAAAAGCAAAAAACAGTTTGCTTGCCGGTTATGCCGATGTGCAAGAATATACCATGTGGGCCAAAAAAAACACGGAAAAAATGATTTTCGATACAACTCCAGAACTATACCAATGATTTATTCTTTAAAGAGGCTCGCTCATTCTTATTGTTCAATCCATAAAAAAGCTTTATCTCTGCAATGCAGGTAAGGATCATTGAAATCGGCTTCATTTACAAAAATTTTAACAAGGGTCCAAAAAAAGGGATATTTTATAGAGGTTCAAATTCAAATTATTCATAATGGATTTTTAATTAGCGTAAGACTTTATTAGTTATCTTTAATAGCAAAAATCGATTTTGTAATAATCAATTAACGACGAAATTAATACTGACATACATAATAAGGCGCTGACTGTGACGTAGCACGGCACCCCGACACAAAATAGGATTCTCGAACGTACCACCATCTAATCTAATCGTGTCATTGACTGAACTTACACATTATTATCTGATTATTTACCATCTCTTTTTAAATTAATAAAGTAGTTAGGGCGCCTAATACTCTTAAACAATCATGATATCAATAAACAAACAATGGTCTACTTGTTTTATTTACTAAACTCACAAATTTTCATCCAGCTACTTACTCTCTCTTTTTAACTCAAATTAGTGAGACGGGCGCACCCAATCTAAAACAGTCTTGGGATTGGTTTGCAAATAGAAGTATTTATAAGATGTCATTTTGACAATCAATGTCAATCGACGTTCTTCCATCAGCAGTGGGCTCGCGGACCTGATTTTTCGCCAAAAAGGGTTAAATTAAAGACATACTGAAACTTCTGAAAATCTTTACTAAAAAAGAATAGATAGTTCAGTAGGCCTTGAAAAAACTACTATTTGATTGACACAACTTTCAGAAGTGTCATGTTTCCTTTCAACAGAACGCGTAGTACCATATTTGCATGGCGATTTGATCCAGATTTAAAGCTATTTGCGACAATATTTTATGTTGTATAAAATTCTCATAAAATAAATCTTGTAGCGGGAGGTAAGTAGATTTTTATCATTGTACATTTTGATTTCAATTTCCATGTATAGACAGGTATGGTAATGGTTTTTTCTTGGGATTTCTAAAATTGGACAAAAATTTTGCTGCAGTCATCAACCGATTTCTTGAAATTTTTATTTTCTTAGAGTACATATCTTTTAAAAATTATATTTTAAAATCTGCTGCCATAAATTGCCCATATGAAAGATATTATTAATTTACTAACAAGGGATTTCTTCGAGAAGAAGTTACATATAGCCAGTCTTCACAAAAGTGCTTGTTTATTATTTTTAAAATACTTTAGGGTAACTTAAACAAATAAAAATAAAAAATTATATAATAATAAAAAATACAAATAATGTAAAGAATATTAAAAAAATAACAAGTTAAAACTAAAAAAATTTAAATGTTTTTCGTTGAAACGTCACTCCATAAAAAATACAAACTAAAAAATCTCAAAAACCAAAAATTCCAGATGAACTTTAACAGGTGGATTGTTTATAAAAAAAAGGTAAAAAAGCTTTTAAGGTAAACGGTTCTATTTTGAATTATCAGCAGTTTACCAAACCTGACTTTTAATAAACTAATATAAAAACGTGGACGTTTTAAAAATATTTTTTTTGTTGGACTTAAAAACAACTTTTTCTAGAAAAATCATTCTTAATTAATTATTATCCGCTACAAAGTCAGGGTTACGTTCGTATTATTGTCTAGTTTTTGGTACAGCCAAAGAATAATATTGTTTAACTCTTGTTAATATTTAAAAATTTTAGTTTGGTTTCTAGATTTATTTTTATGGAAACTTTTCATCTTTTCCAATGCAGCTTTCTTACGCATTACACGATGAGCTCAATTTGGGCCACAGCGATAAAGCAACCACGACGCAAGAAGACCACAAAAATCGTAAGTGCCAAATTTTCCTTTTCGCCTCTTCCTAGATCGTGTAAGATTTCGGTAGAGATAATTTTAGGGCGTGATTAATTGCAATCAGTTAATTTTAGGCAAGATCAATTGGGATCATTAGTTTAGGCAAGATCAATTGGGATCACTATATTTAGGCAAGATCAATTGGGATCAATAGATTTAGGGCAAGATCAATTGCGATCAACTAGTATTACCGATTTTTGTGATAGTCTCATCAAGTTGATCAAAGAACATTTGTTTTGTAGCTACTCTTTCGTCAATAACCAAAATCGCTTAACAATAATTTTAACAATTTTACTGAAACAAAGTGACAGTAATTGTTTATGAGAGTTAATTATCGTCCTTAAGGTTAGATCCAGGTCTAGAGGTTAATCGGTTTAGGACTGAGCGTATTCAATCAATGTCTTTTGAATACGCTCAGTCCTAAACCTATTAACCTCTAGACCTGGAAGTAATTGTTTATTGGTTGTCATGGACACAGCTATTATGCAATGTTTACATGCTATTTCAAAAAACGCTTAAGGGTGCAAACTTCGTCCGAAAACTGATATCACGTTTTTTGGTCAAATCTTTGTTCTAATAGAATGAGAATACGAGAAAGCGGAACGCGTCGAAATTTTGAGGGGTAGTTTTTTAAAGCATTTTTAACAATCGTATCAGCAGTTTTGGTGTTTAATTTTGCGTAAATCAAACTGCTTTTCCGCACGTGTGGGAAAGTAGTTCGCAACACGTGCGAAAAAGTATTGTGAAAGTTAAACACTTTCCATACATGTGCGGAAGAACTGAAAGTTCTTGTCACACATGTGCGAAAAAATTTCTGCACATGGATGAAATTTAATGTTTTCTAAGGATGCAAATCGTGTAAAATCCAACATATTCATATGTGGTCGTAGGTTGTGGAAACAAAAATAAAGTACTACAATAAAAACTACTCATTTATTATATTTAATTTACAATGATTGCCGAAAACTTTACTTCTTATCCTGTGCAGCATCTGTGGATCAGGAGATTTTCGTTTTCATATTCTGGATCAATGATATCGGAAGTTCTTTAAATATATTTGCTCTGGATGTATTTGGAGGCAGGCTCATACTAGCATTATGTGTTCCATCCTGTTGTGGCTAAGTCTTCTTCGGGATTATCGGTATTTTCTATCATAATAAACACTTCTTCTTCTATTTTTATTTATGATGATAAAATGTCATCCCCTGGTTTTTGACAAAAAAATAGGCATTGTTATTTACTTTATTATTTTATTTTTTCTGTTGCTATTGGAAAACTAGCCGCCCACTTGTGTTTTTAGGCAAAAATTAACGTCAGT
This sequence comes from Aspidapion aeneum, assembly GCA_963576565.1. Classification (NCBI taxonomy): domain Eukaryota; kingdom Metazoa; phylum Arthropoda; class Insecta; order Coleoptera; family Brentidae; genus Aspidapion; species Aspidapion aeneum. The sequence goes on along the minus strand of OY755041.1, from coordinate 52,388,730 downwards.
GTCAAAGTCAAAATGTGTTGTTTTTTTGTCATCCCTAAAATTTTAAAAGACAGAGTTTGCCGAAACCGTTTTTAAAAACAACTTTTATTATTTTAAAACTTATTACAACTAATCGATCTTAAATATAGATTCTAACTAAATATTATAATGCATGTAAAAACTATTATTAATAAATCCGTAGTAGGGAATAATGTCTCTGTCAGCATAAAGTTCGTACACCTTTTTAATATGATGGTAATATGTAAGCAATAGGGTCATATAACTCCTCCACCCTTAGAAGGAAGCCTCCTCTGGGAGGGTGGTTTTCAGCTTTTCTAATTCAGTAGGTTGCATAGAGTGTGTGGATCGCAACTGCTTGCTCTTTTTCCTCTCAAAGTACTTGTGTCCAAAATACAATAGTGTTGCGAGAAGAATGATGTAAAGGCAGATGGTCCAACCACTTGGTACTAATAGGTTAGGGGCTGTATTTTCTTCAAATATCGGAACCATGGGGTTGATAATAGATTTTTCAAATTCTAGTTTCTTAAGATCTATGCGAAATTTTGGAAATTTTTGGTTTTGCACTTCTAATTTTGGTAAGTTTATTATCGATGGACTTGCCATTGTTTTCTCTTCAAAATATATTTCTTTTCCTCTATAAAGTAATTTACATGGTGTCTTGTTCACTAGGAATATGCCAGTGAGTTCTTGAGTTATAGTTTGTTCGTCGCAAATAAATTGAAGGCTTTCTGTTGAAGGAAAAACTGCTAAGTACTGATTTAACTGTGAAATGATTTCTAGGTGGTTTTCCAAAATGTTTAATTTAGTTATTTGGCACGTGCTGGTGTTTTCGTGCGAGAGGATATTTGTTTCGCATAACGCCCTTTGATTGCTTTGCAGATGTCTAGGGCAACGGAATGACTTGCCTTGGGCAATACACATGTCATTTAAAGGAATAATTTGGTCGTTTAATTTTGATTTTAGCAAGTATTGATTACTAGGAAGGATTGTGAAAAAATCTGATTTAATTTTTGAAGGAATCGATATTAATCGAAACAAATTAAATTGATCCTTAGTATCAATTGGAATTGATAGGAAGTACAAAATTTTCTTATTATCTACAAGACAATTAATTTTTATGAAAGATTCTATAAGATTTATGTTATCAACTTGTAAATCAAATGGGAATTGATCCCTATAGATTTCCGATATTCTTTTTAGCTCTGTGAGTAAATCATTTACCTTAATAATACTCGGATGCATTACATTTAGTTTGCAAAATGTTAGAGAGTTTTCAATATCTTGAAAGATGCTTAATATCGCATTGTATAAAAGGATAAGTTCGTTATAAACGCTTTTGGTTAAAAGAACGTTATCCAAGCCAGCACTATGCCGTATCAAAGAATGCAATTGTAAACTTTTTGTTTTTAACAGAATTTGGTTATGTTGAATACTTTCAACAGTTTTATTAAATCGGTCAATTAATTTTTGATTTACCGAGTATTGTAAGAATAGTTGATTTTGGGTACTTTTCTCATTACGTCGCAACTGGTCTAAAATATTGTAGATTTTTGAACCATCGTTAGCGTCTAGGTTTCCTGTTAGTCCCTTAACTATTGATCCTAAGCTATTTATGAGCCCTTGTTTAGATCTTTTTGACTGAAATATGATTATATTTTCAATTTTTTCTATTATTGATTGATTATAAAAATTAGAAATTTTTTCAAAGTTATTTATATCGCGTTCTAAAGGTGTGTTATTAGTGTACGTCTGTTTCAGCGTTTGATGTTGTAAAATTATGTTTTCGTATTGTTATAGTAGGGGTCCTAAATCATAATAGTGAACGAAGGTATGTTCTGACCTTTGGAGTTTCGCAGGTCCAAGGTTTACGGGTAGGACGCCTAAGTTTTGAGTAATGTTGGTTACTCCTGTTCCTCTTAAGCTGATGGGTGCGAACAACCTAAAAGATGTTTATTTTTATTTACTTTTTTTCTTTTTCGAGGTCTTTTAATGTTTAGGAGATGTATTTTTTTGAACGTGTTAGAGTTAGTCGTATCTATTTTTGCCGCTTTTGGTTCAGAATTCACTGAAACTATTGTTTTCCTTTTATATTTGTTCTTGATATTTGGTTGTTTTTGTTTGTTTTTTTCAAAAACTGTTTTAGGATTTTCATGCAATTCTTCACGGGATGCGTTAACTTGGTATACAATTTGTTGTTTTTCTTCTGGGATGTAATGATAAACTGTTGGATACATTTTTATTTTTTCACGGTGATTTCCGAAAAAATTATTTAGTGATTGTTTTCTGATTTTAAGATAAAAGGGAGATTTTGTTCGGATAGGTCGATGTTTAACTTTATAGCGGTCAAGGTAAATGATGCTTAAAGGTTCAAACATTTTTATTTTTAAACTTTTTTCGGTAGGGTTTTTTTCTGTGTAGGTGGTCTCAAAACTATTGACCGTTGTCAAGCATTCAGAAATTTCTACTGCAAATTTTTTTTGGGGAGTTACAACATCACTGTTTTCTATATTGTTGACCTTGATGTTAATAGGTTGCTTGGTCATTGGGGCCAGTCCTAAAATATTCGTATTTTTAAGAGTGCTATGAACCTTCAGTGGTATTGTCGAGTTAGAAGTGATTAAACAATTATTTTGAAGATTGATGTCAGCTTTAAGTAAAGACAAATTATCGATTCCTAATAAACAGTCAAAATAGTTATGAAAATCGAAAACGTAAAATTTTAAATGTTCTAGATCTGAATTAAAAACTTTTGGACAGGGTATTTTCGTACTATATTTTTCTATTGAATTGCCGTGCGCGGTTAAAATTTCGAATGGATCATCGGTTAGAGATTTTTGGAAATATTTTTGCGCTATAGCAGGTTTTACAAAGGACCTTGTACTTCCGGTGTCTATCAATATTTTTAGATTATACTCAGGGAAAATTATGAAAGGTAATTTATTTTCGCTATTGGTCAAGTTCATCAAGTGAAATTGTGGGGGCTCGAGGCTGGATTCTGAAAAAACTCGCTCGATTCCATTTGATCTTTTGTATAGTCCGTGTCGTCATCATACTGCTGATGCAAATTGTCTTCGAAGGCGTATTCGAGTGTAGGTTGAGTCTGTGATTGATTTTCAATATTATTTATTTCTTCGATTATATAGTTTGATTGATAATTAGGTTGCTGATTGTAATGGGGGTTAATTTGTAATGGTCTGTAAGGGACATTTCGGTTCTGGTAGGATTTTATTGTGGAAACTCCGCTCATTGGTGTTGGCTTTGGTAAATTAGGTTTAAAAGCGTTTGATTGATTAAAGGCGTTTGATTGATTGAATGCGTTTGATTGATTAAAGGCGTTTGATTGATTCGGATTTCTGCTAAAAATTGGTTTATTTTGCTCCGGTCTATAAGTCAGCTGTGGTGGTCTATAATTCGAAGTAGATGGGAAATTGTTAGAAAAATTAGATTGAGGGAAACTCGTTAATGCCAAAGGGCTGTTCACTTTTGGTTTCATAAAAGGCGCATTTCGTTTTTGTGGGGAGTTAAAGTGTTGGTGTTTTTGGTTACTGTCGATTTGAAACTCGTTTGTAAGCATTTGAAGCGCTTCATTCATGTCTTTCGGATTTTTAGTTCGCATTAGAGAGCCAACCGGTTCTTTTAATCCGCGTAATAAAATTCTTAAAGCTAACGCTCTGCAAAATTTACCCAAAATCATTTTTTCTTCTTGGGCCCCGTGAGTCAAGAGATAAGAAGTTTGGTAATTTAGTTGATGTTGAATTTTATTATAAAAATCGAAAGCTGATTCATTGCCTTGTTTCATTTCTGTACCCTCGATTACAAGGGTGCAAAGATCGCGTTTATCCCCATAAGTGCTGACAAGGGCGTCTTTTAAATCGCTAAACTTCGTAATGTTACACGAAGCAATATTAATTGCCGCTTCACCTTTAATTTTACCTAAGATGCTTGACATCAAATATTCATTTTGAAAATCATTAACATCTTCAGTGTTGTAAAATTTGGTGATTAGTTTTTGAGATATTTCTATGAATCTGGGTAATAATTCTGGTTCTCCATGAAACTCAGGAATCATGCCTAAGTATACCTATTTTAATTGCGGAAGAGCCATTTTTTTTTCCAAATTTATAGAATTATCGAGTCCACTATTATCTAAATCTAAAGCTACGTTTCCTATCAAGTTCGCTAAAAATTGATCAAGCTTTGAATTTTGATTTTGTTCAAAAGTATTGTTCAAATTTGGGCTTGGTGCGCGATGTTCTTCGCTTTGTGAGTCAAAATCAGAATTTGAGAGATCAGAATAATCAGTTTTTACGGAATCTCTAGATGACATGAGATATTACTTACGGCAAAACCATTAAGACTTCCAGCGATGACATTAGTAATCCAAATTCCTCGATATCCTCTCGAAAAACACGAATTAATCAACTATGTCCTTTAGTAGATCTTTTTCGTTAGGCTACTTCAGTTCACCTAACTGGACAGTCTTAGATCTAGCACGCACTGCACGCAAAATTAATCAAAAATCCAAAATTTCCGATATGCTTTCGAAAATCACGAGCCGATTACTATGTTCTTTAGTAGATCTTTTCGTTAGATTAAGATCTGTTTTAGTTATTTATTTGTTCGATTGCCAATAAATCGTTAAAACGAACCGTCGATTATATTCTTTAATCTCACGTTTGGGCAATCCTACCCACTGCGCCACTTAAAAGACAGGCTTTGCCGAAACCGTTTTTAAAAACAACTTTTATTATTTTAAAACTTATTACAACCAATCGATCTTAAATCTAGATTCTAACTAAATATTATAATGCATGTAAAAACTATTATTAATAAATCCGTAGTAGGGAATAATGTCTCTGTCAGCATAAAGTTCGTACACCTTTGTAATATGATGGTAATATGTAACCAATAGGGTCATATAACTTATATATATAGATATATATATATATATATATATATATATATATATATATATATATATACACTGATGCACGCGCCGTTGTCACCTCAGCGTTAAGGATATGACGACCTGACCTCACCTATTTCTAGTGGTGTTACCACATATATAGGTACATATATGAGATGAGGGGAACTTCCTTTTATCTGACTAAATTTATATATTACATACAAGGTAAGAACGTTTTACTTTTATTTAGGGACACTTTAGGAAATATTACAACTTTAAAACGCTGGAAAAGTTTGTAAGACAAGATTAATGGTGGCAACGTACTGTCTTTATATAAAAAACCGTACCTTTATACTTTCATTATAGAGAAACGGGCTGTTATTTTTTTTGAAATACTCATTTTGAGGCTTGTGATCTCAGAAATGTTGCATAGCTTGAAAGTCCTAAATACAATTATTGTTGGGAAATGGTTTACTTACTGTCAAAAATTCTACACATAGATCCGATAAACAAATAAAAGTGAAGTGTCAAAAATACAGTTTTTGGAATGCTAATAAATTTAATAGTTTATATTAATTTGTATATTTTTTGGTTTGCAATGATTATGACATGATGGATATGACAGAATTTTGAATATTTTTTAATTTATCCGTGAAAGTAAATTGAATAAAAAAGAAGTTGTAATAGTTATTTAAGCCGTTTAAAACAGAAAAAAACATATGCAGGATATTGTGTTTGCCCACGCCACAGCCCAACGCGCATATTATAAATCTAGTAATAACCACCAGCAACCAAAAGGCTCAAATGTCACGTGATGTCAGAATTTGTAAATTACATTCTTTATCATTTAATTTCCAAGAAAGTCATAATAAAATTATAATTTTTATTCGCTATATTGCAAATGCATCACCCTGTATATACAGCTTATTATTAATATTTTCCTGCACCTTGTGAGAGGTTAATGTAATGAAAAATTTGCATAGTTTCCTATTATTCTGCTTTGCAAAATTGCCAAATCTTGACAGCAACTTTCTTCAGTTTATAGTATTTGTAGTTCATATTTTTTCAAAACGAATTTCTCTGAGTTCGTTTTAGGTTATTTAAATTTGTACCCAAGTATTAAATTCCGATTTAAGTATACTAATAATTTCCGAGTTGGCCCAGGATTACTTATACGTAATCCTGGTTCAACTCGTATATAAGTGCACTTCAACAGGAATTTAAAACCAATATAACTCAAAAACGACCTATAGTTCAAAAGATAATATGAAAAATATTATGCAACTTTACATTATCGCCTGAAAAATGCCACGGAAACATAAAAATTGACTGTATTTAAATGCAATTTTCTGAAATAAAATAAACGGATCCATGACAGATCTGATACCTTTCTAGCTAGCCTATTAGAACACTTCCCGTTTTCAGTTTTTTTTGTACATATCTCAGAAACGAAGGCTTTTATGATGTTTCAAGGTATTACACAAATTATTAAGATAAAAGTGCTCCATTATATTTCCAAAGCCGCATATTGTTAAGATGCTCCGTTAAAAAGTTCGCATTTAAAAAAAAATTAATTGTCAAAAAACTATCAAGCATTAGTGGATTTGGACCAAAATCTATTCAGCTCGTTACAATGTCAAACACTATTTCACCTAAACATTTCATGAAAATGGGTTCAGCGGTTTAGGAGCTATCGTGTTACGGACAGAGATACACGCAGACAGACGTCACAATGATATTGCTCAGATAGCTTTAAACACACCCAGATAACGCAGTTATGGCGTTATCTCAATTTTTTTTTCAAAAAAAAAATCTATTTTCAAAACAACTTGCTTTGCTGCAATTTTCACTATTGTTTTGTCGCTTAAAAAGCAAAGCTTAGTAGGAGTAAGTTTTTTTCTTCTCTTGAAATAGCTGAATTCCTCCAAAGACATTGAATATAAGTTACGGCCAGGGACGTAGCTGCTCTAGTGGTTCTTCGTATTGAAGGAAAAAGCTAAATAGCGCGTGACAAAACATCGCAAATTAAATCAAAGTGATTTTTTTGTTTATGCTAGCCTGACCAGGTTAAAAACACTAAAAATGCGCATTTTTGTCCGATTAATTTAACGTTAATTCTTTTTCCTGGCATTATCAATATTTTAAATTAGTCAAGTGTTTTAAGAATTGGCTATGTTGGCGCAAATTAAGTAAAAAAGTCGCATCCTTATTCTTTCAAATTCGAATAAAACCCTAGTAATATAACATTTGTTTTTTTTGCTAAATCCGTTTTGGTTCAAACCTACGGAGGTATTTTTAAGTAAAAAACTGGAAATAGTAAAGTATCTTTTTAACATGTTTGTTGACTCATTTTTTTAATTTAAAATTGGCTAAGTAAGTTAGTCAAAGATTTATCATTATTAAGAACCGGATTTTCTTAATAAAAAAAATTTAAAATCCGAGGCGTTTTTAAAAGTTCTTAAATTGACACACATATCTATAAAAAGTTCTTTGCCACCACAAAAAGAATTACTTATAAATTGCTGCCCTTCATACCTACACAACGGCAAATGATGGCTTAAATTTTTTTTTATTTATAACACTTTTTTTGGACATCGTATTTTATAGTCGAAGCAAATTAGGCGTAAAAATGACGACTAGATGAACAAATTTATAAGGATTTGACATTTTGGTTGTGAACTCCTAGTAGGAAATCTAAGGTGCAAAACGGAGGAAAAAATGTCAAAAATAATAACCAAAAAATAGAAAATCAATGTCAGGCTTTGCTTCCTATAAAGCTTGCATTTACGATAGGTGTCCTTAAGGAAACCCCCTCTACCCTAGGATTAACCTCCTCACCAAACTGAACCTCACGACGATTTTCTGCGTTTATCTCACAAAGCTTAACTTTTTATATTCTTCATCAAATTTCTTATATATGATTCAAGTTTCAAGAATTATTCCACACATTTTAAATGTAAATACAGAAATTCTAACATTTTTATAATAAATTTTTTAATTCTTTTATTAGTGCTGAAAGCGAAAAATTTAATCATGTAGTGCTTTTACCTACAAATAAAAGATAGAATACAAGAAAAAAATTAAGTAACTAAAAATAGCTTATTAAAATTTTAAAAACTTTAAGTAGACTAAGACTAAGTAACTACTGTTTATTACTTAATTTTTAAACTAATAATTTTAATTATAATACGAAACTTTTCCTGTCATAAACAAACTCTTTACATATACTATAAATAAAGAAATAAATCTTTATTATTTTTTGCAGACACATACACACACACACACACACATGCATTCACATAAACCCATATGCTATAGGTATAGGTACAGGTTAAATTACTTTGATAGCTAGTGGACAGTGGTTTAATTATATAATATATTCTTATGTACAGTAGGTCCGTAAAGTCTGGAATCACCCATTGTTACTGCAATTTTCTTTAGTTTTATTTTATTTATAATTTATCTATTTCGCCTCAAAAATAATTAGCCATACAAATTCAAATAGTGGCACCTTGCGCCGTCGAAACAACGCGGGTGCTAAGGACATGCGCAAACGGCGCATGTAATGACACATTCTGTCAAGCGATAAAACACGTGAACTCGTGAAAAATCATTCTCTTCTTTCGAAGACTAATTTTCCTTCGAAAATTAACTATTAAACATAAAAACCTTAGTTATTAAGTGCTACCATCCTCAATCCAAAGACTGAACGTGAGACTACTTCAAGAGCGGGCCCGCAAGCCGAGAAATAACCATCAAAAGGTAGGTGCCATTTTTTCTCTTGCTTTTGTATGGTTGCGCGATCAAGAAATATTAAATTGGAAAATTACACCTAAAGAAAGTTACAGTCCGCTATGAATTAAAGAAGAAAATCTATTCACCCTATCCATTACATTTTATGGACCTCCGAGCCGCATTTAGGCTATGAAAAAGCGTTTTTAAAAATATTCTAATTTTTCTTGAACGCCATATTGGGCTTCATTCTTATCAAACGGAGCACAGTTTAGTTGTAGGTACCTAATCGAGTTTCCTTGATACCTACGTATGTGTGCGTGTGTTTGTGGCCTTCTAAATTTAAAATAAAAACTCCACGGTCAGTCTTGTTTACTACCTAGTATCGATAAATTTAATGCATTTATTTATTCGGGAATTTTGTGTTTTCAAAATTTGATTTAATGCAAAAATAAAATACAAATCTTCTATCAAATATCGCCTTTCGGTTTCGCGTTTCCGCGATTTTAAACATATTTAGTGCGCTAAAGTGCAAAAATATAAAAGTGTTTAAATAAATCAAAATCCAAGTAACCAATTACAAAAAATCAAAAACCCAAAAACTGTTTTAAAATAGATACCTTTTTTTTTTCAATAATTTAAAACCAAGTAAAAAAAAAAAATACTTAACAATCAAAATGGGGGATGCAGAATTAAAAACATTTACTAGAAAAAGAAAAATCGCTTTGACTAGGATCACTGAAATCTATACTTTGGCGGTAAAAGCCAAGGATGATGAAGCCGAGCGCCCTATCTTTCAAATTGCTTTTGAAACTTTGGAAGATCAATATTTTGAGTTTAAACATCTCCATAACGAATTGATTGGGTTGCTGACCGACGATAAAGATTTCGATACGGAAGATACAATTCGAAAAAATTGTGACATTTTTTATTTTCAAGCAAAAGCAATATTTTGTAAGTTATTTCCAATTCCAGGCACTTCTAGGCCGCAGTCCTCTGCGCCTACTCCCACCAGTCATAGTTTTGAAAGTTTTAAACCTTCAATTCCGGTTTTTACGGGCTCAATGCTAAAATGGCCGACTTTTCTAGATCTTTTTTCAAGTATAATAGACAAAAATCCTGCACTATCGAATGCCTCAAAATTTCGGTATTTAATTACTTTATTGCAGGGTGAACCATTAAATTTGGTAAAGTCGTTACCAGTTACTGATAGTAACTATTTAATTGCCTTTTCAAATCTACAAAAAAGGTACAACAATAAGCGCCTTTTAGCTACGTCATATTGGAATTCCATTGTGCATGTTTCCTCCATGAAATCAAATCAGAGCTCTAAAGATCTTAGAAATATTTTGGACACGTTTACTGAAAATCTAGAGGCCCTGAATGCCTTAGAGTTTAATACAAAAGATTGGCAGTTTCCGTTGTTTAATTTATTGCTGGGAAAAATAGACACTCCGACTAGATCAGCCTTTGAGGTTTGCCATACTGAAAAGGAAATTCCTAGTTACACCGATCTATATGAGTTTTTAGAAAAACAGTGCCAAGCACTAGAATCGGTTCAGTATTTTCAGCCTTCAGTATCAAATATGGAAAAAAAATCTAAAAGTTTTGGATCTGGTAACTACAATAGTTCAAAACCAAATTCCTATAATAACAATAATTTCAAAAACTCCTTTATGACAGGCATACCACAAAAACAACAAATTTTACCAAACTTTAATAAGCATAATCAAAGCAACTTTCAAACCAAAATATCAAAACAATGCAAGTTATGTAACCTTTCGGTACATCCTTTTTCTCAATGCCAAGTTTTTTTACAAAAAACTCCAGCTGATCGTCTCGCTTTCGTGAGACAAAATAATATATGTGGCAACTGTTTAAGATCAAATCATTTTCTTTTAAAAGATTGCTTATCGCCTTTTAATTGCAAATCCTGCGGGTTACGTCACCATAGTTTATTATGTGACGTCACAACTCGATTTAACCCAGCCCAACCTAACATGCAAACTTCTTCATTTATTTCAAGTATTCAGTCACCAACGCAAAATCAACAATCAAATTATAGTTTATATCCTAATAATATCGATTCAAATCAAATACCTTTCTATGATAAAAATATTCAGCAGAATATTAACCCAACCTTAACTAGCATGCAGCATTCTAATCAATCTAATTTTAAGTCACAAATGCAACCAATTCAAGATCAATCTCAACAACAAATCAATCAAAGTCAATATCCTTCTACTTCGCAACAAAATCAACAATTAACGCAAAATACATCTCGACAACAACCTAACCAAACCAACTGTTATACCTCATTCACCCCAAACTGTCAAAGCACAGTACTATTGTCTACCACTATTGTAGAAATCCTCGATGCACGCGGGAACTATCAAGTAGTGAGAGCCGTCCTAGACAACGCCAGCGAAGCCTCTTTTATCAGCGAAAACTGCTTAAATAGGTTAGGTTTATCTAGGAAAAAATTATCTGTTCCTATTCTAGGAATAAATCAATCTTCTTCTTCAACAAAAGGTATGACGCAATGCACTATTCGTCCAGTTGGAAAAACTGATCCCACATTTTCCTTTAACGGTTTAGTCGTTCAAAGATTATGCTCTTCTTTACCTAGTGTCCAAATTAATCCAAGAAATTGGAATTATCTTTCAAACATTAAACTAGGCGACCCCTTCTTCTACAAACCAGCCCCTGTTAATCTACTTCTAGGCGCCGAGATTTATTCCCAAATTATTAAATCAGGTCGTATTTCTGGGTGTCAAGGTCAACCAGTCGCCCTAGAGACGGAGCTGGGATGGGTGTTGTTAGGCAGGGTCGAACAAAACATATCTTATCAATCCAATCCTTTAAAAATCGAAAACTACTTTACCGCTTTCGATAACTCTCTAGACTTGACTCTTAGGAAGTTCTGGGAGCTTGAATCGATTCCTCAAAAAAGCTATTTATCCCCAGATGAGAAAAAAGCTGAGGAAATTTATCAAAATACGGTATCACGTGATAGCACGGGACGATTCATGGTAGCTTTACCTTTTAGGCACTCTGAACCCGACTTAGGTGACACGTTTTCTAGAGCTTACCGTTGTTTCATTTCATTAGAATCTAGACTTCTTAAAAATCCTGAAATGTATTCCATGTATTCAGATTTTATGCTAGAATATTTAAAAAACGGACACATGAGCCTTATTTCAAATAATGAACCGAAATCAATGAATGTTTCATATTTACCACATCACGGGGTACTAAAACCCGATAGTACAAGCACGCGTTTGAGAATTGTATTTAATGGATCTTCAATTGGAAGTAAGAATTATAGCTTAAATGAGACCCTTTTACCAGGCCCTAAACTTCATGCAGATATTACAACTATTTTATTAAGGTTTCGTTTTCATTCTATAGCAATTCTTAGTGATGTTCAAAAAATGTTTTTGCAAATCAATTTAGTACCCGAACATAGAGACTATCAGCGTTTATTGTGGCGTTTCCACCCCAATGAACCCCTAAAAGAATATCGTTTAAATACTGTTGTTTTCGGACTCACTTCAAGCCCTTTCTTAGCAATCAGAACCTTACGAGAGTTAGCCTTTCAAGAGAAAAATAAGTATCCAAATGCTGCAAAAGTAGTTCTTCAAGACGTTTTCATGGACGATGTCTGTACGGGCAGTTCTGATTTGTCTTCTGCGCAAGCGCTACAAAAAGAGCTGATTGGCTTGCTAAAATCCGGTGGGTTTGAACTACGTAAGTGGGCAAGCAATGACCCAAGATTGCTATCATCATTGTCTCCTTCAGATTGTCAAGTTCCAATATCTTTCGATAAGGAACAACCTTCTAGTATTAAGGTCTTAGGGCTGCAGTGGAACCCTTCGTCAGACACATTTTCATATAAATGCAATCAAGATAATAGTCCGTTAACAAAACGTAAAATCCTCTCTGTAATTGCTAAAATATACGATCCTTGCGGATACATATCGCCAGTAACTCTTCTCGCAAAATCAATAATGCAAGAACTCTGGAAGCAAAAAATCAATTGGGATGATCAACCCCCACCCCACATCTGCGAAACTTGGTTACAATTTAACTCACAGTTTTCTAGTTTATCGGAGATTTCTCTCCCTAGATACATTTTTTCATCTAACATACAACGTTGCCAAATTTTAGCATTTTGCGACGCTTCAGAGCGCGGCTACGCATGCGCTATATATATACGTATCGAATTATTAAACGAAATCAAATCTTCCCTTGTTATTGCAAAAAGCAAGGTAGCCCCACTCAAAACAGTTTCGATTCCTCGACTGGAGCTATTGGGAGCTACGCTCCTTGCTGATCTGCTTCGATTTGTCCTTGACATTTATTCGCCAATGATAACAATCGATGAGATCTTAGCATTTTCTGACTCAGAGGTAGTCCTGGCTTGGATTTCTAACTCTCCGCATAGGTGGAAAACTTTTGTGGCTAATAGAGTCAGTCACATCCAGGAAACCATTCCAGATATTCCCTGGTATCATATCCGAACTCTGGAGAACCCAGCCGACTGCGCCAGTCGCGGCCTAACTCCAGATAATTTACTTAATCATTGTTTATGGTTTACCGGTCCCCCCTGGATATGTTCTCCTCGCTCTGAATGGAATTTAGCTTCCCTGTCAGAATCGAATATTACTAGTTCTGGTTTAGAGGAAGAGAAAATACAGGTTTTGGCCACAATTCTGAATAATGATATTTTAAACGATCTTTTACATAATTATTCATCTATTTTACAAATTCAACGTATTATTGCTATTTGGCACAGATACTTTTTCAACATTAAGCATCAGGACACTAAACGCACTGGTTTTATTACGCTTTTTGAATTACAACAATCTTTACTTGTACTTGTCAAGTACATGCAAAATCAACATTTTTCTGATATCTTCTTAAAAATTCAAAATAATGAACTTTTACCAAAACCATATCGCAAATTAGCGCCTTTTCTCGACCCCCAAAATCGTATTCGAGTTGGCGGGCGGATTAGAAATTCAATCACATTATCATATGATGTAAAACACCCCCTACTATTACCAAGTGATAGCACACTTACCAAGCTGATCATTCAAAATATTCATTCAACCTACTTGCACCCAGGATTTAATACAACTATGTATTTACTTAGACAACAGTTTTGGGTACTTTCAGCACGTAGAGTTATTCAAAAGGTTTTATCATCTTGCGTTAAGTGCTATCGCACTCAACCCAAAGCTCTTACCCCCTACATGGGTGACCTTCCAAGCTTCAGAATATCACAGCTGAAATGTTTTTCAAATGTTTGCATTGACTACGCTGGACCTATAAAATTAGCTCAAGGGCGTAAATTAGTCATTCATAAGGCTTACATTTTAGTGATTGTGTGCACAGCTTCTAAAGCTATTCATCTCGAACTAGTTTCTAACCTAACTTCAGAAGCTTTCATTGCTGCCTTTCGGAGATTTATCAATCGAAGAGGAGTTTGCAACAATATTTATTCTGACTGCGCAACTACATACAAGGGAGCTTACAAGGAGCTTACCGAGCTTTCAAAGCACGCCGCAGATCATTTAAAAATTTCTTGGTTTTTCAATGTACCTGCTGCCCCACATTTCAATGGGCTTGCGGAAGCTGGAGTAAAATCCGTTAAAAGCCATTTACTTCGTGTTATCGGTGATCAAATCTTAAACTTTGAGGAGTACTATACTCTTTTAACCGATGTTGAAGCATTGCTAAACAGCAGACCCTTATGGGCGCAAAGCTCTGACCCGAACGACTTAGCTCCTTTGACTGCAGGGCATTTTCTTACGTTATCTGCACTAAATTCAGTTCCTGATCCAGATCTTTCTCATTTAAAACTAAATTCCTTATCTCGTTGGCAACTTATACAAAGGTTGAACACAGATTTCTGGAAGAGATGGAAATCAGAATATTTGAACACCCTGCAACAAAGGTCAAAATGGCACGAGCCAAACCCCAACATTGAATTGAATACATTGGTACTCATTAAAAATGAAAATGAGCCACCAATCCATTGGTTACTTGGACGCATAGTCGAGTTACACCCCGGCCGAGATGGGCATGTAAGGGTTGTTACGGTGAAAACTAAAACCGGGTTATTTAAGCGACCTATAGTTAAACTGTGCCCTTTGCCTATGGCTTCAGATTAAAATTAAAATATTAAATTTTAATTTCTTTAGTTTAATTGTAAATATAAATTTCTTTTCAAAATAGAAAAAAAATTATTATTTTTTTTCTGTTCAAACAATGTTTGGAATTATCTTTTTGTTTTTCTATTTTTTACATAAAAAAACGACGCGTTTTTTTTTTCTACTAAATTACTATAATTGAAAACATTCGTTTTCGGTGGCGGGAAATGTTACTGCAATTTTCTTTAGTTTTATTTTATTTATAATTTATCTATTTCGCCTCAAAAATAATTAGCCATACAAATTCAAATAGTGGCACCTTGCGCCGTCGAAACAACGCGGGTGCTAAGGACATGCGCAAACGGCGCATGTAATGACACATTCTGTCAAGCGATAAAACACGTGAACTCGTGAAAAATCATTCTCTTCTTTCGAAGACTAATTTTCCTTCGAAAATTAACTATTAAACATAAAAACCTTAGTTATTAAGTGCTACCATCCTCAATCCAAAGACTGAACGTGAGACTACTTCAAGAGCGGGCCCGCAAGCCGAGAAATAACCATCAAAAGGTAGGTGCCATTTTTTCTCTTGCTTTTGTATGGTTGCGCGATCAAGAAATATTAAATTGGAAAATTACACCTAAAGAAAGTTACAGTCCGCTATGAATTAAAGAAGAAAATCTATTCACCCTATCCATTACACCCATTATTGCTGATTTAGAGACCGTTGATTGGATGACATGTTTGTTATTAAATAAATGACGTACTTCATGATTACTTTTAACTCTATTTGACCAATCAGGGTGCTAAAAAAAACTTATTTCATACAAATGTCTTTTATTAAGTGTTTAGGTATGGAGATACCTTAACAAAAATGTACCACATTTGTAATGACCTATCAAAGCCAAATGTGAAAAAATATACCGGGTATCCTATTTAAAGAAACATAAGTTTATGTCATAGCTTTTTCTGGAACATCCTGTATAATTAACCATAACCTTTTCTAACTCGTATTTTAAATCTTTATTTGATATCCAAGCTTTTTTCTAAAAAGCTTGCAACTTTTTTAAAAAATTCGTGATTCTACACTTTACGCACGCACTGTATAAGTAGGCATAATAAAGGGTTTTGAAAAAATAGAAAGATTAAAATCGGAAAATACAAACTCTTTTGATTTTTTGACAAATGATTTAAAACATAGCATCTTTATTGCTTTAGGAAATTCATTATAAATCTTTGCCCCAAGCAAAATTGTGTATGGGATAGGTTTGAATAAAACATAAAATAATACGGATTTTTTTTTGTGATCTTTAAAAATAGCCCCATAATTGGGACGTCAATGGAGTTTTCTACAATAAACTTTATTATGCATTTTCTCTAAAGTACTTAGTATTTAGAAAATTGGATAAAACCTAATTATTTCAGTTTATTTTGCTTATAATATAGAAAGAAATATATGGAGGGGATATCTTTATATCTGGTTTGTATCCTAGCAAGAATATTACACATGCAACTAATTGATACTTTTTGTAGAATATCTATCAATCTTTGTTTAATGTCATTACAATCATTCTCAAAAATGAGTCGTTTTTAAGTTAAAGGCCACCAAAAAAAGCAAATTGTGCAAATTCAAAAATGACGACCAAATGGTTGATATCATACATCGAAAACTATTACTCTAACAAAAATACTTTTTAGCATTTTCGTATAAAATTTAGTTTCAAACTCTTTTACAAACACCAAGGGATTTTAGAAAAACAGAATTTGTGCGCCATTTTTTTAAAAAAACTTCTTTTAATATTATGGACAGTCAACCCTATAATTGTGCCAAGTTTCGGACCTTTTGCACCAAAACCGCATTTTATGTCTCTAATGATTAAACTACTTAACTAATTTTAAGTCTAAAGCCCATAGCACAGGGTTGAATAGCTGTCGCAAATATTTAATGTATAACAAAAGCAATCAATCAACCGTCGAAAACTACCAGACTAACAAAATTAGTTCAATTATTTCAATAGATAAAAAATACAATAATAATCGTCTACAAAGCCCTTTCTAAAATATCAGACCCGAGACGTTTCCGAGAATTCGATTAAACATTCCAAGGGTAAAAAGCAGGTAATATCTGAAATTACATACAAGAAAGAAACCCGTCTCTAAAATCTAAACCACAAGGTTGCCAAATTTCTGAGGTCGCTGCGACGCGGTCTTAACACGCAAAATACCTTTTATACCACCGAGGTGACTTAGTAGACCGTTTAGTTTCAGTAAAAGCGCCGCTAGCGCCACCGGAAGATACGTGAACTACACGGCCAAAAAGTAGCTATATATACCATTTTATATATATATATATATATATATATATATATATATATATATATATATATATATATATATATATATACATTTAAAATGTGTGGAATAAATCTTGAAACTTGAATCATATATAAGAAATTTGATGAAGAATATAAAAAGTTACGGTTTGTGAGATAAACGCAGAAAATCGTCGTGAGGTTCAGTTTGGTGAGGAGGTTAATCCTAGGGTAGAGGGGGTTTCCTTAAGGACACCTATCGTAAATGCAAGCTTTATAGGAATCAAAGCCTGACATTGATTTTCTATTTTTTGGTTATTATTTTTGACATTTTTTCCTCGGTTTTGCACCTTAGGTTTCCTACTAGGAGTTCACAACCAAAATGTCAAATCCTTATAAATTTGTTTATCTAGTCGTCATTTTTACGCCTAATTTGCTTCGACTATAAAATACGATGTCCAAAAAAAGTGTTATAAATAAAAGAAAATTGAAGCCAACATTTACCGTTGTGTAGGTATGAAGGGTAGCAATTTATAAGTAATTCTTTTTGTGGTGGCAAAGAACTTTTTATAGATATGTGTGTCAATTTCAAAACTTTTAAAAACGCCTCGGATTTTAAAAAATGTTTATTAAGAAAATCCGGTTTTTAATAATGATAAATCTTTGACTAACTTACTTAGCCAATTTTAAATTAAAAAAATGAGTCAACAAACATGTTAAAAAGATACTTTACTATTTCCAGTTTTTTACTTAAAAATACCTCCGTAAGTTTGAACCAAAACGGATTTAGCAAAAAAAACAAATGTCATATTACTAGCATCATAGCCAATTCTTAAAACACTTGACTAATTTAAAATATTGATAATGCCAGGAAAAAGAATTAACGTTAAATTAATCGGATAAAAATGCGCGTTTTTAGTGTTTTTAACCTGGTCAGGCTAGCATAAACAAAAAAATCACTTTGATTTAATTTGCGATGTTTTGTCACGCGCTATTTAGCTTTTTCCTTCAATAAGAAGAACCACTATAGCAGCTACGTCCCTGGCCGTAACTTATATTCAATGTCTTTGGAGGAATTCAGCTATTTCAAGAGAAGAAAAAACTTACTCCTACTAAGCTTTGCTTTTTAAGCGACAAAACAATAGTGAAAAAAGCAAGCAAGTTGTTTTGAAAATAGATTTTTTTTTAGAAAAAAAATTGAGATAACGCCGAAACTGCGTTATTTGGGTGTGTTTGAAGCTATCTGAGCAATATCGATGTGACGTCTGTCTGCGTGTATCTCTGTCCGCAACACGATAGCTCCTAAACCGCTGAACCCATTTTCATGAAATGTTTAGGTGAAATAGTGTTTGACATTGTAAGGATCTGAATAGATTTTGGTCCAAATCCACTAATGCTTTTAACGGAGCATCTTAACAATATGCGGCTTTGGAAATCTAATGGAGCACTTTTATCTTAATATTTTTTGTGTAATACCTTGAAACATCATAAAAGCCTTCGTTTCTGAGATATGTACAAAAAAAACTGAAAACGGGAAGTGTTCTAATAGGATAGCTAGAAAGGTATCAGATCCGTCATGAATCCGTTTATTTTATTTCAGAAAATTGCATTTAAATGTCAATTTTTTTGTTTCCGTGGCATTTTTCAGGGGATAATGTAAAGTTGCATAATATCTTTCATACTATCTTTTGAACTATAGGTCGTTTTTGAGTTATATTGGTTTTAAATTCCTGTTGGAGTGCACTAATAATACGAGTTGAACCAGGATTACGTATAAGTAACCCTGGGCCAACTCGGAAATTATTAGTATACTTCAATAGGAATTTAATACTTTGGTACAAATTTAAATAACCTAAAACGAACTCAGAGAAATTCATTTTGAAAAAATATGTAACTACAAATACTGTAAACTGAAGAAAGTTGCTGTGAAGATTTGGCAATTTTGCAAAGCAGGATAATAGGAAACTATGCAAATTTTTCATTACATTAACCTCTCACAAGGTGCAGGAAAATATTAATAATAAGCTGTATATACAGGGTGATGCATTTGCAATATAGCGAATAAAAATTATAATTTTATTATGACTTTCTTGGAAATTAAATGATAAAGAATGTAATTTACAAATTCTGACATCACGTGACATTTGAGCCATTTGGTTGCTGGTGGTTATTACTAGATTTATAATATGCGCGTTGGGCTGTGGCGTGGGCAAACACAATATCCTGCATATGTTTTTATCTGTTTTAAACGGCTTAACTAACTATTACAACTCCTTTTTTATTCAATTTACTTTCACGGATAAATTAAAAAATATTCAAAATACTGTCATATCCATCTTGTCATAATCATTGCAAACCAAAAAATATACAAATTAATATAAACTATTAAATTTATTAGCATTCCAAAAACGGTATTTTTGGCACTTCCCTTTTATTTGTTTATCGGATCTATGTGTAGAATTTTTGACAGTAAGTAAACCATTTCCCAACAAAAATTGTATTTAGAACTTTCAAGCTATGCAACATTGCCGAGATCACAAGCCTCAAAATGAGTATTTAAAAAAAAATGACAGGCCGTTTTTCTAAAATGAAAGTATAAAGGTACGGTTTTTTATATAAGGACAGTACGTTGCCACCATAAATCTTGTCTTACAAACTTTTGCAACGTTTTAAAGTTGTAATATTTCCTAAAGTGTCCCTAAATAAAAGTAAAACGTTGTTACCTTGTATGTAATATATAAATTTAGTCAGATAAAGCTAATACGTTGCTTATAGGTTAGGGTAGATATACGCCATACGTTATCACCTCAATAAAACCGGCAACAGTGCCTGAGGTGGCAGGACATAGCACATATCCAAAGGTTGTATATTGGCCTGAGGTCCGAACGTATTCCACGTATTTATCAAATATTTAAAAAAAAAATCTTTACCCCTCTTTTGAAATTCTGGTAAAGGAAGTTCCTCTCATCTCATATATGTACCTATATATGTGGTAACACCACCAGAAATAGGTGAGGTCAGGTCGTCATATCCTTAACGCTGAGGTGACAACGTGCATCAATATATATATACTCGAACGTTGTATCTTGTGACATCCAGCAAAAAGTCGGTTTTTGTGACATCCACTTTAAAACCTGGTGTTATCCAAAAATAAAAAATATGAAATGTAATAAAAAATATTTTATTTTTAATTCCATAAAAATATTTGTATAAACTCACAAATTTAGAAATAAAATTTTTCATATCTTTGTGGCGTCCATTGTATATACAAAAAATTTTGACGTTGTAACATCCCTAAATATTTGTGTTAACTTGTGACATCCAGCAATGTTGCCAACGTTTAATAAAAATAACGGATGTAACAAGTACCTCTATAAAAATAAGAAATATACACTGGATGTCACGAGGAAACAAATAACAAATAAAATATACAAAGACGTTAGGGATGTCATAATTGTGTGCAAATATGTTATAGGTATATGTATGCAAATAAGAAAAATTTACACTGGATGTCACGGGGAAGAAAATAACAAATAAAATATAC
This sequence comes from Aspidapion aeneum, assembly GCA_963576565.1. Classification (NCBI taxonomy): domain Eukaryota; kingdom Metazoa; phylum Arthropoda; class Insecta; order Coleoptera; family Brentidae; genus Aspidapion; species Aspidapion aeneum. The sequence goes on along the minus strand of OY755041.1, from coordinate 52,368,078 downwards.
AAGCACGTTATTGATGTCATAATAGGCTTACAAGATGAATATACGGCAAGGACTAAAAAAAAATACTCTGCTAATATATGGGCACCTACGCTTACACTAGGTACTATAATTATAGTGTACGTATAAGCTAATATTGTCACGACTATATTTGTGACAAGTGGTATCTCTACCATATATGTCACAAGGTTTGTTATTTAGTGCCCTTGTGACTGAGAGATTTAGGGGAATATGAAAATTAAGCATAAACAATCCATATTTATACATGTATTTTATATAAGAAAACAGATTAACAGGAATAGAGGTTATTGCTATAAATAATTAAATAATGTAAAAAGAGGGATGCTGGCTGAAGAGAGTTGACCTAGGGGCCATAAGAAATAGGCCGTAGAGAGTTGGCCTTATGGGCCATAAAGCGTAACCACCATAGTGAGGTTTTATTTAGGTATGTCAGGTAGGGACCACGTTATTTCAGTGGTGTACTGGGTTCGTAGGGACCACGTATTTCAGTGGTGTACTGGGTGTGTTTAGTAGGGACCACGTATTTCAGTGGTATACTGGGTTGATCACTTGCTAGAGTGATGCCGGTCTATTATCCAGCATCGGCTTTTATAGACGAAATTAGTGCAAGCGCAGCAATATTGGTTATTGCTATAGTAAAATGATCCGAATTTAAACTTATTTATGACAGTATAACTAAAAACTGTAATATATTTTATTCAACTCCAGACTCAAATACCTTTTGTTTGATACCACACAAGCCATGTTTTGACCTAAACTCTAATTTTTTAAATTTACCCCCACCTTTTTTTTAAACTAAAATGTATTTTGTTTAACTCCAGACTCAATTACCTTTCGTTTAATACCACACAAGCCATATTTTCATTTAAACTCTAATTTTTGACATTAACCCCCACCCTTTTTTTAAAATAAACTAAAATGTATTTTGTTTAACTGCAGACTCAATTACCTTTCGTTCGATATCACACACGCCATATTTTCGCATAAACTCCAATTTTTCAAATCTACCCCCACCCTTTTATTTGGCTTGCGTTAGGTGGATTTTGTTCATTTTTAAATGGGACCATCTCGACCCAAGACCCAGCCTAGGTACCAAATTTCATTCAAATCGGGCAATTTGACGTTAAAAAAACTCGTCAGATTAAATTTTATCTGACTAGATTTAAAAATTCCTTATCTATTTAACTTAACTATAGTTAAATTTAGTTGAAAAATAATGAGCCTATTATTAATTATTGTACCCTATATTCACAGTTTGCAGGTCAAATTAGATAAAAGTTGTCCGTTTTTGTATGTAACTCCCATTATCTTTTTGGACTCAGACTTCAGTTTTTATCAATCCCAATTTTTACTTTCCTAGTTCGTGCAGCAAAAGCTAGGAAAGGTATTATGTTCAACGGATTTTTTTTAAAGATAACTTAGAAATATTTTGTTTTTTTGTATGTATGTTTATCCGGTTCGGTTCGGTTCTTCGGACGTTTGAAAAACCTGTAGCTGCACATTAATATCGGCTTACTATATCGAAATGGCTTTTCCGCCCCCCCCCCCCCAAGCATAAGAATTTTGCAAAAACGAACAAATTTAATTTAGACTTTGTATACACTTATCAAGAACCGGTGACAACGCCAAGATTAATAATTTCGCAAACATTTTTCATATATTTCAGGAATAAAATAATAAAATAGGTTAAAATACGGCTTAAAATAGGTTAAAATACGGCTTAGTGAGGTCTTGCTCCCCTACCCACAAGAAATATTCCTTATTAAGTTTTTCTCATTATCCTGATCAGGATAATTTATTTTTATTATTACTAGTTTTATTGTGAAAATAAATCATCGGTATACTGGCAACATACACTAAGTCAAAAATTTAGATTTGAGAAAATCGCATTTTAAGAAGTTTTGAAATTAGGAACAACATTTGAGACATTTGATTTCATTGAGAAACTTTTGAATTTTACATTATTTATGCATTGAATATTGGAGTACCTATGTAAAAAAAGTTATTTTTTGAAATTTTAGTAATATTTTATAGATTTTGTGAAGTCTGTGATTTAATGTATTTTTTAAATTTGGTTGTAACGGCCAGGTTTCACCATGGCTCAAAAACTAAAAAAAATGACTGAGTGTATTTTGCCAGTATACCGACGTAATATAGTTAATTAAAAAACACGATTTTACAGCACATTAAACTAAAAAGTAAAAAATAAATATAGTTAAAAAAACTAAAAAACACGCTTCAAACTAAACAGTTAAAAATAATTCTTAATATTAGTTGAAAACAATAATGAACGAAAAATACTAGTATTATTGTGAAAAAACGTCGGGCTCTCGATATACAAAGAAAATATGGCACAAAGCGCCCCATGATTTTAGCTCACACTACTACTATACTATAGTAGTGTGAGCTTATATATCTTTGCGTTTCAGATGATTTTGAAACTTTTTTGTTGCGCCGTCTGTCTGTCTGTCTGTCTGAACCTTTCATTTTGAAATTTGTATTGGAGAACTTGGCTTTACTTTTATCTCAATTCTTTTTACGGAATGCCATTTTCGCGTACTTGGTCTTTTTTACATGAAATATTTTTGTTATTGATTGATTGGATAATACTTTTAAAGTAGTAAAATATGCGGAATATTGTTCAAAATTTTTGCAATGCTCAGCTCACTAGCGTTTCTGGAAGTGGGTAATCTTACTTTTACATAACTTTATATTTATAGGGGAGGAGAGTAAATGAAATTATTGGACTTTTAAAATTTTTTCCCATGGTTTTATAATAATTTCTATCAGCATTCCAATGCTCAGCTCTCTAGCGTTTCTGGAAGTGGGCAATGTTAGTTTAATATAAATTGACATTTATAGGAGAGAGAAGTAAATTAAAATGTTGGAAATTTTTTCATATAGTTTTATCATATTGTCTTTCAGTCTTAAAAAGTTCAGCTCTCTAGCGTTTCTGGAAGTGGGCAGTGTTACTTTTACATAATTTTAAATTTATAGGGGAAGGAAGTAAATTAGAATTTTGGGATGTTTTAATTTTTTTCTATAATTTTATCATAGTTACTGTCAGTCTGCCAAAGCTGAACTCTCTAGTATTTCTGGAAGTGGGCGATGCTACTTTTACATAAATTTATAGGGGAGGGGAGTAGATTAAAATTTTGGGGTTTTATGATTTTTTCCAGGGGTTTGGTCATAATTTCTATCAGTCTGCCAAATTTCAGCTTTGTAGCATGTCTGGAAGTACAGTAGAATATTGATGATCTATACATGAGTGAGTGACTCACTCAGTCAGTGAGTGGCAATTTCGACGTTTTTTGAAATTTCGTAACTACTTTACTACTTTATGGAATTCCATGAAACTTGGAGGGATTGTTAACTCCATGGAGATCTACGACTGTGCAAAGTTTAAGATTCGTATCACATTCCGAAGTAGAGTTTTAGGTAGGTCAAATATCGGCTGAAATGTTTTAAGAAAAGATGGTAACGGCGCGTGAACTTGGCGAGGCACTGCCGTGCCCTCAGATCTACTTACCTTTAAATTCAATAAACTTTGATTAAAAACAAAAAAACACTTTGCCGGAATAGCTTTTGCTCGATTTCTACGAGGGGTCACAAATAAAACGAAATCATAATTATGTAAGTGTGGATGTCACAGAGAGACGAATTTAAATCAAAGTATACATACTCAACTCAGCCCCGGGCTGGCCGATTGCGGACCGGCCGTTTGCAAAAATAGAATACCGACAGGGGCGCCCACTACGGGAGTAGTAAGGGGCTAGGGCTAAGGTCACTCATCGTCAAGCAAGCTACAGGTAGCGAAGCCTAACTCTGATTTTATATTTTTTGGTTATAATTTTTGACATGTTTTCCTCGGTTTCGCATTGGCGGCTCTTTGTTATTTTAAAAATGTGGTTTCAACACAGTCTAAAGATCTATTTTATAATGATACAGTTTCAAGATAGTTTGCAGCATAACTTTTTAATTACACAAATATATATAGTTTAGGTACCTTCATACTGTGTGTAAAACAACATCTTCAAAATAAAACAGAACCGCCAATGCGAAACCGAGGAAAACATGTCAAAAATAATAACCAAAAAATAGAAAGCTTGACGTTAGCTTCGCTTCCTATAAAGCTTGCCTTTACGATGAGTGTCCTTAGCTAGGGCACCTCCAAGACGTAAACAGGGAGGTGCGAAGCACCCCCAAGCATAGTCACATAGAAACTGATTACTAATCGGCTTTGCTTGGTACACAAAAAATGGCCGATATTCCAGTAAAATCTATGACTACAGTACCTAGATTTTTTTAAAAAATCTAGATAATCTGGACTAGGTACTTACCTATGTTCAGCGAATTTTTGACAAATTATGTAGCTCTATACCTATCTGGATATGTTTTATTTACTGACGCTGGCGCCACTTTGGCAGAATTAAGGCCCTTAATTATTATGCAAATAATAAAAAATAAAAATATAAAATTTTCATTATTCAGTCTAGCAATTTATTCCCATTTTCTTTTCTTTTATATCTATATTTTTTTTCCAAATCGGCTAATCCATATGTTACTTTTTTTAGGTACCTAAATTATTCTTCTGAATTTTTCTTATATGTGCTACTCCTTGGAAATAAATAAATAAATATATTAGAGGCGCAATTAGGGGGGGGGTTCTATAAAATCGGTTAAGCAGTTTCTAAACTCGTTTCCTTTATAACTTTTGAACTATACTTACACTTGCCAAAGAATTAATCAGAGTTGTGACTAATTTATCATTTTTTGTCTGCCATCTCAAAATCCAAGATGGCGGAAGAAATTAAAATGTACCTTTCAAAGATGCTCGTTTATTCTTGTGTTGCGAATATGTTCTAATTATTTTTTTAAATTAGTTAGAAAGCTGTGTTCTTGCCAGGCACGACAAGGTACGATTCAGCAAAATTGGTTCAGTGGTTCTATAAAAAAATATTTCTGTTCAACCATTGTTTTGCATATTATACGATTGCTTGCCAATCATGTCTGCATTTATTTACTTATAAATTCATTGCTACTGAACCGATGTTAGTGGAAATAAACAACATCCTGGTGAGAATTGATTGCTTTTTTAAGATCATGATCAAAGTTATCGCCATCTTAAATTTTAAGATGGCGGATAGAATTATACTTGATTCTTTAAAATGGCGTGTTTATTCTTATTTTCCGAAAATGTTTTAGATTTTTATTAATCTATGAAAAAGCACTACTTTTTCCCCACACAACGAGGTAAAAATTATTAAAATCAGTGTGGTGGTTCTCAAAATATCTATTTTTGTTTCAACCATTGTTTTAGAGATTATACGATTGTATTGCCAATCCTGTCTGCATTAATTTTCTTATAAATTCTACCAATTTTAGTGAAACACAAAAAATCGTGGTAAGAATTGATTGCTCTTTAAAGATTATAATCGAAATTTGCCGCCATCTTAGAATTTAAGATGTCGGACAGAAATTGCCAATGCAATCGCATAACTTGTAAAACAATTGTACAAAATCAGATTTTGTGAGAACCACTTCGCCGATTTTATTAAATTGTACTTTATTAAGCGGGAGAAAAGTAGTACTTTCCAATAAATTAATTAAAAAAACTAAAACATTTTCGAAAAATAAGAATAAATGTGCCTCTTTGAAGGATCAAGTATGGTTCTGTCCAACACCTTAACTTTTATAACCTTGAAAGAACAATCAATTCTCACCATCATTTTTCTTATTTCACTAAAATCGGTTTGGTAATAATGATTTATAAGTAAATGAATGCAGACAGGGTTGGCAATGCAATCGTATAATCTATAACACAATGACGAAAACAGAAATAGGTTTTTTGAGAACCAATACACCGATTTTGCTAATTTGTACCTTGTTGTGCGCGGGAAAAGTAGTGCTTTTCTATAAATTAAAAAATAAATCTAAAATATTTCCAGAAAATAAGAATAAACCCACCATTTTTAAGAATCAAGTATGATTCTGTCCGCCATTTTAAATTTTAAGATGGCGATAAATTTTGATCATGATCTTTAAAAAACAATCAACTCTCACCAGAATGTTTTTTATTTCATCAAAGTCAAAGGTTCAGTAGTAATAAATTTGTAAGGAAATAAATGCAGACATGATTGGCAAGGCAATCGTATAATTTTCAAAACAATGGTTGAAACAAAAATATTTTTTTTAGAACCATCAAACCGATTTTGCTGATTCGTATCTTGTGCGTGGCAAGAACGCAGCTTTTCTACTAATTTAAAAAAATAATTCAAACGTGTTTGCAACATAAGAATAAAACAGCATCTTTAAAGGGTACATTTTAATATTGTCCGCCATCTTGGATTTTGAGATCGCTGACAAATAATTATAATTATTCCAAACTCTGATTAATTCTCTGCCAAGCGCAGTTTGTCCCATTAAAATCGATGGTATAGTTCAAAAGTTATAATGAAAAAAAATTGTGCGGTTTTTTTTTGGCCCACCCGGTATATATGTATTGATTGATTTATAAGAATTCTAATTTAATTCAGCAGATTTGTTTTTGTAAAAAAATCACTGAATAGAGTTAAAAATATACTATTATAAAACAGTACGTTTTGACGTAGCTAGATTAAAATTTAGCGCTCTTTTTACTCATCTGACTTTAACTACATGGTAAAAAGGAGGACGGAGATAGCAATTCACAAATAGTATCAAGTCCCTATCCAAGTCCGTTAGTTAATTCACTTTTGCTCTGAGGTACATGAAGGAATATTTATTTATATTTTATATTTATGTTCCCAATAAGCTAGCTAACATTATTTAATATGCTAACATTTTTAAATATTTTTACAAAGATGCAAGTCAAGTGAATCGCTGGACCACATAGCAACAGCCGCCCCAAAATAAAAAATAAACCAAATTTAATTAATAAAATAGGCATAATGCAAGGTTGTCGCTTTGACGGATGTTACAAGTGCGTGCAATTAAGATGAAAATATACATTGGATGTCACAGAGTGATGAATATCAATTGGATCGATTCTTGAATATACTTGCGCCAATATACACGGAAATTTTGGCGTCAAATTTTTTTTTAAATTTTGCTGTATTCTTCATCAGACTCATGGTATGCTATGACATCCATTTAATTTAGGTACACCCGGGCCCTCCCCATCAGGACTGTACCAAAAACATGGAAAAACGTTGTGACATCCGAATTTGGATGTCACGGCGTCGAAGGATGTCACAAGATATCTAAAATTTTTACGCCTGGATGTCACAACGATCAGCGGATATCTATATATATATATATATATATATATTTATTTATTTATCGGTTTCACAACGTTCTACGTCTTCCGATACCCAATCTCCACTCGTTTCTGTTTGCCCATAATTCATCATCTAGGCCTCTTATTCTTATTTCACTGTCTATTCCTTCTCTCCAGCTTCTCCTTGGCCGTCCTCGTTTTCTTCGTTGGTTTCCATTGTAGTATTTGTTTGGGTAGTCTTTCATCATTCATTCTTTGTACATGTCCGTACCACACCAGTTGTTTTGTTCTTATATCATCCACTAAAGTACGTTCACCCACTGTCATAATTTCTCTTATTCTTTGATTTGTAACTCTTTCTCTTTTTGATTTCTCTGCTGCTCTTCTCCAATAGTCCATCTCCGTAGCGGAAAGCATTTTTTCTGTTCTATCCTTAATTGGCCATACTTCTGAGCCGTATCTAATAATACTTTTTACAATGGTGTTATATATAAGCTTTTTGTTATGTTTTGATATACTTTGGTCCCAAATTATTCCATTTAATAAAGTTATTGCTTTTCTTCCTTGTACGTTTCGATCTTTTATAGCTTTGTCTAGTGTTCCGTCAGCTGTAATTTTTAGACCTAAGTATTTATACTCATTACAAGACTGAATTCGCTGCCCGGTATTTAAGATTAGATCCTGTTTCATTCCACCGATACACATATACTCTGTCTTATTGAGATTAACCTCTAGTCCCTACTTATTGTACTCTTCTATTAGTTTTCGTGTCATATATTCGAGGTCGTCATAATCCTGAGCCACTACTATCTGATCATCGGCGAAACATAAAGTATACAAGGTGGTTTCGTCCAACGGAATTCCCATGTTTTGGCATTTTCTCTTCCATACTTTAAGGACTTGTTCCAAGTTGAAGAGCGTAGGCGAGCTACAGCAACCTTGATTTTTACAAGTTTTTATTTAACTTCACCCGTATGTATGTATGTATGTATGTAATTAAATCTTGCAACTCATTTTTGAAGAACTTCCAAACATCCGATTGACTTCAAATTTCGCATAGCGTCTTAGTTCCGACGACAATACAATAATATGGTTTCGTCGGGTACCTACCTCCCCCCTAACGTGGGGGGTGGAGAGGGGGTAAAACTTTAATTTGTCCGATTTTAACCAAAATTATTAACTGGGGGTTTTTGAGGATGAGAATTACGAATTTTTGATCAGATTACAAAAATTCAATATGGCGGATTCAAAATGGACGATTTAATGTCAAGTTTTTCTAATTACTTTCAACTGACTTCCACGTATTCGATTGACTTCAAATTTCGCATACCGTTATAGTTCCGATGACAATCCAATAATGTGGTATCACTGACTGCCTACCTCACCCCTAACCTGGAGGGCGGAGAGGGGGTAACATTTTAGTTTGTTGGATTTCCACGAAAATTGGTATCTGGGGGTTTTTGAGGATGGGGATTACGAATTTTTGATCAGATTATAAAAATTCAATATGGCGGATTCAAAATGGACAATTTAATGTCAAGTTTTTCTAATTACTTTCAACTGACTTCCGCGTGTCCGATTGACTTCAAATTTCGCATATCGTTATAGTTCCGATGACAATCCACTAATGTGGTATCACTGACTGCCTACTTCCCCCCTAACGTAGAGGGCGAAGAGGACGTAAAATTTTAGTTTGTCGGATTTCCACCAAAATTGGTATCTGATGGTTTTTGAGGATGGGGATTACGAATTTTTGATCAGATTACAAAAATTCAATATGGCGGATTCAAAATTGACGATTTAATGACGAGTTTTTCTGATTACTTTCAACTGACTTCCACGAAGGTATCTGATTGATTTCAAAATTTACATGCTCTCCCGCTAAAAAAGGGGGGGGCGTAGAAGAGGTAAGGCTTTAGTTTGTTCGATCTCGACCAAAATTAATTAATTCTAGCGTATAATGATCATAATAATAACGAACAGTTTTAGGGATTGATAGGAAAGACTCCCTGCAATATTGATGCGCTAGCTGAAATGCATAGACAAATCTAAAAATTAAAAAAATTTAGAAAACAAAACTTTTTGAAAACAAGCTTTTATAACATGGACTAAAAAGCATAAAATAAATTTTTGAGTGTTCTGATATCATAATAATAAAAGCGATGGGCATACTTATTATCAGGTAAATGCCTTTCCATGGCATTTGGTGGATCGTCCACAACCGATGATGGACCGACTCTTATTTTTCAATGTGACAAAATAAATCGACACACTGCCGGTCGCGGATGATCTGCATAATATGAAGCAGGCGTAATAATATGTCCATCCATATCAGAAAAATGTAAGGGTAGTTTGAGTAGGGTTGGGGTGGGTTGGGTTGGGTTAAATTGTCTACCCTTACATTTCTCTGCTATAATTTAATGAATTTGGATTTTCACTAAACTTCGGATTAACAAGGCTAAAACAAAAACGGTTAAATTTCCTTACGCCTATCGCTTATATTATTATGATATCAGAACACTCGAAAAAGTATTTTATGCTTTTTAGTCCATGTTATAAAAGCTTGTTTTCAAAAAGTTTTTTTTTCTAAATTTATTTTACTCAAAATTTACGATGAAAAAAGGTTGTTGGATGTAAAATCATCCAGTAAATAATATCACGCCACAGTTGAGAATTATTGAAATACAGCCAGGCTATAATAGTGCCAGGCACTATTTTGACACATTCACACTGAAAACTGACAGTTGATCCTTCAAAATTGACATACCAAAGTGGAACTTAAAACTTTCGTCGTTTATTTTCGATTAATAAAAGAAGGCACTATTTATTCCGGTTCATATAGTAAACAAAGGCCGTGTGTTGAAATATCACAGCTGATAATACAATGTGAAGGTGTCAAAATTGTGCCTGGCACTATTATAGCCTGGCTTTATTTCAATAATTCTCTAGTAACTGCGCTGAATGATACTTACCACATAGAAAATTATTACATGCACATTATTGGTTATAATCTGTGACCCATATTGAATATAAGTTACGGCATACACAGACTCCATCAAAATTCTCAAAGCTGATATTAATACCAATAGCAGGATTTGGTTACCAAATATATTGTTCAATTTTTCTATTGCTCCTTTTATCACTATTACCAAGTTTTTTGATATTGTTATTTTAAAATAGTTTGAATGCAAATCGGGCTTAGAAGATTTTAGAAATTGATGAACAGTTTTAAGGTAACATAGAAAACGATTGGTTAAACTCGAAATAGCATAACATATCAAGAAGCATCTAATGGATATTGCAAAAATTGGCATATATACCCAAGCTGTGTAGGATAACAAAGGTATGTTGTAGAAGAGTAGAATAATAAATTCAGAAATCGAGTAAATCATTCCCACAATAATCAAACCAATATTAAAGTGGTTAATCTTGGACTTGTTTTCAATGGAAAGCGTTTGTAATATGCTTTCGATATACAGAATTCTTTCGAATATTTCCTGAAACAAATATGTCCTAAAGTATGTGTTATACACATTAATCATACAAACTAACGTGTTGGAACTAACAGCAAAAAAGTCAAAAATCAACAACTGTGTACTTGTGCCGTATAACATTTTGCTATGCAAATTAAGAAGCAATGATGCATAGGTCAATGCAACAAATAAAGTTGTTGTTAAAACAGAAAGTTTATTTAACATGGATTGTTGAATCTTTCTTTCATTGCTGATAAATATTGGATAAATACCACAAATTGCCAAAAATGGGCTAAAATGACCAAATATTAATGTTTTCGTTGAATTTAGCGAGGGCATTTTCTTAAAGCGTGCGCATACTGAGCACTATTTTAAAATTTAATGATAATAATGTAAAGGAAAATGAAAACAAGTTGGCTTTTTGTTTACCTTATACTTTATAAAATAATGTTTGTAAAAATAAAAAAATGTCCCGGCATGACTTAATTATCTTTAAAGGACTGGCATTGCATTATCGTACGCAGAAATGGATCCTGGGGGGGCTTGAGTAAGAGTATCTAGAAGAGATTTCGAGATATTTGCTTCAATAAATGAATGTCAACATGTCAATGCTAGCTTTGACTTTCGGGTTTTTTAATTTGACATTTGAATTTTCGTAACAATTGTTATTTGTTTGTAAAAAGACAATGATAACAAGATCTTATTTGTAGAAAACATTTATAGTCCAGTCATTATAGAATTTTAGCTAGCAAATGGTGGTTTAGTCGCAGTTTTGACCTGTGTTGTTTATATTAGAGTTCTAAAAACAAATTTGAGTTTTTGAACTTGGGGATTCGGCTTCCCCCGCCATCTTGGATTTCTGTGCACAAAAGGATTTTTTTTAGTCACTTGGTTACTGTACGTCTTAGAAAAAAAAGTTTTAAACAAAAGTTGAAGACTGCATAAACGTAGGTTTTTTTTGCAAACGAATGATTTTCGAGTTATGACACTAAACATATCACCGCCATTTTGGATTTTGACCAATTTTATTTTAATGGCCTTTAACTTAACCGCTTATTTTTGAGAAAATCTGTAATAACATAAAATAAAAAACAACAATATAAAAGCCTATAAAATAAGACATCATTGAAATCTCTGGGTAGTAACCTTGCTGAGATACGAACCATGAGATGTTAGCAGTACACCGGTTTCTTATGTATTTCCATAGTCTATGCATAATAGACCGACATTATTCAGTTTTATGTAATTTTCTCAAAAGTTAAGCAATTTACAGAAAGTGTGTAATCAACTTTATTGTAGAAAATTAAATTATCTTTTAAGCGATATATATGACCTGGTGGGCCAAGTTCACGGTTAGCACTTAATTGGCATCTCTAAATTGGGGCTATTTTTTAGGATCGTGAAAAAAAATCGTATTTTTTTAGGTTTTATTTAGTTTTCATAAAAACTAAGCGTTTTAGGGAAAAATGTTGAAACACCTATTTTAGAGAAAATAAATTTTTCTTTTAAACGGTGTATCACTAAGTTGTGGTAAAGCTATAATTGACACTCTAGGGGCGTCCGCATATTGAGGTTAGTTTTTCTAATTATTTTTTTAAAAGTTTTTTGTTTTATTTAATTTTCTTAAAAAGTAAGTTTTCTGAAAAACCTTGTTTTACTCTATTTTGTTAAAAATAGCATTATTTTTAAATCGATATGTATCTACTGGGTTTTCTTAACGGGGAACACTCAAAGAATATATGCATGTTTAGTGATTTTTTTTTTCAATTCAGTTTTTGGACGCCCCTGGTGTATAACGGTTTCCTATGCAGGGTGTCCCACATAAAAGCAACTACATGGGGATTTGGGAAATGATAAGAGATACAAGTGTGTTTAAATGAGAAAAGGTTGCGCTATTCTAAGCCCAATCAGGTGCTGTATCAATATTAAAAATATCTACAGGGGTTACTAAAATATCGAGCAAAAACTAAAACTTGTGTTTTTTTAAAAATTGACATATCGCCGCCATCTTGCAAACAAATTTAATGAAATTTTGTAGTTTTTTATAAGCAACTACGGCCAATCGAATGACGTCAACAAATTTTTTCTAGGCATTCAAGTTTTTTTGAAACCATAGCCAACTTTGTTATTTTTTATGACCGCCATATTGGATTTATACGTCAATAAATAGAGCATTAACAGAGCTTTTCAAACATGTATAATAAACCTATCTTTGAATGACGGAAAATGTGAATTTATTTAAAAAACTGTTTTTCACTTGGTTGGCTGTGAAACAAAGGCCGTAGTTGCGTTTGTTGTCATACCTACGTAACTATCTGTTAAAACTTTGTCATTTATTTGATTTATCTATTGGAGTTTTAAAGTTTCTAAATTACTTTTATTTTTTTTGTCACATTATCAATCAAATTTAACATGGAAAGGTTTTTAAATTGGGAGAAAGTAGATATGTATGAATGTTTTTTTTGTGTAAAAAAAATGCTGGAAGAGCTCGAGATATGTACTTTCAGAGATATCCAAAAAGACGACAACCAGGTTTGTCAATCTTCAGATTACTTACAAATAATTTAATTGAATATGGTTCCTTTAAAAAACAAAATAGTAATCGACAACCTGATGAAATTATTGTGTCGCTGACAATCCTCGCATCTCCCTTCGTGAACTGGAAAATAATGTTGTTGTACCCAAATCAACTGCACAAAGAATTCTTAAAAAATTTAATTATCATCCATATGCAACACATATTAGTCAAGCACTCCGAGGTGGTGACTTAGAAAGAAGAACCTTATTTTGCAATTGGTCAACCCTCAATTTCCGCTTAAGGTTCTGTGGTCCGATGAAAGCAGGTTTAAAAACTGCGGGGTATTTAACAGACATAACTAAGTGTACTGGGCCGTGAAAAATCCTTTCTTAAATCGTGAGGTGCACCATAAAGTTCGGTGGGGTTTGAATGTATCCCTAGGAGTCATAAACGGAGACATACTATTTAACATTTTTCATAATAATTTGACGGCACCTCGATATCTAGAAATTCTACAAAATTACGTAGGCCAAATTTTAGAAAATTTGCCTCTTCAATATGTAGCAAACATGTGGTTCCAGCAAGATGGAGCACCTCCACATATTTCAAGAATCATAACCGACTACCCAACTAATATTTGTAGTAGCGGCTACATGTTTTAAAGGCTTTGCTACTTTCTTATAGTAGAAATGTGGTGATCCCAACCAAAATTTGTTACTTTTTAGTTCTAACTACTATTTAGTATCAGGAAATAGTAGATGTTTCGTAAAAACGACCCTCTAAACTACTTCTTAGGATTGTTTCTTGATAGTCGATTCTGATAGTCTTCTCTACACAATAGGACGTTGCTAAAGTTTTACTTTCTTTTTAGTAGTTATTTCGTAGTCGCCCTGACTTTTATATCCTACTTAATTACCACTAGAAAGTTAAGCTTCATTGGAGTCCCAAACAAGTGTATCCGACAACTACATTATAACTTTAATTTTTACCACAAAAGTTTGTGTCATCATAGTAACAATGTAGACAAAATAACTTTTTGGATCAACTTTAAAGCCGCAACTACTTTGACTTTTTTTTAATGTCGATCTTTTAAAGTAATCTCTCCTTCCTGTTTCTACTTTGAAAACGTAGACTTTTTGAAGTCGCATCTTGGTCGCACACATTCTTAACCCTACTTTTTGTGGCTCCTATAATATGGGAATATTAGGAATAGTTTTGCAAATTTTTAGTTAGTTTTTTTAACTACCTTGAGCAGTCCATTTTTTCGAGCTCATTGCTTGACCAGTATCGAGTACCGCACACGAATTTTAAGAATTCCCTGGTCCATGCTTAATCTCCATCCTTAATTTTTTACGCTACTTGTTGCTGTTCTATTCTTGTACTGTCTTTACAGTCGTTCGTGGTTTGTGCTGTGGCACCACCCTATCGCCATCGTAACCCTCTTGTGCGGACTAAACCGAATTCGTTTATCTATGCCTCTTGTGCTGACGTGTCGTGTCTCACTGTGATTCATTTTATGTGTTGAGCTTGGTGTCTTTTTGGTTTTCTTCAAATTTGTGCTGTTGTTAAAGCTTGGTTTGAAGTGAATAAACTTAAATTTCTGCTGTGTTTTGTGCCAGGCTTTATTGCAATAGGTCCCTAATATCTAATTTATGCACGGCCCCTAAAATAACCTCTGGGATATGCTAGACTTCATCTAGGAACTTTTGCGCTGTTTGCGGCTAATACAGAAACAAATTAAATATATCGTGGTTACATGCGGATTTCTAAGCGATCTAACAAGTCTCAGAGATTGTTTTTTTACTTATAGGGCTTATAATAATAAAAATTACTGAATATTGACAATGTCAAAATATCTAAAAACAATAAAAAAATACTACATACGAATTGTGAGAGCAATGTGTAAATAAAAAAAGTTACAATAAGTTGATTTCATTGATGTGACTACGATCTTTTAGTTCCTTGACCAACACTTCCTAGAAATTCTAGAATAGGGATCATGCTCTCCACTGCAACATATATTTTTAAAAAACACTTTATATTGGCACTTCATTTATTGTTCTAACGGAATTTAATTTATCTTGTTTTTGTTTTAAAACCTACCACAAATTCACGCTGGTACAAAACCTATAAGCAGTGGTGCTGTTGTTAAAAGAAACGGCAAATGACAAGTGGCGACACCCCAATAACTTGAGGGTAGCAGTTATACTTATCGCGTGGTTCCTATCACTCTGTAGACGTTTTCTAGTGGCGAAAGCTAGTTAATAATACGTTTCTGCAACGAAGGAGTAGAAATTTGAGTGTGTTATCTAGAACTAAAAAGGAATGCCGACATAAAAGTAGTAAGTGACACGTTGCCGTAACTTAGGCTCACTTTCAAGTAACCCTTTCGACTATCAGGGAATATAGTTTGGGACGCCATGTTTTTATGTAAGAAAGAAAATTTAATATTTTTGTTGTCGTTTTATGAGCTCATATTAAAGAGCTATACTATTTTATAAACAAATTAGTTGAAGCTTACCAAAAACGCTCTTCTTAAGCACCATTTGTTGTAGTTAACTGTCGATTATGAAAACATAACCTCCAAAATCACAACACAAAAATTCCATCAGCTACCAGAAAACGGCTCAATTTTACGGGCGCACCGGTTTTTTGCAATATATATAATGCATGTTATACAAAAAACTTTGCGTCGCACTCGAATTTTGATCCTCTGCTCGTAAATTCTCACACTTTTGGATAACATAGTGCATATTATAACCATAACCAAACAAAAAAACTAAGCGAGTCTGTTTACTGTTGTGTCCACCATATTGTGTAACAATTCTACCAAAAAGAAACGATTATATTATTTGCAACTACATCGCAACTTTTATGCCATAACGAAAAAAAAACAGCCTCTACGACGTAGTAGATACCTGGCTACGACGTAGTAGTGTAGTTGTTACTACAGTGACTTTAAACACTTGGCCAAGTAGTTATGACCAGAAATTGGTTCCCCACTTAGGGAATTATAACGTCGCTCTATGGTATACTGAGACGTACCGGGAGTACGTTGCGGTTACTTTTAAGAAATTTTTTCTAGTTGGGGTTTCGTCGTTACAACTTTAAATGTTTGTTGGGTATTTGAATCAGTAACATGGAAATAACTGGATCGGAAATCGAGGTCCAGTTGCCTGCCTGCACGTTCCACAGTGCTTTGTACCCACAGTAAACTAATCTATGTTTGTACCTAAGACAATAATAAAATTTCGACGTGTGTAAAAGAACTGGCCAAATGCCTTTTTTGACATCTGCATTAATCGTTCTTATCTAGTAGGCCCCGCAAAAGCGTTAGGTTTTTGTTATTGTTCAGAAAAACTTATCGTATCCAAAGGAATTTAATTTATGCGGCTAATATTTATTTCAGATTAATTTTTGTGCTTAAGGTTCACACTCAATTTACTCACAAATTATTTTATTTTACTAGATTTTTGCAAATGGCTAAGAATACACCTTTTAAACTTATACTTCAAAATACTTGAATTCCCAAAACCTAGTAAGAATTTTTTAGTTTTACAATGGAAGGGTAAATTTTTCCAAAAATTTATATATTTTTTTTATTTCAAAGTAATTTTCTTAAATAGCCCAAAAAGGCTCTTTTAAATTTTTTTGTTTTTTTAGAGTTTAGTATATAACCTTTAATTTAAGCATTAAACGAAAGTGCGAAAAAGTGCGATAAGATGAAATTTTATTTTTTTTAGAAACATCCCGTTTCATCACAAATGGCGATTTATTTAGTACTTATATTTCCTGCCAGAAAACGGAACCCATGGTGAAATTTAAAAAAAAAAATACAGTCACTTTTAAAACTGGAGAGCATTTCTGATTTGAACGAAAAAAACATCAAAGATGTTGCCAAGTTTTTCAGTTTAAAAACTGAGGAAAAATGGAAAAATCGCATCGAAGGCAGGATATTTTTCTTCGAGAAAATAAAAAATGGCTTGAAACCAAAATTTATTTAATGGACTCTATAAGACCAACGACAAGCTCTGACCGCCCCACTTCTTCGGGACGAGATCGTCCCCTAGCTTGTTTTGAAGAATGCAGCATAAAAACAAAGCGCAGACGCGTGGCTGATTTAGTTTCAAATCATAGTTTTTCTGAACTGTGTTTTGCAGCTCAAGAATCTGCTAAACTTTCCGGTTTAGAACATAGGTCGGAAGTCAGAAAAAGATTAGCAAGCATTAAGTTTGCATCTTGATTTAGATTTATCAGATCGGAAATATAACCTTTAAAGGTAAGTAGTCAATTTTCTTCACGAAGACACATTTCCTAGTTTGTATGCCATAAAAAAAGCAAAAATATGCTTCTCCCTAAAAATGTCATTGTCAGTGATTCTGTGGCGGAGGTAAATTTGCAAGAATTACTAAATTTGACTGCTAATAGCATTTTGAAAACTATTCCAGAATCTACTTTCTTGATTGACAACTATGAGCTGACTTTATCTTGTAAGTATGGTTTTGATGGCAGCTCGGGCTATAGCCTACAAACAAAAGTTTGAAGACAGTAGTCTGACCGATGAATACGTGTTTTTTATCGCTATGTGTCCTCTACAATTAAGCGACAATAAAACTACAAAAGTGTTAGGGGCTAACCCTCGAACATCATCAACTTTATTTTGTCGACCAATAAAATTTTTGTTCGCAAAAGTTATAGTTATCGAAGAACACGCTAAAGTTAAATCTGATATAAATAACCTCAAACCTTTAGAAGTGTCTATTTATGGAAAAAAGCTAAACTTTCTTACGAACTGCTACCAACAATGTTGGATGGATCAACAATCAATAAGTTATCTGAAACAAACAGTTCTCAGACGTGTTTCATTTGTGGGGGTACACCCAAAGAAATGAATTCAAATTCGATTGAAGAAAAACCTGTTCGTATAGAAAATCTAAATTTTGGTATGACATCCCTTCATATGTGAATCCGTAGCTTTGAATGCTTATTGCATATTGCGTATAGACTTCCACTGTAATGTTGGCAAGTGAAAGGCTCATTATTGATACACAAAAAAAAATTATACAATCTGAATTTAAGAGTAAAATGGGTCGAATAGTAGATAAACCCAAACCAGGCTACGGATCCACAAATGATGGGAATACTGCAAAAACCTTTTTTAAAAATCCAGCTTTATCTTCTTCGATAACTGTGGTTGATGAACAATTAATAAAACATTTTCAAATTATTTTGCGGACAATATCAAGTGGAAAACAAATTAATTTAGAAAATTGACATTATTAAAAATTTTGACCTGCCGATAGGGCAGCTGTCAGAGGACGCCTTGGAAGCCAGGCATAAAGAAATAAGAAAAAACAGACTCCAACACACTAGGAAATCATCAAGGATTAATACCAACATAGATCTAATGACCCAATTGTTGATAACCTCTGATCTGTATATAGCATCATTCAGAAGAATCAGTTTCAGATCTTCAGATTTAACGGGCATCGAGGATTACGTAATTATTGACGAAGATTCCTTTTTTATCTGAAAAGTAGAATTATTTAGAAAATATTAGTCAACTGTCACTTTCTGGTTCCGACGAAAGTGACAGTTCTAGTTAAAGCCTGACCTATTGTCTAAATCGGAAAAAAAAATCGAAAAGCTCTTAGCATTGCCATAGAGTTTTCATTTAACTTTAGTTTACTTTGCTTTGTTACCATTTTTAAGATTTATTTTGCATAATAAATGTAAATAATAATAAAACATAATGAATGAATGAATTTTTAATTTGGGGGTTGATTTTGACCACAACTTGTTAAATCTCTCATTCGAGATTTAACAGCGGTACAATCTCTAGTACAATCTCTAGTAGTCAGCTTGGCCATGGGAATTTTAAAACTTGAATTGTGGCTAAAATACAGACTTTTATTTACCTTTTTCTATGTTTTTACATACCTTTATGGATTTTCCCATATAATTTGGCCCCACAAGTTTCCTTTTATCACTATTTTCCGAATTTTTCGCGATTTTCCGTGATTGTATTTCATTGTTTTTACTTTGGAACTGTCACTTTTCTGATTTAACAAACACAGGGTAGGATTTATTATTTTTTAATTATAAATTTACCTATACTTTATTATTATTAAATTAATAGCAACTTCACGCAATTTTTTCCCATTTTTTTTTTATTTGTTTGATTATAATTTTTTTCAAACTTTTCCAACTAGGTGGTTAGTATACAATTCAACTTATTTTTTATTAAAAAAATACATAAAATGGCGAATCTGAAATGGCGGATTTTTCCATTTAAGAACCGATTTGCATCAAACTTGGAACTTTGAGATTTTTCAGGTCGCTGATTATTATTTTTCACTTAAATTTATAAAAATCAAAATGGCGGATCCAAAATGGCGGACTTTCCCATTTATGAACCAATATGCATCAAATTCGAAACTTTGGGGTGTTTCAGGTCGCTGAATATTAATTTTAACTTAACTTTGTAAAAATCAAAATAGCGGATCCAAAATGGCGGACTTTCCCATTTATGAACCAATATCCATCAAATTCGAAACTTTAAAGTGTTCCAGGTCGCTGATTGTGATTTCTAACTTAAACTTTAAAAAAATTAAGATGGCGGATCCAAAATGGTGGACTTTCCCATTTATGAACCAATATGCATTAAACTCGGAACTTTGGAGTGTTTAAGGTCGCTGATTATTATTTTTAACATAAATTTATAAAATTCAAAATAGCGGATCCAAAATAGCGGACTTTCCCATTTATGAAACAATATCCATCACATTCGAAACTTTAGAGTGTTCCAGGTCGCTGATTGTGATTTCTAACTTAAAGAATCAAAATGGCGGATCCAAAACGGCGGACTTTCCCATTTATAAACCAATATCCATCAAATTCGAAACTTTGGAGTGTTCCAGGTCGTTGATTATAATTTCCAACTTAAACTTTAAAAAAATCAAAATGGCGGATCCAAAATGGCGGACTTTCTCATTTATGAACCAATATGCATCAAACTCGGAACTTTGGGTTGTTTAATGTCGCTGATTATTATTTTTAACTTAAATTTATAGAAATCAAAATAGCGGATTCAAAATGGCGGACTTTCACATTTATGAACCAATATCCATCAAATTCGAAACTTTGGAGTGTTCCAGGTCGTTGATTAAAATTTCCAACTTAAACTTTAAAAAAATCAAAATGGAGGATCCAAAATGACGGACTTTCCCATTTATGAACCAATATGCATCAAACTCGGAACTTTGGGGTGTTTAAGGTCGCTGATTATTATTTTTAACTTAAATTTATAAAAATCAAAATAGCGGATTCAAAATGCCGGACTTTCCCATTTATGAACCAATATCCATCAAATTCGAAACTTTGGAGTGTTCCAGGTCGCTGATTATGATTTCTAACTTAAACTTTTAAAAAATCAAAATGGCGGATCCAAAATGGCGGACTTTCCCATTTATGAACCAATATGCATCCAACTCGGAACTTTGGAGTGTTTAAGGTCGCTGATTATTATTTTTAACTTAAATTTATAAAAAATTAAAATGGTGGATCCAAAATGGCGGACTTTCCCATTTATGAACCGATTTGCATCAAGCTGGGAACGCTGGGTCGCTGATTATTATTTTTAACTTAAATTAAAAAAAAATAAAAAGCGTACTTACTACAGTTTTACCTAAACTGCACAAGAATGACACCTTGCCATTGTGGATTCGCCATTTTGATTTGTTTTTAACTTTAAGTTAGAACTCATAATCAGAGACCTGAAACCACCCAAAGTTCCGAATTTAATGCATATTGGTTCAAAAATGGGAAAATCCGCCATTTTGATTTTTTTTAAAGTGTAACACCCCAAAGTTTCGAATTTGATGCATAATGAGAAAGTCCGCCAAATGAGAAAATCCGCCATTTTGGATCTGCCATTTTGATTTTTTTAAAGTTTGAAATAGAAATCATAATCAGCGACCTGGAACACTCTAAAGTTTAGAATTTGATGGATATTGGTTCATAAATGGGAAAGTCCGCCATTTTGGATCCGCTATTTTGATTTTTATAAATTTAAGTTAAAACTAATAAAACTTAAACACCCCAAAGTTCCGAGTTTGATGCATATTGGTTCATAAATGGGAAAGTCCACCATTTTGGATTCGCTATTTTGATTTGTATAAATATAAGTTAAAAATAATAATCAGCGACCTTAAACACCCCAAAGTTCCGAGTTTGATGCATATTGGTTCAAAAATGGGAAAGTCCAACATTTTGGATCCGCCATTTTGATTTTTTTAAAGTTTAAGTTAGAAATCATAATCAGCGACCTGAAGCACTCGAATTTGATGGATATTGGTTCATAAATGGGACGTCGGCGATTTTGGATCCGCTATTTTGATGTTTATAAATTTAAGTTAAAAATAATAATGAGCGACCTTAAACACCCCAAAGTTCCGAGTTTGATGCATATTGGTTCATAAATGGGAAAGTCCGCCATTTTCGATCCCCCATTTTGATTTTTTTAAAGTTTAAGTTAGAGATCATAATCAGCGACCTGGAACACTTAAAAGTTTCGAATTTGATGGATATTAGTTCAGAAATGGAAAAATCCGCCATTTTGGATCCGCTATTTTGATTTTTATTAATTTAAGTTAAAAATAATAATCAGCGACCTTAAACATCCCAAAGTTCCGAGTTTGATGCATATTGGTTCATAAATGGGAAACTCCGCCATTTTGGATCCGCCATTTTGATTTTTAAAAGTTTAAGTAAAAAATAATAATCAGCGACCTAAAAGATCTCAAAGTTCCGAGTTTGATGCAAATCGGATCATAAATGGGAAAATCCGCCATTTCGGATTCGCTATTTTATGTATTTTTTTTAATTAAAAAAAAGTTGAATTGTATACTAACCACCTAGTTGGAAAAGTTTGAAAAAAGTTATATTCAAACAAATAAAAAAAAATTGGAAAAAATTGCGTGAAGTTGCTGTTAATTTAATAATAATAAAGTATAGGTAAATTTATAATTAAAAAATAATAAATCCTACCCTGTGTTTGTTAAACCAGAAAAGTGACAGTTCTAAAGTAAAAACAATGAAATACAATCACGGAAAATCGCGAATAAATCGGAAAATAGTGATAAAAGGAAACTTGTGGGGCCAAATTATATAGGAAAATTCATAAAGGTATGTAAAAACATAGAAAAAGGTAAATAAAAGTCTGTATTTTAGCCACAATTCAAGTTTTAAAATTTCCATGGCCAAGCTGACTACTAGAGATTGTACTAGAGATTGTACCTATGTTAAATCTCCAATATGAGATTTAACAAGTTGTGGTCAAAATCGACCCCTTGGTTTAAAACTATTGATAAATTTTGCATTAAGGCACACATGTTGAAGCATAAAAAAATATCCGCTCCCCTCTTCCCGATTTGCAATATACATTCCGACACAGTGCCGTAGCCAAAAATAAATTTCGAGGGCCCATACCAGATTTGTTGGGGGGGGGGGTCGGTTCGGTTGTTGGGGGGGGGGGCATACTGTAGCACTTCGATGGCTCAGATTGGGTTTTGGTAGATACAGTGGACTATAATTAACATTGGCGCAAAAAATTCATTTAACTAGAGAAAGTAACTAATTTAAAAATTGTAGGTTAAATTTGAAAGAGAAATAAAATTGTGATATAGCCTCATGGAGAGGGACTTACCGCTGTTTTGAAGTTCCAAAGTGCAAGGTGTACACCTTTCCATAAGAGCTATGTGACTTGAAGTTCCAACAGGATGATGGCACGATAATTTTAATTATTTGCGGTATTTTAAAGTGAATTTTCACTATTTTTTAAATTTAAATTTTAAGATTGTCGTTTTCTAGACATGGCGACGCGCAGCACACTTTGTCTGTTTCTCAATCCTGCGCTTGCAGTTTTTTCGCACATGCGCACAGCACTTCACCCTCTATAGGAAACCATATCACTATATTTTAAATTTTATGGATATGTGAAAAACACGATAGAGGACGCTTGTAGTGCCAAAGTATATAAAAATAAAGAAATAAGAAATAAAATGATAATTCTTAATGTTAGAATAGAAATTACATTTTTTGCGTTTAATTCTCGCATTTTAATGCAATTTTGCTTTAGGTAAATTTTATAATAACTAATAGTTGACCCATTTACTTAGGATTAATATAAACTAATAATTTTATGTTCAAGACAAAATTTTAGTCCATGAAAAATAGGAAAAAATAAAAGTAAAATTCAAAAATAAAAGAAAAATAAAGAGGTTTTTTATGGAAACCGAACATATTGCCGGCCGAAAATGCTATGCATTTTATAAAGTATCAAGTGGCAAAGGACATAGCTTTGAGATTGGTCTCTTTAACATCGAGTCTCTTGTCTTGACATTAGCAACTCGATTTACACCGTCTGTACCCGGAAAAATTTCAATTATTCTACCGAGCTGCCATTGTAGCGGGGGTATAAAATCATTCTTGATTATTACCAAACGACCAACTTCTGGAGTACAAGTGGGGTCCAGCCACTTGCTCCTTTGTTGAAGTGTATACAAATATTCTTACTGCCAGCGTCTCCAGAAATCCTGATGGATTCTTTGAAGTAGCTGCCAACGAGTTAATCTATTAATTTTGACATTTGTTAAGTCAACGTCAAGAAGAGCTGTCAACGGTTCCAATGATAAAAAATGACCTGGTGTCAAAACAGAAATGTCATTTGGATCCGAGGAAATTTCAGTTAGCGGTCGAGAGTTCATAATAGCTTCAATCTGACAGGTGACTGTATATAACTCTTCATATGTTAAAATTTGTGAACCAATGGTTCGAAATAAATGTTTTTTGACAGTTTTAATCCCAGACTCCCAAAGACCTCCAAAATTGGGACTGTGACTTGGAATAAAATGCCATTTAATTGGACGAGAAGAATCAATCTGTAACAACTGTCTATTTACCGAAACTAGGTTAGTTCCATTATCAGAATACATATCAGTTACGTAATTTCTACGAGCCACAAACCTACGCATTGCTGCGATAAAAGCACCGGCTGTCAAATCACTGACTATTTCGATATGTACCGCTTTCGTACTCATACAAACGAATAAGCAAATATAAGATTTTAAAGTACGTGGGGCACCGCGGGTTCGGTTCATTAAAATAGGAATGGGGCCACCTAAATCTACTCCCGTATGCAAAAATGCTCTGAGTTGAGAAACTCGTGGAAACGGAAGTGAACCCATTGGGGGTTGTACCGATTTAGGGGATCATTTAAAACAGGGGATGCATTTTGCTAAAACTTGACGAATTTTGCGTTTTGCCGCAATTATCCAATAATTTTGGCTTAGTAAAAAATGTACTGTTCTTAATCCAGCATGTAAAAATTTTAAATGAAAATGTTCGATAATTAAATAAGTAATTCTACTTTCGCGGGGTAATAAAATTGGAAATTTTTTGTCATAAGAGAGAGAAGAATTATGCAATCTTCCACCGACGCGTAATAAATTTTGGTCATCTAAAAATAGATTTAATTTTTGCATCGGTTTAGATAATTTTATATTATTTTTAAGAGAATTTATTTCTTCCGAAAAATAGATCGATTGTTCGTTTTTTATTAATAAATAAAGTGCGGTTTGAATTTCTTGAAACGTTAAAAAAGTTTCAAAAAATACTTTTATTTAGAAATTTTTTATTTATAAAACGTAAAATATACGCTAAAATTCTACAAAGTTTAGTAAAAGATGAGTTTTTATTAATAAGCGAAGTTAAAAAATTTAAGTTTGGGGTTTGCGTAGCAATTAAAGTTAAGTTTTATTAGCTTTTTCTTCATTTAAAGTTTCAGAAGTGTCTTTTATTTCCAAGGTTATAGGCCAGTAGTCATAATGTAATTTTAAAAATTGGGGACCTTGAAAAAATAAACTATGATTTATAAGTTCACTAGGATAGAGACCTCTTGAAGCTACATCAGCGGGATTCTGAGAAGTGGAAATATAATGCCAATTTTTAGGAGATAATTTTTCATGAATTTGCGTGACTCTATTTTGTACATAGGTTTTCCACCTAGACGGATGTCCATTTTTAATCCACGATAAAGCTACTTGAGAATCACTCCATGCGAATATTTGGTGAATTTTAAGTCTGTTTTCAAAACTATGCATTTTCTAAAGTATCAAGTGGCAAAGGACATAGCTTTGAGATTGGTCTCTTTAACACCGAGTCCCTTGTCTTGACATTAGCAACTCGATTTACACCGTCTTTACCCGGAAAAATTTCAATTATTCTACCGAGCTGCCATTGTAGCGGGGGTATAAAATCATTCTTGATTATTACCAAACGACCAACTTCTGGAGTACAAGTGGGGTCCAGCCACTTGCTCCTTTGTTGAAGTGTATGCAAATATTCTTGCTGCCAGCGTCTCCAGAAATCCTGATGGATTCTTTGAAGTAGCTGCCAACGAGTTAATCTATTAATTTTGACATCTGTTAAGTCAACGTCAGGAAGAGCTGTCAACGGTTCCAATGATAAAAAATGACCTGGTGTCAAAACAGAAATGTCATTTGGATCCGAGGAAATTTCAGTTAGCGGTCGAGAGTTCATAATAGCTTCAATCTGACAGGTGACTGTATATAACTCTTCATATGACTCCCAAAGACCTCCAAAATTGGGACTGTGACTTGGAATAAAATGCCATTTAATTGGACGAGAAGAATCAATCTGTAACAACTGTCTATTTGCCGAAACTAGGTTAGTTCCATTATCAGAATACATATCAGTTACGTAATTTCTACGAGCCACAAACCTACGCATTGCTGCGATAAAAGCATCGGCTGTCAAATCACTGACTATTTCGATATGTACCGCTTTCGTACTCATACAAACGAATAAGCAAATATATGATTTTAAAGTACGTGGGGCACCGCGGGTTCGGTTCATTAAAATAGGAATGGGGCCACCTAAATCTACTCCCGTATGCAAAAATGCTCTGAGTTGAGAAACTCGTGGAAACAGAAGTGAACCCATTGGGGGTTGTACCGATTTAGGGGATAATTTAAAACAGGGGATGCATTTTGCTAAAACTTGACAAATTTTGCGTTTTGCCGCAATTATCCAATAATTTTGGCTTAGTAAAAAATGTACTGTTCTTAATCCAGCATGTAAAAATTTTAAATGAAAATGTTCGATAATTAAATAAGTAATTCTACTTTCGCGGGGTAATAAAATTGGAAATTTTTTGTCATAAGAGAGAGAAGAATTTTGCAATCTTCCACCGACGCGTAATAAATTTTGGCCATCTAAAAATAGATTTAATTTTTGCATCGGTTTAGATAATTTTATATTATTTTTAAGAGAATTTATTTCTTCCGAAAAATAGATCGATTGTTCGTTTTTTATTAATAAATAAAGTGCGGTTTGAATTTCTTGAAACGTTAAAAAAGTTTCAAAAATTATACTTTTATTTAGAAATTTTTTATTTATAAAACGTAAAATATACGCTAAAATTCTACAAAGTTTAGTAAAAGATGAGTTTTTATTAATAAGCGAAGTTAAAAAATTTAAGTTTGGGGTTTGCGTAATTTAATTTAAATTAAAGTTAAGTTTTATTAGTTTTTTCTTCATTTAAAGTTTCAGAAGTGTCTTTTATTTCCAAGGTTATAGGCCAGTAGTCATAATGTAATTTTAAAAATTGGGGACCTTGAAAAAATAAACTATGATTTATAAGTTCACTAGGATGGAGACCTCTTGAAGCTACATAAGCGGGATTCTGAGAAGTGAAAATATAATGCCAATTTTTAGGAGATACTTTTTCATGAATTTGCGTGACTCTATTTTGTACATAGGTTTTCCACCTAGACGGATGTCCATTTTTAATCCACGATAAAGCTACTTGAGAATCACTCCATGCGAATATTTGGTGAATTTTAAGTCTGTTTTCAAAACTATGAAGAATAAATTGAATTAAATCAGCTAATATTGTCACGAAGGGCGCGTAACATAGAGTTAAACCAATATTTCCCGAATAATTAAAAAGGAACTTAATAAATTACTAGATGTATTAACTTTTTGGGACAACCTATAAGTCGATATAAATCGATTGACGTCAATAACTATTATTGCAATTCGGCACAAATAGTTTATAAATTCGCGGGCAATGCATATTTCCGGGCTTTTTTTGGTGACAGAGATTCGGGACCACTAAATACCGCGGGGCGAGGCGTCGCCTCGCGGAACTAAAGTTTCGGCTTTTTTCCTTATACTGAACGAAAACCGGGTGAGTGCGGGCGGTCACATCGAGTGACGTAGCCGACTGACGACAATTTGGGCGTGAACTGGGGTTCCTAGATAACCAGCCGGCCGCAAATTCTGTTGCTTCCAGGTAAGTCCGGGTGTCGCCCCCTTAGCCAACTCCCCAACATTTGCTGTATTATTTATTCGGTTCTTAGTTTTATAATACACCTTTTAACTCCCTACAGGTGTTATTTAATCTGCATCCCTTAGTTTTTAAACAAAGATCTCCGTCGGCTCGAATCGAAATAACTCCGTTAGATCGATTCGACCGGCGCGGTATCATTTAAACAAATTGTTAATAACGAATAAGGGTTCGGTTATGAACGCCCCCATAGCCAACTCCCCATTTACTGTAACCAACCTTTATTCGTGACATGGTGGAGGCAAGCCGAGTTTAAAATACAAAGAGACGCAGGGGTTAAAATTTGTAAGGGAAAAAAGTCAATTAGAAAGTGGGTTTTTTTTTAGTTTTCTTAAATACACGTAGTCCAAAATTATTTTTTTTCGCAATTCAACAACTAGCGGGGATTAAAGAGAAAAAGAGCAAGGTAGTTGGCCAGGGGCACCATCCTAGTGACTAATAATTTGTGTTTGTGTCGCCCAAATAGCTTTAAAAAATAAAATAAAAAATATTACGGGGGCTCGTAAAGCCACATAATAAAAACAAGCGGTGACAAACAAATAACAGACGGTTTTTTTGCTTACTCGACAGAACCGGGTTGTTAGGCGCGCGTATACGAAGTTCTATTCTTACATTTGTATACAGAGTGATCGAAATTACTTTCGGCCTGATAACTTTCGAAAGGAGGACCACAGGCGAGAGAAAATTTTGATCGTGTATATTTAAATTAAGAGTAGGATAGGAGGAAAAACAAGCAGTGACAAACAAATAACAGACGGTTTTTTCGCTTACTCGACAGAACCGGGTTGTTGGGCGCGCGTATGCGAAGTTCTATTCTTACATTTGTATACAGAGTGATCGAAATTACTTTCGGCCTGATAACTTTCGAAAGGAGGACCACAGGCGAGAGAAAATTTTGATCGTGTATATTTAAATTGTGAGTGGGATAGGGCTCATCCTTACTGCAGCGAAAAGAGAGCGTACCAAAGTTCGTCAGGAATCAGAATACTAAAACGAAACTGAATCCTGGGGACGAGGCGGTATCTTTTCGCAGTAAGAAGGGTGGGTTGTTCGTATGCCACGAAGGAAACCAGGGAAGAGAGTTAGGGAAGCGAAAAGACAAAGACGCGAGACGTTACAAAAATCGATCCCGCATTTTTTTGAGGACGGGATACCGATCAAACTCAATACCGAAGGGAGGCCCGTAACGCCAGATATTTCTTGGCAAGAGATCGAATTGGGTAATACAACCGCGGGGGAAAATTCACAAAAGGCACAGACCAAAAACCAAGTGTATCCGAGAGACGAATTTTTAGGGCAACTTGAGAAAGAATATTTAGAGCTATTTGGGCCAGGATAACGAAATATCCAATAACCCTGACCAGGGCACCGTGAAGATATTTTGTTCTCATCACAAAAACCACGCTGGTTAGGCAAAAGACTTGATAAAAATAGTCGCGTTGATTACAGGGTAGATTAGAGGTCCACCTGACGAAATTGGTAGTCAGACGTAGGTAGAATAGCAATATAGTTCAAAGTTTTTTTTTTAAGTTAACAAAATTGGTAAAGCCCGGGGTTTATTAGGCTGAACGCAAGAAAACTGTCAAAAATTGGCAGCCAGGATAAGTACGGTGACAAAAAGTGGTAGTCAGACCGGAAGAAAAAGAGCAATAAATCAAATATACTCTACGTAAGAGAGGTAGTCATACAGGTTAGGTTAAAAACACAGAAGTTCAATTGAGCCATTATTAAACCAGCGATAGGGAAAAATTTAGAAAAGAGACGGCAAAAGCGTAAGCAGCGTGTTTTTTGGTGAAGAAAAAAATATAATAATAATATTTCTCGAAAAAATCTAAACCCCACGACGCTACTGACTTTATAAAATAGAAAAAGAAAGTAGGACTTGTTAAACAAACTACCAAAGGAAAAATACCCAACCGTTTGCATTAATAATATTAGTAGGTAAGTGTTAAAACGGAAAAAAGCGATCTGGTTACAATAACGTGACGAATTCAAAAAATCAAAGCCGTACTATCGTTAGAGGTTATCGACCCAGACGAAAGGGCCATCGCTTTAAAAAGCTACCGTTGAAAAAGCAAAATTTAATATTTTAGTGTTTTATTAATATAAAAATTCCAAAAAAGCTGTTTATTCTTTGATTTATTTATTAGTCAGTCATTTCGAGAAAATATTGCAGTTGGGAGTTTTAGGCACAAGGCACACAAACCCAGGACAAGATTCATTATTTTTTTTACTCTAATCAACTAAAAGTCTAGATATTTGTTTTTTCGTTGTTTTTTTATTGGTCAATCAACTAGGGCGAATATTTAAGTTGGAGTTATAGTACGTATAACACAAACAAAAGTCAAAATCCAATATTTTAATCGTAAAATAATACAAAAATTCCAAAAAAGTTGTTTTTCTTTGACTTCTCTCTTAGTCAGCCATTGGCAGAAAATATTGGAGTTGGGGAGTTTCACACACAAAGCACACGAACCCACAGCAAAATTAATTATTTTTTTTCTTTAATCAACAGAAAAAGTTCAGATATTTATCTTTTCTTTGGTTTTTTGGCCAGGCAATTGAAGAAAATATTGGAGTTGGGGAGTTTCACGCACAAAGCACACGAGCCTAGAAAAATTAATTATTATTTTCTTTAATCAACAGAAAAAGTTTAGATATTTATTTTTTCTTTGGTTTTTTGGTCAGGCAATTGGAAAGAACATTGGAGTTGGGGAGTTTCACGCACAAAGCACACGAGCCTAGAAAAATTAATTATTTTTTTCGTTAATCAACAGAAAAAGTTTAGATATTTACCTTTTCTTTGGTTTTTTTGGTGAGGCAATTGGAGAGAATATTGGAGTTGGGGAGTTCTACACACAAAGTACACGAACCCAGAGCAAAATTAATTATTTTTTATCTTTAATCAACAGAAAAAGTTTAGATATTTATCTTTTCTTTGGTTTTTTGGTCAGGCAATTGGAAAGAACATTAGAGTTGGGGAGTTTTACGCACAAAGCACACGAGCCTAGAAAAATTAATTATTATTTTCTTTAATCAACAGAAAAAGTTTAGATATTTATTTTTTCTTTGGTTTTTTGGTCAGGCAATTGGAAAGAACATTGGAGTTGGGGAGTTTCACACACAAAGTACACGAACCCACAGCAAAATTAATTATCTTTTATCTTTAATCAACAGTAAAAGTTTGGATATTTATCTTTTCTTTGGTTTTTTGGTCAGGCAATTGAAGAAAATATTGGAGTTGGGGAGTTTACGCACAAAGCACACGAGCCTAGAAAAATTAATTATTTTTATTCTTAATCAACAGGAAAAGTTTAGATATTTATCTTTTCTTTGGTTTTTTTGGTCAGGCAATTGGAGAGAATATTGGAGTTGGGGAGTTCTACACACAAAGTACACGAACCCACAGCAAAATTAATTATTTTTTATCTTTAATCAACAGAAAAAGTTTAGATATTTATCTTTTCTTTGGTTTTTAAGTCAGGCAATTGAAGAAAATATTGGAGTTGGGGAGTTTTACGCACAAAGCACACGAGACTAGAAAAGTCAATTATTTTTTTTTTTTAATCAACAAAAAAAGTTTAGATAGTTATTGGTTCTTTGTTTTTTCTTGGTCAGTCAATTGAAGAGAATATTGGAGTTGGGGAAGTTTTACGCACGAAGCACATGAACATAGAGCAAAATTGATTATTTTTGTCTTTAATCAACAGAAATAGTCTAGATATTGTTTTTTTCTTTTTTGTTTTTTTCTTAATCAATCAACTAGGGAGAATACCGGAGTTGAGGAGTTCTAGCACAGATAACACAAACAAAAAGTATATTTTAGTCCTAAATCAATATAAAAAATAAATAAAAATTGTTCAGCGAGGTCTAAAATAAATTAAAAACTAGACAGAGGTAGACCCTCGAAACGACAAAAATAAAATAGCTGTCAAAAGAATCGGTAACACGAAAAAATCAGTAGCGTCTAAGGTAGTAAACGTAGTAAATTATTTGTTTTGTTGAAACCGTGCAAATACCCAGGTCAGGGCGCAATATAACATATTTTCGCTTTTTGGGAAATTTTTAGGAAATAAACTAGAACTTATAAGGGTAATTTTTCTTTTTGGTAATAAAAAAGCCGAAAGATATTATAGGTCACGGCATTATATGTAAGGTAAAATAGTTTTGTTTTTGAGAGGCACCTAAAAGTAGAGTGTATAAAAATTATTATAACTAATAAACACCTTTTGAGCACCAGCAAGTTAATAGGACAAACCTCTAGTAGGTCGTAAATTGGCAAGAAACTAAAAATTTGTGGTTCTTAAGGAAAATATTTCAACAAAGTAAAAGACATAAAATGAGATTTTGCAAAAAGTGTCCCAAAATAACGAAAAATTAAAAATAATTGCTAGGAAAATTTGGGTTACACAAAAAGAAAAATTCAGTAGCGACCAAGGCGAGATTCACCAGGCCAAAGGACTAACACAATGTGGGATAATTTTTTTTTAGGAAGCGTGAAAGATAAGTTAATGCATCCTTAATTTTGCGGAAAAAATTAACTCAAAGACACATAGATAGGCTGAATATAGCGCTACTAACAGCTGATTAATAAACTGACAAGATAACAATTTTTGTTATTAAAAAGTCAAAAATTAGTTTTTTATGCGAATTAAGAAAAAAAAGTTTTGTTTGTTACAAATAATTGTTGCCCACAGCTGTTACAAAGATTGAGTAATGAGTCTTTACAGCGAGTTGAGCTGGAAAAAAAAGCCCTTTTAGACATTGAGAAGTTACAGCTGATGGGGCTAAAAAAGTAAAAACATATATGTGTTTTTCAAACCAATTGAACCTACAGGTACATATTTAAAGTAGTTGCAGTGTAGTGTATGCGTTTTGTGTGGATCTTGGTTAGCCATATATTATCTATCGAGATATCTGAAACTCATCATAAAGTAGTTTTATATGCTAAAGTAAATACTTTCTGTTGATAGGTAAAAGGCGGGCAATATTTTAGAAGAAGCAAATACCCACATAGGTAATTGATAAAAAGTAGGAAATTAAGACCTTAAGGAAAGTAAGGACTACGGACAAAAATAATACACTGAAAAGAAGAAAGGCTGAGGTAAAAAAAACGCAGAAGTAGTTCTAAAGGAAATTAGGGCCTCAGGAAGTAAAGAAAAGTAAATTTGAAGAAAAAGGGATAAAGTAGGCAGGTGGGCAGAAAAGAATTACAGGACGCCGTGACGTAAATGTGAACTCCGAAGGAAACTGGAGTTTAACGATTAAATAGGAAGAGAGAGAAGGATAATTTAGAGGAGTCCTGAAGGAAATTAGTGTCTCAGGAAGCCAAATTAAAGAAGAAAATGGAGGCATATGGGGCAGAACAGACGTGTAGGACGTCGGGACGTAAACGTGAACTCCGAAGGAAAATGGAGTTTAACGATTAAATAGGAAGAAAGGAGGATAATTCAGAGGAGGCCTGAATGATATTAGGGTCTCAGGAAGCGAAATTAAAGAAAATAAAGTAGGCCTATGGGGCAGAACAGACGCGTAGGAAGCCGTGACGTAAACGTGAACTCCGAAGGAAACTGGAGTTTAACGATTAAATAGGAAGAGAGAGAAGGATAATTTAGAGGAGTCCTGAAGGAAATTAGGGTCTCAGGACGCCAAATTAAAGAAGAAAAAGAAGGCCTATGGGGCAGAACAGACGTGTAGGACGCCGTGACGTAAATGTGAACTCCGAAGGAAACTGGAGTTTACCGATTAAATAGGAAGAGAGAGAAGGATAATTTAGAGGAGTCCTGAAGGAAATTAGGGTCTCAGGACGCCAAATTAAAGAAGAAAAAGGAGGCCTAATGGGCAGAACAGACGTGTAGGACGTCGTGACGTATACGTGAACTCCGAAGGAAAATGGAGTTTAACGATTAAACAGGAAGAGAAAAGGATAATTTAGAGGAGTCCTGAAGGATATTATGGTCTCAGGAAGCGAAATTAAAAAAGAAAAGGGAGGCCTATGGGGCAGAACAGACGTGTAGGACGTCGTGACGTAAACGTGAACTCCGAAGGAAAATGGAGTTTAACGATTAAACAGGAAGAGAGAAGGATAATTTAGAGGAGTCCTGAAGGACATTAGGGTCTCAGGAAGCGAAATTAAAGAAGAAAAGGGAGGCCTATGGGGCAGAACAGACGTGTAGGACGTCGGGACGTAAACGTGAACTCCGAAGGAAAATGGAGTTTAACGATTAAATAGGAAAAAGAAGGATAATTTAGAGGAGTCCTGAAGGACAGACGTGTTGACTAAAACACGAATTCCTGAGAAAAAGGGATGTTATGTATTTAATAATGGGAGTAAGAAGAATTTAGAAGAAAAAGAGCCAATGCCGCAGAAGGTATAAAGGAGTTCTAAAGGATATTAGGAACTTGAAAAGCAACGCTGACGAGAACGCAAACTAGGCTAATAAGGCGGAGAAAGCAAACGGAGTGTTGCAGAAAAAAGAGTCCTGAGGGAAAAACGGGACTTAAGAAGAAGAGAGGTAGACGAGAAACGGGGAGAACTCGGCCCGACAAAGCAAATAGTAAGCTACAAGGAGCCCAAAAGGAGCGTTTCCAAGCAACTGAAAAAATTTAGGAGGAAAGAAGGAATTCCCGAGGAAAAATCGGGACGCTTATTGCAAAAAATTGAGTTGAAGCAGTGGCAAAAGTTTCGCCGCAGCGAGCCAAAAATATTTTAAATACAGAAGATTTTAAAATAATACAGGTCCCAAAGTCTGGGATCAATAAACAAGAACACAGTGGTGTTCTACCATAAGAGGTCAAAAGTCATTTGGACCAATGGAGGCCTTAAGTGGTGTCAAAAAATACACGCATCCAGAAGGGAAGTGGACGAAATAAAGGGAATAGCAAAAGCTAGAGAATGGGCACCACCGAAAAAAGGGTTAAGGCAAGATGCAAAGATACAGGAAGGGACACATTTATCCTGAAAGAAGAAAGCAGGCGTCAGGTGAGATGCCAGAATTGCCGCCGAGGCACCTGTACAGCAGGTAATGTAAGGAGTAACTCCACGAAATATAGTCGACGGCAGGCAGTAGCGGAACTTTGGATGGGAGGAGAAACTAACAGAGCTAGTATGTTAGTTTCCGTATGACAGTTGTTCCCCAAGTCTTGCAGAAAAAAAATTCATTTGAGTAGAATCGGTCAAATAGTTTTTGAGTTGTATGAAATACAGACATACTGACAAGACTACAAATAAGTGATTTTAAATTTAATTATACGCGTAGCAGTTGTTTGTCGCATTGCATTTAGCATTATGTTTACTTAAATAAAATTATTAAAGTATATAATAACTGGCAGGTCACAAACGAAAACCCCTAGGCTTGCAATTTTTTTTATTATAATGAATTTGATACAATCAGCAAATGCATGGGTAAACGCCACACATATTGTTTATGTCAATTCTAAGAAAAAATACATGACCTACACAACAAAGGTTTATTTAGTCAAAATAAAGTTAAAAAACAGTTATGAATAAAAAACAATTGCTAATTTTTTTTTACAGCATTCTTAATTACTGATATTATTGACGGGGTCGGTTACTGCCCATATTGAACCGATGTGAATGAGTCTAATAGGGTGGCTGACAAAAGAAAGTGAGATAGAAAAAATAAAAACATGTTCAGGTTTTTAAGGAAAATACATTTTCACGCGGTGGGCGTTTATTATAAACTTAAGAACTTTAATTTCTATTATTTCTCCGTACTTGAATTTGGAAAGAAATAAACCAAAGAAACTATTAAGTAAGTAGGTATTTTAGATAAATATTGATGAAATAAATTGAAGAAGATTTTTATAAAATAAAAGGAAAAAAGGTTGTCGCCATAATGAAGTGGTAGAAAAAAATACTTGCTAGATAAGAATAATAATAATTGAATAGGTTTTCGAGAGAGTAAATAGAAAAAAAATCTAACTACTAATAGTACACTAAGGAAACAGTTTTTCAGGATCAGTAAATAAAGCAAGTAAATGATGCGTATTTGGTTGGATAAAAAGATTTAGCAAAAGTCATCTAAATATAAGTTAAAACTATTCTGAAAAAAGATATTAGAATCCATCATGAAATGTAAAAGTTTGATTATTATACGGTAAAGTACCCAACAGATATTGTTATTGTGAACATAGTAAGAAAGTTGGTTTGAGGAAGAAGAAAGAAGAAAGGCGAAATGGGACATCGGAAAGTAAATCGAAGCAAAGGGCGAGAAAGAAGAAGAAGTATAGAGGGGTGTCCACCAAAAAAGGTGACACCTAAAGGACTTTAGAATTGAAATTGGAACTGAGAAGAGATCGTAATCTTTTCTCGGGTAGGAGTTCTGCTTGATCGAGTGCACCGAAATGGCAACCCGTGATCTCTTGTTATGAGTTTGACTTGGTTAAAAGAAATGCGTTTTTTAAGAAGAGTACTATGTTATTAGGAGGCCAAAGGGTCTTTGTGAGAGTGATTCATCGCAATAGGCGCTAGAGACACAGAGGTTGTAACCGTAAGTTGTGGATGTTTGCCAAAAAGGGGGTACTCCAAGTGCTGATAAATTGAAGTAGTAGGAAGGCTGAAATGGTATGCGTTACCAAAATTGGGTACTACGTGATTCTTCTGTAATGTGAGAGTGATTCATCGCAATAGGCGCTAGAGACACAGAGGTTGTAAAAGTAAGTTGTGGATGCTCGCCAAAAAGGGGGTACTCCAAGTGCTGATAAATTGAAGTAGTAGGAAGGCTGAAATGGTATGCGTTACCAAAATTGGGCACTACGTGATTCTTCTGTAATGAGTCTGACTCTTAAAAATTAACCATTTCTTGTAAGTGAACTCAACACACATTGAGATTGAGATTATAAAAGTCCGGGAAAAATTATCGAGAGACACTAGGTTAACTGTAATGAATTCAGTTTGATGGATGCAATGCATGTGTTATGTCTTAAAGGATAGAACAAGTAAAGAGAGTGATGCAGTATTGAAGGTGGCGAAGAGGCCAAGGTTATTGGCGTGGAAATGTGAGAAAGGCGCCTAGAGAATTCAAAGTAAAAAAGTTGAGGGTACTTACCTAGTTAGAAAAAAGAGAGAGAGAAAAAAGAAATTAAACAAAATTTTTATCTGATTAATATTTAAGTAGGGTTGTTCAAAGCAATGTTTGTTAAAAGACTGATCCTGAAAAGTGAAATACGTGTCTGGTTAGTATTATAGGTGATATTTAAGCAGTAAAGAATAAGATAGAAGGGTAAAATACAATAAGAAGAATAAGTTAGGCAATAGGAAAGAAGAGGTAAGATGTCCGGATATCTAACGAAAAGAATAGAGATAAGGCATAGAAATAGAGGTAGGTAGAGAGATACGTTATTTTAGTGGTCGGAGATGTTGAAAGGGAGTAAGTAGATTTTAATATGGGACGCCATATTTGAGAAAACACATTAACAAACAGAAAACAACCCAAACCACCGAAATTACATTTTTCTTTTATTTTTCAGATACATTCGACGAAACGAAGAGTAAAAAAGCAATGGTCTGAAAAATAATAGAAATTAAATAATACTAAAAATAATAAATAATGATAATAAACATGTAGGATATTTCGAAAAATTTTGCTTAAGTAGGAATAAGCCGCCGCAGCTCGATCGAAGGTGGTAGACTGAAGACGAGGTAGGCTACACAAAAAAAATAATATAGGCAAAAAACATTACGGCAATTATAGGCAAAACAATAGGGCATAAACAAAAAATATAGTAGAACATAAATCATGATAGAAATATAATAGAAAAAACTAGGCTAGACAAGGGTAAACAGTTAGGGAGTACGAGTTACTGTAAGAAAGATACAGAACAAAGACATACCAACAGACAAACAATACAGACGGCAAATCCAAACTAGGAGCCACGGGCCCGAAACATGGCGTACAAGTAGCACTAGTGCAGGTACCAGCGTTTAGAGGAACGTGGTAAAACTAGCAATCTAAGACGGGATCACAAAATCTTGACATTGCAGCATTAAGGTACAAACAAAATCGCGAATTTAACAAAAAACCTGAGACGACGTAGACTTATGAGAAAATTTTGATGAAATTTTTTTAAAAAGTATCACTGGGATAAAACAAAAAAAATATGTTTTTTTTTAATAAAAGAAACAAAACGGGGTAAAGAGAAAAAGGGGACAAAAAAAATGAAAACGAGAAAAAAAAAAGGAGACAAAGCGCACACGAAAGATGACGCTTTCCTTAACTTTTACTTCTTGCCAGACAGGGGGGTAAAACAGTATGCCAAGCATACAAGGGTAGAACTTCCCACATGTTGTCCTTAGGATTAGATAAAAAATAACTTGTTATTGGGTTTTTTAAGATCGAATAAAGGGGGGACCCTGAATGTATGAAGTTGGGTATTTGGAGGACAGTACAGAAGTGGAGCGTGGCCAAGCGTAAGGTGGCAGAAGATTTTCTTTCGTGTACAGCCAATTAGTACACAGAAAGGAAGGGAAGAAAACAAAATACCCCACGACGGGGAAATGCATCAAATAAACTAGACAAAGCAGGCATGACAGAAATAAAGGACAGGAAGGGAAATCAAACCCAACCTGTCAAAAATGGGATAGAATATAACAGAAAACGCGAGTGGCACGAGGGCCGAAACTCGCGCATTAGATTTGGTCTACTTACATAAGAAAGTCGAAAACCCGAGGGTCAAGACAATTAAAAGAGACGAAAATTAAGAAATTAAGACAGCAGTAGTAAATTCTACAACATTAAGTTTTCTCTTGGCAAAGACAACGAATTAGGCTTTGGCAAAAAGAAAACAGAGATACCAGATCGATAAGAATGAACATGGAAACAAAAACCAGCAATATGATGATAGCCATCAAGACTACGGCAAATAAGATTAATAAAGATGAGAGGAGTAGCCACAGAGCGAAGAAAGACTTAAAAGGAAAAATCGACGGAACAATGGTAGAAAGCCGACCATGACCATCGAAGACGAATGACAAGAAGAGAGCAAGCTCCCGGATAAAGGGTAACGAAAACAGCAGGCAAACCCTTGAGGGGAATCCGAGCCCTTTCAGCCCAAGGCCGAACGTAGTAAACCTTGGTATGGAAGGTACAAATAAAACCACACATAGATTAGGGTGACCAAAACGGATACAAGGGGCTCAACTAAAGACAAGTACGGGACAGAATAGATATGGACAGAGTTTTCACGAAAGGTGCTACGAAGCACAACAATCATGCGAATATCATCCATAAGAAATCCAAAAACTAAGACAGTAAGAGAGATGAGAAATGGGTAGAATATTTTTTTTTTCTTCACTCAACGAATCTGAGTGGAAGAAAACAAAGTTATAGAAGACAAGTACGGGACAAAATAGACATGGGCAGAGATTACATGAAAGATGCTACAAAGCACAACAATCATGCGAATATCATCCATAAGAAACCCAAAAACTAAGACAGTAAGAGGGATGAGAAATGGGTAGAATATTTTTTTTCTCTTCACTCAACGAATCTGAGTGGAAGAAAACAAAGTTATAGAAGACAAGTACGGGACAGAATAGATATGGACAGAGTTTTCACGAAAGGTGCTACAAAGCACAACAATCGCACGAATATCATCCATAAGAAATCCCAAACTAAGACAGTAGGAGGAATGAGAAATGGATAGAATATTTTTTTCTTCACTCAACGAATCTGAGTGGAAGAAAAATAAAGTTATAGAAGACAAGTACGGGACAGAATGAGATGCAAATAGTAAGAAGAGCCCGAATACCTAACTGAGATACGAGAAGCGGGTGAGTTAATTTACGCGAGGGGTAGTGTATATAATATCTTAAGGTATAGGGCATTTAATTAAGTTAACGTGTAAACAACAACATGTGGGAGAGGTAGAAAAAATAAGTATAGAAATTTATAAGTCAAAAATGAAATGTAAAAAGTAAGGTAATAATAGTTCAAATTTTTAAGTAGTAGACTAAGGTGACCAAAAATTTTTTTTTTCATATTTAAGAATTGTTGGCTAAAAGGAGGCAACACCCACGGCCAACGATGGAGGCAAAATCGGGGGCGATTTTTAAGTAAAGGGGGGGATGTCACGAAGGGCGCGTAACATAGAGTTAAACCAATATTTCCCGAATAATTAAAAAGGAACTTAATAAATTACTAGATGTATTAACTTTTTGGGACAACCTATAAGTCGATATAAATCGATTGACGTCAATAACTATTATTGCAATTCGGCACAAATAGTTTATAAATTCGCGGGCAATGCATATTTCCGGGCTTTTTTTGGTGACAGAGATTCGGGACCACTAAATACCGCGGGGCGAGGCGTCGCCTCGCGGAACTAAAGTTTCGGCTTTTTTCCTTATACTGAACGAAAACCGGGTGAGTGCGGGCGGTCACATCGAGTGACGTAGCCGACTGACGACAATTTGGGCGTGAACTGGGGTTCCTAGATAACCAGCCGGCCGCAAATTCTGTTGCTTCCAGGTAAGTCCGGGTGTCGCCCCCTTAGCCAACTCCCCAACATTTGCTGTATTATTTATTCGGTTCTTAGTTTTATAATACACCTTTTAACTCCCTACAGGTGTTATTTAATCTGCATCCCTTAGTTTTTAAACAAAGATCTCCGTCGGCTCGAATCGAAATAACTCCGTTAGATCGATTCGACCGGCGCGGTATCATTTAAACAAATTGTTAATAACGAATAAGGGTTCGGTTATGAACGCCCCCATAGCCAACTCCCCATTTACTGTAGCCAACTCACCAACCTTTATTCGTGACAATATATTACAAGCAGCTAACTCGAGTCGTGCAATACTTGTAAATTTTATAGGGGCGACTTTGGTTTTTGAGCATAAAAAATAAATAAAAATTTTATTTTTATAAATTACGCGTAAATAAACAATAGCTGCGTACGCTTTATTTGAAGCGTCTGAAAAAACCGATTAATTCGTATTGAGCGTTTCCAGAAAAAATATTGATAAAGCGGGATAAGCGAAATTCTTTTAAAAGTGGTAATTCTAACCTATAGCGTTCCCAGAGGCTACTTATCGCTATGGGAGCATCTTCGTCCCAGTCCAATCCAGCTTTCCAAAATTCCTGGATTAGGCATTTAATTAAAATAGTAACTGGCGACAACCAACCAAGGGGATCATAAATTTTAAAAATTTCTGAAAGGATATTGCGTTTCGTGCAACTACAATTTAGAGGCTCTACTGAGTATGAAAAATAGTCTGAACAGGATTGCCATCTAAGTCCTAAAATTTTTGTAGTTTCTTCTATATCAAGAGAAAGAGCTTTAGGGTTAATATCGGATTCTGGCAAGTGCTCTAAAACAGTTTTATTGTTGCTAGCCCATTTATGTAATTTAAATCCTGCGGATTTTAATAAAAGTGATAACTCCTTTTGGAGAGATATAGCTTCTTCAACGGAGCTACAACCTGTGACAAAATCGTCAACAAAATTATCTATCATAAGAACTTTAGCAGCGCGGGAAAAATTATGCTTTTCGTCCTCAGCTAGCTGCTGTAAGACTCTTAAAGCTAAAAAAGGAGCGGGGGTAGTACCATATGTAACGGTTTTTAAATTATATTCTTTTATAGGTTCGGTAGGACTAAACCTCCATAAGATTTTTTGATAATTTTGATGATGCGGGGCTATTAAAATGCCGCGAAACATTTTAGAAATATCGCAACAAAGAGCGACTTCATTTAGTCTAAAATTTAATAAAATAGAACAAATGTCCTTTTGTAATTTGGGACCGGCGTAAAGCGTGTCATTTAAGGAAATTCTTCCCGTATTTGTTTGGGATACTGCGCTTGCTTTAAAAACTACTCTGAGTTTTGTGGTTAAACTTTCAGGTCTTTCAATATGGTGGTGGGGGATATAGTAACTTTTTTCCGTAAACTGTTCCTCCGGGTTAGAAATTAATTCCATGTGACCTAAGTCTAAGTATTCTTGCATAAAGTCCGAATATTTTTGATAGGTTTCCGGTGTTTTAATTAAGCGGTTTTCGAGAGATAAAAATCTTTTTAATGCAAGTTGGCGACTATTTGGAAAACTTGGTTCACTATTTTTGCAAAAGGGTAAAGTCACGAAGTAACGCCCTGTATTATCACGAAAGGTAGTATTTTTAAATATTTTTTCACATGCTTCGTCAGCCGGGGAAAGAATAGGTTTAATTTCCGGTATATTTTCAGTTTCCCAAAATTTCGATAGTGAATCATTAAGTTGATTATTTGAAATTTGGCATAAAAGGGATACCGAAGCGAGGGGCGAGTTTGTGTTACCAATTCGTCCCATTAAAATGTACCCAAAAATTGAGTTTAATGCGATAGGCTCATTTATATTACCTACAATACGACCATCTCTAAGAATATAAGGGAAAATATCGGCTCCAAGTAAAACGTCGATTGCTCCCGGTCTATAGAAATAAGGGTCCGCGAGATTTATATTTTTTATAATTCCCATTTGACTAATATTTATGTCATTTAAGGGAAGCGAAGAACAAATTTGAGGTAAAATAACTGCACTCTGTACTGATAAGGTCAGTTCAGATTGATTGCAAGGGCGAATGATCATATCAATAGATCGTAATTTTGATTGCATACTGGTCTCACCAATTCCAAAGACTTCAGTTTCAATATTAAAGCGGGGTAGGCCTAGTTTGTTGGCACATTTTAAAGATACAAAAGACAGATGCGATGCGGAATCTAAAACTCCACGAAAAGTTTGATAATTACCTCTTATATCTTTTATTTGAAAAAGAGCGGTAGAAAGCAAAGTACTAGAGTTACTGTAACTTTGAGTAGAGTAGCAAGCACCTTGATTTTGAGTTTGCGAAGGGGATGTGTTACTAATTTCATTTCTTTCCTGCCGAAACGCGTTAATTTGTTGGCTATTTACAGGCAAATCTGCATTATTATTTTCTTGCCGTTGAGACGAGGATTCGTTTACATGGCGCAAGTCAAAATGAACTGAACTATGATGCCTTTTTTTGCAAAATCAACAATTAAAAGTGCTTTTGCATTGGAAGGTTTTATGACAATTAGAGGTACAGTTTACGCACCATTGTTTTGC
Source organism: Aspidapion aeneum (assembly GCA_963576565.1). Classification (NCBI taxonomy): domain Eukaryota; kingdom Metazoa; phylum Arthropoda; class Insecta; order Coleoptera; family Brentidae; genus Aspidapion; species Aspidapion aeneum. The sequence goes on along the minus strand of OY755041.1, from coordinate 52,325,297 downwards.
TTTTAAAAAATTAAATCTTTGTTGAGGTGTTTTATTTAAATAATCAGGACAAAAAGTCAAATTATGAGTATTCGAATTGCATAAGGAACAATTATTTTGAGAGTTCTGCTGTGCCGTAAAAATTGCACGAGGCGTTTGGCGGGTATTATAGTTATTTTGCGGTTTTTCAGTTATATGGGGCGGTTTTGTAAATTTGGGCTTCATAGAAAATTGCGTACTGGATGTACTGGGGGCGTTAACTACAAAAAGCGAGCTACAATGTTGATCCAAAAAATTATAGATTGATTTATATGAAGGTATTTCGGTACGCTTACCATGAAAAACTTCAAATCGCGTTTGAATCGAACTATCAATAGATTTCAACAACTTTTGGGCTAAGACAAAGTCCCAAAAATCTGGTTGCAAACCAACAGTTTTTAAAGCTTCAATATTTTTTGTGAATATATCAAGCAAGTTTCTTAGAGCTACGGAGTCATCAGAGTTTACTTTAGGGCAATTTTCGATACCTTTTTACAAGATTATTGAAAACAATGGGATAGTTTGCATCCGAAACTGGTAATTGCGTAACTAATTCCTTTGGAGGACCATCTAAATAAGTAACTAAAAGCGAGTATTTTTGTATATTTGGAATTTGCGGATTATCATGAATCATTGTTTTAAAAAGATCATAAAAGGTAGGGAAATCATTGACATTGCCAGTGAATTTTTCAATGTCAATTTTCGGTAAACTTGGAAAATAATCAGAGGTTTGTGAACCTCCTGGAGAGTAGGGGTTAATAGGAAGTCGGCGACTTCCACCTTGCGAAGGCGGCGCAGTGTTTTCTGCTTGAAACAACTTATCATAGATTTCTATGACTTGAGCAACATTTGTTTGAAATGAATGAAGATGCTCGATACAAGTCTTTACTTGATCCTGATCCTGGTAAATTTCATTTAATAAAGCGGTGTGCTTTTTAAGGTATTCCTTTTTGACGTTGTCAAGCTCTTCGTAACGAATCTTAAAGTTAAGATGTTTGGTTGCATCAGTTTTAGCCAATTTAGCTACCGTTAAAATTTCATTTAAATTTGAATCTTCGATGTCACGAAAGACTTTAATTTTCTTTACCTTTTCAGACATTATTTTGTAATAAATTAGGCAAAGTAAACAAAATCAAAATTTGTAGATTAAATATTTAAAAAATTTAAATCGATTTAAAATAACCGTATGTAACTGTAGCCTCTTACATATAGGCATGCAAACTACAGCGAAAAGAAAAACAAATAAACATGTAGGTATTTATTTGCGCGTTATAAATTAGGAAATAAAAAACTTATATTCCGAAATTACCTACACACAGATATATCTTTCAAAAATACAAAGATAAACTTTTTGCATTTACATAGCGACCCAAGACTCCAATCTCGAATATATGTGTTTTTTATAAAATTTTCGAGATGTAGGTATAGGTCTCCTAATACAAATTCATAGGTACCTATTTTATTTACCTATATTATAATTTTAATTTACTAATGGCGTCTCTTTCTTACTTTCACACTACTAGCGTTTGCTCTCACTCTAGCGAAAATTAATTTTTTGAAATTTCAAAAAAAAAATCAAAATGGAAATCAAAATCCGGCAATCGAAGTGATCAAAATATGTAGCACTCCGATGGCTCAGATTGGGTTTTGGTAGATACAGTGGACTATAATTAACATTGGCGCAAAAAATTCATTTAACTAGAGAAAGTAACTAATTTAAAAATTGTAGGTTAAATTTGAAAGAGGAATAAAATTGTGATATAGCCTCATGGAGAGGGACTTACCGCTGTTTTGAAGTTCCAAAGTGCAAGGTGTACACCTTTCCATAAGAGCTATGTGACTTGAAATTCCAACAGGATGATGGCACGATAATTTTAATTATTTGCGGTATTTTAATGTAAATTTTCACTATTTTTTAAATTTAAATTTTAAGATTGTCGTTTTCTAGACATGGCGACGCGCACACACTTTGTCTGTCTCTCAATCCTGCGCTTGCAGTTTTTTCGCACATGCGCACAGCACTTCACCCTCTATAGGAAACCATATCACTATATTTTAAATTTTATGGATATGTGAAAAAACACGATAGAGGACGCTTGTAGTGCCAAAGTATATAAAAATAAAGAAATAAGAAATAAAATGATAATTCTTAAATTTAGAATAGAAATTACATTTTTTGCGTTTAATTCTCGCATTTTAATGCAATTTTGCTTTAGGTAAATTTTATAATAACTAATAGTTGACCCATTTACTTAGGATTAATATAAATTTAAGACTAATAATTTTATGTTCACAGAAAAAAGTGTTTATTTGAACCAAAAAAACATTATTTAACTCAACCAAATTCGTTATTTCAATAGGTCCAAAACGTCCTCTTGTTTGGTTCAAATAAAAATATTTATTGTTTTCAAATAAGTAATTTAGTCTCTTTAAATAAGATTTATTTGATGCGTTAAAGTTATTTGGTTTAATTGACAAACAAAAATACATTTAAATCAAATAATTTGAAATATTTAAACCAAATACTATTAATTTATTTATTTGCAATAACAAGTTTATTTCAAACAAACAAATATGTTGGTTGGTAAAAATAAAATAATTCTTTAACATGACTGTTTTCCTTGATTGAAATAAAAATATTTATTGTTTTCAAATAACTAATTTAGTCTCTTTAAATAAGATTTATTTGATTCAAAAAAACATTATTTGACTCAACCAAATTCGTTATTTCAATAGGTCCAAAACGTCCTCTTGTTTGGTTCAAATAAAAATATTTATTGTTTTCAAATAACTAATTTAGTCTCTTTAAAAAAGGTTTATTTGATGCGTTAGAGTTATTTGGTTTAATTGACAAACAAAAATACATTTAAATCAAATAATTTGAAATATTTAAACCAAATACTATTAATTTATTTATTTGCAATAACAAGTTTATTTCAAACAAACAAATATGGTGGTTGGTAAAGATAAAATAATTCTTTAACATGACTGTTTTCTTTGATTGCTTTAAAAAACTTATTACTTTTTCATATAAATTAATTTGCTTAATATTCTAGACATATTTTTTTGTCTTAATATTAAAATTTATTTAATAACTGACATTTATTAAGTAAATTTTTTAAATTATTTTACTTGATGTAAATAAATATTTGTTTAAACTTATAATATATTTTGTTGAATTTAAGTAAATATTTCTGTGAAAACAAGAGTTAACTTCTTTCACAATACAAAAACATATTTTCCAACAAACAAATAGGGTAGTTAGTAAACCTAAAATAATTGTTTGAAATTACCGTTTTCCTTGATTGTTTTAAAAAACTTATTGTTTTTTCTTAATAAATAATTTGTTTAATCTTCTCAATATATTTTTTTGTCTTACTAACATAATTTATTTAATAACGAACTTTTATTAAATAAATTTGTAAAATTATTTTATTTATTATAAATAAATGTGTGTTAAATTTAAGTAAATATTTATTATTGCAAGTTTATTTCAAACAAACCAATAGGGTACTTGGTAAACCAAATATAATTGTTTCAAAACATTGTTTTCCTTGATTGCTTTACAAAATATTGCTTCTTATTTAAATTATTTTTTTAATATTCCTAATTTATTTTCTTGTCGCTTTAACAAAATGTATTTAATTAGATTAGACATTTAATAAACAGTTACATGATTACCCGTCAGAATACTGCGTTGTACAAGTAAAAACAAATGTTTTGCACGAAAAAAAGTATTTTAATTCAAAAATAGGCAGGTAGGTACAAAAAACATGTAAAATTGTAAAAACGTTTAAAGGCAAATTAACATAAAATTAACCAAATATGCATAAAACAAAACTACTTCCTAAATACTAATTAGATTATACTTGTGTAATCTTTTCCAAGGTATAAATAAGACCACTAACCTATATACAGGGTGACCCAAAAGCCTGAGACACCCCTAATATCTACGAAATCAAAATAAACAGAGAAGTCAAATTTCACATACTCAGATGGTTTGCAAAAAGTATCATTTTTGATGCTAGTATTGGCACCAGTCATTAAGGAGACGTAGCGAAGCCAGCAACGTTACTTTTTAAAATAAAATACCCTGTATATTTTTGCAGTTTTGATTAAAGCTTTCCTTTCTGTTTCCAAAAATACCTAATATGCTACGTTTTTATGTAATGGTTTTTAAATAAAATGACAAAACCTTTTCATTAAGAGAAATGAGTTAACCAAGAAAAATTATCGATGACTCTTTGTCTGCTTTACTTTTTTGTTTGTTTTTGTCATTTTATTTCAAAACTGTTAGAGAAAAAGGTATTAGGTATAATAGGTAGTTTTGGAAACAGAAAGACTAGGTCTATTCCAATTTGCCAAAATATAGAGGGTATACCGGGTGTTGTTCCAAAGTGAGTGGCCTATTGGATTATTTTGGAAACTATACGATAGAAACTTTTAAAACTTTCTATTCTTACATACGTCCATGTAAAGTATATTTACAAAATACTTTCATAGTTGCGGTGTTGCCATTTGCAGGAAAAGTTGGCAACAACTTTATTATTTTTAAAAGAAACACCCTGTATATTTTTCGATTCTTTATGTAGAAAAATGTATGTAATTTTTTTCAACAATTATTGTAATTTTTTTTTGCACAATTTGTTTTCAAAATGGGTATAAAATCAATTTGTGCAAAAATTTTGAATAGATTTGTGCAATGGAATTTGTTGTAAAATTTTAAACAACTGTGCAACTGTTTTTTTGCACAATGCTTATTGTATAGGCCCATTGACTTCTATACCCTACGGGTAGACCCGGCATGGGCCAAAATTGCCATTATATCAAGCTTTTATCGCAATTGACCAAATACAAGTAAGAATTTAATGAGCAAAATAGGGATGAAAATAGAATTTCGGTTTGGTGAGTCCGGAAACATGCAACATCGCAAAAATATTCTATTTGCTTGTCTTGGATAAAAAAGGGCAGTGGCGGCGCAAAATAAAAATTTTGAATTCCACTAGAATTTTTTTATCAACAATTTTCTGTTTGAATAATAAATAATTCATGAATACTTACTTGTGTGTGTTTACAAAATTCTCTTCAGTAAAAAAAAGAGTAAAAAGAATTTCTAAGCATGCTAAGTGCAGTGGATGTATTAAAATTATTGTTTTCATCTTAGAACTTTACAAATGTTGTACCTTCCAGGTAAAATATTTTCTTTCTTTGAACAAGGGTCTTCTTTAACTCTTCTTTTCTTGGGTGGACTACAAGTTATGCTCGTGTCAGATGAAATTTCCAGGGCCAACTCGGCGCCGCCAACAGGGCGCCACGCCGGGCCTAATGGGCGCCGGGCCAACTCAGCGCCGGACTATTTTTTTTTTCGATAAACTGTGCAGATAAAAACAAAATAAATATGTTATTTATACAAAACTTTCAACATCTATTAAGTCGAGTGTTGAAATTTGGTAGGTGTAGTGTTCTGCGACTTGAAACACCGCCAAGTTCCATATTCGATACATATCGATGCATAAATAAGAAAGTCCGCCATTTTGGATGCGCCATTTTAATTTTTTTAAGTTTGTTTTTCATCTGCACATTTTATCAAGAAAAAATATTTTAGTCCGGCGCCCAGTTGGCTCGGCGTCAAGTTGGCCCGGCGCCCAGTTGGCCTGCCGCCCAGTTGGTGGCGCCGAGTTGGCGGCGCCCAGTTGTCCTAGACTGCAACACATTTCAGGGGTCTGGTACGTTTTACCACCTTTCTTAAAACTACGAAGTTTTTTGAAAAATGATAATTTTAGACCATTTTATAGTGATTTCTAAAAAAAAAATTGCGGACTATCGTTGATTTTGTTAAAAAAATTGAAATTGAAACATTCTTAAAACCCCATTAAAACCCATACAAATTGCTACAAAAGAAGCATTTTCTCATTTCAAACTGAAACAAAACGGTCCCTGACGTCTATCAGCTGTCAACAAAAACTTGAAATAACTAAGGTCACTGATCGAAATCGGGTCAGTTTTTTTGGTCCTTTTATGAAAATGCACAATTTTTAAAAAAGCATGAAATTCAAAACAAAATCAAGAAAACTATGATTCCTACATTTTTACAAATAAAAATTAGTTTAATTGAACATTATATCAATTTTTATTCCTTAAAACACTAAAAATTAATAATTATTTACTTTTTTAAAATTTATCGAAGGTCTAACTGAACAAAAGCAAACTGAACCCATCCGTATCGAAATGAACCAAATCAAACCGAATCTAACGGTTCGGTTTGGTTCGGTTCGATTTGCTTAAACTGAACCGAACCTAACCGAATATAGCTATACCTAACCTAAACAATCCTAGCGGAACCTAACCGAACATACTCAAACTGAACCAACCTAACCCAACCTAACCCAACCTAACCCAACCTAACCCAACCTAACCCAACCTAACCCAACCTAACCCAACCTAACCCAACCTAACCCAACCTAACCCAACCTAACCCAACCTAACCCAACCTAACCCAACCTAACCCAACCTAACCCAACCTAACCCAACCTAACCCAACCTAAGCCAACCTAACCCAACCTAACCCCACCTAACCCAACCTAACCCAACCCAGCCCAACCTAACCCAACCTAACCCAACCTAACCCAACCTAACCCAACCTAACCCAACCTAACCCAACCTAACCAAACCTAACCTACCTATTGTTAATAAATATAGTAAAAGTTGTTAGGTTTATGTCCAGGGGGTAACCATTGTCCATAATCGTCGGAAATCGAGTTAGGATTAGTGTATGCGACCATAAACATTGAGTGGCGAGTGAGTGTTTGGTCTTCAATTTTTTTAGGGAAATTTTTCAAAATCTTTTTTTGGGCACTCTGGGCACCCTAATAAACCGTAATCTGGTCACCCTAATCCATCGCAATCAAAGAAAATGGGTAATCGAAGTGTCACAAATTTTTTGTTGGTTTCTATTCTTCTTTTATATTATGTAGGACAAAATTATTAATTAAACTAAGTGACCTTATTAAGTAAGACAGCATGATAGTCAAATGACATTAGAAGGACATAAACATATGATACCGGCCTGTAGACCGGTCGCGGTGGTCATATAATAATAAATATATACTTTCGCGATGAAAGACCAAAATTTAACTTAAAATTACTGTAAAGTCCGCAAAAAACATTAAATTTATCGAAATTTAGAAAAACATAGATCAGTGTGTGTAACAATTCATCAAGATGTATGAAACTCGACCGTGACATGTCAAAAGTTTGGTTCGAAAAAACAAAAACAACTGGATAAAAATCGGTATGTAAGCATTTAAAAAGAAATCATTTTTAAGAAAATCAAATACTTTTTTTAATTTTCATGCAATGCAAAAAAAAGTGCGGGGAAGTGACACTTTCTGAATCAAAATGTGTGAGGGTAAAATCGCACGGTCGCAGAAAAAACTATCTATCGTGACGCTACTGAACTTTCTCGTGTTTTAGGAAAAACTATCCGTCAAGACGACTTACCCATGAAATGTTGTTTTTTTATGGATTTTTTTTCTTCTTTTGCACAAAAAACAATTTTGGACCATGTTTAAACTCAAATAGTTACTTCTAAACTTGTTTTTAAACGTTTTAAGATTTCTTTTTGTAATATTCCCGCACAAAATTCAAAAAAAATCATTTCCGTACTTAGACAACATTGTCTATCAGTTTTCCCTGTATACACGGACTAACAGGTAGAATCACTCAAAATACGGCAGGTGGATTAAAGGTAGCCAGCTGCTTTTCTGTCGCACTTATGCCGTCAGTGTGAAAGAGATAAAAGTACCCTTATATTATCTAGGGTATTATTAGCATGCAAAATCACCCTATCTTTGTCCGTTTCACATGTTCAATAATGTCTATCTCTGTTTTTATTGTAAAAGAAATACCCGACCATAGGAACCAAATTGGATAGGGTCAATAAAAAATGCCTTGTCTTTCCGTCTCTAACGCCCTTTTAGGGCGTTATACAACTCAATGTATCTTCTTCTTTAAGTGCCATCTTCGTTCCGAAGGTTGGCAATCATCAAAGCTATACGTATCTTAGATACTGCAGATCTAAAAAGTTGATTTGTAGAGCAGCTGAACCACTCTCGTAGGTTACGTAGCCAGGAATGTCGTCTTCTCCCCACGCTTCTCCTTCCTTGAATTTTACCCTGTATTATGAGTTGTAACAAACTATATTTATCTCCGCGCATGATATGTCCAAGGTATTGCAGTTTGCGTTTCTTTATGGTAATAACTACTTCCCTTTCTTTCCCCATTCTCTGCAAAACAGCCTCATTTGTAACTCTTTCTGTCCAGCTTATTCTATGAATCCTTCTGTACAACCACATCTCAAAGGCATTAAGTCTCCGTATCTCTGTCCTCTTCAAAGTCCAACATTCCATGCCATAAAAGAGCACCGAAAACACATAGCACCGCAACAGTCTAATTTTCAAGTCCAACGTAAGGTCTCTCCCGCAAAACGCTTGTTTCATCTTCATAAAAGTTGATCTTGCCTGTTCAATTCTACTTTTGATTTCTTCCGAGCAGTCATTATTTTGATTTATAATGGTGCCTAGGTATTTATATCTTTCTACTCTCTCAATAGTTTGGTTTCTTAAAACAAGGTTCACATTGGCTTGAGGCTCCTTTGATATAAGCATAAACTTGGTTTTTTTAGCGTTCAAGGTCAATCCTTGATCTTCACTAGCTATGGCTACTTTCTCTAGCAAAAACTGCAGATCATCCAAGGAGGTTGCAATCAAAACTGTGTCGTCAGCATATCTAATGATATTTATTACTCTTCCATTTACTTTTACTCCTTTGCTTTCGTTCTCTAATGCATTTTTTATGATTTCTTCTGAGTAAATATTGAAGAGCATTGGCGAAAGCACACATCCCTGTCTAACCCCCCGTTTTATTTGTATTGCCGTGGATTGCTGATTGTCGATTTTGATAACTGCTTTTTGATTGAAATAGAGCCTTGAAATGATTCTGATGTCTTTGTCATCCAAATTTTTCTCCTTCAGAATGTTGATAAGTTTTTCGTGTTGCACTTTATCAAAGGCTTTGTTATAGTCTATGAAGCACACGTACAGTGGTTGATTCATATCCATACAGCGTTGGCCCAGTACATTCACTGCAAACAATGCTTCCCTCGTGCCAAGTCCGTCTCTAAAGCCGAATTGAGTTTCACTTATGTCTTGTTCTAGTTTTCTGTACGTTCTGTGATGAATAATTTTAAGAAAAGTTTTCAGAGTGTGGCTCATAAGACTTATTGTACGATAATCGGTGCACTGTCTAGCGTTAGGTTTCTTTGGAAGAGTAACAAATGTTGAGACAAGCCATTCTTCAGGTATATGCCCCGAATCATACACCGCGTTAAACAAGTCAACCAGAATGTCAATGTGTTCTTCTTCAATGAGTTTAAGAATTTCACTTGGAATTTCATCGGACCCTGGGGCTCTACCGTTTTTAAGATTTTTAAGAGTGTATAAAATTTCCTCTTTAGTTATTTCTGGTCCACTGTTTTGAGGCGATTCTTCTTGATCATTTCTTTCATCATCGAACAAATCTTTAATATAATTTGTCCACGTTCTTATTTTCTCTTCTGTTTCTGTAATAATCTTCCCATCTTCATCTTTTAGAACAGAAATTTGCCTTCTTTTTTGACATCCAGTTAATTCCTTTACTTTCTTATGAACTCCAAAGCTATCATGTTTTCTTTGCAATTCCTCTATCTCTTCACATTTTTTCCGAAAGTATTCCTCTTTTGCTTCTCTGACTTTGGCTCGAATTTCTCTTTGTAGACTTTTGTATGCCTCGGTGTTGTTTTTAGCTATTCGTCTTTTTTCCATCAACTGAAGGATATTGGTAGTCATCCATTCATGCTTTGCCTCTGGATGTTTTATAAGGATCTCCTTACATGGCTCTAGTATCGCTCGTTTAATGTTGCGCCATTTTCCATTCACATCTTCTAAGTGTATGTCATTTTTACATTGTTTTATGTTTTCATTAATTTTACTTTTCAGTTCTTGGTTTATGTCAGGGTTTTTCAAAAGAGATGTATTCAGTTGATTCGATTTGGGTTTATTTGGACATTTTTTCAGCTTTATTTTGACGTTAGCTATGAGGGGATTGTGATCTGAAGAGATATCAGCTCCTGGATATGTTTTAACCGATGTTATGCTGTTTCTGTATCGGTAATTGATCAGAATATAGTCAATCTGGTTTCTAACGATGTTATCCTTTTTATCCTGGGGTGATTTCCATGTATAAAGACGGCGATTTGGTAGTCGAAAGAAGGTATTTGTTACCACTAGGTCGTTTTCTTGGCTGAACTCTAAGAGCCTATCTCCTCTTTCATTTCTAGTTCCTAATCCGTATTCACCAATATATTTTTCGAATTTTCCCTTTCCGATCTTCGCATTGAAATCTCCCAGGACCAATGTAACATCTCTATTTTTCAAGGATCTTAGTACGTTATTAACTTCTCCATAGAATGCTTCAATCTCATCGTCAGATTTATCTGCAGTTGGCGCGTAGATTTGAACTAAATTTAATTTACAGTTTAGCATATGCAGTTGTAATAACATAATACGGTCTGATATAGGGGAGAAATTCAAGACTGATTTATTGATCTCTTTGGACACTATAATTGCTACACCATATCTATGGTGATTTTCTTTATTTCCAGAGTAATATATATACCCATTAGTTGTAGCGTGTTGTCCTGAATCTGCCCACCTTGTGTCGCTGAGGCCTAAGATGTCTAATTTCAGTCTTTTCATTTCTTTTTCGACATTATGTATTTTCCCGGCTTCGTAAATACTCCTGGTATTCCAGGTACCAATTCTCATAGCTGACCCGGAGATTCTTCGCACCCTCTGATCATTCAAGATCTGCCGGGGACTGAGGGCCTTTTGTTTAGTTTTTTCAGCCATGATAATTTTTACCAGGGAGAGATTATGAGGTGGTTTCCCCTTGCCTTCCTCATCGCAGTGTTGAAACCGTACTGACAGTCCTTGCCGCGCTTTCAACTACGCGTTTGGTGCCGTTTATATCTTATATCTAAGATGACGTCGACCAATTACTTTTAATGTTGCTGCTGCCCAACATTAGTTTTCTCGCCATATCTGGCTACCCTCACTTAGTTTAGCCTGCAGGTCAATGCAGTTACCAGGGTGTGGCACTTGGAGCCATAAGTGAGAGCTGACTGCCCTGTGAGGACCAGTTGTTTAAAACCATCTCCAGTCTATGACTCTCGATGTGACCGTCTCAAACTAAAAGGTACTACCTCTCCAGTGCAGCCCAATACACCCCTCAATGTATAGGCCTGTGTAAAAAAATTCACATATTTTTGCACAATTTGTTGTATATTTTGCATTAATTTAAAATTTTGGAAAAATTGCAAAATATTCAAGTATGAAAACATTTTTACACAATATTGTGTAATTTATTCTTATTCTATTTTGTGCAATATAAATGCACAATTATGTAGTTATATTTTAAAAGATGTTTGTATTTTTTTTACATTGTGGTGTTATATTTTGCAGTTAAATTTTTCTTTTTACCACAAAAAATATAATATATCAATTTTAGTTACGCCCAAAATTGCACAATTTTGTACATATATTTCCTACAATTTTATGTAAAAATAGTTAAAAATATGAATTTTTTACATAATATTCTGTAATTTTCTTTAACAATTAAATGAAAAGTATCCCTGAATGTGTACAAAATCTTGTAGATGTTTTTTTTAATAGGTTGTTAAAATTGTCACGTTAACTTATAATTTTAACTGCAATTACATATAATTTTGCATTTTGTTTTAATTTTTGTGTATATATTTTTTGTATATATTTTTAAAAAACAAGTACACAATGTTTAATTTTTATTTGAAAAAAAAATACCAAACTAAAAAATCACTTGTTAAAAGAAAGACCTTTATTTTCGTTTTTCTTATGAGTACAAAAAATTTTAACAAATTAGTTATTAAATTATTTAACCAATATTATTATGCTTAATGAATTTACCTGAACGTGTAAAATATATCTATTTAAAGATTCTTGTTTGCTGGACCTTCGTTGTTTGGATTTTCCATTGTTTGGAAATTGCAAGGAAGGCAGCGAAGACAAAATAGCTGCTAAAAAAATAGTACTAAGTTTAACGGACATTGACGGATTTCTATGTAATAGTCAAATTATTCTGACTGATTTTTTGATAACTTTTAAATAAAGGTTACAGTTTTATAGATATCATGGTTGTAAGACAGGCAAAATTTATCTTTTGTCTTCTAACTTGCCAATTTTTAGTTAATCAAAAATAGTGGTGTTGCAAAAATTATCATTTACCTTCGTCTCCTTTATGGAAACTCTTTTCAGACCGCTGTATCTGATCTTCGGTAAATTGCGTTTGATTTTAACAGCACCCAAAGTTTTGAACAAACTTCTGCACATTTGTCAAAAAACTGTCTTTGTTTTCCGGATATACCATTGCAAAATCGTTCAAGCTAAAAAATAATAAAAAAATGTTTAAATATAGAATTGTAGTATCGGCCGTTATAAAAAAGCGCAGTTAAGACCAAAAATAGCTTAAGCCATGAGTAACAAGCTGAACTTTTGTAAATAGTTTTATTTGGTCAAGAAGCCCAATTTTTTTCTCTGCGAAAATTCTTGAAAGTGATTTGTAAGAAAGTGCGCGGGCGCAGAAATGTTTCGAGCTTCGGACTGGCTAAACCAAGCCAATTTTGGGGAGAATGTTCAAACACATTTTTTAAATCACAGAAAGAAAAATCAAAACTATACTCAAAAGCTTGGGTAGACCTATGTGTAGTAATTTACTTACCTCGAAATCTCTCTTTGTGGACTGCAAGGCACCCATTCCTCCAATTTTTCGAGAACTAATTCCACAAAATCCATGACACGTTTAACGTTGACGGAAGAACTTATCAATTAATGACACTAACCTTGTACGGATCACCTCACTGACCAGCTAAAATACAAATTTAAACTCACAGAACACTGAAGGAAGCCAGATGCGGTGGGGCGATCCCTTGAAACGACTTTTAACGAATCAATCCGACGACTGATTTCTACAATTTGGGGAATTTTTGCACAAATTTTCATTAAAAAAATTACATTTTATCTGTGTAAATTTATAACACAATGGGCTTTTCACCACCGCTGTTAAGAGTAACTGTTCTGTTGTGTAACATTTTTACACAAAATAAGTTGCACAATCCAATTGGTAACATTAAAACAGATTTATTCATTTATTTCAACAATTGTTTTATATTTTTGCACAATTTCAGTTGCACAGCGTACTGAAAATTGTTGCCTGGATATTTTTCTCTGTGTATAGCGTCTTATACCTATCTTCAATTGTTTTTAAAATATTAACAGGTAAAAATTGACATTTTGTAACTTTAACAGGCCGTAACATCAAAACCTATCTTAGCTTTTTACAAGCTATCGCTTTAGACTACTTTTAGAATTAACCCAGGGTTAAATTAACCATGGAATATTTTAACCCTGAACTAATTCTAAATAGTATAAAATAGCTTTTGAAAAACCAAGATAGGAATGTAGAAACCGTTCTGTTCTATTCTTAATCGTTTTGATGTTACGGGCTGTTAAAGTCAATATTTTATAAAGGTTGAAGATAGGTATACGACATCATACATAAAATGTTCCTGAAATTTTTTGTAAAATCCAAAAATGCAAAATTGGACAGGGTGTTTCTTTATAATAATAAAGGTGTTTGCAAAGTTTTCCCACAATTGGCAACATTGCAACTATGAATGTATTTCAAAAATATACTTTACATGGACGTATTCAAGAACAGAAAGTTTTTATTGTATAGTTTCCAAAATAATCTAATAAGCCACTCACCTTGAGACACCCGGTAAATCTCATTTAAAAAAGTAACGTCGCCGCCTTAGCTCCGGTACCTTAATAATAATAAATTTCACAAAGACAAATAAATTTCACAAAATTTCACACACAAGCTACAGGATTTCACTAAAATTTTCAGATTTTTTCAAAATTTTACAAAATTTCGCAAACATTTCACAGAATTTCACAAAAATTTTACAGAATTTCACAAGCTGTGTACACATTTTGTAATGTTTACGCTAAGCAATCTGGAGAAGTACTAGCAGGTTAATGGCGAGTTTAATGGTTTTAACAGAAAATTAGTTAAATCAAATAAATAAAATTCTAAACTTTAGGGCGGAATGTTATTGGTCGGATTTCCGCGAATCAATCGGACAACTTTGGATCGAAACTCTTTGTCTGTTGTGCATTAGAAAAATAAAAAGATCTGTTGCGCTCCTCTTTTTTATCATATTGAACATGAGACAAAACAGTATTTTTAGCGAGACAGCTAGAGAGTTCACCTTACTAGGTAGATCGATTTTTTCTACACTTTTTTGGTTATTTGTTATATTCAAATAAATAAAATTCTTCTAGATATTATATAGGGTGTTTTTGGACCGTTCTTTTGCCACTTAGTTATTGTTATCGTTATTCTGCGTCGGCGCAGTAGTGATTTGCTGTTATTTTTAATAGGTATAGCAACGCGCTGTATTTACAGAAGATAAAAAGTTGTACTTGAGGTTGTACTTATTGTTATGTTTTAGCATGTTTAAGTACTACCAATGAATACAATAGTTTGTATTCATTGGTACTACAGATAATTTCTAAAATCTAATTTCATAAAAATTTAACCTTATTAGCAATGAATACAAACTATGTGTATTCATTGTTATTAGGTAACTTGGTAATTATTTAGTATATACGAGTTTCTGCCATTTTTGGTTTTTGATGAAAAATCCTTTCTGGAGGCACTTAGGGAGGTCCCTAGGACCCTGAATCGGCGACAGGAGAATTTAAAAAAATAATTGAGTTTTTAATTTTTTCTTTGAATTACTGATGGTCTAAAATTATTTTGTTGGTTTTGTGGTACAAAATTTCTAGATGTGCTTGGTTGATTTTGGGCAAAATTGGGTCTTTGAAAATTTTGGTTAGATTGTTGATTTTGATTTTGGGCAAAATTGGGTCTGAAAATTATGGTTAAATTGTTGATTTTGATTTGTGTAGACCGGTTGTCTCTGTACAAAAGTACGGCATTCACTTCCGTGATGACCTAAACGATTACATTTAAAACATTTTTGGGGTTGAGAAGGTGTCACTATTTTGTCTATTTTGTGTGGGATTATTTGAAACATTGGGTCGGTTTGGGGTTTTTTGTGTTTCAAAATATGAAAGTTGTAGTTCGCTAGTGGATTGCTAGCACGGACAATATGACCTATGCGCGATTCTAATCCTGTTAAAAGCGTATTTAATGCCATGGAATCTATAATTTGGATTTGTGCATCTTTTTGAAGCATATTTAAATTTGATTTTTGAATACAAGCGTGCATTTTTGAATTCATGACTTGTGATCTATTGAAATACATTAAAGGTGATTCGTTGTTGTTTAAGTCTGTAGATCTTGAATTAATAAAGAAAGGTCTAATTGTTTAATTTGAATCCAAGAAAGAGGATTTCGAGAGTTTACCAATTGTGCGGCTTTTCCTTTTAATTTATTTTTAATGTGTATGACCAATAAATCGCGTTGATCTCCGACGGCCATGTTATAAGCACAATCGCAAGCATTGATAAAAGTTCCTAAAAATATTTGATCCCCATCGTATTCAGGGATTATTGAGAAAATTTCCGATAAACGATAAGGTTCAACCTCAACTATAGGTTGGTTTGCTGCTACGTTTGCTGGTTGGTTATTACGAGGTTCAGTCATTTTGAATGGTTTTTGTTTTCTTGTGTTTTAAAACTTAACTTTTTTTAGGTTTTGTTTCTTAAAACTAAATTTTTTTTATTTTTTCCTTCTTTTAAATTGAAAAATTTTTCTTAAAAATTCAAAATTGTAAAAGTCAGGGTTAGAAAATCGAACAGATTTTTCAAAATATCAACTTATTTGAAAAAAAATAAAACGTGATGATTCAATTGTCTTACTCACAAAAGCTTTAGCTGGGCCATTTGTCTCCACGTGTTCGGCTACCAGGGGCTTCACTGGGTGTTCCTTCCGTATCCGTTGGTTGCGAGGACGCTTGGTTCGTTGCTGTCTAGCTTCTTTGTTGCTTATGTAACTACTTGGTTGCTATGTAACTTCTTAGTTGCTATGTAACTTCTTTGTTGCTGTGTAACTTCTTGGTTGCTGTAGATTCTTGATAGCTTAAAGAGCTGGTGCTTCACCACTCGCGAATTAGAATACTCGTGTTTTCGCGTGTGTTAAACTATCCGTACGACTGCGCCAAATGTTATACTTTAAAGTTTACTTTTAACTTTTTTAAAAAACTTTATTTTGATTAAATACAATATAGGACTTAAACGTTATAATTGAACGTGTACTTAAGAACGATTCTAAAGAGAATGACTTAACATTACAATGATTTGAGTTTATATAAAGGAAAGGTGCTGATTAAGCAATGGAATAATTCCTTAAAATTCTAGATTTAAACTTCTTAGAACTAAAGTGCAATTCGGCAGGAATGCACGTGGTGTTTATTCCATGAGAGACGCAAGTCAGCAGAATGATCTTCTTATCTTGAAAGGTTCTGAGAAATAAAGTGCTGATTCGGCTTGAATGCACGTTTTGTTTATTTCATGGGAAACGCAAGTCAGCAGAATAAGCTTCTTATCTGGAAGGTTCTCGGGTTTCATAGAAGGTTCTGGTTTCTTCTAAGTGTAGGCAGGATATTTTCATATAACATATATTATAAACATTATGGTTTCTTTTCTAAATTATGTTAAGTAAATCAACTAAAGTAGAGAACTTGGTAGCGCGTACTCATTTACTCAATAAATAGGATTAATTTTAATACTGAACTGATGTAGATAAATCTGCTTCTCTAATTTTAAAAAAACAATTTTATTTTTTTTTTGCTGGCTTATATGTATCACACATTTTATGTATTTAACTGGTACTGGTTATTTCTTATTATTTCTTATTCTTTCTTATGCTTTTAAATAATCAAATTTCCTAAATAAATAATGTCACATTAATGATAAGCAGCATGTGAATGGCGCAAAAGGCACTAGGTTTATATATTTGTTTTAGATATTTATTTGGTATTTAGTGGTTAGTTACTTTTGCTTTTTTTTCTTTTTTTTTAGGTATTTTTAGGATTGTTAGTTTTTTCATTTATTGCATTGCATATTGAGAGTTATACCTACCATGAGTAATGCTATCGTAGAAACACTGAATGACATACAACCATTTGAAGCCTACAATACGGAGTACATAGATTGTGTGGAGCAGGTACCGGGGTTGGTGAGGTTAGGAATGCATTTTTTCTATTTCATATGAATATAAAAAGCTTAACAAACAAAATGGATGAACTCGCAGTGTTTTTTGACAAGTCAAGCACAACTTTTGACTTAATAATATTTACCGAGACATTGGGGGTAGATCGGGAACTAACTTTCGCCAATTATAAATTTGTTTACAGCAATGCTAGATTCAATCAAAACGATGGTATGGTGATTTTTATTAAAAATAACTTAAAAATTATTTCAGTTGGACATGTGAGATACAATGAGGTAACTTTTAGCATTGTGACAGTAAGCAAACACAATTCTAAATACAGAATTTTTGCTCTATATAGGCCACCCTTCACAGACGGGGAGGTATTTCTGAATGATTTCGAAATGATTCTTCAGAACTACAAATCCACCAATGACTACACGAATATCATTACTGGGGACATGAACTTCGATTTGCCTGACAAAACCCAAAAGATACAGAAATACAAAAATATTTTGGCAGAATTTGGCTATTTACCCTTTATTAATATTCCCACAAGGGTGACCGAGGAGGGGGCAATTATTGACCACATTTTTTGCAAACAAAAAAAAACAAGAGACTAGGGATACAGTGGCTAAGGTTCTAAAATGTTCCATTACTGACCATTACGCAACTTTATTTTGGCAGATAGATCGATCGAAGACTACTACTGAAAATAACCCAACAACAAAAATTAAAAAACTAAACACTCAAAAATTATTACAAAATATAAAACTTGAAAATTGGCTAGATGTACTGGCAGAAAATAATGTGAATACAGCAAGCACAAAATTCATTAATAAATTTAAATTTCTTATAAACAGCTGTTCACACACAAAAGTTATTAGGATAAAAAATAAAAAACACAAAACACCGTGGATCACAGAAAATATAGTGTCCTTAATAAAAGAAAGAAATCGAACGAAAAGTCAAGTGCTTCTTAGACCTGGGGATCAAAACTTAAAAAATACATACAAGCAATTTAGGAATCACGTGACTTCTATAATTAGATCGACAAAAAATAACTACTATAAAGAAAAAGTGGAAATAAATCAAAACAATTCTAAAGAAATATGGAAATTAATTCGCGAAATCACAGGAGACGAACAAAAAACTAAAAATGCCGTAGATAAAATTTTATTAGAAAATGGAAACTCCATAATTGATCCAAAAGAAATTAGTAACCAATTTAACCTATTCTTCTCATCGGTCGGTCAAAAAATGATAGAAAAACTAAATAAAAATGCTAGTGAGGCTAACTGGATAGGAAAAAATCATACAAAAATAAACAACACACTCTTTCTATTTCCAGCCGACGATGATGAAATCAAAAAACTAATATGCAATCTAAAAAATAATAGTACTCCAGGTCCCGATGAAATAAAAACAGAAACTTTAAAATTATGTTTGCCATATATCCTTAAACCCTTAAAATACATTGTCAATCTAATGTTTTCACAAGGAACATTTCCAGAATGCTTTAAAAAGTCAACTGTAGTTCCGATATTTAAGCAAGGGGACCCAGCGCTACTAACAAATTATAGACCAATATCATTAATAAGCAATGTAGGAAAAATTCTTGAAAAAGCTTTAAAATCAAGACTTTTCCAGACAAAAATAATATAATTTCAAATAGACCGTTTGGGTTTAAATTGGGTGTGTCGACTGTAGACTCACTTCATTCTCTTACTTCTGAATTACATAATCAGTTGAACCAGTGTCGGAAGCCCTTGACCATATTCCTGGATCTGGCAAAGGCTTTCGATACTATTTCACACAAAATTTTACTACAGAAAATGGAACATATAGGTATAAGAGGTGTTGGATATAACATTTTTAGTAGCTATTTGTGTCGACGCACCCAGAAAACCCAGATTGACTCTTTTTTAAGTGACGAACAAGAAATATCAGTTGGAATTCCTCAAGGAACTGTGCTGGGCCCCGTGCTATTTCAGATATTCATAAATGATCTTCTAGAGATGGATCTGCCAGGTACAGCAGCGTCATTCGTTGATGATACAGAGATCACAGTGACTGGAACTACATGGATTGAGACTTATTCTAATGCAAAAATTAGTCTGCAACAAATAAATAATTGGTTAACAGATAATTTACTAACTCTTAACATGTCTAAAACTAAATTTATTACTTTCAGTCTCACCCAGAAGAACCAGCCAGACATAGATAGTTTAACGTGGCACACCTGCCAGAACATAGAATCATGTGTTACTTGTGAAAATCATATAGAAAGGGTATCACACACAAAATATTTGAGAATTTTTGTCGACCTTCACTTTAAATGGAATTATCACGTTGACTACCTTGTGGGGAGGTTGAGGAGGGTCATACATAAATTCTATCAATTGCGTAATTGCATGTCAATGAGAAATATCGAAAACATTTATAAATCGTTAGTAGAGTCAATTATTAACTACTGCCTTCCTGTCTGGGGAGGAACTTATGAAAATAATTTAGAAAATTTAAAATTGATTCAAAAACGAATAATTAAAGTAATACACAACAAACCAATGAGATTCTCTTCTAACGAGCTCTTTGCAAATGTCACCAAGCTAAAGGACGTATATACTCTATTCATAACTGCAGCAATTAACTTTGTACATGTTAATCCGAGCTTAAGGATAACAAATAATCAGCCATATCAAACTAGAGCAAACGTAAATATGCGAAACGTTACCACACCACAAGCAAAAAATACTGCATTTTTAAAATCAGTAAATTACCTTGGTATCAGACTTTACAATCTTGTACCCCAACAATTAAAAATATTAAACAGTAAAATCAAATTTAAAAGAGAACTGTCTATATATGTATCACAAAATCTAGAGTGTTTCAAAGCCATTGCTAATGAGCTTTAGGTACAATTATTCTCTATCAGTGTAATTCTCAGGTATAACTCTCTCGTTAAAATCATTTGATTTTTATTTTTCTTAGTTTAAGTCCTTAGGTTAGTTTGTCTTAGGCTTTTTTTTCAATAATATTTACCCAGTGACTAAAACTATAAGTTTCTGCCACATACAAGTTCACGAGAACTTAGGTGGCACTTAATTGCAATTAAACTATGTACAGTGTAAATTTTTCTCTTTTTTAATAAAGCTTTTTTGTATTTGAATTTGAATAGCATAGTTAAAAAAAAAACATTTCCAAACTAATAAGAACCTTTCATTTTGAAATTTGTATTGGAGAACTTGGCTTTACTTTGATCTCAATTCTTTTTACGAAATACCACTTTCGCGTACTTGGCTTTTTTTACATGAAATGTTTTTGTTATAATATAGATATCCATAAAATATTTAAATTAAGGTGAAATTATTGAACTAAATAAAAAAAAACTGTGATTGAGATACCGACAGTCAGATACTTTTGTTAAACATTCCTTAAATGACTAGCATGTGCCTAAATTAATATTGATTTATTATATAAAATATATTACTGTTAAAAAAAATCCTGACTGGTGGAATACTGAACATAGCTAAATAAAAAATAAATGTGTAGTTATTGGGTTGTTTTTTTATGTATATCGTTGAAATGATTATCTAAAATATTTTAAAGACTTTTCAATACAGTAGTAGTTAAGACATTTTGGATTCCTTTCACCAAAATGATTTCCTAAAATATTAAAAATAATTTTTAATATAATCCAAAGATTATGGAATATAAATAATCTTTAAGTTATATTAAAAATATTTTTGAATCACTTAGTATTTTTAAATAAAATTAAATATATCACCCGTGCGCGATTTTCGAAAATATTTGTAGCGCCATCTTTGGACTGCTTACCCGAACTTATGTACGTTCGACACACTGTATATAATAATAATATAATTTTGAGTGGCCCATCTTAATAATATATATTATAATCTATAATCTTTGATCCACATTTTCAAAGACGAGGAAACCTCTACAAATGTGAATACAGCAGATTTTGGGAAGATAGGTATACAGGATAATCCGAGAACTTTTATAGAAACCTCTGGCCTAGTTTGAACTAAAGAACAAAAAAGTGTTTGAATTTAATTTGACAAAATGTTATTATTAGTACTACCTACCTACTCTGAAATTAAAATAAAGAACATAAGTTTTTTCCTTACACATTGAGCTGTGTCAGGCATCCATTATAAATGTAACCCCCCCACTATCCCAATGAGATCCACTATCCCACAAGATCCACTATCCCCACAAGATAGTGGGGGGTTACATTCATAATGAATAGCCCTGTACATGTGGCAATGCGTTAATCCTAAATCATTTTTTGTTGTAGTCAGTAGAGACCCACATGTGGTCGTGGTGCATCGAGGTCCACTAGGGCCTGCCACGACTTTAGAATACAATACCCCTGTACATCCAAAAAATTGATGTCTTTTGTTTTATTTAATGGTCATGTCAGTGGAGGTCCCAGAGGGGGGGGGTGGCATGTTCCTCCCTTTTTCCCGAGAATTACATAAAAAATACAAGACACATGTGGTATTACACACCTGAGCAAAAAAATAAGGTTTTATAACTAGATAGATAGGTTCAAAAACAACCCCCCCCCCACGTTTAAAACTCAGTTTCCACCTAAGTGTGCCCACATTGCTTAAAAAATCTCATCAGGTGACCTTGCATTTAAACAAGTCAATCTATGTCCCGTTGTGTGATACATTTTTTGAATCAGGGTGGGCACACATAGGTGGAAACCGGGCCTCACTGCCCCCTCTAGATAATTTTTTAAATAAAAAACTACATAAACAAGTTTTATTTATTTCATTTAAAATAACTTATTACAATAATGGATTAAAACATTAAAAGCCATTCTAAATATATTCAGAATGACAAAGGCTGACCTGAAATCAACCAGTGAAGAAGTCAACTTAAAATTTGTCTGGATCATCTCAGGAAATTCTTGGTTAAGTAGGTTCAGTAGGGCAATGAATGATTGTTTTCATTGTTGATATCATAAAGGCATTGCATAATACACATGTTGTCGGGTGATCTATTTATAGGAATACATGGTGGTTGGGCATTCGTTGCAGTCCCTATCATGTACCCCAATGGTGATAAGGAGACCTCATTGGCCTTTAGCAGCTAGTCATAACTCATAGAGTTACTTCAGTTGCAATACTTCTTTAGTATTTCTGGTTACTACAAGCAGTGATCTAAAATTTAAAAAAAAACAGTGTGGTAAATAACTCAGATTTTATAGTTAAAATTATTTGTTTTGATTCCAGTGAATAACTTTTCAACTAGGTTAGACGAGTCCATGAATACATCCTTGATGAGTTTTTTGGTTATAAGTTTTGACATGTTTTCCTCGGTTTCGTATTGGCGGCTCGTTGTTATTTTAACAATGTGGTTTTAACACAGTCTAAAGATCTATTTAATAATGATACAGTTTCAAGATAGTTTGCAGCACAACTTTTTAATTCTAATTACATAAATATATATAGTTTCATACTGTGTAAAAGAGTATGCTCAAAATAAAACAGAACCGCCAATGCGAAACCGAGGAAAACATGTCAAAAATAATAACCAAAAAATAGAAAGCCTGACGTTAGCTTCGCTTCCTATAAAGCTTGCCTTTACAATGAGTGTCCTTACATAAACTAGGCCTTATTGTAAAAGCATAAAAATTAGCTGTGTTTTCTTATATCTTTGTTAATAAATATTAATCTATCACTATCATTTTTAAAGTTTTTTTACCTGAGTTTGTTGATAATATTGTAAAACAAAATAATTTGTTTAAAACTTTTTGGTTGTTGATCCTCCTTATTAATGACAAGTGACGTCTGTTGCTGACGAGTCCGATCGGCCATATAACTTGAACGTCGTGATTTGCTTACCCGCGCGGTTGCTGACAGTCTCTAGTAATTTTTTAGTTGCGGAGAAAAGTCGGTAACACGTTCCCGTAACGGATGAGGTAGAAATTTCAATGTGCTATCTAGAACTATAAGGGAATGGAAACCCAAAAGTAGTACGTGATACGTAGCCGTAACTTAGGCTTACTTTCAAGTAGCTCTCTCCTCTATGAAGGAATAATTTTTGTACGCTATGTTTTTTTTTGAAGGACAGAAAAATTGTTTTTCTTATTTTAGTTTTTGAGCCCATTTTACAGAGATATAATTTTTCGTACACAAATTAATAAAAGCTTTACCAAATATCCATATTAAAAACCGTTTGGTCGGATTATCTGCCAATTATAAAAACATAACCTCAAAAACCACAACAAGAATATTCCATCAGCTACCAGAAAACGGCTAAATTTTGCAGGCGCGCCAATTTTTTGCATTAAACATAATGCATGTTGCAAATAAAAATTTTGACCTCTGCTCGTTAAATCTCGTAATTTTAGATAAGATAGTACATATTACAGATATAACCAAACTAAAAAACTTAGCGTGTTTGTTTACTGTTGTGTTCCATATTGTATTATAGTAATTCTACCAAAAAAAAAAATATTTTTATAAAAAAACAGTCTCTACGCCGTAGTAGATACCTGGCTGCGACGTAGTAGTGTAGTTGTTACTACAGTGACTTTAAACACTTTGCCTAGTAGTCATAACCAGAAATTATTTCCCCACTCAGGGAATTAACACGTCGCTGTATGGTATACTGAGACGTAGCGGGAATACGTACCTTTAAGAAATTCTTTCTAGTTGGGGTTTCGTCGTGACAACTTTAAATGTTTGTTGGGAGGGGTTTGTTTCGAACATGTCATGCCCAGGTATCTGGGCCGGTTAGGATACGTTTGCTATAAATTAACAGGTAAGGAAAACACTAATTTTGACCCCCAAAAAGACGGACAGGTGAGCCAATTTAATAATAATAATTTTTGGAAACAAATTTTCGGTTTGTTTCGGTTTGGTTCGGTTTAATTTTGTTCGGTTCGGTTTGCTTACACAGCCTCTAGGGACCCGGGAATAAAGTCAGGGAAGTTTTTTTTTTTGAAAAAATATGTTCGCAAAAAAAGACCTCTTGACTATTTAACGGTTGGATTATTATACATTGCCTGACTTTGCTTAAACTGTTTGGGTGAATATACCTAAGCAGACTTGATACTCGTCATTTTCTACACGCGCTGTTGTGATACGCGCTATTTTCATCACGCGCTATTTTGATACGCGCTATTTTGATTACGCGCTGTTATGAACACGCGCTATTTTTAACACACGCTATTATGAACACGCGCCGTTTTGATACACGCCATTTTCATACGCGCCATTTTAATACGCGCTATTTGAAACACGCGATGTTTTGATCCGCGTTGTTCTGAACACACGCTGTTTTGAAAAGATCTGTTATATATACGCGCTATTTCGTTAAACAGCCTTCCAAAAAAGGTCCACGGAGGGCCTTTTACTTATCCAGCCTTAGGGCAAGTAAGCCACTACTACTAACTGACGTCACATGTGTACGCGCTATATATTGTACCTCGTTAAAAATTAAACATTTAGAAACCTTAGAATTGATGAATTTTAGACTTCTACTACCTACTTTTCTGGAAATTTCATGAAAACTGGTCCAAAGGTTAGTAAGCTATCGTCGTACGTTGTTCGGACAGACCTGCACACAGAAAGACGCTAATTTCCGTAGATACATAACATCCAAATATAGCATTTTAGCCGTTATTTTAAAAAATATTCGGCTAGAAAAAAAAAGGTTAAAATTAAAACCACCCTGTATACCTATCATGCCACAAAAATTAATGATATCTAACTAAAACTTGACATTTTATAAATGTCATTGTATTGCCCGCAGCTAGAAAAACGATAACTGCAATGGACTGTATATATTTTATTAAATGAAAGCGTGAACAAACATAAATATATTGATACGAAATCACGAAATAATTAAAGGTCCATAGGTTAATTGCTGGTACCCACACAACGGAAATCAGAAACAAAGCACTCACCAGTTTGCAGCCAATTTCTCCACGTTCCAGGGGCCCCTGAATGGATCTAATGATGGCACCACGTAGCTGAAGGGCTTTCCAGTTCTATGCTTCAGTACACCAAAATCGAGCACTTTCAAGTGTAGAAATTTGTAATAGTTGGAGAAAGTAATTAACACGCCATTTTTCTCGAGGCGGTAGAAAGGATCTCTCTAATTCTTGGTGCGCATGGCAATGCGCGAAAAATGTACTCTGTCCGTCATCCAATTGTGTGGTTTTAAAATTTAAAAACAACCGCGAAATTTAGCGGGAGCTAACATAACTGCCCTCCAAAACACACAATTTTAGAATATCAACTGGACAGATATAGACATAAGAAAAAATGATCGACCGATAAATATAAATGAATGAAAAAACAGATAAGTATCGTAAGTTTATTTAGAGATAACGAAAACCCGAAAAAGGCAAATCAAACAAAAAAAAATTCAAAAAAAAATAATAAAGAATTACCTATTGTATTAGTTGACTTCAATAGGTAGAAAAAATGAAAATTAGTTTTAATTCGGCAAGAGGCACAGTTTTACGACTGGCCGCTTGTAAACACCGGTAGCCGCTCGTACCGTCGCTACACGTACTTGACCGTCTCCGCCGAGATGCAATTCGATAACCCGACCGACTGGCCATTTCAAAGGTGATTGGATGTGATCACTCGTTATGATAACCAAATCATTTAATTTGATATTTGGGGACGAATCAGCCCACTTGTGTCGCTGTTGTAGCGTATGCAAATACTCTACAGAATACCTTTTCCAAAAATCATTATGTAGTTTTTGGATTAGTTGCCATCTCCAGAGCCGATTTAGGGGAACCGCGGACAAATCTGACTCCGGAATTTCTGAATTAAGGGGTTCAAGGGTCAAAAAATGCCCAGGGGTAAGAGGTTGAAGATCGTGTGGATCTGAAGAGGCAGGAGATAAAGGGCGACTATTAAGTACAGCTTCTATGCGACATGTAAGGGTGGACATTTCCATGATGGACAACTTCTGGTCGCCGACAACTCGAATAAAGTGAGTTTTAAAACTTTTGACGCCAGCTTCTGCCAGGCCATTGAAATGTGGACTGAGAGGGGGTCCCAGATGCCAACGAATAGAAAGTCTGGTGGACGCACTTCTTGCGTAATCAAGTAATTGGTTACGAAACCCTATAAAATTACTGCCCTGATCTGACCAGCATTGCGTCACGCTTCCACGTCTGGAAATGAATCGATAGAATGCACCTACAAACCCTTCGGTGGACAGTTCCATGGTTAATTCCAAATGCACGCAATGTGTGGCCGTACAGAAAAACACACAGACATACGATTTGAAAGCTTTACAACCACGGAAACGATGAGGAATCACAAAGAAAGGTCCACAAAAGTCGATAGCTACACTCGAAAAAGGTTTAAGTTGATTGATTCGATGAGCGGGAAGTGAACTCATTATGGGCGGTCTATAGGGTTGATTCTAAAACATTGCAAGCACTTGAATATGGTTCTTTGAATTGCCCGTCTGGCAGATAATATCCAAAATTGCTGTAAAAGCAGATTATGTAATGTTTTAAACCCAGGATGAAGGTATTGTCGATGAGTGGACTCGATAAGAAGAGTAGTTAAACGATGGTTACTCGAAAGTAAGACGGGGTGTTTTGCAGAATAAGACAAAAGGTCAGATTTTTGTAATCTGCCACCGACTCTAATGATATTATTTTCATCAAGAAAAGGTGAAAGTTTTCGAAAAGGTTTCGGTATTGGTTTATCCTTAGATAACGCGGAAAAAAGCTCAGAAAAGCAAGAACCTTGAACGCGTTTGATGAGAAGGTGTAACGCACTTTGCATCTCACCGGTGGTAGGAAAAACAATATTTTCAAAAATAATTTTTTGGTCCGATGGATTAGTGGGTTTTTGATAGGAATGGTTTTGAAAAAGGTTAACTATTCGAAGGACATAACAAATGATACGTTGAATTTTTGATATAGATGAATATTTGATAAGAAGCTGATCTAAGAAGTTAACGTCAATTATCGCATTGCAACAGACCTTTTGCTTTTCCTCCAGATTAATATCTCCGAAATCAATCGGCATTTTTGATTTATGAAAATCGGGCCATTCGTTTTCGGGAGACCACAAAAACGACGGTGCGTTCCACCACATGTCATGTGAAATGAGCTGTGAGGGGGTGGCCCCTCGTGACGCAATATCGGCTGCATTTAAAGCAGAAGGAATGTAGCGCCATGAGTTTGAGGGAATGATTTCTTGGATTCTACTGACTCGATTTCCAACAAAGGTTTGCCAGCGATTAGGAGGGGATGAAAGCCAGTGCAATACGACTTGCGAATCGCAGAAAGTAACGATATTTGTAAAAGTTAATTTTCCTTCATAGCTAGATAAAACGAAGTCAATTAATTCGCTTAAAAGAAATGCGCCTAGGAGTTCTAGCCTAACCAAAGTTTGTGACTTTATAGGCGCGACCCTAGATTTTGCAGATATGAGAGAAACAGATATATTGTTTTCCTCTTCTACACGAAAATATACGACGCCTGCGTAGCCTCGAATTGAAGCGTCACAGAAGCCGATGATTTGACAGGTATTGATTTTTGACAGTTTGATTTGTCGGGGTAATTGAAAATTGGAAAGAAGCGGGAATTCAGAACGAAGTTTGTTCCAAGAGTCGATGATAGAAGAATCTGGTTCTTCGTCCCAGCCTATTTTCGATATCCGCAACTGTTGCAAAGTAAATTTTGCTTGTAGCAACAAGGGACAAAGAAAACCTAAGGGATCGAAGATTGTTCCTATGATAGATAAAATAGAACGTTTAGTTGGGGGTTTGTCCTTCATTCGGCATTGATAAGAAAAAATGTCGTTTTTTGAATGCCATTGAAGGCCTAAAACTTTGATAAAGTGTGGTTCCTCCTTGTCAAAAGAGAGAGGCATTTGACGATCGGATTCTGGCAATGTTGCCAATAACTCAGGACAATTGCTTGCCCATTTTTTAAGTTCAAATCCACCCGACTTCAACAAATCATTGAGTTCCATCTGTAGGGAAAGGGCTTCAGAAAGCGAAGGGCTAGTTCCCAAGATATCGTCGATGTAAATTGACGTTTTTAGAACACTACTAGCCATAGGAAAACGTTCTTTTTCTCTCTCTGCCAGCTCATTTAATGTACGCATGGCTAGAAAATGTGAGCATGTCATGCCAAAAGTGACAGTAGAAAGTTCCCACACTGAAAGTGGGTCCTGTGGAGAAAACCTCCACAATATCCTTTGATAAGGACGGTGATAAGGATTGATAAGGACTTGACGGAACATCTGTTTGATATCAGCAATGTAGGCAATAGGATTAAGACGAAACGTAAGGAGCAAAGAAGCAATATTCTTTTGAAGTTTCGGTCCAGACAACAACGTGTCATTGAGACTAATATTCTTTGGGGTGTTTGCCGAACAATCCCAGACTACCCTTAATTTTGTACTTAAGCTTTCCGGCTTTAGTACGCAATGATGTGCCAAAAAACATGATACGTCGACTTTTGGTTGACTACATAAAACTAGACTCATGTGATTAGAATCGATATAGTCTTGCATGAAACTTGAACAGGCAGTGTACAGATCAGGATTTTTGAGTAATATATTTTCTAGAAGTAAAAATCTACGATAAGCTTGCGGATAAGTATTTCCAAGGTCAGGGTTTATTTTATCTTTAAACGGAAGATCTACCATGAATCTACCGCTCGGTTTCCGTACGACACTCGCAGTAAAAATTGATTCCGCTTGTTTTTCTTCCTTTGATAAGATTTGTTTTTTAGGCAAATGTTCGATTTCCCAAAACCTAGGTATAATGACCTCCAAAGGAGATGAATGACTCGTTAAAAAACAACTGGTTCGTTCCGTAAGATTACCTACTTCGTCAACTTTTCCCATGACGACCCAGCCAAAGATGGTTTCAAGGGCTGAAGGTTGCCCTATTTGTCCAAGAACCCTGCCCTCCTTGAATATCTGTGCGAATAGCTCGCAACCAATAACTAGGTCCACAGGTCTAGATTTGAAATAGGATGGGTCGGCAAGTTTAAGGTTTTCCAAGTGTTTCCACGGATTATCTTTCAAAGTGAATGTAGGCATATTGGAACATAGTTGTGGAACAACAATTGCTTCGAAATTAAGTAAAGGAGTGACCTGTCCTTGTGGCTAAATGTGACATTGAACGAGCCCTTTGGAAGTAGGAGAAGACATTTGATTTAATCCGAATATTTCAGTGGTGTAACTTCGCCTAGGAAGATTAAGACGCTGAATACACTTTTCACTGATGAATCCTGTCTGTGATCCAGAATCAAGCAGTGCCCTTACAGGTTGAAAATTTCCGCAACCGTCCATAACATCTATTATGGCGGTGCATAAAAGAAAGGTACCTGAAGGTCCTGAGGTATTTAATGACACATGAAGATTATTGACAGGTGGTGTGTGAATGACAGGACTAGTATCTTGGCTTCCAGAGTCTTTATTAGTTTCTAAGATATGAGTTAAAGTGTGGTGCCTTTTGCTATTGCAAGTCCTGCATGAATATTTTGATTTGCACATGTCTACCCCATGCGAGGGATAAAAACACGCTAGACATAATTTTTTCTGCTTGACGAAAGATAGGCGATCGATAGGTGAGAGGTCAAGAAATATTTGACATTTCGAAAGCACGTGACCTTGATTACACCGGAAACATTTTATTCTCGTACTTCAATTAGTTGAGGTGCCAGCCAGTCCTATAAAAGGCGAATTGGATGTTTTATAGGTAGGCTTTTTCCCAAACTGATTTTGCATAGAATTTGATTTTTGACAGGTAGCACCTTTTTGGGTGCTGTTGATTGAGGAAGTGATTCCAAAACTCTACATCTTTTTTCTAGAAATTGAAAAAGTGACTGAAAAGTGGGAATTTCGGCATTAGTATTGGCGTGACTCATTTCGAAATTTGAACGCGTCGGAATATCCAATTTTTCTAACAGAATGAAAAAAATAATAAAGTCCCAACTGTCAACGTCAAGGCTAAGTGATTTTAAAATTTCTAGGGATTCTGAAAAGGTGTCAATTAAATTACGCAATTCTTTAGCTGACTCGTTTTTTAATGTAGAGTTCATAATTGTGCTTAAAGCATTATTTGCGAGGTCTCGCTATTATTAATATCTATTGACTAATTTGTCGTAAGCAATTTTATAATTTTGATCAGATAAGCTAATCCCCGATATCAATTTTAAAGGCTCATCCTCGAGATATGAAAATAAATATTGAAGTTTTCGAACGTTACTTAGACTTTGATTTTGACCTATAATGTTATTAAAAAGATCGAAAAAGCTTGGCCATAAGTTTTTATCACCTCGAAATATGGGAATACCTAACTCTTTGAGTTTTGGAGTTTCAGATTCGTTTTGACGAACATATGGTCCCGAAAAGGATGGGGCCTCAACCGGAAATATTTCAGAGTAAACCCCCTTACACGCATAAAAATATTTACGAGCTTCTGAAAGGATCGCATCTTGCGTTTTAAACTCCTCGTCGTCCGAGTCGTCCATCAGCATAATGACATCATTATGTGCCAACATGCATTTATTGAAGGTTTCATCCAAATCGGAATACCTCACTTGAAACTCGTTTCTCGCTTTTGCGTCCGTTGCCGCGGTTTATGAAAACACATAACACTCGGTGATCGCAGATAAAAAACCCTTTCGTTTTTGTACGGCTTTTTTGATAGACATGATTTTACCTTTGAAATGACGAAATTGTCGGTTAATATACAATTAACGCTAAATTAATGCTTCTGAAATAGAAAAATGACGAATTGTCGAAAATATGCACTAATTTATCGCAATTGATGAAAAATGTTTTAATATCGAAATGATATGGAACAAATCTAATCACAGAAATGTTGTTTGTTTGTTTTGATTGATTCTCGATTTTTGTTTACTGAAGTTACCACGTGGTAAACCCTGCGTTACCATAGCAGCGGACCCAAAACAGGTGAATTGCGCCGAAAAACCGAAGGTCGAACGAAAATCTACGGTTCAATACGATTGGCAAAATTCAAGGCCGTGTGGTCGCGGAGAAAATGCGAAAATGGCTGCCCTAAAATACCGTCGAATGGATTTAATTTATTTATTCGGTTCGGAGGAACACTTTATGTATTGCCCGCAGCTAGAAAAAGGATAACTGCAATGGACTGTATATATTTTATTAAATGAAAGCGCGAACAAACATAAATATATTGATACGAAATCACGAAATAATTAAAGGTCCATAGGTTAATTGCTGGTACCCACACAACGGAAATCAGAAACAAAGCAAATGTACTCTGTCCGTCATCCAATTGTGTGGTTTTAAAATTTAAAAACAACCGCGAAATTTAGCGGGAGCTAACAGTCATGATAAAACGCCCACCAAATCCGCAAAAAACGTTTTTATTTGGCATTTTAAAAAAAGCTATTTTGGATGATCAGTTATCGCAATTCAACAAAAGTTGCCAAGTTTTACTGTATATTTAACTAACATTTAGTGAAAGACAAACGTAAAGTTTAGTACCCTTGAATAAAGAAAAAAACAATTTTTCTTGGCTAAGCGTGTGCTAATAATGTCTACGATACCGTATGCTTTCACATAAGTGGCGACATCTACTACCGTATGCTTTCACATAAGTGGCGACAATAAAAGGCAGGCAGATGAAACGAAAAACAGTACCCATGACCGTGACATAATTTTGGCCCCTAGGTCGGATCAATGCATATTGCATTTTTTTCCGCCTTCACGACGTTTTATATCGAGTCATTAGAGTGTGAGCCAAAAATACTTCAAACGCAAAGTTTAGTATCCGTGAATATAAAAAACATTTTCGTGGCTGAGCGGGCATAGAAAGAAGAAAATGCAATATGCATTGCTCCGACCTGAGGGACAAATTATGTCACGGCCGCAGTTATAGGTACTGTTTATTTTTACTCTGGTAGTTTCTTTTGTAT
This sequence comes from Aspidapion aeneum, assembly GCA_963576565.1. Lineage (NCBI taxonomy): Eukaryota > Metazoa > Arthropoda > Insecta > Coleoptera > Brentidae > Aspidapion > Aspidapion aeneum. The sequence goes on along the minus strand of OY755041.1, from coordinate 52,293,022 downwards.
TTGTAGATTTAGATGTATTTGTAGATGTCGCCACTTATGTGAAAGCATACGGTATCGCAGGAATTATTTATTAATTTCGCTTACCAATATCATAAGATGAGATTCATACACCGTCTCTGTAGCTTTACAAAAGTGTCAAATTGACCATACAGTGTTCTGAAGAGTCCCTTAAGGACGAAACAGTTAACTGTCAACACTGAATAGGTGTCCATTAGATCTTGGACCCCCGTGGGTGTACAGCTTTCGAGTTGCCCACGGAAAAATACAAGAGAAACAAAATCTTTCTATGCCCGCTTAGTCACGAAAAACTTTTGTTTGTTTTTATTCACGGGTACTATACTTTACGATAGCATGTCTTGTTTTTCCCAACATCTTGACAAACTTAAAACGTTTTGACATGCATTGACAAAAAAGATGTCCCCTGAATAAACAGTAGGTTGCATCCATATGAGAAGAATATCATGTGGGTCCTATATATTTTTCCAAAAGCCTGAGACGTAATATCTTGAAAACTAATGGGTAAAGTTTTCTGTTTCTGTTCTACTATTTAATGAATTTCTAGAAGAAGATAATTAAACACGAGTCAACGAATTTAAGAATTTGACGGGTTTTTGTTTAAATATTCTAAATCTTAAAATAAGCGTTTCAGATGCGTGTGCAGATATAAATAATCGTACTGTATTTATCAAAACATTTTTAAAATTAACAATGCGTTTGCTGGCCAGATCTAATTTTTTTTTTGTAAAAACATCAAATCTATGTAAAATTGCAAACAAGCAATATTGCAATGTAAATTACACATTTTTATGAAACATAAAATATGTGTATTATTTAACAATCATTTGAAGAGACATGCAAACATAGTAAAAATCTTGAAGGTAGCAAAAACAGGAAATAGCCAACTAAAGAGCAAAGAGACCTACAGGGAAACCAGAAGACAGCTATGAAATTTGATACGTACGGAAATAAATTAAATATTCGAGCGCAAATGCCACGATATAAATACACACGTAGGAGGTACGCAGGGTTCTGACATATGGAAGTTTATTCCTACGGTAAAAAACTCAACGAAAGAAAAAGTAAATATTCAGATCATCAAACCGGAACAATGGACCGAACACTACACGGGACTACTTCTGGAAACGCCATCCGAATATGTGGCAGTCTCTCCGAGGAGAGACATAGAAGTACATGGAGAGGAAGTTTTTATCGAAAAAGTAATGATAAAGGATAGTATTAAAAGGCTTAAATCCGGAAAAGCTAGCGGACCAGGGGGAATATACGCTGATGTGCTCAAAAATGGATCAGAGAAGCTACTAGAAAATTTCACATATGCCATCAATCAATGCATGATGATTGGAAAAAAGCATTCATATCATCAATACATAAAAAAGAAAACAAGCTGGATTGCAATAATTATAGAGGAATTTCAATTACTAGTACTCTAAGTAGATTGTACGGTACGATTCTTAGAAATCTAATTAAGAATAATTGTTTTTGATAAACAAGAACAAGAAGTGCGAAGTGGGTTTCATGCAAGCAGATCTTAGATTGATACTGTTTGAGAAAAATAGTGCCAGAAATATTTTATCTTTGTGAACCTACAAAAAGCATTCCAGCCGTTCCAGTAGAAAAATTATGGACAGTGTTAAAATAAACTAATATCGATCATACATACATACAAGTGAAAAAACTATACAAAGGGTTAAAATCTAAAATTAAAATTGGAAATCGACTTTCAAAAGAATTCCTGGTAACGACAGGCTTAAGACATGGTTGTTGTATCTCTCCAACTCTTTTTAAAATATATATCGCAGTGACTCTAAAAAACTGGAAACGTACTAACCACCGATTTACCATATACACATTACAATTTGCTGACGACCATTGAGTTCTATAACTAGGGCATAGAAGTCAATGCTGACGACCAAGTAATTGTAGCTAATGATAAAGAAGACATTTAGTACATGATAAGAAAGTTAACAGTAGAATACCAAAAGTGGGGGTTTACAGTGAACGTGGACAAGATACAGTACCAAAAAAGATCAGTACTCATATATTGGAAGCAAATCAACTGAGTTAGAACTAGACAATGGACAGACAATATCTCCATGCAATGAGTAGAGTATGTATACTAGGATGTACAGCTAATTTCAAAGAAATCTGATATGGTATTGACATGACTTTGATAGAATAACATTGAAATGAAATCAAATTTTGGCAGTTTTTTTTTTAAATTAGGTGTTCCTTTGATAAACTAGGAGCAGACTGTAAAGAACTAGAAAAAATAATAGTAAAAGCAAAAAAGGTTATTGGATGTCTTAACAGACTTTTATGGAGCAGAGAGATAAAAAATAATGTAAAATTTAACATTTTTATGAAACAATGGTGCAAAAGTGCTATTGTATGTAATAGAGACTTGTCGTGAAACAAAAAAATACAAAGCAGAGATGGAAAGTGTCGAAATGGATGCAATAAAAAGATCAATGGAAATATCTAGTACAGAAAGCCTAACGGATGATATCACTAAAAGACAACTGATATGGTAAGGCCATGTACAACGGATGAACGACGAAAGATTACCAAAGCAGGTTCTAGAGTGGCAACCAATATGGCGCAGAAAAAGTGGGCGTCCTAAACTGGAATGGCAACCAATCCAAAGATCAATAAGTCCAAAAAACCTGACAGAAGATGATTGAAGGAGATGGAGAATAAGCGTCGGACAACGTAGAAAAACGTTCTAGACCGACATAGTAGTAGTTATTGATAACAAATTGCATCCCAAAAAAGTTATTGTTACCTGAATTGAAAAACGCCACAACTATATTGCATTCCAAGTAGATTTCAATGGGCTTTGCTACGTTCGGTGTTTAGCCATCAAAATTGAAGGAAATTTGGCAAGTTTATAGGTTTTTGGCTTTAAAGAAAGTTCAAGGCTAAAATATTACAACTAATCTATTTAACTCCACCAAGGATAACCAAACCTATACTCTCAAAACTAATTAAACTAACTTACTCTTTAAAAACTAACTAAACTAACCTAACTTAACCCACTACTGTTTAGGGAAAATCCGTAGGTCGCAGAAATATCGAAACGAGTGAAAAATATGAAATCGCTTTGATAAATTCCAATTTATATTAGTAAAATCAGTTATTAGTAATAAATCATTATTTATTAAAATAATCACACTTCCCCCATATGCAGATGGGCGTTGTTTTACTTAACTAATGATAACGCGGTAACACTGTAACAATACATTCAATTTTATTTTACTACAAGCCCAGCCTACCTAACAACCTACACGTAAATTGAATATACAGGGTGTCCCAGATAATAGTAACTAGTTTGAACCGACTAGTGAATGACCACTTAAAGAAAGAGTCATTTTAAAATGTCTGTTAAAAAAGTTTTGACTTTCAAAGAAAATTAAAATGATGGTTGGAAAATGTGTTTATTCATTTATAATTTTCTTGTAAATAAAATACTTTGTATAAGTTTGTTTCAAAGATTTATAGCCCATCGCACCGACTTTTTTTTTCGTTACCTAGCCTTAAGTGTTCCTTATTAAGTCATATTATAATTATATTATGAAACGCTTTAAGCTAAGTAACGAGAAATAAATGGATCCATGACGGATCTGATACATATACGTAATTATGTATGTGCAAGCTGTGCTTGACAATTACACTTGCTTAACTCGGCTTGGTTAAGCAGCGGGATTAAAGTAAAAAGTTTACTGCCAGGGAGTAGCCTCACTCCCTGCAATGACCAAGAAGGCTTATCCTCTCTTTTTATACTACAAAATTGTTATGGTTCGTGTTAAATTATAAAATATAAAATTCCATATAATGTGTTGCTTTATAAACTAAATAATTTATATAATTTAAATAGGTAAACTTGAGAAGGTTAGTTTATGTTATTAAAACCTAATTTCTCAAGATCACATATGTTTAAATAATAAATTTAATTAAAAATGAAGATTTTTGAAAATTGGTAAAAAAAGAAAATCTGTTTAATTATTAAACATTTTCCCCTCTCTCCAGAACGGGTGACTGTAGGGACCTCAGGTTTGAATAATGCTGATGATATGGTAGGTAGGTATCGAAATAGGTACTGCTGCTTTATAAGGTGGGTCAGTTTCTTAAAACTGCTGACAATGAATCTAGGCATCTGTTGTGTTTGGATTTTGCGGTCATCGTACGTCGTCGAACTTTTCGCTGTGGCGACAAATTGTTTCTGTTGAAAAATATTATGATCTATTGTTATTGTTGTTATTCCCTTACTATTGTAAGTGCCATGAAGAAATTATAAATTGGGAGGCAAGAATTTAAAAATGTTTTGTTGCATATTTACAATGGCAAAATGTTTATGACTTATTTGTCATTTTTTCTTCCGCCTTCTCAGTAACTTTTGATTTGGAATGTTTTTTCTTTTGGGTTGTTTTTTAATAACTATTCCCTGCTACTTGTTTTAAACTTTTTAGTATGTCTTCTTGACTTTTTGTTATTCTTGGACTTGCTTTTTATTCTGAAGGTATTTCGGGTTAAGCATAGGATAGGCACCAATTTTCTTTTTGGCTTTAAATTGAGGACTTCTGCTGACTGTATGTTTGGTTTTTTTTAAATGTTCTTGTTTTTGAGTTTGTTCAGTTGAATAAAGTTGCTTATTTTATAGTTTGTCTTTGTTTCTTTGCTTATTTCTTTATCTTTGAGTGTATACATTTTCTTTTCTTAAAAACTGAAAAAAGTCTTCGATGTGGGAATTTTGTTTTGAAACCCTTGGAACTAACTATGGTACGACTTCTCTAGTTTAAACGTCAATTTCTTTGACAATAATTTCATCAATGGTAGATCCCAAGTTTCTGTATTTTGCCCAGAGGTTTGAATGTCTCTAAGGCACTCACGGCTCATCTCATAAAGCTGGTGTAATTCTTTAACTGTTTCTTTATCCATACTTGGGATGTCTCGGATATCATCTAAATAATCCATAATGACGTTGGAATCTGAAAAATTTCACTGTACTTAAAATCAGCTGACGGGCTCTTGTTCAACTCTTCGATTCTTTTAATTAAGTACTGAAGGACTTCGTTCAATGTGGCCAATCTGGCTAGTTTGCAGTTCACCCATTCATGGTGTAAAACATACGTCTGGACATCCCATTTCTGGTAAATTATGTTTATGATTATTGGCTCCCATTGACTTTAATCGCTTCTAAAAACTCCAATAGATCTTCGGCATATAGCAGAAGTTGTTTTAATTTTTGGACTGACGCATGCTCCATTATACGCATGTCTAGAAGGCAATCTAGAAGGTGTGAACCCATTTTGTTTTCTTTCTATGCTTTTTCCAATCATTATGGTCGGTTGGCTTTCTGTACTGGTTTCTTCTTAATGCTTTTTGTTTTATGGCTTTATTTTTTATCTGGACATTTAGGCTTCTGTAGGCCTGACGGAAAGTTGGCTTTTCTGATTAAGTTTGGCTTTTTGTCAGTGGACTGGCTATGTGGCCGGACTGTGGTGGATAGGAGAACGGTGTGTCCCCTGGTTGTGCCTTTTGGTTGGGCTGGTCTATCGCTTATTCGGACTATGGTGGACTGGTAATTGATCTATAGTTGAACTGTTCAGACTGACTGGCGGATGGTCGGACTTTCTTGTTGAAGGTCTCTCTTGTGGACGGTTGAAGCTCTCTTGCGTATTGGCTTCGGACAGGACAAGGTGTACGGATAGTCGTACTGGCAGGTGGACGGCTTTTTGAAGCTTGTAGAATGGACGGACTTTCTCGTGGAAGGTCGCTTTTGTGGACGGTTGAAGCTCTTTTGCGTAGTGGCCTTGGACAGGACAAGTGTACGGATAGTCGTACTGTCAGGTGGACGGATTTTTGGCAGCTTGTAGAATGGACGGAGTTTCTCATGGAAGGTCGCTCTGGTTGAAGCTCTCTTGAATAGTGGCTTCGGACAAGTGTACGGATAGTCGTACTGTCAGGTGGACGGTTTTTTGAAGCTTGTAGAATGGACGGACTTTTTCGTGGAAGGTCGCTCTGGTTGAAGCTCTCTTGCGTAGTGGCTTCGGACTGTACGGACAGTCGTACGGGCAGGTGGATGGACTTTCTCGTGGAAGGTCGCTCTGGTTGACGGTTGAAGCTGTCATGTCTAGTGGCTTCAGACAGGACAAGTGTACGGATAGTCGTACTGGCAGGTGGACGGCTTTTGATGCTTGTAGAATGGACGGACTTTCTCATGGAAGGTCGCTCTGGTTGAAGCTCTCTTGAGTAGTGGCTTCGAACATGACAAGTGTACGGATAGTCGTACGGGCGTGTAGACGGTTTTTGACGCTTGTAGAATGGCTGGACTTTCTCGAGGAAGGTCGCTTTGGTTGAAGCTCTCTTGAGTAGTAGCTTCGGACAGGACAAGTGTACGGACAGTCGTACCGGCAGGTGGACGGCTTTTGATGCTTGTAGAATGGACGGACTTTCTCATGGAAGGTCGCTCTGGTTGAAGCTCTCTTGAGTAGTGGCTTCGGACATGACAAGTGTACGGATAGTCGTACGGGCGTGTAGACGGTTTTTTGACGCTTGTAGAATGGATGGACTTTCTCGTGAAAGGTCGCTCTGGTTGAAGTTCTCTTGAGTAGTAGCTTCGGACAGGACAAGTGTACGGACAGTCGTACAGGCAGGTGGACGGACTTTATCCGGCTCAAAGGACCAATGTGCAAGCTGTGCTTGACAATTACACTTGCTTAACTCGGCTTGGTTAAGCAGCGGGATTAAAGTAAAAAGTTTACTGCCAGGGAGGAGCCTCACTCCCTGCATTGACCGAGAAGGCTTATGGTACAGTAAACTAAGTGGGTATAGTGAGAACAACTATCAAATGTTGAATCTGCTTTATTGAGATAAATCCTCTCTTTTTATACTAAAAAATTGTTATGGTTCGTGTTAAATTATAAAATATACAATTCCATATAATGTGTTGTTTTATTAACTAAATAATTTCTATAATTTAAATGGGTAAACTTGAGAAGGTTAGTTTATGTTATTAAAACCTAATTTCTCAAGATCACCTATGTTTAAATAATAAATTTAATTAAAAATGAAGATTTATGAAAATTGGTAAAAAAAAGAAAATCTGTTTAATCTTGTAATTAAACAATGTATATGATCTGATACCTTCCTAGCTAGCCTATTAGCACAAGTGAAGCTATGATAATCAGCCTTGAAAACACTTTTTTGTAAATATCTTGAAAACTAATGCCTCTACGAAATTTTTGGTTATAACACAAATTATTGAGCAAAATGTAGTATATTCTATAAACCGCATATTGATGCGATGCTCCGTTAAAAAGTTAGCATTTTTTAAATTGTTTAATTGTCAAAAACTGTTATTAGCATCAATGGATTTTCACCAAAAACTAATCAGCTCGTTAGAGTGTCGAACGCTATTTTACCTGAAAATTTTATGAAAATCGGTTTAGCGGTTTAGGAGCTATCGTGTTACAGACAGAAAAAAAATTCACACACACACACACCTAGACAGACGTCACGACGATATTGATAGGATAGGTCAAAATAAACTTAAATAAATAATTTTCGGCGTTGTCTGAAAAAAAATCCTCAATACCTTCTCTAGCCATTGCGGTGCGGGCTAGGAAGGTAAAAAGTCGGTCAAATGGACCCTTAATCATTTTTAAGGCAAATTGCACACAAACTCAGTAAATGACCAGTCGCCACCAGTGAATGACCCGTAAAAAACCAGCAAATTACCACATAATATTATGTTATATAATATAATATATTTACATACCGAGCCGGTAAGGTGAGGTTTGGAATTACACTCAGTATAACTTCTTTATTATTGAAAATAAAGGGCTGTATTAAATGGACAATATATTTGGTTAAATATGACGAGGTTAACAACCATAATATTTTTCTCTATCCTTCGCTATGTACAGGGTGTAACAGCGAAGTCATAGATTTAGATTCCAAAATAGAAATCTAAAAATCAAAATTTAAATAGAAAACAAAATCATACAATGAAATCCAACACAAAATTGATATCAAAATAAAAATAGAAACAAAATTTAAGTTAAAATAAAATGCCATGAAATATTTCCACTTACAAAAAATTTTTACCAATCGGTTACAAAGCAAAAAAGTTATGTTAGGTTAGTTTTTTTAAATATTGTATATATTATATTAGCCATCTTATTTTCTGTGCGTCAAAACTTCATAAGCAGTTCATTTTTCTTGAGGACCAGTGGCGGAACTAGGCCCTAAAAATGGGGAGGGGAACTTGTAGGCTCTAAAATTTGGGGGTGCCCAAGAACTACTTAAATTATGACCTTTTTATAAATATTTACCATTTAACTCACAAAAGTTGGGGGGGGGGGGGGGGGGGGTTTGGGATCTTAAAGGTTTCCCCGAGGGTTCCCCCGTAGATCCAGGTTGAGCTCAACCTGATCAATCGTCCCTTTGCTCAAATGATATTTTTTTAAACAAAAGTTCACCAGTCATTATACTGGATTAACTAGTGAATGACCACGGGGCAGTCATTCACTGAATTTCTCAGTTTTTACAATACCAGTAGAAGACCACTTAAAAAATATATGTCTTTAAGGTTAATTAAAATTTACAACCTAAAAAATACTTACTTTAACATCCTTTCTCGCAGTTTAAGTAAACATAATAGTCTTACAATTTTTATAGTATTTTTTTGCAAAATTAATAAGCCCTGTGCTTCGGTTACCTTAATATTTTTATATTAACTTTTTGCGCCGGTACACACACGCGTTTTTCTACCGCGCGGTGTCGCTGCGTTACCGCAATTGCGGTCCGTGGTGCCGGTACACACACGCGTTTCTCTGCGCAGCGGTACCGCGCGGCAGAAAAACCGGCGCTTTAGTAAACATAAACAGCTGTACTTTTGATTGACATTTACAAAACACTGTCTGTTATGCATGGTTGCCAAACACATAAGGAAGTTGGGGAATATGGGAAGGATCTTATTGCAGAATATTTTATTTATTTAGATTTTTCACAATTCTAATAATACAAAAAACAGCACAGGAGTAGTAGGCTTAAGCGGGTGCTGGACCACTTTTGAGGAGGGAATGACCTTGAATGACCTTGACGGTTTGAAATTTTTGTGTGCAGATGAGTTTTTTTTTTTACCTTGAAAAGTTATGAAGGTTAGAAATTTTTGAATGTAAAATTTTTGTTTGCAGAAGCGAATTGGTCTAGTGGTGTTTTTGAACTTCAAACAGTTGTGAAGGTCGTTATTTTTTATGTAGAGGTCAATAGTATGAGTCGTATTTTTGATCTAGATATGATATTGTAATTATTTTGTATGTAGAGGCCAATAATCGGAGTGGTTTTTTGCCCTTGATATGATATCGCATAGTTGCGAAGGCCATTTTTCTTTGTGTGGTTAGTCAAATTGTGCGAGTGATATTTTTAACCTTGAGAATGAATGGCCTTGAGCCCAAATTTATTACCCAACACACAAGTTTAAGTCAAGATCGCATATATTGTAAAAGAGTGGGGGTTAGTAAACACAAATTTTATTTAAAATTTTAAAGTGTTGTTGTTTTGGTGACGGTATTTGATGAGACCACTACATTTAAAGTATTTTTGCCCAAACGCATTCTTAAAACGATAAAAAGTGATTTTGTGGAAACGGTCAACAAGAAGAGTGTTGAAAAGTATACTTTAACATATTTGGGACAAGTGGCTACAAGTTTGAAAAACAGTAAAGCTCTATTTGAATTTGGAAAGCTGAATATTATTAAAATTTACATCAAAGAAGTTTTATAAGATGCCATGTCAATAAAGAAGAAGGTGAAGACGAGGATGAGAAATAAGTTCGCCGCTATAGTGAAACTTTATGTGAATTTAAAAACTAGAAACATTATGCTGTAGGCAGTACTGCAAAAAAAAATACAATGGCGTGGTTGCATTTTAAAGAGTATTTAAAATTTTATGATTTAAATGGTGGTGTTGATTACTTAAAAGAAGCTTTTTACGACTTACTTTTTGAATCTGAACATGACCAAGTTTATGGTGGTGGTTGGTTGAAAAATTAACAAGAGTTTCAAAGTTTGAGGAAAAAATATTCATTAGCTATTAAACATATAAAAAAAATACATAACAATATTGAGATTTTTGTTATTTTAAATTATTTCAATTGGATTTAATTCAGGAAGTGTTTCGTATTAGAACATATCGTCGGTATACTGGCAATATCCACTAAGACAATTTTTGTCGTTTTTAAAATATTTGCATATTCATATTGAAAAATACCATATCTTTATGTTAGTAAAACCAGCCATGATTAAACCTGGCTGACAAAATGAAATTTGAATAAATTTCAATCAATTTCAAAATTGTGTTCCGAATATCAGAATTTTCAAAATGCGATTTTTTCAAAACTTTTTTGACTTAGTGTATATTGCCAGTATACCGATGATATATTCCCTGCAATAAAATAGATAAGTTTTGTTAGTGTATTAATTCAATATTTTTGAAATTAACAAAATTAGAGTTATACTCTTAAACATTTTCTATCTTTGAATGTAAATAATAGTAAACAATGTTGTAGAAAGAATAGTATATAATATAAATAATAAACACAAATTTTTTGCAAACAATTTTGTTTTATTTAACTTATGACAAAAACAAAATATATATTTATAAATTATATGACCAAGATGGTGTATAGCCTTTTTTCAAATAGTGACTTGTATTTACTATATCTTACAATGTCACCTAATTTAAACCTGAATTTTTTAGATGCTATTTTTATATTTTTATTTATAATGGAATTAAAGTACACGGCTTAACGTCAATAGGTCTCATACTAATAGTTCTGTGAAATGTGTTGTTGTATTTTTTAACAACATCTTGCAAAACATAAATCAACTTATAGCTTTGTAATGCAGAGAACTCTTTATAAAGATTTGTTTTTAAAGTTCTAATTACTATTTCCATCAAGGACACTCAAAGGATAAAGTTAAAGTGGTGGTTGGCGAGTTTATTATAAAATGAGCTGTAGCTCATCAAACAGCATTTTGTAAAACTCGTTAACAACACGCAAATAATAACTAAAACAAAATTCTTAAACAAATAGTATTCTGCTAATTCCCCCAAAAATATAATAGCCTTGCCTAAGAAGTAAAAAAATTACAAATAAAGAATCCTTCCAAACAACCCAATACCCGAGAACAGTAAAAAAACCGCAGGTGTTTACAGCTGCAATTTTGTCCCTAACACGAAACAATTACTTAAATATTTTTGTCCAAAAAGGTTGTTAATTCTTTTAAAAATTTTTTGGAGCTGTTTATAAAATATGTAGAGAAAACCCGTATTTTAATTTATCATTTCCGCAGTGTTTGAGGCCATTTACCCGAAAAGACAGATTTTTTTATCTTTAAATGTAAAATAATAATGAAAAATGTTGTAGGATTAATAGTATATAATACAAATGAGAAGAAAAATACAATATATATTTATAAATTATATTAGGTTGGCATATGGGCACCTAGGCTCACCCTAGATACTATAGTTATAGAGTCCATGTGAGCTAATATATCTAAAAACTTAAATATATTTTATTCAACTCCAGACTTAATTACGTTTCGTTTGATACCACACAAGCCATGTTTTGTATTAAATTCTAATTTTTCAAATCTACCCCCACCCTTTTTTTTAAAGCCTAAAATGTATTTTGTTTACATCCAGACTTAATTACCTTTCGTTTGATTAAATTTAATTTTTAAAATCTACCCCCAGCATTTTTTTTTACTAAAATTTATTTTGTTTAACTTCACATAACCTGTAGATTTTGAAATCTACCCCCACCCTTTTATTTGGTTTGGGTTTGGTGTGTAACAGGGGCCTGTGTGTGACAGTGATACTGTCACTTCAAGTGGCCAAGGCTTAAATGTTGTAAGCTACCAACTTAGGCTACAACTTATATAAATTATAAAAAGATTAAATGTTACTATATGTTATTAAATTTACACGATCTCGAAAGGGAATTTGACGGTTCTTGGAGGAAAATTATGCTATAAACGTTTTTCTCAAATGTATAACTATTGTAGGATAATCATACATACCTTTTCAATTTTCTTCTTGTAGCTTCACACTTTCACTTCTTGTATTTATTAGTTGAATATCGACTTTTTACTTCTATTAAACTTTTGTATTCAAATATTTACACTTCTTAAACTTTTAGGTTCTATAAACCTTTTATATATTTGTTGTAAATATATATATTTATCAACATCTTAAACGTTGATTGAATGAGTGAAACTATTCAATCAACTGTTTAATTTACTTAATATTACTGTTTAGGTTTGGGATATGTTATTAATTAAAAATGCCGATTTTAGGGCAACGAATGGTTTGTATTTTGTTGTTAAAAAAACCATAAAACAGTTAAACACATTATTTCAAAACACTGGAAACAGTAATAATTAATGACTTAAAAATCAATAAACTCCAAAAGAAAAGACTAAAATAATTATGAATAATAAAGATAATAGCTTATACAAAGTTAAAATAATTGATAAATTTCCCCAGTTAAAATAAAACCCCCCTTAAGAAGTGTGAATGAAAGCGTTACGTACCAAGCAAAAGCAAACTAAAGAGTGACGTCTCTGACGACTTTCGAAAGTTTCCCGTCTCAGTTAAAGCGACCCTGCGCTTGAAGGGACAAATATCTTGGCGTTGATTGGCTAGAATTCTACTCCCTTTCGCCTTGGCGAGAAAGAGATAGACTGCGCTTTAAGCGGTCCACTAAGAGACAAAATAGCAATGCAAGCCAGACTTAAAAACCCGTTAGAAAGTAAAATTACACAGTGTGTTTTTTTAAATTGAAAATAGTTTAAAATTTGTTTCCAGTTACAAAATAAGAATTATTTTGATGTTAGTGGCTCAAAGGACATATTAGCCGAATACAACTTTTATTAAAATACAGCGAACCTGAAAATATGCCTAAAAACAAGTCGCCGAGGTGCCATAAATTTTACTTAATCTTAACCTAGTCTTGCATATAATGAATGCCTGTTGATGTCAAAACAATATTTAATTAAAAATCTTTAAAAACTTATAAATGGCAAAAATACCATATATGCTCAAATCCCGTTTTGTTACATTACTCCCCCTGATTAAGCATAAACAATTTTTTTTAAACGCAAGTCGAAATAAAATGGTTTATAACAACAAGCATTAAGTAGTGCAGACAACACAAATGTAAACTAAAACTATAACGCTCTTCGTTTCTATTTTTCTACTCTGGATATCTGATGGTCAACAAACATTCTGGCTGGAAAAAATTTGAAGTTCCATTCTGGAACAAAACAGCAACACTGGATCAGGTACAATATCTTAGATCAGCTAGTCAGCAACAAACATGGTGAACGATCAGTAGACTCCAAACAGTACTGAAAGAATCTGAATATCAGTGCAGCTTAATAACAACGATAACTTAAACTAAATGAGGGCAAAATAAAATTGACAAATAATCCGAAAAATATATATAGAAATATATCATTTTAACACACATTGCTTGAAAACTACTACATTAAGGTATATATTATATACACGCTTATGCAGAAATATGTGGAGACAAAAAAAAATGATTTAAGTTAACGTATATAAATTAAGGGAGTCTCCAAACCAAACCGTTTCCTCCATAGTGTTAAACAAACACTAGGTACGCAGCAAGAGCTGAGTTTCCACATTGGCCATCTTTGAAACTAAGGGTGAACAGCAGACTCTGTATTGAATTTGGAAAGAAGTATCCAATTGCAGGTTTGCACAGCGACGGTAAGAAGACGTCGATTGTAGTGATGATGGCTGCTTGGCATATCTAATGACTTTAATGGTGGAATGGCTGCTTGGTTGATTAAACTGTTTGTGGAAGAAATTTGTTGGTTGGTTGACAACACTTTGCAATAGCTGACCTAAAAATAAAATAATTTTAATACAGGAAAACAATGTTTTTAATAACAATAAACCAACCTTATGTAAAACAAAATTATTTGTTTAAAAAAATATTATTTAAAAGAATAAAAAAAATTTTAAATTTTTTGATTTTATGATTATATCTCATAAATAAGTTTTAGGTGATCTAAAACTTGTTAGACAGTAAAGAACCTACAAAAGGTTGTCTAACCCAAAAAACGTGTTTGCATAAAAAAACAAATTTTAAAATAAAGATAAAAGCAAGAAATTACAAACACTAACTGAAATATTAAAATTGATTATTTTAAAACTTTAAAACAGATATATTTATACCGAACAAAATACGTTTACTTGACCATAATTTATAAAAAATTCAAATACTTTAAGACAAAACTAATTTACAATAAAGGATTGACAATATTTGACAAAAAACTAAAAAAAAATTAAGTTGGTTTATTGTTTTCATTGTAATACAAAAAAAACAACCCTACCAGGTTAACACAATAAACTTTAAAACAAACATGGAATACTCTATCGAAGCAAAAACAAATCACATAAAAATAACTCATGTGATCAAAAGAATAACTGAAAATAAATACAAGTTAGCAAAAACAAACACAAAATGATACAAAAACTGAAATACAAGTTTTTATCATAGTTAAGATTTTAATGATATAAAAATTTTAAATTTTATAAAGAAAATCAATTAGAACAAATCAAATACAATGATTCAATATAGAACCAATCAATAAAAAAGAATTCATGAACAAATAAAAATAGAACAAATCCAGCCAGATGAATATACACATTTTCAAAATCACAGAATAAAGCTGCTCCTAGAATTTTTCACATTTTTTCCGAATTTTCTTTAAAATTTCTTTCCTGATACATTATCTTTTTCAATGTAAACTTTCTTTTCCATAGATCTTGCTAAATAATTTTTCTTTAAACATGAAAAATATTCTTCCTTTCAAATTGATTTTCGGTGTGATTTTAGTATGTTTGAAAATGATAAGTTGGGTTTCCATTCTCTAACTAATTTGCATTTTATTTTATTTTCCAATTAATTGTAAGCTGGTTTTACACAATTTTGAAAATCTAAGAACAGCAGCAAAACAAAGTAGGTTAATATTGATGTCATTGTTTGAAAATTAGACATCTTTGCTTCAAAATACTTGACTTAATGTAAGCAAATGTTTTTAAACTTGACCAATTTAGGTTTTTATCGAATTTCATGCGCACATAGGTGGCGATAGAGGATTTTAAAGTGCACGAATCAAAACAAACAAAATAAAATAATATTAGTTGATAATAAAATTTTAAATAAAATTATGTCTTATTATATTCCAATTGAAGCAAATGACAAAAAAAAAATTAAATTAAACAAAAATGACAGTTGATGGTTGCTTCAATCTACTCTTTTTGGTGTTATGAAAAGAAAAAACTCTCTTGGGTGAAAAACTCATTTCTTATTTTTCCAAAACTGCTAAATAAGAACTAATTACACTCCAAGAAGGCAAGGGCTTGCTATTTTAGGTATTACATACTGTTTTTTCAATTTAATAAGTTGACAAAAAAAAAACAAAAGGTATCTTAAACGATAAGGTTCTTTAGATAACGCAAGACTTAAAATGAGCAAATATTTTAAAAAATAATAATAAAAATAATAATAAATGAAATAATGCTTGCTAATATATGAAAAACAAACACTGATCTTAGAAAGACTAAGTTTTACGCTAAGTTTTCCTTAAACGCTCAACTAGTGATTTAATGATTTGATTATTTACGTAAAAAGTATATATAAATTACTTTTTGTTTATCATTAATAGAGTCAATTATGTATAGGCTTTAGTTAATAGCAACAAAATATATTTAAAGATGATAATAGAAATAAAAATAATACAAAAATAATAATTTAGGTGTTCTTGATTTGTGCTATGGCTGTGCACTAGCATATCATTTTAATAATGACGTTATAGAGAATATTTTTATTTTATCGATTAACTAGGAGAGCAAACAGAAAGGAACAGACTAACAAAAAAAAACAAAACATTTTTAGAAAAAGACAACACATTTTTGTGATTTGTCATAGTTACCAAAAGAAAAGTTTTACAAAAACAATTGTACTCATAGAGTAAAAGAAAAGTGGAGATTTTTTTTTAAGTTGTTTAAAATAGTGTAGATTTTAAAAAAAAATCAAAATAAAAAAAAATATATCAAAATTTATCCTTAAAAATGGAATTTGCTTGGCTTAATTGGTACAAACTGTACTTAAAGTTCATATAGTCGAATATTTTCCATATAGGAGAAAAACATAAAAAATTAAATATTGTTTTATTGACAAACAATACAAAAATTCAAAAATAGTTTTACACAATCAAATGTTATTAATTTGGATAATATTGATTTTATCAAGTTATAATATAATGAGAAGAGAAAAAAAAATAGAAAAATGTATCTTAGCAATGTTAAGATTGCTATGATAATATCCAATTGGATTAGAGAATGACTTCAAAATGGAAAAAAATATATATATATGTACACAAATCGAAAAATTTTAACCGTTGATGACGTAGTTTTTATTCGGTTTATGGGATCTTAGAAAAGCACTGATTAAGAGCAAATGATCCCCATTTAAAAAAAAACAAAGCTTTTTGAAATAATGGACTCTAAAATACACTATATATAATCGATTTTACGTTAATACTTTAACCAATAGGTGTTGATTTACTATAACACACATATCCATCACAAAAGAACAAAACCAAAAGGCATGTGTGGATTTTAACAAAAAACAAAAATGATATTTTGTTTCTTTAAAATATAACAAAAATAAAAAAAACAATTAAAAGTTTACAAAATATCTAAAATGTTCTGGTCACTAGAAAAAGAAAATGACTTTACCAAAATAATCAAAAGTTAAGTATTGGACTTTTTCCGTGTAACACAAAAAAACAAGATTAAAATTACACTTGATCAAAATAATAAAAAGTTAGGTATTGGACTTTTTCCGTGTAACGCAAAAAATAAGATTAAAATTACATATCTGATAGATGATTAATGCAGATATTATCTGAAAAGACACATTTTGCTTCTACTAAAGCAAAGCACAAAAGAGATTAAAGAATTGGGATTCACGTATAATAATAGGTTACAAAAGCTCTGTATACCTCCAGATAGAACTGTGGCATAACGCGATAGAGACACTGTCTCTAAGTCCAGCAATTGTTATGCCAACTACCAATCTCCACAGCTAATTAGCTATTTTTTTATAACATTTGTGCTTATGCACTTAGTTTTTATGGTAATTAGTTTGACGGGTAACATTTTACACAAAAAAAACAGTTGTTTGGTGTACACTAAAAATTTTTTTATACAAAGATTTTATTTACTTGATTTTAAATATACTCTTCCATTAAGATGTTTTTGATTTAAAACTTTCTAATTCAAATGAGACTTTTTCGTTAGTCTATAGGTGTTATCACTGCTAAAGCCAAAGACAGTGGTTTAATTTATAAAATTTCAAGACAAAATAAAATATATAAATTTCATAATGTAAATATTACCAAACGACATAAAGATTAGCTTAAATGGCTTACAACCCTATAAAGTAAAAAGAGTAAAAATTTGATCATAAAATTTTATAATGAAAGAAAACACTTCTTTATTCTGCTGTTCTTGTCTGTTTTTCCAATCTCTGATTATTTCTTGATGTTAATATCTTTTTTTTTTAATATCACTGATAAAAATATAACGGTTTTTATTTGATATGGCATGACTCAAGAGTCGTCTACTCTTTATGGTTGTATCCTTTAGGTTTTTCCTATTCCTATACCATTAAACACTAAATTTCTAAAAATCCTAACTTTTAGTTACTATCTCAAATATTATTTAATTAACCTATTTTATAACCAAGTAAGAAAAATTGTCCAAATGTCTACCATAAAACCTGTTTTAAAATAATATCCCTTCATCACTTCAACACAGGTTTCAAAAACGTATAGTGACTCTTGTATACCAAATCTAAATCATATTTCGTCATAATAAAAAAGAATAGGTAGATCTACCATTTTTATATTGAAAATTGTATTGTGAAATATAAAATGTATTCAACGACAACGCTTTTGTCTCCCTAATTAGAAAACAAGACACTGTGAATTCCACACTTACAGGTAGTGGCCACATTCTGAAGATAGAAAATCACAGGTGTATGACGAAGAAAGAAACTGCTCTACATCTTCGTGTTAAATAAATTTTTCGGTCTATTGTTTATCCAGTATAACTAAAAAATGAGTTCCCGACATGACGAAATAGAAAATTACCTAGGTCTCTTACTGGAATCTACTAGGTGTGACGTCACTGTCTTCATTAACCTACCCTGATATAACTTTTTATTCGTTTCATAGGTAAAGTTTTACCTCTACCTTGAATAGTTTTTCCCAAATTTAAATTCCCATTTTTACAAAATTATTTGACTTGAAAGAAACCCAAAAATCCAACCCATATATTTTTCCGCTGTTTTAGACCAGTTCACCTGTAGACCATGTAAGCTATAACATGACGATTATTAATTCAGTAGTTTTCTTGATAAATATTGGTTAAAACATTTAACTGACTATACCGTAACCCTATCTTTCAAAATTGAGTTACGATATTAGGAGATACGGCAACAAACAAAACAAATATAGACCAATAGCAAATTTTAATTAAAGGTATACCATTGAAACACCCTCTCGAGTGGAGAAGAAAAATTTTCCCAATTTACTCCTCAGCCTTCTTCTCAATGACTGGGGAGTTTAAAATCCAGCTAAAAACACTCATTCCATAAAAAAACATTTTATAAAATAATCTATAATATAATGATACAAACAGCGAAAAAATTAATTCGCCCTCGTCTTACAAAAAACAACAAAAGAAAAAGAAAACGCGACGATTCCACTTGGCGAATTATTATTGGTCTATTGTTTTATAACATTCCTTATACATCAAAAGATGCATATAACAAACACAGATCCATTTTGCCATACCATATAGCCATATCAAAGTTACGTTAAAAGAAAATTCTAGGACGCTTTAATTCAAAAATACTTCCCTCTCACATATTTACTCAACAGATAGTAATAGACTTTTGTCATTTATAAAAATATCTCAAAAATTACTAAACAATTTTATAACAAATTGTTCTTAAAAACTTTCAACTTGATGTGTCAGTCATTTACAACTCAATACAAAACAATAAAATTCCTGAAAATAAAAATATTAATTAAGTAAAATTTTTGAGGGAAGTCGAAGAATTGTAGACCTCTACAGTTGTTGAATGTCATGGTCTTCACCTATAAAAGAAAACGAAGTTATAACACTAATTTTATACATGGTTTAAACAAATATAATAAAATTTTTTCTTTAAAACATCATTTAATGAATTTATTATGCTTTTGACATAGTGTTTAGACACTATTATTTTTCTTTTCATTAAAATCGGTCTCGTAGTTATTAAAAATTAAAACAAGTTTGTACAAATTTTAAATGAGTACTCATAAATTACGAGGATTAGATGATAATTAAAAACTTTTTAGGCGAATAAAACAATAAAACCTCTACAAATGCAAAATTTTAAGTTAAAATGCTAAGGCATTGCTTAATTAATTTATGTTATATATGTCTATGTAATGATAGACAGGCTTGCTTTTGCAATGCAAGAGAAAAAATATCTTTAGTGTCAAAATTGCAAATATTGAAACAAAAAAAACTTAAAAACTCAAGACAAAGATTGTCCTTTTTGACATCAACGATCTAATCTAAAAACTCAAGAGAGAGTTTGTCCCTTTTGACTTTCAGATTGATCCAGGATCTAGATTAATAATTTTTTTATAGGTTTTTCAATACGTGTGTGGCTTGAGCTATTACAAAAAAAATTAAACTTTTTGGCAAAGAATGGGTAGAGGATGAAATGTTAACTACCTCTAATTCAGAAAAATTTATCGTTTATTTAAACAACTACACCTTCCATTCCAATGGAAAGTGTCGAAATGGATGCAATGAGAATATCAATGAGAATATCCAGAACTGATCATATAAGAAATGAGATCTTAAAAGAAAGAATGGGAATCGAGGGAAGCATAACTGATGACATCACTAAAAGGCAACTGATATGGTATGCCCATGTACAACGGATGAACGACGAAAGATTACCAAAACAGGTCCTAGAATGGCAACCAATAGGGCGCAGAAAAAGAGGGCGTCCTAAACTGGAATGGCAACAGTCAATCCAAAGATCAATGAGTCAAAAAAAAAACCTGACGGAAGATGACTGTCATGATCGAAGGAGGTGGAGAATAGGCGCCGGACAACATAGAAAAACCTTCTAAACCGACATAGTAGTAGTAAACAACTACTGTATAGAGTAAGTCCAACTACAGCAAAATAGTAATAACACATTAAAAAACAGTCTTTCAAAAAAAAAAGTAAGCTCTGATGATAATTGCATAAAAATTATATTTTATTTAAACAGAATAAGAAGATTACAGTAAGTTAGCAAAGAAACAAAATGTACTAAATCTTTTGGTTACCAAGATATTTACGTACGCAAGTTATTATATTGCTACGACAACTACAGTATAGAATCTCTGTGTATAAATAACTTAAAAAACTTGTGAGACTCAGTACTATTTACATATGCTAAGAATATCCTGGATGTATGTATCTATCCAACATTTTCATGGAACGCAAAGAAAAACAAAAGAATACTGTAAATGAAAGAAAATTCAAATTTTCTATATACTAACACAATTCGCACTCAAAACTGTGAAGTAATTCGATAAACTGTGCAGAGAAAACTTATTAACTTTATGCTTATAATAGCTTAGCTAAGAAGGCATTGTGTTATTAGCACTTTTCAAAAAAAAAAACATACAGTACGAAGTACGAATTAGGCCTGGCAAATAGACCTTTCTTTTGGGCTATTTTTTATTAGCAGATGATAAAGATTACTACTATGAAACATCTTATAGGTAAATTTATCGAAAAATTACATTAGCCAATTTTAAAATAACGAACGGTGCAGAATGCTATGTAAATAATGAAGGGTGCAGAAAGCTATGACAATAAACAAAAGTTTGGCTTAACTGTCAATAACTCAAAATTTGAGAAATATTCTCAATTTTCTTTTAAATCTTAACATGGACAAAAAAATACTAACCAACAGGTTTATGTTTTAATAGTTGTCTTAAACAAAAATGACGGTTTAAAAGCTCAAATGACACGTTTAAGGTTAACAAAAATAGAAACAAAAGGTCTTAATTACTTCATGGTCTAATTTATAAAAATGAAATATAGTTTAAAAAAAAAATGATAGATAGAAATTTATGTAAGCTGTTTTCAGTACCTCACTGTACACACGGGTCTAATGTGTGACACTGTAAATTACTCATTTTTTAACGTTTTACACGACGTGGTAGAAACTGATTATTTTGCCAATATACTTATATATTAACTTAGTAGCAAAATTTTAAGAAGAAGAATGATCTAGATCTTACGAAAATGTACTGATCAACTGTAAAGAGTTTTTATGAAAAACTTTATATCATATAGATATCAAAATACCAATTTTTTTTTTAGTTTGTAAATAAAAATCTTATATATTTTTTAATTTAACGCACAAAAATCGTCACATGTGATGTGATTACGAGAATATTAGGAATTATGTACATAAGCCATTGTTGTCTAGAGTTAGCTGGACAACTCAAAAATAACCGACCGACCTTAATGAAATTTAAATCAAGGAACTGCATTTCTCACTATAGATCTTGTTTGAAAAATATAAATATAAACCTTAGTATTCCTTAATGAAAAGTCAAAAATTGGACCCCCGTGAGCTTTCAAGCTACCCACGGAAAAATATGAGAGAAACAAAACTTTTGTTTTCACGAAAGCTTGTTTGATCTATAAATTCAATATCATAGTTTAGTTGATAGATATCGTAAAGTTAAATGTGAATAGATGCGTCAGACGCGGATCTACAGGAGGGTAAAAAAAAAGGTGAAATTTCCCTCCCAAATCTTAAAATATATTTGTTTTGGACACACATAATACAGTGGTCTGGACAATATGCAAAACAGTTCTATGCAATATTTATTATATTTCCTTCCCCAAATAAAATAGATACGCCACTGTTAGAAAACATTTTATTCCAATTGAAAAAAAGCACGAAGTAGGTAGGTGTCTAAGAATGTTTTTCTGGACTTCCTATGAATAGAAGAAAGGCCCTTTTTAGAAAGTAGGTATAAAATACCAAAGTTGAAGTACATCTTTGTTTCTTAAAGACTCAAGTGGTCTATTTATAGCCATTTTAACGGCCCAGACGTTTGAAATTGGTCATAAAAAAAACAAAAATCTAAAATTTCAATGCAGGCCATATTTCTTAAGAAAAAATCTTTATTATACTTAAATTGATTCAAGCAAATATACAGGGTATTTTTTTTTTCAACGGTATTTGCAATAATTTTCAAAAGTTGATTTAGTTTTTCAAAATAGTTTATTTGCTTGCAGCAATAGACTTTATCACTAACTAAGTCCAACTAATTTATGTCTCGTTTCTTTACACATCAAATCCTATCTAATGATTATTAACCAAAGGGTTTTATATTTGTTGTTTGGTTTTAATTAATTTTATAATTAAGTTAGCTTATTGGTTATGTATAACCTAAATTTCCATATTTCCATATTGCGCTTTCTCTTTAACCAGTCTTTAATTATTAAATGGGAATTATGATATATTTATTTTAATAATTATTATTTATGCTAAATAATATTATTTTTAAGATTATGTATAAAATTATTACTAACTCAAAATAAACGAGTTTTTATTTTAGGAAAAATATCAAATACCTTTATCCAATTTCAAAGGTCAAGTCAAATTTAGAAAAATAGATTGATTGGTTAAATTTTAGAAACATTTATTAGTACTTCTTTTATATAGTATGGAAAAGGAACTGTTAAGCAATCTTTTTAGGTTATCTGGTGTTTTGGTGTAAACCTATATATTACATCAAACATGGTACTTTGATCTTATCGTATTTATTTATTTTAATTGTTTATATTTTTAGTTATTTAAAATATGCTACTTAATTTGTATATCTTTTAATAAAAATCAATAATGTGCCTATATAGTCATAAAGACATGGACATGACCTGTAAACTTGGTCTTTTTAATAAAAATTACAAGAAAATATCTTCTAGCTTCAAACTAATCAAAACGATATCGCTGTTATAACAAATTATCGTTTTAAAACAAGTAAAAAGGGTTAAAAAAAACCTTTACTGTGTTAGGACATTGATTTGTGGCTTTCTTTAGCCTTATGCAATAAAAATGCTATGAGATTATGTTTTTTTTTCAAAAATTACTGTATGGCTTTACAAAATATTATTTCACTTAAAACAGTCGATAGCACCAATACATTTGTTAAATCGATCGTCTTTCTGTCAAACAAATGTATTGTAAACTGGATACCTTGGGAAAATAAAAGAGGTAGTGGAAGACCACAAATGAGATGAGCGCACGATTTGAAGAAACATGCGGGAACTAGATGGATGAACACGGCGTCATACAGGAAAGAGTGGAAGATATTGAAGGAGGCCTATATCCAAAGATGGATCGAAGAAGGCAAAATAAATAGATAGATAGCATCATTCTTTTTAAAAGGTAATGAATGTACTGTTAAAATTACCAATGCAAAACTTGTTTAATTACCGTGCGAATAAATACCTAACTCAAAAATTACTGTCAAAAAATTATGTTTTCTGTCTACTGTGTTCTGTGGTAACTTGTGAATGTCACACACATTGTGCACAGAAAAATTAGATCTTCACTCTTGTTATTAGACAATAAAACTAGTGGTAGTTTACAACAAATAATGTTTAATTACAACTTGTGCAATGACAGTCACTGCTCTAGGTGGCATTTTAGTGTAAAATATCAAAAAATAAAATATTCCTACAAGGACTGTATAAATAAAAATTTTGACTCGATCTAAAATATGTACTGAGATAAAAGCTTATGGGCGGTTCTCAATAGGTAATATAGTACTTTCTTCAGTTTAGTTAACGTGTTTTGACTTTTAAGTTAATTGGTGGATAATTTATTTATTTTTTCAGTAAAGTTATTATTCAGTACAATGATATACGAATAAAAAATAGGATGAAACTCTCTCTAAATAGACTGAAGTTGTGTTACCATCTGTAACTAGTAAACCGATATGGATGCCATTTTTATTTTTTTCTACAGAAAGGTTTAGTTTTCTGTTAGGTTAACGTTTTGAGTTTTGAAAATATGAAAAATAACGTACATTTTTCGCTAAAGGTGGTTATTTTATGGCTTTGATTTAAAATAGGTCGAATTTTGTTAATATCCTTTCTTAGGATATAACTTTAGATTTTTTTCGGAAAAAAAAAGTCTTCAAAGTTAGACATGTACCAAATTTTAATGTTGACAAAGATCAGTATTTTTTTCATAATATGAGCTTTTTATCAAACTCCTTAATCATTTTTCTCTTTCTACATCATGGTTTTAACTCAGAATGATCTATTTGGTAATAAGTCGTTTTAGGTTTTAATTTCAAAGGTGTTAATATTTTATAAGATATTTAAGTGTGATGAGTTCATTTATTAACATAAATAGTTAATTACCTAGTTACTTTGCATGTAGCGGATTAATTCCTTTAAGGGCAAAGATAATGACAAAATAAAGCAAAAATAATTTTTATTGTGATTTTTTCCCAAAATATTTTTATTATGCTACATCTACATAATACCTGAGACAAAATTAGTTTACGACTTTACGGCCAAAACTCAAAAGTTTTTGGTCCGGACAATTTAGTAGGCTCTACCTGAATCATAGAAAATTGAATGAAGGGTTCTACACTAGGTTTTTCCATTTCATAATATTTAATTAGGTATACCATTTTACAAGAATGGCTTAACAATAACTTACGATAATAAACGACAATATACTTTTTAATTTGATTAAAAATATTATGAAACGAAATTCACTTGATTACCTACATGTTAGTGAAAGAAAATAAATAAAATAGAGTCTCTCTCAAAAAAACCAAAAAAAATATACAGGAGGTTTTTACATTTACCTCACTTTACTTAAAAGCTGTGAATTTGCAGATAGTGCTGATAATATCCAACTTATTATAAATTAAATTTTCTTTTATGAAAAGAATAATACGCCATAAGAAAATTATAAAGCAAAAATAGTTCGACAGGTACGTCGTTTTAAAGAATGCTATGTTTGAATGGTATGTTTTGTAACATAAAACGTACATTTTTATTTTTAATTTGATAATAATTGTATAGAATCGATATTTGCTGTGACTACATTTATTTAATCCATGGTTTTAACAATTTAGTGCTTTTAAAATTTTGAAAGATTTACTTGTAGACCTTATAATAAAGAAATTTCTCATAATCGACAAAGTTGTTACTGAGATACAAAGAAATCAGTCAGACACGTTTATTTTCCAAAAAGAAACTTGTGAGTAATTTGGAAAATAAAATAACTTTTGAAAATCTGGAAATATAAAAACATAAAATTTGAAAATACTTCGTGGTTGCTTACTGATAGTTTGAACTGGTAAATCTCAATCATATATGTATGATATAGAGAGTACAAAAATGACAACAAAAAATATCTATCACATATTCTATACAAGATATTGCTAGTAGCTAGGTCTGTTTTTTGAGTTTATCCTGACCAGACACCTTACAACAGTCCTGTAGCACAAATTTATGAGAGATGAACGTTTGCATGGAAAAAGTAGTTAGAAATTATAAATTTTAAAGTTATGATGCAATATCAATGGAAAATTACTTGAGATTAATTAATTACACCACTGTAGATACTTAGATGGTCAAATAATTTGGCTTAGGTACTTTTTGCCAAATGAAGTTTTAGGTATTAAACAAACAATAAAACCAAAATAAAGTAGAAATATCGATATCTACGAAGAAAAAATACTTATAAAAACAATGTTATAATGACTTAACATAAATTTTTGTATTATTTAAACAAAAAATGTTATTAAATATTAATCAAAAAGGTTTAATGGTTCAAAAAAACAAAAAAAAACTGTTATTAATGCAATAAAATAAATAAAAAAAATATCCTCCCTTAGTTATATTTGAAGAGTGTCTTCAAAAAAAATCAGTGGTTTGTCAGAGGAAGGGTTGGCAATTATTGTTATAGCCAACTAATCAAAAATAAAGAGTTGCAATGGACTCCTTTTTTGTGTTTTTAATAAAAGATTCTTAAAAAATTCAGCTAGAAAAACAAAAGCTTAAGGAGCTTTTCGAATTTCGACAAAATAGGCTTTTAATGGCAAGATAATGATAAGTTTAATGAGACTATATTTTAACAACACTGTGCTACAATTAAGACAAAATAATGGATTCTTTTATCCATTTTATTTAAATAATGTTTTGATGGAACAATTTTAAAGTTTACCAAAAAGTTTTGGAGTTATAACTCAAATCTAGGGTTCAGTAAAGCTTTATTAAGGCAAAAGGTTGATCCTTTCGCATGCTGGAGAGTCCGTCCTCCAGATAGAAATGGAGAGCATTTTATTTCCTGGCATATTCGGATAGTATTTAAACTTAACTTTTCAATAAAAAATATTCTACCAATTTATCTTCTCAAAATTTAAAGTGATCATATATCAATAGAAAAATTGTCATGACATTGACATTTTCCTTGTATTTACTGTTTCACGGACAAAAAAATATTCAAAAATATTGAAATACATAAAATAATTGCAACACAGATTATAACGTTAGTAAATTAAACAACGAAAAACAGTTATGGCACATCTTCCAACAAATTAGTTTTGGTTTTCAAAAACTAGACAAGACTATTTCCTTTAAAACGAACAATTTTACAAAAATTTCCTTTAGTTTTTCCAACAAAATACTACCAATGGGTTAACTAAAGTACTACTGATTTTTTCACAAACTTTCAACATAAAATTTTCACAAATTTTCCAAAATTTTTTCACAAATTTTCCAAAATTTTTTTTACAAATTTTCCAAAAACTAAATTACCCTGAACTACTGGCACCACTTTGTAACAGGGGCCTGTGTGTGACAGTGATACTGTCACCTCAAGTGGCCAAGGCTTAAATGTTGTAAGCACAGTAAACTAATCATTTATAGTAAGGAAAGCACCCCGGTCTTTTCATAATACTGTTATACATACCCCCTGTATACATTAGTTCGGAATACGAAGTTCGAGAGGCGCTGATTACAGACCGTCACCCCTTGTATAAAAATATTATGGACAGAATTCTGCGCTGTCGCAATATATATTAACCGCTACTCTTGGTATATTTTGACAATTTGTTTTTGATTATGACTGACATTGACTTTAGCAAAATAAAAATATGTAATTTCATTTTACATTTTTCGTTTGTGGATGCAATTTTTCATTATTTTTCGACTTTTTACCTTAATTTTTATGGTGTGTTTTGCTAAATTATGACCAATCGGTATTTTGCGCGTTTTGATGAGGGCGATCCATCGCTTAAGAAATTGAAAAGAAAACAATGTTGTGTTGGTGGGTGCGAAGACTATGTTAGCAAGCGCCATTGCCTTCCCAAACGAAACCCCAAGCTATTTGACGAGTGGCTAAAAATACTTCGGCCTAAAAACTGGCTAACTTTGACGAAAGACGAAATTTACGTTAAATATATAGTGTGTGATTTGAACCAGGACAGAGTTTAAAATGTTTAGTTTTAAATTTTAATATTTAGAAAACAAGCGCGGATCTAGGTCAAAATCAAGGGGGGGAAGGGTTATAATCGACGATATTTATTTATTAACATTTTCTTCAAGGGGGGTGGCGGTAATTTTCCTGTTTTCACTTTAATTATTAAAAAAAGTGTATATTTTTTATTCTAGGGGAATAATTACCACGTTACACCACCTCATATCCGCGCTTGGAAAAATATAGTTTATTTCACTATATTTATATACAGGGTCCGGCATAATGACCTCCCACATTAAAAACGCCATTGTAAATGCTATTTGGATTTTTTTTTACTGAAACTTTATTCTATACCATTGGTTTTTATTAAGTTTTGAAATTTACAGAGTCCCTGTGGCGGCCATTTGATTCGATACACTTTCAAAGCTGATTTCTGAAAGTTTCACTCGTACAGTAACTTAAAAGCGATATACTTTACTTTAATTTAAAAAGCTTACGTAACATTTTTTTTGACACCCAAAAATAATATAATAATGTTATATAAATACATTTTTACATCACATAGCTAAAAGGATCAGACACACCTCTAATGGGATTTCTGTAATCAGTCAAACTTTATGAAGTTTTGGTATGTTTTATGGCCCAACTCAAATTAATGACCAGTTTTTGAAATACAGGGTGTTGAAAGTGATAATGTCCAAGAAACATAATGGCTCTTTAGACGGCTTTTCCAAACATATGCGCAATGCGACTATTACACGTATTTACGATTTATTTATTATTTTTAATCTGTACCTTTAAAAAATTCTCTACAGGGTGTTTAAGTAAATATTATTCGAAAGTGATAATGAGAAACAAGCGTTAGTGTGTTTTAGATTGAACCTTTCGTATCAAAAGTTTTATAGGGCCAACTTAAATTAAGGTCCAGTTTATAAAATACAGGGTGTTAAAAGTAATAATGTTCAAGAAGAATTATCTTTGACGGATTTTCCAAACACTTATGCAATTTTACTGTTTCATATATTTACGATTTATTTATTATTTTTAATCTGTGCCAATAACCCATTATCCACAGGGTGTTTTAATAAATATTAGTCAACATTTTTACTGAGAAACAAGAATTATAGCTTTTTACAGATGTACAAAACGCTTAAATATTTTTTAATATTATTTAAAAAATTATATATGCCGAAATACCCTGTATTAAATACTTAATAAGTCAAGAACCATTAAAAAAACTAATAACTACTCTCTCTTACATATATGTAATAATAACATTTCGTATATGTTTGGAAACTCCGTCTAAAGAGCTATTATGATTTTTAAACATTATTACTTTCAACACTATGTATTTCAAAAACTCGAAATTAATTTACGTGGGCCCATCATAAGAACATTTGATCATCAAGTTTCAGTCTACAACATACTAAAGCTTGTTTGAAACTCGTAGACAATTTATTTATTTTAAAACAAATAAAAGACAATGGAAGTCCGACATTTTATTTATACTAAAGCTTGTTTATCAATAAAACCTTCGAGTAATATTTACCTAAACAACCTGTATATAATGTTTTAAAGGTACAGATAAAAATAATAAATAAATCGTAAATGTGTGTAATAGTCGCATTGCGTATATATTTGCAAAACAGTTCTAAAAAGCTATAATGCTTCTTGGACATTATTACTTTCAACACCCCGCATTTTAAAAACTGGTAATTAATTTAGGTTGGGCCCATAAGAACTTTTGATACGAAAGGTTCAACCTAAAACACACTAACGCTTGTTTCTCATTAACACTTTCGAATAATATTTACTTAAACACCCGATACGGTTTTAAAGGTATAGATTTAAAAAAAATGAATAAATCGTAAATACATGAAATAGTAACATTGCGCATATGTTTGGAAAAGCCGTCTGAAGACCCATTATGCTTCTTGGACATTATCACTTTCAACACCCTGTATTTCAAAAACTGGTCATTAATTTGAGTTGGGCCCCTGAGAACTTTTGATAAGAAAGGTTCAGTCTACAACAAACCAAAATTTCGTGAAGTTTGAAGGAGTACGGAAATCCCATAAGAGGTGTGCCTGATCCTTTACTAAATACATTAGTTTATATTTTTCATTAAAAAACAATTAAAAAAGGTTCCGTTGATAAAAAAATAACCTATATTTGCATTATATTATGTGTAAAGCATTGTAATTATTAAGTTAATGTATTCTATGCACTAATAAAAAGGAATTTACTGCAGAATATTCGTCAAAGAGCCTTTTTTTACTTGAAAATTATCCTCTCAAGGAAATTTATATACCTAAATCAATGGAAAACAAACTTCTAAACCTTAGATTTAATTTAAAAAATTCAACTTTCCTTTTTATTGTTGCTAGTAGCCATTAATAAAAAATTCTTTGATTGAGCATCCTTACTAATTGGTGTTTATAGAGTGTTTTTAGGCACATTGAGCGTTGGCACAAAATAACTCATTCTTATCAGCGCGCAAAGTTTAAATTTAACATTAATTGACGAGTAGAATGGATTTTTTGGTGTTAAAATTCAATTTGATAAAAACTTTTTAAAACACTATATTATAAGATGTAGCTTGATTGGAGAACGATTGCATTGATGGTTATGAGCATCCGGTATACAATAAATTGAAAAGCCACCCTGTAGCTTAGAGACAATCTGCGCAAGCGTTATATTGTTTCAAAACCCCCTGTAAATGTTTAGTACGGAATACAAAGTTAGAGAGGCGCTGGTTTTTCCACGGCACCCCGGTATACTGCGCCAATTGAGTAATAAAACTCCCACCGTGTAAGTGTCTGGTCTATCTCTGCCATTCGTCTATGGTTGTAAGCTACCAACTTAGGCTACAACTTATATAAATTATAAAAAGATTAAATGTTACTATATGTTATTAAATTTACACGATCTCGAAAGGGAATTTGACGGTTCTTGGAGGAAAAGTATGCTATAAACGTTTTTCTCAAATGTATAACTATTGTAGGATAATCATACATACCTTTTCAATTTTCTTCTTGTAGCTTCACACTTTCACTTCTTATATTTATTAGTTGAATATCGACTTTTTACTACTATTAAACTTTTGTATTCAAATATTTACACTTCTTAAACTTTTAGGTTCTATAAACCTTTTATATATTTGTTGTAAATATATATATTTATCAACATCTTAAACGTTGATTGAATGAGTGAAACTATTCAATCAACTGTTTAATTTACTTAATATTACTGTTTAGGTTTGGGATATGTTATTAATTAAAAATGCCGATTTTAGGGCAACGAATGGTTTGTATTTTGTTGTTAAAAAAACCATAAAACAGTTAAACACATTATTTCAAAACACTGGAAACAGTAATAATTAATGACTTTAAAATCAATAAACTCCAAAAGAAAAGACTAAAATAATTATGAATAATAAAGATAATAGCTTATACAAAGTTAAAATAATTGATAAATTTCCCCAGTTAAAATAAAACCCCCCTTAAGAAGTGTGAATGAAAGCGTTACGTACCAAGCAAAAGCAAACTAAAGAGTGACGTCTCTGACGACTTTCGAAAGTTTCCCGTCTCAGTTAAAGCGACCCTGCGCTTGAAGGGACATATATCTTGGCGTTGATTGGCTAGAATTCTACTCCCTTTCGCCTTGGCGAGAAAGAGATAGACTGCGCTGTAAGCGCTCCACTAAGGGACAAAATAGCAATGCAAGCCAGACTTAAAAACCCGTTAGAAAGTAAAATTACACAGTGTGTTTTTTTTTAATTGAAAATAGTTTAAAATTTGTTTCCAGTTACAAAATAAGAATTATTTTGACGTTAGTGGCTCAAAGGACATATTAGCCGAATACAACTTTTATTAAAATACAACGAACCTGAAAATATGCCTAAAAACAAGTCGCCGAGTTGCCATAAATTTTACTTAATCTTAACCTAGTCTTGCATATAATGCCTGTTGATGTCAAAACAATATTTAATTAAAAATCTTTAAAAACTTATAAATGGCAAAAATACCATTTATGCTCAAATCCCGTTTTGTTACAGGTGAAATTTGTTTATTCTTAAATGGGCCATGTCGATGATCAAAGAACCAACGTAGGTACCAAATTTCATTAAAATCAAATTAGCGACAGACAGACGGCGCGACAGAAAAGTTTTAAAATCATCTGAAACGCAAAGATATATGTATAAAAAGTTTTACTAATCGGAACAACTTTTTTTTTGTCGAAAATTTTCTTCTACCATATAAATTCTACCAAATAAATTCCAGGTTTTAGTTTTTTTGAAGTTCCCATTCATAAAAAGCACCTCGTATGGGCTCGCCATCAATACTTTCTACCTGGTAGGTCGGTGGATTTGTCATATTCTTTTTAATAATATTAAATTGTTTCGCTGACCAGGATGGTGTATAGCCTTTTTCAAATAGTGACTTGTATCATCGAAGAAATAATGTTATTTATTCCATGCTTGTATTTACTCATTCTTACAATGTCACCGAATTTAAACCTGAATTTTTTAGGTGCTGTTTTTATATTTTCATATTCTGTAATTGAAGTATACGGCTTAACGTCAATAGGTCTCATCCTATTAGTTCTGTGAAATGTGTTGTTGTATTTTTCTTATCTTACAAAGTATAAAAACTCTTTATAAAGATTTGTTTTTAAAGTTCTAATTACCCTTTCCACAATAGCAGCCTTCTGCACACCCGAAGTATGGTAGTGGTTGATTGAGTTTTTCTTCAATAGTGCTTAGAAAAGTTTATTAAAAAATTTTGTTTATTAATCAGATTGTATGTTGTGGGGGATAATAATCGGCTTGTTTAAAAACCTCCATCATTGCAACACATATTTCAAGTCCGGTTTTAGTAGACAAATTTTGAAAAGCAATTTATACATACTAATTTACGTATGTAATTAAATGTTCATTGACGATTCGGTTACAAAGTTTCACCTATATGTAGCAAAAGAGTTCATTAGGAGGATTGACTGTGATCTGAGGGAGATGTACAATAACTATTTAAAAAATATTAAGCCAATGAGATAAAAAAGTAGCCGATCATTGTCATATAACGGGTTTCTTGCCACTGTATCTACATGTAATTTACAGTATCAAATACCAAGATTTATATCAATAATTTTCCATAATTTGAGCGGTTATGATTACCACATGTTTATAAGAGAACTAGCATCACATGGTGAAAATTGATGTTATAGCCAAAAATAAAGAAAAGTACACATCTTTTACTAAATCAATCTATATACACGATTTCACAGATACCACTGGAAAAACTATAAAACTACTGCTTTCTTAGATGAGCTTAGAAAAGGAATAGATATGTTTCAAGAGACACAAAAACATTTTAATGGCATGCAATAATTTAACTTAATGAGATAAAAAGGGACATTTCGATACAACTATGTCACTAGTCTAAGTAAATTGGATAATACCCATCTCCTAACAAAAAAAATCAATTTTATGATCAACTGAAAAAGTCGAGTATGATCGGACAAAAAAGGTTTGAGGGTTGTTTAATTGTAAAACTTTAGGTGATTACTCCGATCTTTATAAAAATTGATGTAGTTCTCCTCTGTGTGATTCTGGCTCTAAAATTACATTGTACATAATAGGACCCTTGAGCAGGCTATAGAAAATGTCTTAGTAGTTAAGCAAACACATAGAATATTAGAATTTCAGCAATCACCTTGGCTCAAAAAATATATAGACACAAATACAGAATTACGCAATAAAAGCAGCAGCTGTTTTTAGAAAGATTTATACAAATTATTCAACAGTCCAGTATTTGGGAAAACAATGCAAAATGTCGAGAAATAAACGATATAAAGCTTGTAACTAGTTGGGAAAATTAGTTAATAAAAGAGGGGGCATGATCATTAATTGACTGACCTAATTACAAAAACTGTATAATATTTACAGATGATCTTGTTGCCATTCAAATGCAAAAAAATTAAAAATACACTATGATAAACCAATATGTTTAGATTTATGCATTTTAGACATTTCAAAAGAATATGGTGATAATGCTGCAATGGTGTACTTAGATACAGATTCCCAAATACTAAAGATGATTTTTGTAAATTCATATCAGAAAACCCCAAACGAATTTGACATTTCTAACTTTCACTTAAATAATCCATACAATATAAAAAAAAATTCTATCTATTTTAGGTAGAATGAAAGATGAATTTAAGGGGGATCCAATTAAGACTTTTGCAGAAACTGGTGCCGAGGCTTATTACGTGACTTCCACTTCTAAAGAACTCAAAAAATCAAAGGGCATAAAGAAATATGTAATAGACAAACATTTATCCGTTAAAGATTATTTAAAGATTGTATGCTGTTTAGGAAAATGAAAAATTTTAACACAAACATGCATACGATATATAATGAAACCATCAGTAACGTGGCTCTATCGTTATCAAGAAGATAAAAGATACATAATATCAGGTACAACATATATACTACCTTGGGGGTATTGTGATATCAAACATTATGATTTTTTAAGTGAAGATAGATATAACTAACCAAATAGATTTAAGTAATTAGTGTTTAGTTATTATGTTAGAATTATAATGTTATACATAATTTTAGCTAAAAGTTTTGATTAATTTTTTTAATGTAACATATTTTAAAATCATGTAAATAAATACAATTATTTTTGTCTTTCTTATTATTATTTCTCATTTACTATATAAGTTAAAAAAATTAGGAAGTACTTCGTTTTTCAAATAAATTTCTTGTTTGGTTTAAAGAACACCAATCCAATATCTTACAAACTAATTTACAAGCTTATATAGTAAGAAAATAAATGATGGAATAAGCGTGGCAAAAGGTTTTTCTAAAAATAAAGCTTATTTTCAATACAATTTTATTATTCATAATTAAATTATAATTAGCGTACAAGAGATCATTTACATTTGACAAAGAAGAAAACAATTATTTTATACTTATTCTAACCCTTGGTGACAGTACCATTTAAAATATTATAAGAAATCAATGAATAATGAATAAGTAAAGCATACACTTTTACATCATTTGGAAATGTATATTTTCTTGTGTTAAATTCCAGTTTAATGTCCTAATGGGATTTGCAGAGGACTATAGAAAGGGCATTTTTAATCAAAAACAAGAACTGATTCTCGTAATAAAAAAACTAAAGTTATGGTTCATATTTCATACACTATTTTTAAACTATTAATTAACTTGTTAATAAAATTATTATCCTGGAACCACTCAAGATATCCTCTAATTTGCTTTAAGCGACAAATGCAACTCGAAAATTTTGATTCTTGTTTCAGCTGGACACGGCAAGCCAAAATTTTATTTCTTAAAATAAACTGTTCACAACCCTTCAGGTCTTTATCTAGCTGTTACTTAAAAAAACATAAAAACGAATTGTTAGCAAAATTTAAACAACTTGGGTACAAGAAGATCTCTATTTTGCTGCAACATCTTCGTTTCCACTTTTTTATAGTTGCTTTTCAAATCGGACTGAGTCAAAAAAATACTTAGCTTTTAACAGTTCTATACATTATAAATATATTAAATTTATTTGTCAACTTTGTGTATTACAAAACCGTTTTTTAAAGTAACCTTCAATGCAGCCAGTTCTTCAATAGATTTGAAGAACATCTACAGTATCTACAACTTAGGTGTTACGCAAAAGTTTCAACATTTATTTTTTGAGTTTACTGTCCTGATGGGATTTGCAGAGGACTATAGAAAAGGCATTTTTAATCAAAAACAAGAACTGATTCTCGTAATAAAAAAAAACTAAAGTTATGTTTTTTTCACGTGGTGGCTTCAACCAAAGTAACTTGCATAATTTTAAATTTAAAAACGAAAAAGTTAAAGTTACCAATAATTATGTGTATTTGGGAGTTTCTTTTACATCATCTGCATTTTTTAAAACAATGGCTGAAAGGTCTATCCATTATAAATATATTAAATTTATTTGTCAATTTCGTGTATTAAATAACCGTTTTTTTAAAGTAACCTTCAATGGAGCCAGTTACTCAATAGATTTGAAGGAAATCTGCAGTATCTGCAACTTAGGTGTTACGCAAATATTTCACATTAAAAAAATCAATCAAAACTTTTAGCTAAAATTATGTATAACATTATAATTCTAACATAATAACTAAACACTAATTACTTAAATCTATTTGGTTAGTTATATCTATCTCTAGTTGTTGAAGTTCATTTTCCCGTAAAGCCCTTAAATCACTTAAAAAAATCATAGTGTTTGATATCACAATACCCCCAAGGTAGTGTATATGTTGTACCTGATATTATGTATCTTTTATCTTCTTGATAACGATAGAGCCACGTTATTGATGGTTTCATTATTATATCGTATGCATGTTTGTGTTAAAATTTTTCATTTTCCTAAACAGCATACAATCTTTAAATAATCTTTAACGGATAAATGTTTGTTTTGTTTATGCCCTTTGATTTTTTGAGTTCTTTAGAAGTGGAACTCACGTTATAAGCCTTGGCACCAGTTTCTACAAAAGTCTTAATTGGATCCCCCTTAAATTCATCTTTCATTCTACCTAAAATAGATAGAATTTTTTTTTATATTGTATGGATTATTTAAGTGAAAGTTACAAATGTCAAATTCGTTTGGAGTTTTCTGATATGAATTTACAAAAATCATCTTTAGTATTTTGGAATCTGTATCTAAGTACACCATTTTAGCATTATCACCATATTCTTTTTTAATAAAATCATAAAAAAATGTCATACATGACTGTTTTTGAAATGTCTAAAATGCATAAATCTAAACATATTGGTTTATCATAGTGTATTTTTAATTTGTTTGCATTTGAATGGCGACAAGATCCTTTGTAAATATTATAGTTTTTGTAATTAGGTCAGTCAATTAATGATCATGCTCCCTCTTTTCTTAACTGATTTTCCCAACTAGTTACAAGCTTTATATCGTTTATTTCTCGATATTTTGCATTGTCTTCCCAATTACTAGACTGTTGAATAATTTGTATAAATCTTTCTAAAAACAGCTGTTGCTTTTATTGCATAATTCTGTATTTGTGTCTATATATTTTTTGAGCCAAGGTGATTGCTGAAATTCTAATATTCTATGTGTTTGCTTAACTACTAAGACATTTTCTATAGCCTGCTCAAGGGTCCTATTATGTACAATGTAATTTTAGAGCCAGATTCACACAGAGGAGAACTACATCAGTTTTTATAAAGATCGGAGTAAGCACCTAAAGTTTTACAATTAAACAACCCTCAAACCTTTTTTATCCGATCATACTCGACTTCTTCAGTTGATCATAAAATTGATTTTTTTTGTTAGGAGATGGTTATTATCCAATTTATTTAGACTAGTGACATAGTTGTATCGAAGTCCCTTTTTATCTCACTAAGTTAAATTATTGCATGCCATTAAAATGTTTTTGTGTCTCTTGAAACATATCTATTCCTTTTCTAAGCTCATCTAAGAAAGCAGCCAAAAGTTTACAACTATCTAAAAATATTAGTTGTAAATATGCTTTTATAGTTTTTCCAGTGGTATCTGTGAAATCGTGTATATAAATTGATTTAGTAAAAGATGTGTACTTTTCTTTATTTTTGGCTATAACATCAATTTTCACCATGTGATGCTAGTTCTCTTATAAACATGTGGCAATCATAACCGCTCAAATTATGGAAAATTATTGATATAAATCTTGGTATTTGATACTGTAAATTACATGTAGATACACTGGCAAGAAACCCGTTATATGACAATGATCGGCTACTTTTTTATCTCATTGGCTTAATATTTTTTAAATAGTTATTGTACATACATCTCCCTCAGATCACAGTCAATCCTCCTAATGAACTCTTTTGCTACATAGAGCTCAAACCTTGTAACCGAATCGTCAATGAACATTTAATTACATACGACAATTAGTATGTATAAATTGCTTTTCAAAATTTGTCTGGGTGAGACCAATAAAAACTAAAACCGGACTTGAAATATGTGTTGCAATGATGGAGGTTTTTAAACAAGCCGATTATTATCCCCACAACGTACAATGTGATTAAGTAACAAAATTTTCTAAGCACTATTGAAGAAAAACTCAATCAACCACTACCATACTTCGAGTGTGCAGAAGGCTGCTATTGTGGAAAGGGTAATTAGAACTTTAAAAACAAATCTTTATAGTGAGTTTTCACACTTTGTAAGATAAGAAAAATACAACAACACATTTCACAGAATTAATAGGATGAGACCTATTGACGTTAAGCCGTATACTTCAATTACAGAATATGAATATATAAAAACAGCACCTAAAAAATTCAGGTTTAAATTCGGTGACATTGTAAGAATGAGTAAATACAAGCATGGAATAAATAACATTATTTCTTCGATGATACAAGTCACTATTTGAAAAAGGCTATACACCATCCTGGTCAGCGGAACAATTTAATATTATTAAAAAGAATATGACAAATCCACCGACCTACCAGGTAGAAAGTATTGACGGCGAGCCCATACGAGGAGCCTTTTATGAATGGGAACTTCAAAAAAACTAAAACACCTGGAATTTATTTGGTAGAAAAAAATTTTCGACAAAAAAAAAGTTGTTCCGATTTTAAAACTTTTTATACATATATCCGAGGGGTCATCGGCACCCTAAAATTTTGTACAGCGTCCAACAGGACTAGGGTCCTGACGTGTACTGTTGGGTCCTGTTGAGTACTGTTGGGTACTGTCGTGTACTGTCGAGTACTGTTGGGTACTGTCGTGTATTGTCGAGTACTGTTGGGTCCTGTCGGTGTACTGTTGGGTACTGTCGTGTACTGTCGAGTACTGTTGGGTCCTGTCGGTGTACTGTTGGGTCCTGTTGAGTACTGTCGTCGTGCCTTGGGGGGGTCCGACAGGGACAAAGCGCGCCCTCAAAAAACATGCGAGCAAAAAAAAAAAAAAAAAAAAAAAAAAAAGGTCATCATCTTTGGGGAACCGCGCCGCGCTCACAAATCTTGCGCCCAAAAAAAAAGGTCATCCTGGGGAAGGCCGATAGGGCCTTAGCGCGTCCTCAAAACACTGCGACTAAAAAAAAAAAAAAAAAAAAAAAAGGTCGTCATCTTTGGGGACCCGCGCCGCGCTTAGCGCGCACTCAAAAAACTTGCGACCAAAAAAAAAAAAAACAAAAAGGTCATCCTGTCTTTTTGCATCTACGCCACTGTTTCGGGTAAGAGGGTTGTGTCGAGTACTGTTGGATTCTATCGTGTACTGTTGAGTACTGTTACGTACTGTCGTGTACTGTTGGGTACTGTCGTGTACTGTCGTGTACTGTCGGGTACTGTTGGGTCCTGTCGTGTACTGTCGAGTACTGTTGGGTACTGTCGAGTACTGTTGGGTGCTGTCGTGGTACTGTCGAGTACTGTTGAGTACTGTCGTGTACTGTCGAGTACTGTTGGATCCTGTCGTGGTACTGTCGGGTACTGTTGTGAAATTTGTACAGTACTGTTGAAAGCTGATGACCCCTCGCATATATCTTTGCGTTTCAGATGATTTTAAAACTTTTCTGTCGCGCCGTCTGTCTGTTTGCTTGTGTGTCTGTATGTCTGTCTATAACGACCAACGCGCGTAACACAAAAATCGCTAATTTGATTTTAATGAAATTTGGTACCTAAGTTGGTTCTTTGATCATCGACATGGCCCATTTAAGAATAAACAAATTCCACCGAACACAAACCAAATAAAAGGGTGGGGGTAGATTTCAAAATCTACAGGTTATGTGAAGATATGGCGTGTGTGATACCAAACGAAAGGTAATTGGAGTTAAACAAAATAAATTTCAGTTAAAAAAAATGCTGGGGGTAGATTTTAAAAATTAAATTTAATCAAACGAAAGGTAATTAAGTCTGGATGTAAACAAAATACATTTTAGGCTTTAAAAAAAAGGGTGGGGGTAGATTGAGGTGTGAGCCTAGGTGCCCATATATTGGCAGAGTATTTCTTTATTGTAATTTAGTATCATAGTTAATCAACCTAATATAATTTATAAATATATATTGTATTTTTCTTCTCATTTGTATTATATACTATTAATTCTACAACATTTTTCATTATTATTTTACATTTAAAGATAAAAAATCTGTCTTTTCGGGTAAATGGCCTCAAACACTGCGGAAATGATAAATTAAAATACGGGTTTTCTTTACATATTTTATAAACAGCTCCGAAAATTTTTTTAAAGAATTAACAACCTTTTTGGACAAAAATATTTAAGTAATTGTTTCGTGTTATGGTTAGGGACAAAATTGCAGTGCGGTTTTTTTACTGTTCTCGGGTATTGGGTTGTTTGGAAGGATTCTTTATTTGTAATTTTTTTACTTCTTAGGCAAGGCTATTATATTTTTGGGGGAATTAGCAGAATACTATTTGTTTAAGAATTTTGTTTTAGTTATTATTTGCGTGTTGTTAACGAGTTTTACAAAATGCTGTTTGATGAGCTACAGCTCATTTTATAATAAACTCGCCAACCACCACTTTAACTTTATCCTTTGAGTGTCCTTGATGGAAAGAGTAATTAGAACTTTAAAAACAAATCTTTATAAAGAGTTCTCTGCATGACAAAGCTATAAGTTGATTTATGTTTTGCAAGATGTTAAAAAATACAACACATTTCACAGAACTATTAGTATGAGACCTATTGACGTTAAGCCGTGTACTTCAATTCCATTATAAATAAAAATATAAAAATAGCATCTAAAAAATTCAGGTTTAAATTAGGTGACATTGTAAGAATTAGTAAATACAAGTCACTATTTGAAAAAAGGCTATATTATATTTTGTTGTTGTCATAAGTTAAATAAAACAAAATTGTTTGCAAAAAATTTGTGTTTATTATTTATATTATATACTATTATTTCTACAACATTGTTTACTATTATTTACATTCAAAGATAGAAAATGTTTAAGAGTATACCTCTAATTTTGTTAATTTCAAAAATATTGAATTAATACACTAACAAAACTTATCTATTTTATTGCAGGGAATATATCATCGGTATACTGGCAATATACACTAAGTCAAAAAAGTTTTGAAAAAATCGCATTTTGAAAATTCTGATATTCGGAACACAATTTTGAAATTGATTGAAATTTGTTCAATATTCGTTTTGTCGGCCAGGTTTAATCATGGCTGGTTTTACTAACATAAAGATATGGTATTTTTCATTATGAATATGCAAATATTTTAAAAACGACAAAAATTGTCTTAGTGGATATTGCCAGTATACCGACGATATGTTCTAATACCAAACACTTCCTCAATTAAATCCAATTGAAATAATTTAATAACTAAAATCTCAATATTGTTGTGTATTTTTTTTATATGTTTAATAGCTAATGAATATTTTTTCCTCAAACTTTGAAACTCTTGTTAATTTTTCAACCAACCACCACCATAAACTTGGTCATGTTCAGATTCAAAAAGTAAGTCGTAAAAAGCTTCTTTTAAGTAATCAACACCACCATTTAAATCACAAAATTTTAAATACTCTTTAAAATCCAACCACGCCATTGTATTTTTTTTTGCAGTACTGCCTACAGCATAATGTTTCTAGTTTTTAAATTCACATAAAGTTTCACTATAGCGGCGAACTTATTTCTCATCCTCGTCTTCACCTTCTTCTTTATTGACATGGCATCTTATAAAACTTCTTTGATGTAAATTTTAATAATATTCAGCATTCCAAATTCAAATAGAGCTTTACTGTTTTTCAAACTTGTAGCCACTTGTCCCAAATATGTTAAAGTATACTTTTCACCACCATTCTTGTTGACCGTTTCCACAAAATCACTTTTTATCGTTTTAAGAATGCGTTTGGGCAAAAATACTTTAAATGTAGTGGTCTCATCAAATACCGTCACCATAACAACAACAACACTTTAAAATTTTTAATAAAATTTGTTTTTACTAACCCCCACTCTTTTACAATATATGCGATCTTGACTTAAACGTGTGTGTTGAGTAATAAATT
This sequence comes from Aspidapion aeneum, assembly GCA_963576565.1. NCBI lineage: Eukaryota > Metazoa > Arthropoda > Insecta > Coleoptera > Brentidae > Aspidapion > Aspidapion aeneum. The sequence continues at coordinate 52,251,266 of OY755041.1, read as the reverse complement.
TGGGCTCAAGGCCATTCATTCTCAAGGTTAAAAATATCACTCGCACAATTTGACTAACCACACAAAAAAAATGGCCTTCGCAACTATGCGATGTCATATCAAGGGCAAAAAACCACTCAGATTATTGGCCTCTACATACAAAATAATTACAATATCATATCTAGATCAAAAATACGACTCATACTATTGACCTCTACATAAAAAATAACGACCTTCACAACTGTTTGAAGTTCAAAAACACCACTAGACCAATTCGCTTCTGCAAACAAAAATTTTACATTCAAAAATTTCTAACCTTCATAACTTTTCAAGGTCAAAAAAAAAACTAATCTGCACACAAAAATTTCAAACCGTCAAGGTCATTCAAGGTCATTCCCTCCTCAAAAGTGGCCCAGCACCCGCTTAAGCCTACTACTCACAGGGTACACTGGTAGGTGGTCTCATTGGTCTATTCAATCTACATGAGGATTTCGGAAACGGTAAGAGATACATTTTTGAAAAAATTGCGCTATTCCGAGCCCAATCAGATGATGTATCGAAATTAAATATATCTACTTATAATAGGAGCTTTGAAAATACTGAGCAAAATCTAAAAATTGTGTTTTAAAAGAAAAATAAATATTGTCGCCATCTTGTATACAAATTTAATAAAATTTAGAAGGTTTGTATTAGCGACTACGGCCAATTAAATGGCATCCTAAAATTATTTCTGAGCCTTCTAGTTTTTTTTTAAATTATGGCCAACTTTGGTATTTCTTATGGCCGCCATTAGAGATATTAAAAAAAATATTAACCCCTATATATCAATTCCATCTTTGGATGATGGAAAATATGAATTAATTTAAAAACAGTTTTTCACTTAGTTGGCTGTGAAACAAATGCTTTAATTGTGTTTGTTGTCATACCTACGTAACTATCTATCAAATATTTGCCAATTATTTAATACATCTGTTAAATTATTTAAAACATATCAATTAATTTTGATATTTCTTGGTTTGGTTTTAAATTATGAGAAATTTAATCAAAATATAGTAGCCGTGGTGGCTTAGTGCGTTCGCGCATTGAACACAAGTGAGTTAAGGAATCTCGCTTGCTACAGTGGCGGGTTCGATCCCCGTCGGTTGCCGAGGTCGGGTGCGGCAGACATTTATAGGATTCCTGGGGAGTGTAAAATGTAATATTGTCCTACCCCTTCATTCACGCCGGTAACCAGGCCGGATGAGGTTGGATATCTCGTGAAGGCAGACTTTGTTACACACTCCTTCAGTCGGTAGGCCATTCTAAGGGACAAAAGGACCGGATAAAAAAAAATACCCGGTCTGGGGTTCCAAAGGTGGCCGATGACCCGTGCAATTAGGCGTACCGAAATGGCGGCCTTAGTGTCGGCAAAAGAGTCACGGTTATCAAATGAGAAAAAAAAAGAAAAAAAAATCAAAATATGAACATTTACTTTAATTTATTTCAATGCCTCTAATCAACGGTTTTTGGTTAAATAATAAAAGATAAATTGTATTAAAAAAAAATTCTATTGCATTATTTTCAGGCCAAAAGTAAAAAAAAGTAAAGTTAAAAAATTAAGGTGTTAACCGATAACTCAAGTAATTGGCAAAATTTTGTTATCGTATTATTGTCAATATTTTGTTACAGTATCTGATTATACCTAAAATAGCGCAAACTTTTTCCTATTTAACCAAAATTGTCCCTTACCGTTTTCAAGATCCCCACACTTTTATCTGGGATATTTTTGAATGTTTGTTTTTAATAACGTTGTGAGCTTTTAAGTTACAAAACTTAACTATAATTATAAAGATAATATGCTATCAAAATGTATTTTACTTGCTTTGGGAAAAAACTTTGAGGAACCAACAAAGAGCTTAAACTTTTTTATTGGCGTTCTATAGGACACCTTTTTAACTCAAAAAATGTTATGGAGGAAGTTAATATTTCTTAAATTTAACTTCCTCAAAAAATGTATGAGATATTGGTATATCAATATTTTTGTTTGTTTTGCTATTAAATTTTTAGCACCAAAATTTGGCTAATTTAAAATTCTGTATTTTTATGGGACAGTTCATAAGCCTTGGCGAAATATGGGACGCCTATTTATGGAATAGTTCACTTACCTGTGAAGCACAATAGATCAGAAAGGAGAAAAAGAAAGTGACTTAGAGTAGAATACTGAAGCCCAGCGAGGACAAATGGCCAACTTATTGCGTATTCCATTGGAAAAATTAGTGCAGCACTGGTGGTGCACTGACACTGGATCGGTGCTGTGACAAATTTGCACCGAGTGTAGTTTCAATGGAACACGCGAAAAATGAAAAATCGCACTCGTGTGGTGTGCTCACATTTTTTGTTTTGATATAAAATGTAAAAATATTTTAAAAATGCCCACCTCCTTGTTGAATGCAGGCTTGTGCTCGTATACCAACAGATAGAGTGGTTATCGGTATTTCGCTCTTGTTTTTCAAAGAAACCTAAACAGAAGTGTCCTTTATGCTCCCAAAATTTTAAGGATTCGAAACACTTTGTATATATATATATATATATATATATTGATGCACTCGGCGTTGTCACCTCGGCGTTAAGGATATGACGACCTGACCTCACCTATTTCTAGTGGTGTTAGACCATATATAGGTACAGACAGGGACTAATTAAATGGCCGCTACCAAGTTGGGATGAGAATTTCGGACTTTTTATTTAGTCCTTTTAATTTAAAACCATGAATGAATCCATTTGGCTACTATACTAAACTATACAGCCTAAAAATATTAGTGATTTTGCATTTATCAATGAAAGTTGAAGACTCTGCGATCAAGAATAGGCTACTTGGTGATACCTATTATGTTCTTCTTTATTTGTTTCACACAGTTAAATATTCAGTGATCAGTCTGAGACAATTTACGTAATTTCGAACGTTACACTTTGCGCTCAAGAATCACCCTTCTTTGTGAGTTTGGGATTTTTTCTTTATTTGTTTCACGCAGGTAAATTTCTAGTGAGAATATGAGGGGTGCATTTTTACGTAATTTCGAACGTTGCCCGCTTATTTTTTCATTCGTTTGATCATGGCTGGATCTGGCTGGGTATACAGAGCGGGGCAACCGGCCTGCAGGACGCATCTAAACATGTTTGGTCTGCAGGCTGCCTGCACTTAAATTGAGACCATATTGAAAGGAACGTTAAATTAAATTTTTATTTGCTATTATTAAGAACACCGGCGCATACAATGGGAGGTAATAGAGTACTTAATCTTCCCAAGTTTGGTAAATTGCAAAGAAACCAAGTAATAGTTTATCGGACAAGTGCATCTTTTCAGTTAAAAAAGCAAAAAATGCTGCGGTCTTATTACCAAAATCAGTATTCAGTAATGATATCTTCTGAAAATTATACACGATTTACCCTCAGATGCACTTAAGCGCAATTTTGGGTTTAATCGCGATTAAGTCCTTGTTCCTCACATACAACACAACAAAGAGGGAGAATGGATTAGCTAAGCCTTGTTACGGTGTATCTGAAGGTTAACAGCAAATTTGTGCGAGAAGATCGTGTTTAATATTTGTCTTGTTTCAAATTCGTTTAACTGAGCAATAGCGCACCCAGGAATACGTTTTGGGGGAGGCTCAAAACCCGATAATGCCGTATCTTATGCTATTTTCATTAAACATGTAAAAAATATCCAAAAAATCCGAAGGTTTTGGAGGGGGCCCGGGCCCCGAGTGTCCCACCTTAGGTGCGCCATGACTGAGAGAGATGGTTTGGATAAGGCATATAAAAGTTTGAGTTTTTTATGTTGGTGTCAAAGGTGTTAGTGGTAGCTGTTTCCTTTTAAATACATATTAAACACAAAAGACAGGAAAAATATATTATTTTTATATTGTTGTAGTGCGTTTTGGGATGACGAACAAAACGTTTAAACACAAAATGACGAAAAACCTGTTCTGGTTAGGTTATTATAATTAAAAAAAACTAACCTGACCAGATCAGGTTAATTTTTTTGTATAATATTAATAGGTTTTAAACCTGACCTGGTTTCGTTAGTAAACAAAAAGTACTAACATGTTCTGGTTAGGTTATTACACAAAATCTAACCTGACCAGATCGTGTTAGGTTGGGTTTTATCTTTTATTTTGCATTTCGACATTTTGTAATTCGACATTTTGTCTTTTTTGTGTTAAAAATAATTTTTCCTCGAATTTACTTTTGCCCGACCCCAGTTTTATCTGTAAAAAAGTCATAATTTAGTTTTATTTAAGGGCTCCACCAACTTTAAGGGCCTAGATAAGATAGGCCACTGCTTGGGAACAAATGGGTTAAAGAGGTTACTCAGTAGCGCACCGACGAATATGCCTGAGGGGTGGCGAGACCCCATGATGTCGGATTTTATGGAATTTAAGTTTTTTGCTCATGTAATATGTGGCACAAAAATCTTAATGTTGGGGAAGGGGCCGGGCCGCCCCCCCTCTGGTTCGTCCATAACTCCCTATTTTTTGTTATATGGCCACTAAAGAAACATAATTACCTTGGAACTATATCACCGATTTTAAAATCTTTATTAATTAAATTAATTGCCGCTTATCCTACTAAAATCGGTAGTATAGTTCGAACATTATAACAAAAATTGGCCCACCTGGTATATACTTTCATGAATTAACTAATAGTACTTAACAAATTTGCAAAAAGTAATAATTAAATATTATTTTTGGGCAACCCCAATTTTCGGGGTCTAGATCCGTCACTGATTATATCTGAGGGCACGGCAGTCCTTCGACAAGGTCACGCTCCCTCTTGAAACCACAGAAGAGCTCGGATCGGTTCGCTTTCAATATTATTAGAGTTTATAAGCGCGTAAAAGTCTTCTAGAACCGATTTTCGTGTGCACTTCATTGCTAAAGTGTAAGACACAATGTAAATCATTTCTTACACCCTAAGAATGCAAAATCGACTGGTCGTCCAAAAATCGTCGTGTGCAGGAGGTGGTGGGGGTAGATTTTCCAAAAATTTGGATTTTTTTTTTTGCATTTTTTGAATCTATAAAGTGTGCTCATGACTTCACCAAAAGCATATAGTAATATTACTATCAGAAACATTTATTTTTCAATGTTGAAAATATCGTTCCCAATGCTTTTATATGGAGTTCCCTATTAAACAAGTGCTCGCCCTAAAAACGGGTATTTATAATAATTTATAACTTGTTATAACTCGAGAACCCTTTGCTTAATCAAAAAAACACCTTCTGTAAACTTTGTGTATCAAATATCAGGGATCAAAATGATTTTTGAAAAATGTCAATCGGACGCATAGTTTTTTTAAAAGTAGCAAGCACTGACATGCGACGAAGGGTCAGATATTTTACAAATGCACGGCGGGCCAGGCGAAAACGCGTCTCTAAGTCGAGACACACATAAGTTCGTTTTTCGTTTAACTCTCGCGGTTACAGAGTTTTTTGTTGTGAATTGCGTTATGTATAAATGTTGTTCTTGTGTGATTTGGCCGTGAAGGGCCAAATATCAAAGGCGGGCCTCCAATTTATTTCTATATTAGTATGTGACTCTCGCCCCCGCCACCCCCCCTCCCCCCCGAAATGGACTTTTTTTTTAAATCAAGCTTTTAGGGTACCTCCCCCCTTCTCTTTTTTCAAAGTTGGGAAAAACGAAAATTTTTTCTTTAAGAATCATAGGTTCGGTTCGGTTCGGTTCGGTTCGGTTCGGTTCGGTTCGGTTGTGCAATGTTGGTCTTATAAATGAACCAAATCAGAATCGGTTTAGTTGTTTTTGAGATATCAGCGTTTTTATGTAAAACTTTGAAGGGCCATATCTCAAACTCTTTTTTTGCTCGACTTCCGATGACTTGACAGCCCTTGACTGAACCTATTTCTACGGTAAAAATATTATTTGTGGCTTTAGATGTCACCTACCTAGTGCATTGACGCGCAATAGGTCCCTGTGTTTTTAAAAAACAGCATTTTTTTAAATTTCAATTATTTGCCTATATCTCGAGACGTCAAAATGAAAAATTTATAATAACTTTATCGATGGGCCTACGAAGATCTATAAACATCAGAGAAAAAAATTTTGATTAGTTTGGTACTTTTTGAGTTTTTGCCAAAGAACCATCAAAACTTGCCAAAAAGTGGTGCTACTTTAAAGTGTCATATTTTAAGACGCTGACAATTAATTTTAATTATCTCGACGGCGACAAATGCGCTATTGTATAGGCTTGCAAAAAAAAATCATAAATCATTACCGTTAAAATTGTGTCTTCCAGGTGTACGCTATGTCAATTTTTCTGTTTTGCCATATTATGCCTATAGCGGGGAGTGGGGGGCTCAAATCAAAAATCTCGATTCTAATATAGAATTTAACGGGAGGAGCGTAGTTTCCCTTTCAAATATGGATTCCCGGAGGCCCGTATAGGGTTAAATCGAAAAAATGAAGGAATCCATTTCGATTTAGTTTGTCAATGCCTATTAGTGTGCCAAATTTCAGAGCTCTACGATAAGTTTTTATCTCGAATAAAAGCACTCGCTGGCATCGTTTATGTAAGTGACGTCATCAGGCGAAAAAAAAATACAATAATTTAATTTTTTAATAACAGCAATTATTTTTACGGTCAAATTAACAAAAAAACTTCAAATAAACTTTTTTGTAGGTCGCATCCCTCCTCTCCAGGTCTCCTTAAATATAAAAAACCTTAAATTGGTTATATTTTGACAATTTATATCTCAGAAACGATTTTGCTGCATCACTTCCGGTGACTTGACAGCCCTTGATTGAACCTATTTCTACGATAACAAAATAAATTTATGTGGCTTTAGATGTCACTCACTTAGTGCATTGACGCGCAATAGGTCCCTGTGTTTTTCAAAAACAGATTTTTTTTAAATTTCAATTATTTGCCTATATCTCTAAACAGAGACGTCAAAATGAAAAATTTATAATAACTTTAACGATAGGGCCTAAGATCTATAAATATCAGAGAAAAAATTTTAGATTACTTTTTGTCAAAAAAACCATCAAAATTTGCCAAAAATTGGTGCTTCTTTGAAGAGTCATATTTTAAGACGCCGACAATTTATTTTAATTATCTCGACGGTGACAGATACGCTATTGTGTAGGCTTGCAAGAAAAAAATACATAGTTCATTACCGTTAAAATTGTGTCTTCCAGGTTTAAACTAATTGCACTATGTCAAATTTTCTGTTTTCACATATTATGCCTATAGCAGGGAGTGGGGGGCTCAAATCAAAAGTCTCGATTCCAATATAGAATTTAACGGGAGGCGCATAGTTTCCCTTTCAAATATGGATTCCCGGAGGCCCGTAGGGCCGAGTCACATACTAATATAGTGAATATGGACTCCCGTAGGCCTGTAGAGCCGAGAGTCAAATACTAATATAGAAATAAATTGGAGTCCTGTAGGGCCGAGAGTCACATACTAATATAGAAATAAATTGGAGGCCCGTTGGGCCGAGAGTCACGTTCTAATATCAAATTTAACGGGAGGCGCGTAGTTTCAATTTCAAATATGGATTCCCGGAGGCCCGTAGGGCCGAGTGTCACATACTAATATAGACATAAATTGGAGGCCCGTAGGGCCGAGAGGCAAATTATAATATAGAATTAAACTGGAGTCGGGTAGTTTCCCTTTTAAATATGGATGCCCGTAGGGCCGAGAGTCACATACTAATATAGTGAATTTGGACGACTGGAGGACCGTAGGGCCAAGAGTTACATACTAATATAGTGAATATGGACTCCTGGAGGCCCGTAGGGCCGAGAGCCACATACTAATATAGAAATAAATTGGAGGCCCGTAGGGCCAAGAGTCACATTCTAATATAGAACTAAATTTCCCTTTTCTTCACGCCTAGCCTTTGATATTTGGCCCTTCACGGCCAAATCACACAAGCACAACATTTATACATAACGCAATTCACAAGCAAAAAACCAAGTAAGTAACTTAAACATCTGTAACCGCGAGTGTTAAACGAAAAACGAACTTATGTGTCTCGACTTGTCTCAAGACATAGAGTCGCATTTCGCCTGGCCCGCCGTGCATTTGTAAAATATCTGACCCTTCGTCGCATGTCAGTGTCTGCCGCGTTCGTCGCGTCATGGCATCACTCTTTGCTACTTTAAAAAAAACTATGCGTCCGATTGACATTTTTCAAAAATCAAGGTGTTTTTTTGATTAAGCAAAGGGTTCTCGAGTTATAACAAGTTATAAATTATTATAAATACGCGTTTTCAGGGCGAGCACTTGTTTAATATAGTCTAAGAGCCCAGTAGGATTTTGGGCTTGAATTGCAAACCGATACTCCGATACTCCAAAAAAAAATTAAGATACCTGCGAAAATCCTGCATAAACAACCCGTCATCTTTGTTTAAAGATGGCGAAAAGGAGTTTGAATCAAATGTACGTAACTTTTTTATTATGAAATCGATTTTACTCAAACAAATTGTGATTAGCTTCTACTATAATGGCCTCTCCAAAACACTATCAATACTTTGTTTTTTATTTGTCTCTATCCTATAAATTCTGTAAGTTCCTTTAATACGCTGTTTTTTTTTAGATTTTTTGATTTTTTAAAGAAAACTACGGGTTTTACAAAAAAAACGTAAGAAATAAGAAATATGCAGATTGTTAAGATGTATTCATGTTGGGTCTAATATTTGCTGTAGATTAAGCGGTTCTCGAGTTACACTCAAAAATCCACTAAATTGGCCTATATCTAATAGTACAAAATTTTCATATTTTCACCAAAGTCATGAAAGTTACTAAAAATCTATACAGATCGAAAAAGGATATCAAGCTAAATAAGAAACGGCTATTAGTTTCAAAAAGAAACTGATACTGAGGTAGATACGGCGGATTAAACATGGCCGAAGCGTAATTTACAATTTCATTTTTGAGGTTAATTTTTTTATGTAAAACGAACCCCCCACGGGGTCAAAATGTACCCCCACTAAAAGACAATTTAATTATCTTCAAAAAAGGATAGTACACTTTTTGTCGTAAAGTTAATAGTTTTCCTGAAAAAAACAAAAATATGCGGCATACATAATTCGATGTTTTCGTTCCATAGAAGGACGACAATGGCATGGGTCCATATTTACATACATCCATTAGTTACATATTTGATACTTTTCTGTTAAATTGACAGGTGGTCACGTGATTTTGGCAACTTCTGAACGTTTTGAACTAGAGACTTGGTTCTTTTTTTGATTTGTAGACCAAATTATCCAATTTTGATGACAAAAACAAATTTTTAAAAATTTTGAATACGGTGCCGCCTGGCGCCCAAAACAAATTTTAGTCGAATCCGCATTTCGATATTTTAACTGTTGCATAATTAAAACATTATACTTTTCCAAATTAATTTTTTGAAATTTTTTGATAATAATGTTGAAATTGGTATATTTCCCTTTGTTCTTGCGGTAGTATTTCTAAAGTGAAACTTTTATTTAAAGCTGGTGTCACCCTCTACAATGCGCCAAGAAAAAAATGCTTTATACGCTACTTTTCGTACTTTTTTTTAGGCCTGGTCTGCCACTTTTTAACCCTAATTGTCACTTTTCATCTCCATTTCAATTGGCACTATTTCTACTTCGTTATTCATGAATTTTCCACACCGAGATAACATACAGGGTGTCCCAGATAAAGTTCAATTTCGAAAAATGTGTAAGAAATACAATTTTGGATAAAATGATACAGATGCTCTATAGGAGTTAAAAGTATTTACAGGGGTTTTTGTAATGTCGATCAATAAATAAATATATAATAATTAAGACAATTTTTAGTTTCTGCTTTTTTTACATTTATCCAAAATTGTATTTCTTACATAAATCTCCATAAAAAAAGTAGGTAAATGTATCCGAAATATATACTATATTTAATAGGCCTAAACTTTTCTTTTAGTTTTAGTACCTGCTTATCTACAGGTAAATATTTGCTTTATTTCAGGTAAAAAAGTAAATTCGTAGTACTTGTCCCTGATAAATGGATAAAACGAACCAGCCATCGATCATTTCGTTTACTAGTTACATCAGTTTTGGTTTATTGAAAATCCCATCTTCTAGTGTACCATTTTTAACTGAATTTGCCGCCAACTTTTTGAGGGCTCTTTAATTTTACTATTTTTTAAAACGGCCGGGAATGCAGTCTTGCCCGAGGTCTTTCCTTTCCTGAGATGGTTGCTAAGATTAAAATTTCTTTTTTTTGTATTATTTCTACTCTTCCTGGCACTGAAATTAGCCAAGAGGGTAAGAAGGAGATGCCAGGAGAGTGAGCGAAAACAAGATATATATACAGGGTGCTCCAAAACTCTGAGTCCGCTCAAATATGTTCTGAACTATTGAAGATAACCGAACCATATTTGGCAGAAATCGATCCGAACCGAATCATCAAGAGATCTATTTTATGAAGGGGCGGTTGTGCTACCCCTGCATTAGGGGGCGGCATAGGGGCGATCAACTTAAAAATGTTAATTATAAATCCTTATCGATTGATACCTCGTTATAAAGGTATTTGAAAATTAAATATTTTGATATAGCCGTTAATTGTCTACACAATAAAAAACGAAAAACGTGTCAAAATCTATCGTCTGTCAAACTTATTATTTCACCATTTTTTACAAATTTTTAACCATAGTTATACCCGCCATCCCCCATAGGTGGGAATTTTTGCCACATATTTTTTGTTGGTATTGCCATGTAGTTTAAGGTTTTGGTTGATTGCCTCTGGTCAATTACAGCGTACCCGGGAAAAACATGGAAAAGCACGAAAATATGGATAAAATTACTTATACAATATGTGTCTATGAAAGGACAGTGCAAAAGCCTAAGATATATTTCTGAGGTCAAAATAAGACAATTAAAAGTCAATTACTTTAATCCGACATTGCTCCGTTTTAGAAATACAGGGCGTTTTTTAGAAAATAAAAACCGAATAAATAGCTAAAATATACATATAACTTTTTTCTTAGTGTATTTTTTAAACGTTTTTGTTAATGTGTGCATAAAATAAATCTCTCGATGTCATCAATCACTACCAAATATGGTTCAGTTATCTTCAATAGTTGGGCAGATATTTGGTTAGACCCAGATTTTTGGGACACCCTGTATATATTTTTACAAATTTAAAAACATGCCAGTGGTGATTAATTTTGATCGAACATTTTTGTCTACAAATCAAAAAAAGAACCAAGTCTCTAGCTTAAACCGTTAAGAAGTTGCCAAAATCACGTGACCACCTGTTAATTTAACAGAAAAGTATCAAATATGTTTTTTGTAAGATTTTTGATGCTGAGTTTAAATATGTAACTGCGGGTTCGCTTATTTGTGCATAAATTATTTTTTCCTTAACCCATGCCATTGTCGTACTTCTATGGAACGAAAACATCGAATTATGTATGCCGCATATTTTTTGTTTTTTTCAGGAAAACTATTAACTTTACGACAAAAAGTATACCATCCTTTTTTGAAGATAATTAAATTGTCTTTTAGTGGGGGTACATTTTGACCCCGTGGGGGTTCGTTTTACATAAAATAATTACCCTCAAAAATAAAATTGTAAATTACGCTTCGGCCATGTTTAAGCCGCCATTTCTACCTCAGTATCAGTTTCTTTTTGAAACTAATAGCCGTTTCTTATTTAGGTTGACATCCTTTTTCGATCTGTTTAGTTTTTTAGTAACTTTCATGACTTTGGTTCATTCAGAACCGCTTAATCTACAGCAAATATTAGACCTACCATGAATACATCTTAACAATCTGCATATTTTTTATTATTTATGTTTTTTTTGTAAAACCCGTAATTTTCTTTAAAAAATCAAAAAACCTAAAAAAAAAACATCGTATTAAAGGAACTTACAGAATTTATAGTATAGAGATAGATAAAACACAAAGTATTGATAGTGTTTTGGAGAGGCCATTATAGTAGAAGCTAATCACAATTTGTCTGAGTAAAATCGATTTCGTAATAAAAAAGTTACGTACATTTGACTCAAACTCCTTTTCGCCTTTAAACAAAGATGGCGGCTTGTTTATGCAGGATTTTCGCAGGTATCTCCATTTTTTTTGGGACATGGTCTTATGACAAATCGATTAAAATATATGAGTATCGGTTTGCAATTCAAGCCCAAAATCCTACTGGGCTCTTATCACAGTAAACTAATTATTTATAGTAAGGAAAGCACCCCGGTCTTGTCATAATACTGTTATACATACTCCCTGTAGACATTAGTTCGGAATACGAAGTTCGAGAGGCGCTATTTACAGACCGTCACCCCTGGTATAAAAATATTATGGACAGAGTTCTGTGCTGTCGCAATATATATTAACCGCTACTCTTGGTATATTTTGACAATTTGTTTTTGATTATGACTGACATTGACTTTGGCGAAATGGATAAAAATATGACGGTGATGTAATTTCATTTAACATTTTTTGTTTGTGGATGCAGTTTTTCGTTATTTTTCGACTTTTTACCTTATTTTTATGGTGTTTTTTGCTAAATTCGGACCAATCGGTATTTTGCGCGTTTTGAAGGGGGCGATCCATCGCTTAAAAAATTGAAAAGAAAACAATGTTGTGTTGGTGGGTGCGAAGAATACGTTAGCAAGCGCCATCACTTTCCCAAACGGAACCCCAAGCTATTTGATGAGATACTTCGGCCTAAAAACTGGCTAACTTTGAGGCAAGACGAAATTTACGTTAAATATAGTGTGTGATGGACACTTTGAACCAGGACAGAGTTTAAAATGTTTAGTTTAGATTTTAATATTTAATTTTATCAAGGGGGGGAGGGGTTATAATCGACGATATTTTTTTTATTAACATTTTTTTCAAGGGGAGAGGGGGTAATTTTCCTGTTTTTAATTTAACTATTACCAAAAAGTGCATATTTTTTATTCTAGGGGAGTAATTCCGGCATAATGATCTCCCACATTAAAAACGCCATTGTAAATGCTATTTAGATTTTTTTCTAGTGAAACTCTATTATACCATTTGCTTTTATTAAGTTTTGAAATTTACAGAGTCCATGTGGCGGCAATTTTTTTCGATACACATTCGAAGCTGATTTCTGAAAGTTTCACTCCTACAGTAACTTAAAAGCGATATTCCTGTAATTGCTTGACATATTGCTGCTTTCAATTCGTCAATAGTTTGGGGTGAGTGTTTAGGTATCCACAAAGGATCTGGAACGAAAGCATGTCTACCAAGTGCGAAGTAAGCACGAAAAGTTCTTTGCGTCGTAATCACAGATTACGTTTATTACTTTTAATAAACGTTTCGATAACGAAGGCACGATGGCAAGAAAATGGCAAGGCGCGAGCTACCAACCGACTACGCTAAGCCCTCTCAGTGATTCGGGCACAGTGGGGGTGCAAAATATGGGAGATCATCATGCCGGATCCTGTATAATTAAATAAACAACAAGCAATATTCCATTAACGACATTGCAGCTGTACTTTAATTTAAAAAGCTTACAATATAATAATATATATCCGCTGATCGTTGTGACATCCAAGCGTAAAAATTTTAGATATCTTGTGACATCCTTCGATGCCGTGACATCCAAATTCGGATGTCACAACGTTTTTCCATGTTTTTGGTACAGTCCTGATGGGGAGAACCCGGGTGTACCTAAATTAAATGGATGTCATAGCATACCATGAGTCTGATGAAGAATACAGCAAAACTTTTAGAAAATTTTGACGCCAAAATTTCCGTGTATATTGGCGCGAGTATACTCAAGAATCGATCCAATTGATATTCATCACTCTGTGACATCCAATGTATATTTTCATCTTAATTGCACGCACTTGTAACATCCGTCAAAGCGACAACCTTGCATTATGCCTATTTTATTAATTAAATTTGGTTTATTTTTTATTTTGGGGCGGCTGTTGCTATGTGGTCCAGCGATTCACTTGACTTGTAAAAATATTTAAAAATGTTAGCATAATAAATAATGTTAGCTAGCTTATTGGGAATATAAATATAAAATATAAATAAATATTTCGTCATGTGCCTCAGAGCAAAAGTGAATTAACTAACGGACTTGGATAGGGACTTGATACTCTTTGTAAATTGCTATCTCCGTCCTCCTTTTTACCACGTAGTTAAAGTCAGATGAGTAAAAAGAGCACTAAATTTTAATCTAGCTACGTCAAAGCGTACTGATTTATAATAGTATATTTTTAACTCTATTCAGTGATTTTTTTACAGAAACAAATCTGCTGAATTAAATTAGAATTTTTATAAATCAATCAATACATATATACCGGGTGAGCCAAAAAAAACCGCACATTTTTTTTTCATTATAACTTTTGAACTATACCATCGATTTTAATGGGACAAACTGCGCTTGGCAGAAAATTAATCAGCGTTTTGACTAATTATAATTATTTGTCAGCGATCTCAAAATCCAAGATAGCGGACAATATTAAATTGTACCCTTTAAAAATGCTGGTTTATTCTTATGTTGCAAACACGTTTGAATTATTTTTTTAAATTAGTAGAAAAGCTGCGTTCTTGCCACGCACAAGGTATGAATCAGCAAAATCGGTTTGATGGTTCTAAAAAAAATATTTTTGTTCCAACCATTGTTTTGAAAATTATACGATTGCCTTGCCAATCATGTCTGCATTTATTTTCTTACAAATTTATTACTACTGAACCTTTGACTTTGATGAAATAAAAAACATCCTGGTGAGAATTGATTGTTTTTTAAAGATCATGATCAAAATTTATCGCCATCTTAAAATTTAAGATGGCGGACAGAATCATACTTGATTCTTAAAAATGGTGGGTTTATTCTTATTTTCTGGAAATATTTTAGATTTTTTTTAATTTATAGAAAGCACTACTTTTCCCGCGCACAACAAGGTGCAAATTAAGCAAAATCGGTGTATTGATTCTCAAAAAACCAATTTTCTGTTTTCGTCATTATGTTACAGATTATACGATTGCATTGCCAACCCTGTCTGCCTTCATTTCCTTGTAAATCATTATTACCAAACCGATTTTAGTGAAATAAGAAAAATGATGGTGAGGATTGATTGTTATTTCAAGGTTATAATCGAAATTTGCCGCCATCCTAAAAGTTAAGATGTTGGACAAAACCATCAAAGAGGCACTTTTATTCTTATTTTTCAAAATGTTTTAGTTTTTTTTTAAATTTATTGGAAAGTACTACTTTTCTCCCGCTTAATAACGTACAACTTAATAAAATCGGCGAAGTGGTTCTCACAAAATCTGATTTTGTACAATTGTTTTACAAGTTATGCGATTGCATTGGCAATTTCTGTCCGACATCTTAAATTCTAAGATGGCGGCAAATTTCGATTATAATCTTTAAAGAGCAATCAATTCTTACCACGATTTTTTCTGTTTCACTAAAATTGGTAGAATTTATAAGAAAATTAATGCACACAGGATTGGCAATACAATCGTATAATCTCTAAAACAATGGTTGAAACAAAAATAGATGTTTTGAGAACCACCACACTGATTTTAATATTTTTTACCTCGTTGTGTGGGGAAAAAGTAGTGCTTTTCCATAGATTAAAAAAAAATCTAAAACATTTTCGGAAAATAAGAATAAACACGCCATTTTAAAGAATCAAGAATAATTCTATCCGCCATCTTAAAATTTAAGATGGCGATAACTTTGATCATGATATTAAAAAGCAATCAATTCTCACCAGGATGTTGTTTATTTCCACTAACATCGGTTCAGTAGTAATGAATTTATAAGTAAATAAATGCAGACATGATTGGCAAGCAATCGTATAATATGCAAAACAATGGTTGAACAAAAATATTTTTTTATAGAACCACTGAACCAATTTTGCTGAGCCGTACCTTGTCGTGCCTGGCAAGAACGCAGCTTTCTTACTAATTTAAAAAAATAATTAGAACATATTCGCAACACAAGAATAAACGAGCATCTTTAAAAGGTACATTTTAATTTCGTCCGCTATCTTGAATTTTGAGATGGCAGACAAAAATGATAAATTAGTCAAAACTCAGATTAATTCTTTGGCAAGTGCAGTTTGTCCCATTAATATCGATTGTATAGTTCAAAAGTTATAATAAAAAAAATGTCCAGGTTTTTTTGGCCCACCCTGTAAAGGAAACGAGTTCAGAAACTGCTTAACCGATTTTATAGAACCCTAATTGCGCCTCTAATATATTTATTTATTTATTTCCAAGGAGTAGCGCATATAAAAAAAATTCAGAAGAATAATTTAGGTACCTAAAAAAAAGTAACATATGGGTTAGCCGATTTGGAAAAAAAATATAGATATAAAAGAAAAGAAAATCTTATGTTTTTATTTTATGTTATTTGCATAATAATTAAGGGCCTTAATTCTGCCAAAGTGGCGCCAGCGTCAGTAAATAAAACATATCCAGCTAGGTATAGAGCTACATAATTTATCAAAAATTCGCTGAACATAGGTAAGTACCTAGTCCAGATTATCTAGATTTTTTTTTTAAATCTAGGTACTGTAGTCATAGATTTTACTGGAATATCGTTCATTTTTTGTGTTTCGAGCAAAGCCGATTAGTAATCAGTTTCTATGTGACTATGCTTGGGGGTGCTTCGCACCTCCCTGTTTACGTCTTGGAGGTGCCCTAGCTAAGGACACTCATCGTAAAGGCAAGCTTTATAAGAAGCGAAGCTAACGTCAAGCTTTCTATTTTTTGGTTAATATTTTTGAAATGTTTTCCTGGGTTTCGCATTGGCGGTTCTGTTTTATTTTGAAGATGTTGTTTTACACAGTATGAACTATGAAGGTACCTAAACTATATATATTTATGTAATTAAAAAGTTATGCTGCAAACTATCTTGAAACTGTATCATTATTAAATAGATCTTTAGACTGTGTTAAAACCACATTTTTAAAATAACAACGAGCCGCCAATGCGAAACCGAGGAAAACATGTCAAAAATTATAACCAAAAAATATAAAATCAGAATTAGGCTTCGCTACCTGTAAAGCTTGATTGAAGATGAGTGACCTTAGCCCTAGCCCCTTACTACCCCCGTAGTGGGCGCCCCTGTAGGTATTCTATTTTTGCTGAGGCTGAGTTGAGTATGTATACTTCGATTTAAATTCGTCTCTCTGTGACATCCACACTTACATAATTATGATTTCGTTTTATTTGTGACCCCGCGTAGAAATCGAGCAAAACCTGTTCGGCGTTCAAAAAACCCCAAAATTTTAATTTACTCCCCTCCCCTATACATTTAAAGTTATGTAAAAGTAGCATTGCCCACTTCCAGAAATGCTAGAGAGTGGAGCTTTGGCAGACTGATAAGAACTATGATCAAACTATAGGAAAAATTAAAACACCCCAAAATTCTAATTACTTCCCTCCCCTATAAATGTAAAGTTAAGTAAAAGTAACATTGCCTACTTCCAGACATGCTAGATAGCTGAGCTTTGGAAGACCGATAGTAACTATGATAAAGTTATAGAAAAAAATAGTAGTAGAAGTAGCATTGCCCACTTCCAGAAATGCTAGAGAGTTGAGCTTTGGCAGACTGATAGGAACTATGATAAAACTATAGGAATAAATTAAAACACCCCAAAATTCTACTTCCTTCCCCTATAAATGTAAAATATGTAAAAGTAACACTGCCCACTTCCAGAAACGCTAGAGAGCTGAACTTTTTAAGACTGAAAGACAATATGATAAAACTATACGAAAAAATTTAAAAACTCCAACATTTTAATTTACTTCCCTCTCCTATAAATGTCAATTAAACTAACATTGCCCACTTCCAGAAACGCTAGAGAGCTGAGCATTGGAATGCTGATAAAAATTATGATAAAACCATGGGAAAAAATTTAAAAAGTCCAATATTTTCATTTACTCTCTTCCCCTATAAATGTAAAGTTATGTAAAAGTAAGATTACCCACTTCCAGAAACGCTAGAGAGCTGAGCATTGGAAGACTGATAGGAACTATGATAAAACTATAGGGCAAAATTTAAAAACACGACAATTTTAATTTGTTTCCCTCCCCTATACATGTAAAAGTAACATTGTGCACTTTTAGAAACGCTAGAGAGCTGAGCTTTGGAAGGCTGATGGGAACTATGATAAAACCATGGAAAAAAATTAAAAAACCTCAAAAATTTAAGTAAGGCATTGCAAAAATTTTGAACAATATTCCGCATAATTTACTACTTTAAAAATTAAATTAAGTATTATCCAATTCCTTTAAAAAAGAAGTGAAATCATAACAAAAACATTTCATGTAAAAAAAAGCCAAGTACGCGAAAATGGCATTCCGTAAAAAGAATTGAGATAAAAGTAAAGCCAAGTTCTCCAATACAAATTTCAAAATGAAAGGTTCAGACAGACAGACAGACAGACGGCGCAACAAAAAAGTTTCAAAATCATCTGAAACGCAAAGATATATAAGCTCACACCACTATAGTATAGTAGTCATGTGAGCTAAAATCGTGGGGCGTTTTGTGCCATATTTTCTTTGTATATCGAGAGCCCGACGTTTTTTCACAATAATACTAGTATTTTTCGTTCATTATTGTTTTCAACTAATATTAAGAATTATTTTTAACTGTTTAGTTTGAAGCGTGTTTTTTAGTTTTTTCTAACTAGATTTATTTTTTACTTTTTAGGTTAATGTGCTGTGAAATCGTGTTTTTTAATTAACTATATTACGTCGGTATACTGGCAAAATACACGCAAAGTAATTTTTTTTAGTTTTTGAGCCATGGTGGAACCTGGCCGTTACAACCAAATTTAAAAAATACATTAAATCACAGACTTCACAAAATCTATAAAATATTACTAAAATTTCAAAAAATAACTTTTTTTACATAGGTACTTACATACGTTCTCCAATATTCAATGCATAAATAATGTAAAATTCAGGAGTTTCTCAATGAAATCAAATGTCTCAAATGTTGTTCCTAATTTCAAAACTTCTTAAAATGCGATTTTCTCAAAACAAAATTTTTGACTTAGTGTATGTTGCCAGTATACCGATGATTTATTTTCACAATAATACTAGTAATAATAAAAATAAATTATCCTGATCAGGATAATGAGAAAAACTTAATAAGGAATATTTCTTGTGGGGAGGGGAGCGAGACCTCATTAAGCCGTATTTTAACCTATTTTATTGTTTTATTCCTGAAATATATGAAAAATATCTGCGAAATTATTAATCTTGGCGTTGTCACCGGTTTTTGATAAGTGTATACAAAGTCTAAATTAAATTTGTTCGTTTTTGCAAAATTCTTAGGCTTGGGGGGGGGGCGGATCCCCGAAGTACCCCAAGGGTGCGCCTGGAAAATTATTGTATTGTCACCGGTTCTTGATAAGTGTACAAAGTTTAAATTAAATCTGTTCGTTTAAATTAGGTCAAAATTTAGTCCAAAGGAGTCAGTTACAAACATACATACCTACCTACAAACATACAGGTGAAGCTAATAAAAGCGTGTCAAAAATAAGAATTTACAAAATACGAAAACTTTTTCAGTTTTCAGAAATTGATTAAAAATCTGATTTGAAAAAAAAAATAAAGCGACCTAAACACCCAGAACTACTGCGTTTTTCAGATGGCTGTACGTAAGTTAAAAAATTTCAAGGTAAAAGGCAGAAAAGCCATTTCGATATAGTAAGCCGATTTTAATGTGCTGCTACAGGTTTTTCAAAAGTCCGAAGAACCGAACCGAACCGGATAAACATACATACAAACAAACAAATGTCACAAAATATTTCTAAGTTATCCGTCGAACATAATACCTTTCCTAGCTTTTGCTGCATGAACTAGGAAAGCAAAAATTGGGACTGATAAAAACTGAAGTCTGAGTCCAAAAAGATAATGGGAGTTACATACAAAAACGGACAACTTTTATCTAATTTGACCTACAAACTGTGAATATAGGGTACAATAATTAATAATAGGCTCATTATTTTTTAACTAAATTTAACTAAAGTTAAGTTGAATAGATAAGGAATTTTTAAATCTAGTCGGATAAAATTTAATTTGACGAGTTTTTTTAACGTCAAATTGCCCGATTTGAATAAAATTTGGTACCTAGGCTGGGTCTAGGGTCGAGATGGTCCCATATAAAAATGAGCAAAATCCACCTAACGCAAGCCAAATAAAAGGGTGGGGGTAGATTTTAAAAATTGGGGTTTATGTGAAAATATGGCGTGTGTGATATCGAACGAAAGGTAATTGAGTCTCCAGTTAAACAAAATACATTTTAGTTTATTTTAAAAAAAGGGTGGGGGTAAATGTCCAAAATTAGAGTTTAAATGAAAATATGGCTTGTGTGGTATTAAACGAAAGGTAATTAAGTCTGGAGTTAAACAAAATACATTTTAGTTTTAAAAAAAAGGTAGGGGTAAATTTAAAAAATTAGAGTTTAGGTCAAAACATGGCTTGTGTGGTATCAAACGAAAGGTATTTGAGTCTGGAGTTGAATAAAATATATTACAGTTTTTAGTTATACTGTCATAAATAAGTTTAAATTCGGATCATTTTACTATAGCAATAACCAATATTGCTGCGCTTGCACTAATTTCGTCTATAAAAGCCGATGCTGGATAATAGAAAGGCATCACTCTAGCAAGTGATCAACCCAGTATACCACTGAAATACGTAGTCCCTACTAAACACACTACTTATGGCCCATAGGTCAACTCTTTCCAGCCAGCATCCCGCTTTTTACATTATTTAATTATTTATAGCAATAACCTCTATTCCTGTTAATCTGTTTTCTTATATAAAATACATGTATAAATGTGGATTGTTTATACTTAATTTTCATATTCCCCTAAATCCCTCAGTCACAAGGGCACTAAATAACAAACCTTGTGACATATATGGTAGAGATACCACTTGTCACAAATATAGTCGTGACAATATTAGCTTACACGTACACTATAATTAAAGTACCTAGTGTGAGCGTAGGTGCCCATATATTAGCAGAGTATTTTTTTTTAGTCCTTGCCGTATATTCATCTTGTAAGCCTATTATGACATCAATAACGTGCTTGTAAATTTTATTTGTTATTTTCTTCCCCGTGACATCCAGTGTATATTTTGCTTATTTGCATACATATACCTGTAACATATTTGCACACATTTGTGACATCCCTAACGTCTTTGTATATTTTATTTGTTATTTGTTTCCTCGTGACATCCAGTGTATATTTCTTATTTTTGAAGAGGTACTTGTTACATCCGTTATTTTTATGAAACGTTGGCAACATTGCTGGATGTCACAAGTTAACACAAATATTTAGGGATGTTACAACGTCAAAATTTTTTGTATTTACAATGGACGCCACAAAGATATGAAAAATTTTATTTCTAAATTTGTGAGTTTATACAAATATTTTTATGGAATTAAAAATAAAATATTTTTTATTACATTTCATATTTTTTATCTTTGGATAACACCAGGTTTTAAAGTGGATGTCACAAAAACCGACTTTTTGCTGGATGTCACAAGATACAACGGTCGAGTATATATATATATATATATATATCTATCTATAAATATATATATATATATATATATATATATATATATATATATATTAATGTTTAATTTAAATACATTTTTATATCACATACATAAAAGGATCAAGCACACCTGTAATGTGATTTCTGTAATCCGTCAAACTTCATGAAATTTTGGTGTGTTGTAGACTGAACCTTCCTTAACAAAAGTTCTTATGGGCCCAACTTAAAATAATGACCAGTTTTTGAAATACAGGGTGTTGAAAGTGATAATGTCCAAGAAGCATAATGGGTCTTTAGACGGCTTTTTCAAACATATGCGCAATGTTACTATTATATGTACTGTACCTTTAAAACGTTCCCTACAGGGTGTTTAAGTAAATATTATTCGAAAGTGATAACGAGAAACAAGCATTAGTGTGTTTTAGATTGAACCTTTCGTATCAAAAGTTCTTATGGGCCCACCTTAAATTAATGTCCAGTTTATAAAATACAGGGTGCATTATTTTTAGACGGATTTTCCAAACACTTACGGAATGTTACTGTTACATATATTTACGATTTATTTATTATTTTTAATCTATACCTTTGAAACATTATCCACAGGGTGTTTAAATAAATATTAGTCAAACTTTTTACTCAGAAACAAGCTTTATAGCTTTTTACAGGGCACGGTACAGCCATACAAAACGCTTAAATATGTTTTAATATTATTTAAAAAATGATATTTGCCGAAACACCCTGTATTAAATACTTAATAAGTCAAGAACCGTTAAGAAACTAATACCCAAGTAACATTATTACCACCCAAGGTTTTATTAGTTTGGTTCCGAGGTTATTTAGAGAGTGCTGTTATGGCTTTTAGGATCAATTTGGCTATATAAAGGTAATTTATATTGCCAATTACCTAAAGAGGTGTTATACAACCAAAAAGTGATTTATAAAGGGAGTATAATAAAACTGATATTCCTTCTGTTCCTTTTAGATACTTTCAGTTTTATTGATATCTGATTTATAAAGATGGTCTTATAAAACCCTTTTATCTAACTTTGGTCATTTAGTTTTTTTCATTACTTTGGGTCATAACAAAAGTGTTTTATAATAGGGCTAGAAGGTTACCTTATATCATTTTGTTTTTATAGTTACCAGTAGTTTAATAGTAAATCTGATTATATAGGCAGCCAAATAGATCCTAGTTTCCTTAAGGTTTTTAAGAGTGGTAAATATAAACTTTAGACTTTTGGTTTTTGCCATTACTTTTAGGCATTTTAAAAAGGTTTTATAGGAAGGCTTAAAGGCAAACTTAATTCTTTTGTATTTATAGTTACCATAGCTGCATATTAAATCTTATTTAAATAGGCGGCGATATTAAACCTTGTTTCCTTAAGGGTTCTAACAGAAGTAAATAAATACTTTCGTGTTTTAGTTTACTTAGGTACTTCTGGTAAAAATAATAGATATACCTAGGTACAGATTGGTACCTACCTACTGCAAGATTGATTATTTAAAGCACAATAATTAATAATTGTTGAGCTTCCGTCCTCCTGGGTAGGGCACAGATAAGGCCGGTTTAAACGGCCAATATAAAAGGTTGCCTCCAACCTGCAGGCACAACGGATATCATTGCACTGGCCCTCTTGATTGTGTGCAAATTGCACGATAAAAAACATTTAAAAGTGTTGAATTATACGCTTTTAACACTTTAAAAAACAAATACAAAAAAATTAAGTGAGGTTATGTTGACTATGTTTACCTTCTCTTTTTTATAGGTTATATAAGGGCACTCAAAAATCTTTGTTGCGATAGAGTAACAAATAAAACCAAGAAACCACTATAAAACTATAATGG
Source organism: Aspidapion aeneum (assembly GCA_963576565.1). Lineage (NCBI taxonomy): Eukaryota > Metazoa > Arthropoda > Insecta > Coleoptera > Brentidae > Aspidapion > Aspidapion aeneum. The sequence continues at coordinate 52,227,888 of OY755041.1, read as the reverse complement.
CGTATATAAAATTATTTAAAAAATATTGTAAACAGAAAATATTTATTTAGTCGTTTTGGCAGTGTTTTTAACAATAATTTTACTTTAATTTTGATTTATGTAAACCAAACAGACTTATTTAAAGGTGAATATAGTGTAAATTATTATTTTTTTATTTTAAATATTTGTTATTTTGTTATCAACAAACGATTAAAAAGCATTTTTGAGAGGGCGCGCTTGTTTTGAGAGCTTTTCAGATACGATTTTATCAGAAAAATGAGTCTGACAGGCAATTTGATGATCAACAAAACGACAAACTTCTCATATATAGGTATATTTTTATGTGATAAAATAATTTTGGGACTCTTGACATTTTTGGCAATTTTGTGACCTTTATTTTATATAGCCATTGTGAATCTAAGATATCGCAGCTTTTATAGGAAAAATTCTTTACTCCAAAGGTATTATGGTATTCAACAGAATCGCCAGGATATCAAATTACCAAATCTAGTTTTATAATAGGGTAGAGGACGTTTCTGAGTTGCTTCTAGATCCTGGCATAATAGCTTAAGGCTCTAAAAGGTTCTATACTGGTGGAACCGCTAGAGGGCGAAGCTAGATTTTATTTTTTATGGTTTTATAGTGAGTTTAATACATAGGTGGCCACCACCAATTGGGGAGTCCCATTTAGGAGGTCTAAGGGGTATATAAGGGTAATGGGAACGTGCTAGCGACCAATCATTGAAACTAATGGTTTTAAGGAAAGGCGCTGGCAACCTTTTAGCTTCTGCTATAAATAAAGAAATGTTACTTGGGTAACCACTCTCTCTATATGTAATAGTAACATTTCGTATATGTTTGGAAACTCCATCTAAAGAGCTATTATGCTTTTTGAACATTATTACTTTCAACACTGTATTTCAAAAACTGGAAATTAATTTATGTGGGCCCATCATAAGAACATCTGATCATCAAGTTTCAATCTACAGCATACTAAAGCTTGTTTCTCGATAAAACCTTCGAGTAATATTTACTTAAACACCCTGTATATAATGTTTTAAAGGCACAGATAAAAAATAATAAATGGGTGTAATAGTAACATTGCGTATATATTTGCAAAACACTTCTAAAAAGCCATAATGCTTCTTGGACATTATCACTTTCAACAATGGTAATTAATTTAGGTTGGGCCCATAAGAACTTTTGATTCGAAAGGTTTAACGTAAAAGACACTAACGCTTGTTTCTCATTAACACTTTCGAATAATATTTACTTAAACACCCTGTAGATACGGTTTTAAAAGCACAGATTAACAATAATAAATAAATCGTAAATACATGTAATAGTAACATTTCGCATATGTTTGGAAATGCCGTCTAAAGGGTCATTATGCTTCTTGGACTTTCAACACCCTGTATTTCAAAACCTGGTCATTAATCTGCGTTGGGCCCCCAAAAACTTTTGATAAGAAAGGTTCAGTCTACAACATACCAAAATTTCATGAAGTTTGACGGAGTACAGAAATCCCATAAGAGGTGTGCTTGATTCTTTACCAAAATCATTAGTTTATATTTTTCATTCAAAAACAATTAAAAAAGTTTCCGTTGATAGAAAAATAACCTATATGTATAAAGCATTGTAATAATTAAGTTAATGTATTCTATGCACTAATAAAAAGGAATTTACTGCAGAATATTCGTCAAAGAGCCTTTTTTTTACTAGAAAATTATCCTCTCAAGGAAATTTATGTACCTAAATCAATGAGAAACAAACTTCTAATCCTTAGATTTAATTTAAAAAAATTCAACCTTCCTTTTTATTGTTGCTAGTAGCCATTAATAAAAAAATTCTTTAATTAAGCTTCCTTACTAATTGGTGTTTAAAGAGTGTTTTTGGCAAATTGAGCGTTGACACGAAATAACTCATTCTTATCAGCGCGCAAAGTTTAAATTTAACATTATGTATTTAATGGATGAGTAGAATGGGTTTTTTCGTGTTAAAATTTAGTTTGATAAAAACTTTTCAAAACACCATTTTATAAGATGTAGCTTGATTGGAGAACGATTGCATTGATAGCTATGAGCATCCGGTATACAATAATTTGAAAAGCCACCCTGTAGCTTAGAGACAAACTGCGCAAGCGTTATATTGTTTCAAATCCCCCTGTAAATGTTTAGTACGGAATACAAAGTTGGAGAGGCGCTGGTTTTTCCACGGCACCCCGGTATACTGCACCAATTGAGTAATAAAAGTCCCACCGTGTAAGTGTCTGGTCTATCTCTGTCATTCGTCTATGGCTCTTATACTAATAGGGAACTCCATATAAAAGCATTGGGAACGATATTTTTAACATTGAAAAATAAATGTTTCTGATAGTAATATTACTATATGCTTTTGGTGGAGTCATGAGCACACTTTATAGATTCAAAAAATGCAAAACAATTGTTTTCCAAATTTTTGGAAAATCTACCCCCATCACCCCCTGCACACGACGATTTTTGGACGACCAGTCGATTTTGCATTCTTAGGGTGTAAGAAATGATTTAAATTGTGTCTTACATTTTAGCAATGAAGTGCACACGGGGTGACACGATAGAAGCGGCTTTTAACTTAGGCTGTAATATCTCACAAACGAAATTTTTAAGAGTGAAAAAAAAGTGAAATGTGAACTGCGTCGGAGCCAGAAATGTTATGATTTTGGTTACGCTATTTTCAATATATAATTTTTTTAACATTGTACTCGGATGGAGTCAGGCTTGTGTTTCTAGTCTAACCTAAAAAAGATATATATTTTGATGATCTGCATTTTCCTAAATAGGTAAATTACCTTGTATCTTGTAGTCAGTTTGATTACTGTAGTCAGGCAAGCTACGCTGACGATGGAAATTCCTTTTTCCGAAACACCGGTGTCCGTGGTTGACTTTACCCCTTTGAAATTGCCTTTTATACTTTTTTGCAAACATATTGCCTAATTACTAAAAATATTTGGTTTTATTATTTTTTTTAAATATGAATTCCTCTGAAACTATTTGTTATTAACTATACTATTAAGTGAAAAATTTCTTTTTGCGAAACACCCGTGTCCGTGGTTGACTTTACCCCTTTGAAATTGCTTTTTATACTTTGTTGCAAACATTGCCTAATTACTAAAAATATTTAATTTTATTTTTAAAATAACTATGAATTCCTCTGAAACTATTTGTTATTAACTATTAAGTGTTGTAAAAATGGGAACGTTGACAGTTAAGTGACTAAAATATATTTCTTAATTTTTGTGCTATCGTGCCCCAGACAATCGACGCGACGCGTCGCTATCAAAAATTTTGGTGATTAGGTTACATTATTTTGATGAAAAATAAAAAAAAGTTTTTTTGACGATCCCAATAGCCTTCCTACCTATGGATGGCTAAAAAATAAGTCAACGCAGCATAATTTTTTAGTCAAATTTATATTTGTCAGGCAAAAACTATCCTTGACTAACTATTTCTCAACAACTCTAATCCTGGATTAATTTCGCAGTCAAGTCAATTAATATTGTTTAAAACACAACTGTTTATTTATTAATAAAGTTATTTGGTGTTATTAAGAAGTACGGACTTTTTTAGAAATTGAACAAAAATAGTTTGTTACACATTTTGCATGCATTTATCTATAAAATACGCTCAAGATTTTAGTTTTTTTAGAAAATAGAATGCTTAACCAAACTGTAGTTTAAGCATGTTTTCAGCTGCTATAAGCAAAAATCTCAAGTCAATTCTGCCATAAATATTTTATTATTTATTAGTCCTAAAAATGTCGGGGGGATTGATACCCTTGATCCCCCCTAGGTAAGGCACTGCGGTGGACTGAGTCAAAATCAAGATCTACAAGTTCAGTTAGTTTGCAAATATTTTTTGTATGTGTATTTTTCCATAAACCTAATTCTTCTCATTTCAGGACAAATAAAAATAATAATTAATAAATGCTGCAAAGTGACTTATTCGTGATTAAATTTTCACTAACTCTGCTGCATGTTTTCAAACCGCCCACCCATTTTTGTCCTAGTTGTGTTGCTGCGAAATCTTTTTAAACCCACTTTATACATTCTTATTTGGGAGAAGATTGATCTCCCCCTAGGTACGGCCTGGTGGTTACGTGATCTCGCGTCTCGTTAAAGTGTCGTGGCTTACTCGTTTCCATGATACCACAACTAATAATTATTATTTTTTAAGGGAAATACCTTAAACCACCCTGAGGCTCTATCCACATCACACGCTCCACACTCTCACCAATAGCAAACTCTGAGCAGTTGCGTGTTGTGTGAAATGCCTTATCTTGACCAATGGCATAGTCGCCCGCTCTTCAGAGTTAGTGAATTTTACGCGTTTGAAGTAAAATCTGTTCTCCTGCCCGTATCGATTGAACGTTTCTCGGTCGGCCCGTAGAAGAACCTTGCGCAGTAGATTTCTTTCTGCATCCCACGTGACGGCTCGGAGCTAATTTAGCTTGCCATTGGCCAGAGCATGTGATGGGAACTATCACATCGTTCAAGTACGAGAATAGGTAGGCTGGAGGAGTAGAAAGAAGCTATCACGGTATCTATTCTAAGTCTTGAACGGTGTGACTATCCACAACACACCCTTTGACCAATAGCAAGCTTTAAATTAGCTCCGAGCCGTCACGTGTCATGCGACAAGACCTCCATTGCGCAAGCTTCTCCTACGTTCAGTCGCTATAGGGCAGGAGAACAGATTTCACTTCAAACGCGTAAAATTCATTAACTCTAAAGAGCGGGTGACTATGCTATTGGTCGAGACAATTCAATTCGCATAAAAAGCGACCGCTCAGAGTTTGCTATTGGTCAAAGCGTGTGATGTGGATGGTCACATCATTTAAGACTCAGAATAACTACCCAGAGCACAAGTGGGGCATTGGCATGGGCGTAGTTAGGTGTTCTTATCTGGGAGGCTATAGTCATACTTTCTCTTCTGAATTGTGTTTGTGTGTCTATGGTAATGTTCGAATAATTTCAGGGGGGGGGGGTTAATTTTAATAAGCTTTGGACGGGAAGGCTTAACCTCCACCCAAGCCACCCTAACTATGCCCAGGGGCAATTGAAATTGATTTGTGTGATGCGGAACTTTGAGGAACGACTCCAACATTGCAGAAAACGGACGTCATCTACCTGATATTACTCTCAAAACGCAAATTCACTTTTCAACTGTTAAAATTTCAACTTAAATTCTTGTAATTAGCTGAGTTATTCATATTTTAAAAACGCACCTTCATTCTGCTACCTCCTGTATTATATTACATATTATTTATAAAATACGAAATATTTATTTGCACAATTAAACATTCTGTAGGTATTGCCAGACGCGACAATCATCATTCTACGGCTAAAAAGGCTTATCTGCAAAAAAGTACTTTTAAAATTAATATGCAATTTATTCCAAAAACGTAAATGTCTAGAATTAATAACTTTTTGATTAGAATTTGATAGAATTGCGCTAGAGTTCTTCTAAGGGCATTATTATTTATTTAAATTAATATTTTTTTAAATATATCATTAGATTTCTGAAATAAACTCGTTTTCATAAAATTTGCACGTAGGCCCTTATTTAATTTAATTTAAGCATTAACTCAGGGCTCTTTACTGTATTTCGTTTGGCTTGCAGTCTAATATTGCTGGCTTGGGTAATATCAAAATTCTATTAAATTCGGATTCTTATCTTAGCTCTTCTGAAAACGGCAGCGGCCATTTAATTAGTCCCCAAGTGTACCTATATGACATGAGGGGAAGTTCCTTTACCAGAATTTCAAACGAGGGGTAAATAATTTTTTTTCAAATATTTGATAAATACGTGGAATACGTTCGGACCTCAGACCGATATACAACCTTTGGATATGTGCTATTTCCTGCCACCCCAGGCACTGTTGCCGGTTTTATTAAGGTGATAACGTATGGCGTAAGTCATAATAGCTTTATCTAACTGACCTTAAATATTAAATATAAGGTAACAACGTTTTACTTTTATTTAGGGATACTTTAGGAAATATTACAACTTTAAAAGGTTGCAAAAGTTTGTAAGAAAAGATTAATGGTGACAACGTACTGTCTTTAAATAAAAAACCGAACATTTATACTTTCATTATAGAAAAACTTGCTGTTATTTTTTTTGGAAAACACATTTTGAGGTTTTGTGACCTCAGAAAAGTTGCATAGCTTGAAAGTCCTAAATACAATTATTGTTGAAAAATGGTTTACTTACTGTCAAAAATTCTACACATAGATCCGATAAACATTAAAAGGAAATTGTCAAAAATACACTCTATGGAATGCAAAAAAATTAATACATTATCTTAATTTATATATTTTTGGGTTTGCAATGTTTATGACATGATTGATATGACAGAATTTTAAAAAAATTATTTATCCGTAACAATAAATTTAATAAAAAAGAAATTGTAATAATTAGTTAAGCCGTTTAAAACAGGATAACCAAATATAGGAATGATGTGTTTGCCCACGCCACAGCCCAACGCGAATATTATTAATCTAATAATAACCACCAGCAATCACAAGGCTCAAATGTTGACGTGATGTCAGAATTTGTAAATGACATTCTTTATCAAAAAAGGTTCACGGGCGAATCCTCAGAGGCAAAGTAGCTTGGCGATGCGTTTCGGCTCCCAGAGGACAGCCTAAGCCCTGGATTTTTTTAAATTTGAAGGAATTACGAGGTAAAAAGTGTTAACAAAAAAGTTTTACGGGCCAGTCCTTAGAGGTAAAGGTAGCTCGGGGAAGCGTTTCGGCCTCATTAGGCCTCATTCAGCACGAGCATAACCATGAAATGAAATGATCATGTCGGTTTCTGAAAAAGAAATAGGAAATATGGTGTTTACTGAGGAGAGACCAACTGTCAATTTGCAACTTTCACATTTTTTATTATTTAATTTCCAAGTAAGTCATATCAAAATTATAATATCTTTATGTTCAATTTAGTACTGTGACTAAGAGTCGTTTGCAGCCGTAATAGCCAAGTTTACAAAAACATTTCCAAACTAGTGAGAATCTTTCATTTTAAAATTTGTATTGGAGAACTTGGCTTTACTTTTATCTCAATTCTTTTAACGGAATACCACTCTTGCGTACTTGGTTTTTTTACATGAAATGTTTTTGTTATGATTTGTATATTTAAAGTAGTAAAATATTTGGAATATTATTCAAAAGTATTGCAATGCCTTATTAAAAATGATGAGGTTTTTTTTATATTTTCCTATGGTTTTATCAAGTTCCTATCAGCCTTCTAAAGCTCAGCTCTCTAGTGTTCCTCGAAATAGGCAATGCTAATTTTACATAACTTTACATTTATAGGGGAGGAAAGTAAATTAAAATTTTGGTGTTTTAAAATTTTTTACTATACTTAGTTTTATCATAGTTCCTATCAGTCTTCCAAAGCTCAGCTCTCTAGCGTTTCTGGAAGAGGAGAATGTTACTTTTACATAACTTTACATTTAAAGGGGAAGGAAGTTTATAATTTGGGGTTTTTTTAATTTTATTTTATAGTTTTATCATAGTTCCTATCGGCCTTCCGAAGCTCAGCTCTTTAGCGTATCTGGAAGTGGGCAATGTTACTTTTACATTACTTTACAGTTATAGGGTAGGGAAGTAAATTAAAATTTTGGGGTTTTTAAGTTTTTCCTATAGTTTTGTCATATTTCCTATCAGTCTGCCATATCTCAGCTCTCTAGCGCCTCTGGAAGTGGGCAGTGTTACTTTTACATAACTTTACATGTATGGGGGAGAGGAGTGAATTAGAACTTTCGGGTTTTTTGATTGATTACATAATTCTTTATGTCAAAAACAAATAATAAAACGTCAATAAACAATAAATTATCCAAAAATTATAACAGTTGTGACACATGCAAATAACATAATAAGGTCTCGTCTCACCACATAATACACAAACAAAACTATTTTTTAAATATCTGCAAAACTAAGAAAAATTTTGACTTGCGGATTTCAATAATATCTTAAGTGAATATCGCTTGACAACTTCAAGTAAAAATATTAATGGGTTTGTATCTGAATTTTTTAAGAAATTTAAGTTTTTTGGTTTGGTACTTTGAAAAAATTTCCTCGAAAAATTTTTCATTTAAACAAAAACAAAGAATATTTGCATTTTTTAGGGTTTTCTTAATAAGTCAAATAAATAATATGAGTCCGTTTATTTACCATGTAGAAGTAATTATTTTTTAAATAAAAAGTGATATTTTAATTCTATTCAAGTGGGGAAGTGAGAGGTCCAAATTATGCAGAATTTTTCAAGGATTACGAATTTGGTAACATTTGTGTATGTTTATCATAGAGTTTTGTCATAAAATTCAATTTTTATAATTGGAGGTGTTATTACTGCCCCCTAGCCGGGAGCTACAGGAACAAATATATTTTAGGTAAATTCACAACGCCCGATTTTGTTATATAAAAATTTTCCCTGAAGTCGTAGCTGTACTAGTATCTGAGATAATTCCGGCTGCCATGCTTAATGGGACACCCTGTATATTTTTTACTAATGTATATCTGACAATGTTTAAATTTCCAATTACACACCAGCGGCGTACGAAAAAGGCGACAATTTTTTAGGATTACAAATGTGGAGAGTAACTGTCAATTAAAGCCGTTTAAGTTATAGATTTTTAAAATTATAATTTAAATTCCTACCATAAAATTTTAACACATTTGATGTAGAAAGCTTATTTTTTGAGAAAATCATATGAAACCTAGTAATTTCGGTTTATTATAAAAATATCCTTAATTTTCGTACGACCCTGGAGTATCAACTTTAGCTTTAACACTTCTATATATAATATAACGATTAAAATAAAAAAATATTTTCTAAAAAAAATGTTTTTAATATTGTCCTCTTAAATGATTTTTTAGAAAACTGAATCATAACAAAAACATTTCATGTAAAAAAAGCCAAGTACGCGAAAGTGGTATTCCGTAAAAAGAATTGAGATAAAAGTAAAGCCAAGTTCCCCACAACAAATTTCAAAATGAATGGTTCTTACTAGTTTAGAAATGGTTTTTTTAAACTTTACTATTCCAGCCAAACTTCTTTACATTCAATTTAGCACTGTGCCTAAGAGTTATTTGCAGCCGTAATAGCCAAGTTTAGAAAAACATTTCGAAACTAGTAAGAACCATTTATTTTAAAATATGTATTGGAGAACTTGGCTTTACATTTATCTCAATTCTTTTTAATGAATACCACTTTCGCGTACTTGGCTTTTTTGACATGAAATGTTTTTGTTATGATCTCACTGCTTGTTTAAAGGATTTGGATAATATTGAAGTTTTAAAGTAGTAAAATATGCGGGATATTGTTCAAAATTATTGAAATGAATATTAAAAATGTTGAGGTTTTTTATATTTTCCTATGGTTTTATCATAGTTCCTCTCAGCTCTCTAGTGTCCCTGGAAGTAGGCAAAGTTAATTTTACATAACTTTACATTTATAGGGGAGGAAAGTAAATTAAAATTTTGGTGTTTTTAAATTTTTTCCTATAGTCTTCTAAAGCTCAGCTCTCTAGCATTTCTAGAAGTGGACAATGCTAATTTACATAACTTTAGATTTATAGGGGAGGGAAGTTAATTGAACTTTGGGGTTTTTTAATTTTCTTTTATAGTTTTATCATAGTTCCCATCAGCCTTCCAAAGCTCAGTTCTTCTGAAAGTGGGCAATGTTACTTTTACACACTTTTACATTTATAGGGGAGGGGAGTAAATTAGAATTTTGGGGTGTTTTAATTTTTTTCTATAGTTTTATCATAGTTACTATCAGCCTTCCAAAGCTCAGCTCTCTAGCGTGTCCGGAAGTGGGCAATGTTACTTTTACATTACTTTACATCTATAGGGGACGAAAGTAAATTATAATTTTGAGGTTTTTAATTTTTTTTCTATAGTTTTATCATAGTTCCTATCAATCTGCCATTTCTGGAAGTGGGCAATGTTATTTTTACAAAATTTCAGCTTTGTAGCATGTCTAGAAGTACAGTAGAATATTGATAATCTATACACGAGTGAGTGAGTGAGTTTTTTGAAATTTCGTAACTACTTTACTACTTTATGGAATTTCATGAAACTCGGAGGGGTTGTTAACTCCATGAAGATCTACGACTGTGCAAAGTTTGAGATTCGTAGCTCATTCCGAAGTAGAGTTTTAGATAGGTCAAATATCGGCTGAAATGTTTCAAGAAAAGATGGTATACGGCGCGCGAACCTAATAAACGAAACCTATAAAAATAATACAGGTTTTTTTTCTGATTTTTAAAAATAGCCCATGAAGTCTTAGGTACCTAGTTTTTAGAAATTTAGATAAAACCTAAATATTTCAGTTTATTTTGCATATAATATAGAAATACATATATGTGGGTAGACCTAAAACTTTATGGTTTGTATCTAACCAAGAATATTACCCATGCAACTGATATTGATTGAATATTTATCAATCTTTATTTCATGTCATTTCAATCATTCTCAAAAATGGGTAACTTTTAATTTAAAGGCCACCAAAAAAACAAATTGGACAAATTCCAAAATGAAAAAATGGTTAATATCATACCTCGAACTTTGTTTTTAGTCTAACAAAAAACACAGTTTAGCATTTTCGTATAAAATTTTGTTGGCTATAATTTTTGTTTCAAACTTTGTACAAAAACCAAGTTATTTAAAAAAAGAGAATTCGTGCGCCATTTTTTTAAAAAACCGGCGAGAGCAGGCATCTCTCTATAATTGTGCCAAGCTTCGGACCTTTTGCACCAAAGCGTCATATTATATGGTTAAACTACTTAACTAATTTCAAGTCTGGCCCATAGGAAAGTGTCTGAATAGCTGTCGCAAAAACTTATTATATTACAAAATCAATCAAGTCAAGTTAAATAAAACTAAAATAATAATCCTTTACAAAGCCTCTCTTAAAATATCAGACCCAGGCACTCGTTTCTGAGAATTCTATTAGATATTCGAAGGGTAAAAAAAGCAGGTACAAATTACATATAACAAAGAAACCCGTAGCGTCTAAAATCTAATAGCCACGAAACTTGTTTGATTTCTAATCTGCAATGTTGCCAAATTTCTGAGGCCGCTGCGACGCGGTTTTAATACGCAGAATACGTTTTATACCACCGAGGTGACTCAGTGGACCGTTTAGTTACAGTAAAAGCGACGCTAGCGCCACCGGTAGATACGTGAACTACACGGCCAAAAAGTAGCTATATATACCATTTTGTGACCTCAGAACAAAATTTTGCATACAGCTTGCTGTGTTAGGAATCGTCCCTGAAATTTTTATTGAAAAACGTTGTCACCTCAAAAAAGTGAGGTACAAAAGTTAGATATGAGGTGACACCGTAGTTTATATACTTTGTTTTGAGGTGGCTAAGTACCCTTTATCAATATATATATATATATATATATATATATATATATATATATATATATATATATATATATATATATCATCATATATGATCATAGCGCAGGTGGCAACCCTTTCTTTTAGGGATAGTATAAAAGGAGAAGATGCTGCCTTGTAGTACCGGCGTTGGAATCGTCAAAGGCTAGGGGAAGAAAACCTCGATCAAAAATCACCCGGTCCTCCAGGTTGGGGGTGGGGCATTAGACTAACTCTCTGATACCCGGAAAAAACGTACACTGTTAAAAAACCCAATCAAACGCCTCGGAAAGAAATGAAAAACCTAAGACGAACCAAGCAAAGAAACAGGAATATGATTTTTGGTACATGGAACGTACAAGGAATGAGTCGAAAAGTGAATGAAATAGTCCATGAGTGCAGCAGAATGAAGGTTGACCTTGCTGTACTAACAGAAACGAAGAAGAAAGGAAAAGGATCTGAAAACCTAGGACAGTATGACCATTTCTATAGCGGAGTGGCAAAAGAAAAACATGCTCAACAAGGAGTATCTATTTTGTTCAACAAAAGATTTAGAAAATATATCACCAACTGGGAAGCAGTAAATGAACGGCTAATAAGAATGAATATAACAATAAAAGGAATGAGACTTACGATTTTTGGAATCTATGCGTATAATGACGATGCAAATGTAGCCGTGAAAGACAATTTTTTTGAAGAAATCCACAATGAAATATCAGCAGTAAGTACATCTAGAGAAATTGTAATATTGGGAGATTTAAATAGTAGAACAGGTAACAGAGTAAATGATCTGACAGTTGGCCAATATGGAGAAGATGTTGTTAATGACAATGGAATCCGGCTTATCACAGTATGTGAGCAATTAGACCTAAAAATCCAAAACGGTTTTTTCCAACATAAGAAAATACACAAATATACCTGGACCAAACCCTCACAAAACCTGAAATCCGTCATTGATTATCTTATCACTAAACAAAAGACAAAACTAAAAATTCAAGATGTCAGAACAAAGCGTGGATCAACATGCGGAAGTGATCACTATTTTCTGGAGACCAAAATTCTCTTTCCTTATCAAGGCCGAAGCCTCCATCAACAAAATCTTGATGATACAGTGAATGAGGAAATTGATCACTGTCAATATAATCTACTAAGCCTAGAACATGACAGCGTAAAAAACTTATACAAAAAGAGACTGAACGAAAAACTTAATTCAAGTTCAGGTGAAACCCCAGATGAGGAATACGAATGTATCACATTAAGCATCCATCAAGCTGCAAAAGAAGCACTAGGATTAGTGGAAGAAACTCCTAAAAGAACAAAACCATACTGGTGGGATGCTGAGATTGAAAGTGAAATAGAGGAAAAAAGGAAATTATATCACACGTACTTATCCCAAAAGACAGATAGAAGCAGATAAGAATACAAAATCGCGCAATCAAAGGTGAGAAGAATGATCAGTGATAAGAAGAATCAATCATGGATGCAAAAGTGCCAGAAAATAGATTCTTACTTAGGAGGTAGGAGAAGTACTGAAAGCTGGAAAACTATAAGATCGATCAAAAAAGAAACATGCAGAGATATTATTTCACCAATACCAGACAAAGAATGGGATGAGCATTTTAAAAAACTTTTAACTGAAGATAGAGCAGAATTCAAGGAAGACGAAAGAGACAATATCATTAGAATGATGGGATCTCCAGTACCCCTCACAATATCTGAGGTCAAAAACGTGTGCAAAACCTTAAAAAGCGGTAAATCTGCCGGACCCGGAAATATCCCAGCTGAACTTATTAAATATGGCACTGAAGAATTGTTTTGTAGATTACGGAATCTTTTCCAAAGATATTTAAATGGAGCTGTAGTACCAACTGAGTGGAAAACGTCATATATATCCACAGTACACAAAAAAGGAAGGAAAGATATATGTGACAATTATAGAGGTATATCTGTAACTAGTACGCTAAGCAGAATATATGGCAAAATAATAAGAAATAAAGTGGAGAGCGAATATAAAGATATGGAGGCAGAAGAACAAGCTGGTTTCAGGGCGGGTAGATCGACTTCAGATCATCTCTTTTGTATAACCCAAGTTATTGAAAAGAAAATGGCATACGGACAAGAGCTCCATCTGCTTTACGTAGATTTGCAGAAGGCATATGATAGTATACCACTAAATCTACTTTGGAAAGCGTTGGAAAAGACAAACATAAGCGTACAACTAATTAAGGCCATCAAAGAGTTATACCGCAATAGTAAGGCAAAAGTTAAAATAAAAGCAAAACTAACCAAAGGCTTTCAAGTAAATAAAGGTCTTAAACAAGGTTGCTGTATCTCGCCTACGCTCTTCAAGATATATTTGGAACAGGTCCTTAAAGTCTGGAAGAGAAAATGCCAAAACATGGGAATTCCGTTGAATGAAACCACCTTGTATACTTTATGTTTCGCCGATGATCAGATAGTGGTGGCTCAGGATTATGACGACCTCGAATATATGACACGAAAACTAATAGAAGAGTACAATAAGTGGGGACTAGAGGTTAATATCAATAAGACAGAGTATATGTGTATTGGTGGAACGAAACAGGATCTAATCTTAAATACTGGGCAGCGAATTCAGTCCTGTGATGAGTATAAATACTTGGGTCTGAAAATTACAGCTGACGGAACACTAGACAAAGCTATAAAAGATAGAAACGTACAAGGAAGAAGAGCAATAACTTTATTAAATGGAATAATTTGGGACCAAAGTATATCAAAACATAACAAAAAGCTTATATATAACACAATTGTAAAGAGTATTATTACATACGGCTCAGAGGTGTGGCCAATCAAAGATAGAACAGAAAAAATGCTTTCCGCTACGGAGATGGACTATTGGAGAAGAGCAGCAGGGAAATCAAAAAGAGAAAGAGTTACCAATCAAAGAATAAGAGAAATTATGACAGTGGGTGAACGTACTCTAGTGGATGATATAAGAACAAAACAACTGGTGTGGTACGGACATGTACAAAGAATGGATGATGGAAGACTACCTAAACAAATATTACAATGGAAACCAACTGGCCGAAGAAAACGAGGAAGACCAAGGAGAAGCTGGAGAGAAGGAATAGATAGTGAAATAAGAATAAGAGGCCTAGATGATGAATTATGGGCAAACAGAAACGAGTGGAGATTGGGTATCGGAAGACGTAGAACGTTGTGAAACCGATAAATATATATATATATATATATATATATATATATATATATATATATTATATTTTACAAGTTCCTTTCAACTAAACCTAACATTCCTGCTTTGCGGAATTTGATCGAAAACATATTGTTCAAAAACCATTTGTTCGAAAGCAATATTAATACTTTAATAATATTTTCGTGAAAAGGAAAATTATTCAAAAACATTTTCTTAAACAAAAAATTGTTTTGAAAAGATTTTCTTAAAATTTTTTAGTTCAAAAACATTTTCTTTGAAAGTCATTTTTTTTTCAAAGGAAAATTGTTCAAAAAGGCTTTTGAAGAAAATATTTTTGAACAAATGTCCATTCAACAAGAACAAAACCTAACCTAACTAGGTAAGGGTGTTTTAACATACCATAAAAATGACAACACATGTGATTCAGCGCTAATGGGGTTTCGTCGCCCGTGTTCTTTTTTTCGACAGAATTGAGACCCTTTGAACTTGTTTATGATGAAATCTGCAGTGCTCAAATCAAGCCGAAAGTGTTTTGTAAAACCCGCATTTAGGCTGGTCAAGTCGAGCCGAGAAATGCATCTTTTGCCTATCTGCGATTACATTAAATTTATTTTGAGGCAAGCGTTCTAGAGTGCTTAGCTCAGACGAGAAATGATATTAAAAGGCACTTTAAATTCTGTTACAAATACCTATATTTTAATTTCCAAAGTTTAGTACAAAATTCGCAAAAACAAAGCAATGTCAATAGAATATTTTCAATAATAACATCCATTAACAATATTAAACATTTAAACGCAAATTTTCCTAGAGTCTAACCACAATATAGTCCTTAATTTGGGTCTAGCACATAATTGTTTAATTCAAGTTTAAAAGGCATATTATTTCCCTTTAAACACCAAACACTGGTATTAGAGTCTAGGTTTTACAAGTTCCTATAAAAAAATTACCTCACCAAATAAAGTCCAGCCGATAAGAATTACTGTTTCTTATATCAAAAGGCACCATTTTACCTTTCAGCACCAATTTTCTTGCTCCATAAAAATAATGTCTCTTTTATGAATTATATATTCACTACTATAAGTTTTTATGCAGTTCTACAACCTGCATCTGGTTACGTAAAATACTGCTTTTTAACTTTTTACTAAATTACTTCACTACTACGAGTTTTCTAATTTAAACACTTTTACTGAGGTTTTGATACTAATCTATTAATTTTAATATTTTCACTTTGTTTTTATAACTTTTCTTTTTCTTCTTCATGTTGATTGTTTCTCTGCGTTTTTAAGACTTTACTTTTTCTTTTTTATGTTAACTGTTTCACTGCATATTTAAGACTTTACCTTATTTTCTTCATGTTAACTATTTCACTGCGTATTTAAGACTTTACTTTTTCTTTCTTTAGGTTATCTGTTTCACTGCATATTTAAGACTTTTTCTTTTTCTTCTTGATGTTAGTTGTTTCACTAATTTTTTATGAATGATTTTTAATAATCGCGACTAGTCTTTTTATATTAAAAATATAAAAAATCTGTTGTGTTTTAAGACACATGCTCAAAACTATTTAGGCAAATTTGAACAACAAGGTAATAAATATTAATCTGGTGACAGGTTTAACCTATTTCTCCAGAAGTGTGCTCATTTAATTTGTTATTTTTTAATCTATTTAATTCCGAGAAAAACAATAATTCAGCCACCTGTTTGTGCTTTGGGCTCCAAGAAAAGAGGTCAATAATTAAAAATTATTTAATATTTAATATTTCGGCAAATTCCAGTGCTGACTCAGTATTATTTTCTTGGTAACCTACTTTACTAATTTAAAAGGAATTTTGTTGCTTAAAAACTAACAACAAAATAATGACGTTGTCAATTTTACAAAAATAATATCATACTAATTATTTGATAACCAAACAGCAGGTCGTGAAATTTACAAAACAAAAGCGTGGAATTGACAATGTCATTTTACTTGTCATTTTTGTAAATGGCTTACAATTATTTTAAACTGGCTAGAAATCGACCATATCCAAATTTTGAAAAATGTGATATGTTTGACTGCTTCATTCAAGCAACAAAATCCCAATATTTAAATGGCAGAAATATTTTTATGCAAAATGCGTTAAGAAAAATTACTCAAAAATGCCAACAATGTCTTACACATAATGGAAATCAGAAAGATTAGTTATTTTTTATAATTTGTTTTTTTTTTGTATTTTTCGTAGACTTTGTTTCAAATAAATCTGTAAATTAACGTAAAACCGTTTTAATATGCTAAGTATCAAAACAGTTAAACTAAAAATTATTTAACTATCAATTTTTAGTTTATATTTATGTTGGAAATATCCAGGTTCGGACTATTTTTTTTTTAATATTAAATATTTTTTTTTTTACCTTAAAACAAAAATGTTTTAAATTTTTATTATTTTATGATAATACTAGCATGAAACCAATCAAAAAAGTAATAAAAAAAATCCAGGTCCGTATTTCATTTTTTTATGATAAATACCATTGTTGATGTTTTGAGGTTTGAGGTTGAGCGGCGGGACTGTAAGCGCACTGGTCGTTTTATAAAATCTGGGTGCAAAAATCCTTAAAAGGACGATGTAAAAATATTAATTTTTCCGAGCCACACAAAGACAATATAGAGGATTGGCACTCACCTTTTCAGCTGTTTCCGTCGTCCAGAGGAGCTCCTCTCGCTGGCCCAGTCGTTGCAGTCGCTCCACACTAGAATCACTTGTTTGAGTAATGGTTTAGTTTGATTTTCTAAGAATTTTATTGGATTTTTTGGTTAATAGAATTTATCACCATGCTGCGTGGTGATCTCGACAGAATACGACAGACGAATCTTTTTTGGTTACGCCTTTTTGCGCAGATTCATTTTGTAGATGGCGCTGGCGTTTTGCTTGTGCCAATCAAATTGAAATTGTGTGGGTTTTCCGAATACGGGAATTTGGCGCAAAATTTGAATTTAGAATTAAAGTTGCACGAACATTTTCCGCCCACTTAAAACGAAGTTTTACATTGAGATTAATTGAATAAACAAATGGCTATATAAAAAAATATAAGTTAATTTAAACCTTAAAGGGTAGGTTATTAAAATCCGTTTTAGGTTTATAGATCAAAAAGAAAAAAAAAATGAAAAAAAATATATATATATTCTAGATAACGACACACGAAACAAAAGAAGTTGCTTGGGAGTTTAGTGCGCATCTAAAGGTAGTGGGCACAACTTGACCACGGGACGAGTGAAAAGTCCGTGTTGTGTTTTAACAGTAGCAACTCGAATGTGATTATCCCGACCAGGATGTACCGATACTATTCTACCCAGCAACCAGTGTAATGGCGGCCTAGTTTCATCCTTAATTAATACAAGCGTATCTAGCTTGATTTCAACCGAAGGGTCCGACCACTTAGAACGCTGTTGTAAAGTATTTAAGTACTCGAGTTTCCAACGCTTCCAGAAATCGGCATGAATTCGTTGGATAAGTTGCCAACGCTTAAGGGTATTAACTTTAAGGGTAGAAAGGTCAGGATCAGGACACGAATTAAGGGGTTCCATTGTGAAGAAATGACCCGGAGTCAAAGACGTAAGATCGTTTGGGTCAGAGCTTTGCTCACAAAGGGGTCGAGAATTGAGTAATGCCTCTATTTGGGCGAGGAGAGTATAGAGCTCTTCGAAGGTTAGTATCTGGTCACCGATGACCCGATACAAATGTGTTTTTATAGATTTGACTCCTGCTTCTGCTAGACCATTTAGGTGGGGGGCTCCCGGACTATTAAGACACCATTTGATTTTTAAGCTCTCAGAAGCTAATTTCCAAAGATTATGGAGCTCCTTAATAGCCCCAACAAAGTTTGAGCCTCTATCACTTGTGATTTGGACACAAGTGCCACGTCTAGCGACAAAGCGTCGTAAAGCAGCGATGCACGCCTCTGTGGTTAAATCCGAAACAAGCTCGATATGGATTGCCTTGACAGAAGTATCGACAAAGACTGCGATATATGATTTACCAACTTGTGCTCCACGACGTCTCTGACCTACAAAGGTTTTGATTGGGCCTGCATAGTCTAAGCAAACGTGTGAAAAACATTTTAATTGTGACGTTCTAAAAGAAGGTAAATCCGACATGTACGGAGTATACGGTTTTGGTTTTAAGCGAAAGCAGGGAATACATTTCAATAAAACCCTCTGAATAGCTCGACGTGATGACATAATCCAAAACTTTTGACGAATTAAGTATTGGACTGTGTTTATTCCGGGATGTAAATTTTCGTTATGAGTTTGAATAATGATCAATTGGGTTAATCTATGAGATTTCGGCAATAATAAGGGATGTTTTGCCTCAAAGGAGAGTTGAGAATGCCGTAAGCGTCCGCCCACTCTAAGGAAACCCAATTCGTCCAAAAAGGGCGCGAGTTTGCGAAACGGCTTAGGTAATAGCTGAGTATTTTGAATTTTTTGAATGATATCCGAAAAACACTCTTCTTGGACCCTTTTAACTAAAACAAGTAGAGCCTTGTGTAGTTCAAAAGCGGAAAAAACGCCGGATAAAGGGTCAACTGAGGTTTTTCGATTGTGAATAAGTCTTAGAAAATGACAAATGATTTTTTGAATGGTATTTAAATTGGATATTTTATCGATTAATCTATCAAAAAAGTTTTGATTTTGAATTTCTGCCGTCAGCACCACTGAATTTTCCGGTTTTTCTTCTTTGAGAACCTCGTCTGGAACTCCCAAAGAACGTTCATTTATAAACCTTTGAATTTGCCACTCCGTAGTGGGCAAGGTAATCCATGGAGGGCCGTGAAACCAAAGAGGGTGATTGATTAAGTTATTAGGCGACAACCCTCTGCTAGCGCAGTCGGCAGGGTTCTCGAGTGAAGTAATGTGATACCATGGGACTTCGGGGATTGTTTCTTGAATACGACTTACGCGGTTTGCCACAAAGGTCTTCCACTTGTGAGGTGAAGATGTGACCCAATGAAGCGTGACCTGTGAGTCCGAGAACGCAAGAATTTCATCGATTACGAGTAATGATGAATAGGTGCGAATAACTAGTTCGAGTAAATCAGCTAATAGAGTAGCTCCAAGTAGTTCCAAACGTGGGATTGAAATAGTGTGTAAGGGAGCAACCCTTGACTTGCCCATGACTAGAGCAGTTTTGATAATTTTATTTGGTAATTCGACGCGAACGTATACGCAAGAAGCGTATCCTAGCTCGGATGCATCGCAGAAACCTAGCAATTGACATCGTTGAATATTATTCGAAAAAATATGTCTAGGTATATAAAGATTCGAAAGAGTGGTTAATTGATTATTGAATTGATTCCAAAGAGTTTTGATTGGATCGGGGGGTATTTCATCCCAATCAGTTTTGCATAACCAAAGTTTTTGCATAATCACTTTG
Source organism: Aspidapion aeneum (assembly GCA_963576565.1). NCBI lineage: Eukaryota > Metazoa > Arthropoda > Insecta > Coleoptera > Brentidae > Aspidapion > Aspidapion aeneum. The sequence goes on along the minus strand of OY755041.1, from coordinate 52,207,873 downwards.
GCTAAAAATGAAACAGGCGATAAGAAACCTATAGGATCCCAAATTTTAGCGATAGCCGATAAAATATTCCTTTTGGTGCAAGGTTTTTCACAAGGGGTACAAGAATAGGTAAAAGTATCTGTAGAAGGGTGCCACTGAAGGCCCAACACCTTAATCGATGTTGAAGAATCGTCTTCAAAGGTAACAGGGATCTGACAATCAGCGGGCGACAAATGTGAAAGAAGTTTCGGATTATTTGATGCCCATTTTCTTAATTCAAATTTTCCCAATTTAAGCAACGCTATGAGATCCTTTTGAAGTGATAAAGCACCTTCTAGAGAGTTAGCTCCACAGCAAATATCGTCCATGAAAATGTTATTCAAAAGGACCTGGGATGCTTCAGGATAATTCTTAGCCTCCAGGATGGCTAGCTCTCTAAGAGTTCTAATAGCTAAATAGGGACTTGAACTAACACCAAACGTCACTGTATTAAGCCTGTATTCCTGCAGGGGTTTATTGGGATCAAATCGCCAAAGTAGCCTTTGGTAGTCCCGATGAATTGGATTGATTTGAATTTGTAAAAAGTGCTGTTTTATATCAGTCAAAAATACGATAGAATAAAATCTGAATTTTAATAGAATTTCGGAAATATCGGCTTGTAATTTTGGTCCTATTAAAAGAGTTTCGTTCATGCTTAGGCCTTTCGAACCCTTAATCGAGGGGTTAAAAACCACCCGGAGTTTAGTCGTTGATTTGTCAAGACGAAGGACTCCGTGATGTGGTAAATAAGAACATAACTGAGGTCTAGGTTCGGATCTTGGAATTAAAGACATGTGCCCGTTTTTGAGATATTCTCTCATAAAATCCGAGTACATACTATAGAAATTTGAATTTTTTATTAAGCGAGATTCGAGAGACAAAAATTGACGGTAGGCCACTGAATATGTGTCTCCTAGGTCAGGAGGGTCAATGTGACGAAAAGGCAAATTTACAGTAAATCGGCCCGAAATATCTCTAGTGGTAGTTTTTTGGAAAATCTCTTCACATCTTTTTTCTTCGGGTGAGAGAAACGTTTTTGACTTAATTGATTCTAGTTCCCAAAATCTGCGAATATTAAAGTCGAGAGACTGCTCACAGGAAGTAAAGTAAGAATTGACTTGAGGTGAAATATTTATGCTTTGAGTTTGGCCCATCAAGACCCACCCAAAAACTGTCTCAAAAGCGGAGGGTAGGCCGTGAGGTCCTGGAATTCGTCCTGATTGGACGATTTCTGTGTAAAGTTGTGCACCTAAGAGTAAGTCAATTGGACCAGGGTTGTAAAATTGATTATCTGCAAGCTTTAGATTTGAAATATGACTCCAATTGGATGAATCTACCTGTATTGAGGGCATATTCGAACAGAGTTTCGGTAAAACGAAGACTTGAATAGAAAAGGTAGGCTCTTGTTGGCCTAGGGCTCGAATAGTGCAAGTAGAAATGCCGTTAGTGGCCGATGAAGATTGATTTAGTCCCAGAACAGGGATCGAAATTTTGTTTCTTGGCAAGCCTAACCTGTTAAGACAAGCTTCGCTTATCAGGTTAGCTTGGCTACCGCTGTCCAGAAGTGCTCGGACAGGTTGGTAGTTACCCCGACTATCGAGTACCTCTAATTTTATAGTCGCTAGAAGCACTGTCGTACGGGGCGTCAAGGTGGATAACGAAGAGTATTGATTTGTAGATGTATTTGGATTCGAATTGATTTGAATTGAATTTGAACTGGGTTGAACAAAACTAGGGTTCTGTTGGCTAAGAATTGAATTTGAATTCTGGTACGATAAGTTTGTGCCTGTGCTAGGCACGGCCACTTGATTTGAATTAAAACTTTGATTTAAGTTCGAATTTTGATTTGAATTTTGGCTTGAATTAACAAAGGATTGACTTGAATTCTGACGGATTGAATCTGTCGTTTGCGATAGATGAATAAGACTATGGTGCCTATGTCGACATACCCTGCAGTTGTAGGTACTACTGCAGTCAATTACTTGATGATTTGAACGTAAACAGTTGATACATAACGATTGTTGTTTTACATAAGTAAAACGATCTGAAGGAGATTTGGAGATAAAAACACCACACTGCGAGAGTGGATGAAAAGAATTATTGCATAATTTGCACTTATAGGGTTGTTGGTTTTGTCGAAATTGAATATTGGATTGTTTATTTGATACTTGTGAGTGCGTATGCGCTAAAAAATTTGATGGAGGGCTTGATTTGTACTGATTATTTGAATAAGAATTATATTTTTGGTTACTAGAATTCGAATAATTTGGTTTTTGCTGTTTTGAAGTCGAAGGTTGCATTTGCGTATTTTGGGGAGATAGCTGTACTGTTTCAAGAGCACGGCATTGGTTAATAAGAAACTGGATTAGATTTTGATATGTTGGAATCTCGGTAGTACTATACTTTAATTCGAAAGCGGTTCTTGTGGTTTGATCGATTTTTGATAATAAAATTGAAAATAAACAAAAACACCACGACGTTACTGGAAATTCAAGATTTTCGAGCGCCGCAATATTCTCGGAAAAGGTATCTACCAAGACTCTAAGATCCTTTGCTGACTGGTTTCCCTTTAAAGAATTTGCATAGTAGATTGAGTTCCAGTAGGTACTGGCTAAAAGTCTTTTATTTTGATAGCGATCTGTTAATACCTTCCAGGCGATTGCGTAATTACTTGCCGTTAATTTTATAGAGCTTAAAATATTAAGTGGTTCGCCCTCAAGGAAGGTTAGCAAATGTTGAAATTTCCTTATATAGGAATAATTAGAGTTTTCGTGAACCAAACAAGAATAAACATCGTAAAAGGTTGGCCACTTTTTTACGTTTCCATTAAAGCAAGGTACCTTTAAAGGGCCCAGATCGTCGCTACGTGAATAGTGTGAAGTTGCGGGGGTGAAATTTGAGTGAACTGAATCGGAACATAAACTCGAAAAAAGAACTTTAGCTTGGTGGTAGAATAGATCCGTATCTTTCCTAATTTTGTCCTGTACTTCGAATGCATCCTCGTCGTCGTCTTTCAAGAGACCTATGATGTCATTATGAATGTTTTTAAATTGTTCATAGTGATCATCTAACGATTCGTAAAACGCCTTAAAAATTGGCAAGGAAGAACTATCTGATTTAGCTTTTGTTCCCAAGTTATACGTTTCCGTAATACGAGATATTGAAACTTTGCGTTGATTCTCAAGCTTTTTTAACGACATATTGTTAATTAAAAAAATAAAAAATATTTAAAAGGAATAAAACTAACACTTGACCCCTATTGACTTTAATCAGTCCAAAAGAGTCCGACAGCATATATTTTATTATCGATTTCTCGAATAAATGCAAAAACTTATCATCAGCTGTTATCCTAGGTCGCGATTTTTCTCCCAAAATAAATGCACACAGATACAACTTGTACCTACTACCGTTTCTCTTATTATTTACAGGTAAATACTAATTCTACTAGATGTGTTTGTTTACCTGTTAAATAAGAATAAAGCATTCAACTCACAAGCACTTTTGTTGTTTTGAATAACTATAACATATTATTTAAACAAATAACTATTATTTAAACAAATTTCGATTTTTGAATCAAAACAAACGACGTACGAAGTGCCAATTTCGGCTGCAATGAAATGTGGGTGGAGCCACCGTTAAGCCACGCAAGGGGGGACGGAACCTCCTTTCTAAACCGGACACGGCAACAAACGAATCAAAATGGCGAGGGTAAAAATCTAATATTTTTAGCAAACAAATTTTAAAAAACTATCTGGGTCGTGGGACCAGAAAATTTTGATGTTTTGAGGTTTGAGGTTGAGCGGCGGGACTGTAAGCGCACTGGTCGTTTTATAAAATCTGGGTGCAAAAATCCTTAAAAGGACGATGTAAAAATATTAATTTTTCCGAGCCACACAAAGACAATATAGAGGATTGGCACTCACCTTTTCAGCTGTTTCCGTCGTCCAGAGGAGCTCCTCTCGCTGGCCCAGTCGTTGCAGTCGCTCCACACTAGAATCACTTGTTTGAGTAATGGTTTAGTTTGATTTTCTAAGAATTTTATTGGATTTTTTGGTTAATAGAATTTATCACCATGCTGCGTGGTGATCTCGACAGAATACGACAGACGAATCTTTTTTGGTTACGCCTTTTTGCGCAGATTCATTTTGTAGATGGCGCTGGCGTTTTGCTTGTGCCAATCAAATTGAAATTGTGTGGGTTTTCCGAATACGGGAATTTGGCGCAAAATTTGAATTTAGAATTAAAGTTGCACGAACAACCATATCTCAAAAACTAAACAATATTTTAAAAAATTGACGTCATTATTTTCTTCTAAAAAGGTTGCCATAAAAATGTTTTTACAGAATAAAAGTATCTCGCAAAATAAGCGAGATACAAGGGTTTATTAAAACAACAATTTTTTCAAAAACTCCCTGTATTAGCGAAACTACGGGGTATAGCAAAAATCTGATTACGCCATTTTTAAGGGCTCAAAAAAAGAGCACGGTAAGGTCCAATCAGAAAATCAATATCTTTAATAATAACCGAGTTTCCCATTTAATCCCATCAAAAATGGGACACGCTGTACACTCAAAACATTGGCCAGATGAGCCAAATTGACATTCAAAAACAAGCGTGTTTTTACTGTTTTTGCAATTTTTTTTTTAAGCTACCAAATTTTTGCCAAAAGATCACTCAAGATTATGGTTCGACAGGTCTGAACCAATTATCATAGAAAAAAAAATGGCCAATTATGGTCGGTTGTCGACAAAGCGACAAACTTAAAAAAATGGTTAGTGTCCCATAAATACTCACAACACCTACTTAAGTTTTGCTCTGGTATGCAATTTAGTTTTTAGTTGTAATACCTGCCTATTTTGGGATGCTATTTGCTTGTATGTAAAATAGGCTCAGCTACAGAATAGCGCCTTACAAAATAGCGCTGCATCAAAATGGCGCTGCCACAAAATAGCGCTGCTGCAAAATATCGCTGCTACAAAACAGCGCGCATCAAAACAGCGCTGCTACAAAATAGCGCTTCTACAAAATCGCGTGCATCAAAATGGCGCTGCCTTAAAATAGCGCTGCTACAAAATAGCGCTGCTACAAAATAGCGCTGCTTCAAAATAGCGTCTTATAACTTACCACTCCCGGTAACCTCATTCTAACATATATATTCAAAAAAAAACTTCCATGACTTTCCCGGGATCCTAGAGGGTGTGAAACCAAACCGAACCGAACCGGCATCCTAGAGGTTGTGAAACCAAACGAAACTGAACCGATACTTCGATTTGGTTCAGTTCGGTTCGGTTCAGTTATGTTTCACACACGCTAGGATCCCGCGAAAGAAGTCAGGGAAGTTTTTTTGAAAAAATATGTTAGAAAGAGACCCCTTAGTCAATTAGTTGCTGTTTTTAATGATGCTTTTTGAGCTCATTTTTGATGCGCGCTATTTTGTAGCGGCGCTATTTTGTAAGGCGCTACTTTGATGCACGCTATTTTGTAGCAGCGCTATTTTGTAGCAGCGCTATTTTGTGGCAGAGCCATTTTGTGGCAGCGCCATTTTGTAGCAGCGCTATTTTGTAAGGCGCTATTCTGTAGCAGCGCTATTTTGTAAGGCGCCATTTTGATGCACGCTATTTTGTAAGCGCCATTTTGTAGCAGCGCTATTTTGTAGCAGCGCTATTTTGTGGTAGAGCCTGTAAAATAATATGTTTAAGCCTTAGAAACAAATTATTTATTTTGTAAATAGGAAGACAAATAAATGGCAAGTTAAACGCAAATAGGTAAGTTCTAAATTCAATATAAAATTATATGTTGCTCTATGTTCCGCCATTATTTTTTAGCCATAATTCCCTCCAGTTAAGGAAGCCAGCATACTAGGGGATACTCCCTGTTCGGGTGGCGGCCTATATTGTATCGTCGGGAACTTCTCTGTAAAAAAAATAAGTAAGTAAATATGGGGTTTTAACAGAAAAATAATACATCTTTTTAAACGTTAGAATTAAACAGCTTGAAGAACAATTAGTGGTGTTTGATAAAGCATTCTGCATAATTGATAGTTTCTGAATCACTTGGACTTTTTGCTTAATTAAACGTTTATTATAGGCGTCAGGTTTTAAAATATAATTGAGTCTCTTTTTTAGCAGATATAGTTATTAAGGACTAATTGCAATAAAGACTGACAGTAATAGTGTCAGGCAGTATTTGGACTTTTTTAGATCTTTGCGTTTTGTAAGAACCGGAATAAATAACACTGCCTTTATTTAATAAATTAACCAATTTATTTTTAAATTTGACTTTGTTATGTCAATTTTAAAAAATCAACCGTCACTCTTCAATTTAAAACTATCAAACTGCTGCCCAACACTATTACTGAAAAAAAATTACTAGCTCCGAATTACATAATAACCAAAATTCAGACCCCGAATTACATAATAACCAAAATTTAGAACCCGAATTAAATAATAACCAAAATTCAGACATTTATTAAAAGATCGCTCAGGAAACTATTTTAGATCTACTGGACGTACACAATTTTTAATCAAGAGGAAAACAAAAACAAATAAAATCAGATATCTGGCACACGTTCAGAAGGCCCTATGGTCCTACGACAATATAGCGAGACGTACTCTGAAATGAAATTCACAGGGTCAACGTGGAAGATAAAGACATAGAACAACTTGGTGAAGAACTCTCCTAGAGAAGGCTTAATCTAGACACAGGTAGGTGGTAGACGCTTTTACTCATTGGGCGTCGACCGGTGAGATACCACCATGGTATCGCCACGTTCCGCTACTGCGCTAGCAGTCCGGTTCCAACAATGAGTAACAGATAGCATGATGGCGCCTCCAGGATCAAAATATTCCGGAGGTAAAATACCCGACTACTCGGATCTCCAGGCGTCGGGTGATCCTGGGGGTCCTTCATGCAAAGATATTAAAAGAAGACCAAAAACTCAACTCAGAATTGATTTTAGCAATATAAGAGGATTAAGTGCCAACATGAATTCAGTTCACCATCATCTTGAAGAACAAAGACCTGACATCCTTGTTCTCACTGAAACTAAAATCAGTTCTGCAACACCTATTGTGAGCTATCTTTATCCCGGCTATGACCTACACCACCGATTTCGACATAATTTTGAGATCTGTGTGTTCATTAAAAATGACCTTTCATGTCATCGAGAGGAGAAGCTAGAACCAGCGAAGAACCTCAAAGTCATCGACCAAGTTCATCTGCTGCCTCTATCGACCGCCAAGTAATACCGACTACCAAAACTTTTTCGCGACATTATCCGAAAACTGTGATAGTATACAGTCTAACTATCCACATGCGGAAATTGTTTTTTTAGGCGATTTCAACGTCCACAATATACCCTGGCTAAAACACCACAACAAAACAGATAATGAAGGCAGGGAAGCAGAAGCATTTGCCATAAGTTGTGGTCTAACGCAGCTTGTCGATGAACCTACCCGTATCTCAGAAAGGGGTGAATTTGCAGCGCTTTTAGACTTGTTACTAAATACAAATCCTGAGTCGTACACAATTCAAGTAGATCCCCCACTTGGTTCATCCGATCATAAACTTATAATAACAAAGTGCGAAATGCTCATACCACCAAGCCAACAATCACTTCCTCGTAAAATGTGGCACTATAAGTCGGCAAAATGGAATGACCTTAAACACTTTTACCTAGATTTTCCATGGCCAGAGGTTTGCTTTAAAACAGCTGATCCCACTATTTGCTGTAATGAAATAACAAAAGTAATATTATCTGGAATGGATGCATATATCCCACATACAATAAAACGCAGAGCAAATGCAAAACCTTGGTTTAACAGCAACAGAAAAACACAGAGCATATAACCTTTGGAAACGACAACAAACCGCTCAAAATCACACAGAATTTATAGAAGCCAGAAATAGTTGCAAAATTACTATTGACTCTTGCAAAAGCTGTTGGATCAAACTTCACCAAGTCATCCATACCACCACTTACAGATAAAAATACTCACTTAGCCACAACACCAGAGGAAAAAGCCAATATGCTGGCCAAAATCTTTTCCTACAACTCGAACCTAACAGTGCCAAATGGAAAAACTCAACCGTTCATTGAAAGGGTTTCCCACAGTATGCCAGAGGTACCCTTTTGTCACAGAGTCACAGAGAAATACGAAAATCCCTTAAAAAATTGGATACAAACAAAGCAATGGGTCCAGATGACATTCCCGCGATAGTACTTAAAAATTGTGCTAACGAACTCATCCCAACTTTCGCTAAATTATTCAATTTATCTTACAGGCAAGGAGTATATCCATCATCATGGAAGTCTGCCGCAGTGCAACCTATTCCAAAGAAAGGAAAAAGACAGATCCGTTAAAGTATAGACCAATTGCTCTACTTCCGGTGATATCAAAAGTAATGGAATGAGTTGTGAACAATCACCTAACGAAGTACTTGAAAAAATTACAAAATTATCAACGACAAGCAATACGGATTTCGAAAATATAGGTCAACTGGCGATTTACTTACATACGTTACTGACTTATGGCAAAAAGCGATTGAGTTACGGGGCGAAACAAGAACGAATTTTGGCATGAAAATCTGCTCAACAAGCTCAAAGCAATGGGATTGTGGCCGAAACTTTGCACTTGGTTTAAAAGTTACCTTAAGGATAGATCCATTTATGTTGCACTGGATGGCCGAAATTCCAACTCTTACCAAATAAATGCTGGTGTGCCACAGGGAGCAATCCTTTCGCCAACACTTTTTCTGATTTACATAAATGACCTCATAAATAAAACAGTAAATCCACTTTATTGCTTTGCAGATGATGGCAATGTAGTCTCCTCAGTCATACCACCCACTCAGTGTCTATCTGCACGTGAATTCCTTCATCTTAGACTAACTCAAATATCGCAGATAAATAACGACCTGGAGATAATAGAGGACTGGGGCAACAAAAACCTTGTACAGTTCAACGCGCAGAAAACCCAAGCAGGCCTGTTTTCAAAAAAGACCAGCACCGGTGAGCCAAACATCATGCTATCTGGAAGTGCTGTCACATTGCAGAGCCAGTTGAACATCTTAGGAGTCACTACAGAGACCAACATGTCTTGGCACACTCACGTGGCAGATATAGCTAAAAGGGCGTCCCAAAAGCTTGGGGTGCTATTTCGTACAAGACATCTGTATACACCAAGCCAACTGCTGATACTCTACAAAGCCCAGATTCGACCAACTATGGAGTACTGCTCACATATATAGAGTGCGGCATCCAAACATACCTTAATGCTTTTGAACACCGTGCAAAAACGAGCTATCAAGCTGATCAATGACCCCGCACTTACCCGTAGCTTGGATAGTCTCGAACATCGAAGAACTGTGGGCGATCTATCTCTCTTCTACAGGTATTATCACGGAAAATGCTCTGAAGAGTTGGCAGGTATGATCCCCCCGGGAGTAGCACCTACTAGGCGAACACGTCAAACAGACGGTAACCATCAATTTACTGTCAAAATAGAGGCACCAAGAACCTCATTATATCAGAATTCATATCTCTGGAGAACAGCATCGCTGTGGAATAAACTCGCTGCGACAGTTTTCCCTGCAGGTTACAACCTGAATCGTTTCAAAACCAACACACACCAACATTTCCGTGCACTGGCCGCTTCTCGAGCGTGATAGGGATCTCCTTGCAAGTGCGCTTAACCATAAAAATAAAAACAAATCAAGCAGATAGCGCAGAACAGAGTCTGCCTTTGTGAAAGCTAAAATTTGTCAAATACTTTTGCCTTTGTATGACCTACAAACATGTGCATATACATTAAAACAGCCATAATAAAATCTTTGATTAGATGTACAAGTGTTATCAAATTAAGAAACATGTAATTAATAAGAGGAGAATATGATACAAACAACTTTGTTTACAAAAAATTTGATTTACTGAATAAATACGGTCCTCTTCCTCTTGGATTATTTTATGATTCTTAATTCGATAACACCCTGTCCTTCTAATCAAAGATATTAATATCGTTATCTCAGTTTTTTGACGAGCAGAGATTTTATAAAGAGTGATGTTTTTCGTGAAATTAAAAATAAAGATTTTTCTCCTCTTATTAATTATTTACATGTTTCTTAATTTGATATCACCCTGTACATCTAATTAAAGATTTTATTATGGTAATCTGAATTTTTCAACAAGCTAAATTTTTTATAGATTGAGTTTTTTACGTAAAAATCAAAAATAAAGGATTTTTTCCTCTTGTCAACTCGATCCGGGAACACACTGTATGTAATTATGCAGCTTTATGTTGAAAGTTCCGCTATTAACTGCTTAGGTATAATTACCTCCTGTTGAGGAAGACTGCATAGTAGGAGATATTCCATGTTCGGTTGGCGGCATGTATGGTATCGTCGGGAATTTTTCTGAAAAAAAAAAGGAAGTAAGTAGATTAATTAATAGAAAAAATAATATATTTCTTTAAACGTCAGGATAAGACGGCTTGGTTTGTTAAAGAATTCTGCACACTTGCTGAATAACTTGGACTTTTTGCTACTGGTTTAATTAACTATTTATAGGCGTCAGTTTTTAAAATATAATCGAGTCCTTTTTTAGCAGATATAGTAATTAAGAAATTATTGTAACAAATCTCAGCTGTAACAGAGCCAGGCAGTATTTGGACATAATTAAAATCGCTGCAAAGTATAACTTTTTAAACATTGTACTACATTTAGCAAGAACACTATTTAGAAATTTCTGTTTTGTTCAACTTTTTTCCGATCTATAAACACATAAAACACAATAACTGACATTTTGTATCAAACAAGTTTCGTGGCTAATCGGGCAAAAAGGAGTTTTTTGTTTCCCTTACATTTTTCCGTGGGTAGCCTGAAAGCTCAACCTCACGGGGGTCCAAGATCTAATGGACACTTAACCGTTTCGTCCTTACGGGACTCCTCAGAACACTGCTGGTCAATGTGACAAATCTTGCGAAGTTAATCAGACGGTTTTGTCTCTAATTAAATGTAATTAGTGAGAGAACTATAGCAAGAAGCGCCATCTACCGAGATACGAGAGAAACAAAAACCAAAAGCAGGCCAAAACACTGCTATACAATATGGATCAATGAAAAGATCGAATGCAAATAAAAGAAAACAACTATAGTCCGTGACCTACGACAGCTCTTTGTCTTTCAGGCCGGATCAACACAGATTGCATTTTTACCCGTCTTCAAGACAGTGAGCGTCAATCAACGGAATTTTTAAGCCAAATAATACTAACAAACGTGGAATTTCGTACTTGTGAATTTAAAAATCAAACAAGTTTCGTGGCTAATCAGGCAAAAAGGAGTTTTTTGTTTCCCTTACATTTTTCCGTGGGTAGCCCAAAAGCTCAACCTCACGGGGGTCCAAGATCTAATGGACCCCTAATAAGTGTTGACAGTTAACCGTTTCGTCCTTATGGGACTCCTCAGAACACTGCTGGTCAATGTGACAAATCTTGCGAAGTTAATCAGACGGTTTTGTCTCTAATTAAATGTAATTAGTGAGAGACCTATAGCAAGAAGCGCCATCTACCGAGATACGAGACAAACAAAAAACCAAAAGCAGGCGAAAACACTGCTATAAAATATCGATCAATGAAAAGATCGAATGCAAATAAAAGAAAACAACTATAATCCGTGACCTACGACAGCTCTTTGTCTTTCAGGCCGGATCAACACAGATTGCATTTTTACCCGTCTTCAAGACAGTGAACGTCAATCAACGGAATTTTTAAGCCAAATAATACTAACAAACGTGGAATTTCGTACCCGTGAATTTAAAAATCAAACAAGTTTCGTGGCTAATCGGGCAAAACCACGAAACTTTAAATTTTTAAGTATAAAGAGAGTTATTTTAGTATCAAACGATAATAAATACATGGGCACACCCAGGAGGGCCTTGGGGCCCGCCCCTCCACAAGCCTGAGATTTTTTTACATATATTCAACATGTTTCATAAAAAAACACAAAAAACAGTTTAAAAGTCGGCATCATGAGGCTATAGAGGCGTCGGGCCCCCTAAGACGTATTCCTGGGTGCGCCACTGATAAATAAGAATTTTCGTACCTACACTTGGTGCTTTGCTTTCCTTACAAGAATCTAAAAATAGATTATGCTAAAACTAGTTATTTTCCTACTTTTTAATATGTCAATAAAAGTGGAAAAAATTTCTAAGCCCCTCCAAGGCGATTTTTTGTACACGCCAGTGGTTTCTGTATATATATATATATATATATATATATATATATATATATATATATATATACAGTGAACCTCCCATAAGCGGACACTCACGGTTCCGTCGATTTTGTCCGCTTATTGGAGGTGTCCGCTTAAGAGAGAGAACTGCGAAATTTTGATATATATTTATTAACAATTTCCGCTGCTTAAGATTTTCCGATATTTAATTTTTTCGGCGATCTTTCGTGCTGATAGATGTTCCTTCTCCGAAACGTTAACAACTTCCATTTTTCCACATAAACTAAGAAATTTTTTACTAGTCGTCGTTTCAAAGAGATCTATTATTACCCAACTAAATAATAAACACAGCAGTCCTGCCAAATAAAATAATGTTAATACGGAAAGAGGTAATTCCCCGGCTGCAGAGTGCATTGTTGCCAACATACTACATAATATTTATGCCCATGTCGTGCAGGGCTCTGTCCCGTTTTCAGAGGTTCGCGTCCGGTTAAGGGAGGTTTCAGAATCTTTTAACAAAAAAAAATTGTCCGCGTCCGGTTATTAGAGTGTCCGGTTATAGGAGGGAATTTTACATGTAAAGACATAGGCAAAAGCTTGGTTCCAACAAATTTGTCCGCCTAAAGGGAGTGTCCGCTTAATAGAGGTGTCTGCAAGGACAGGTTTCACTGTAATTTTATATACTAATATGTTTAATTACAAAATTAAACAGATTTTCTTCTTTTACCAATTTTCATAAATCTTTTAATTAAATTTATTATTTAAACATAGGTGATCTTGAGAAATTAGGTTTTAATAACATAAACTAACCTTCTTAAGTTTACCTATTTAAATTATATAAATTATTTAGTTTATAAAAGAGGACGAAATATTGAATTTTATATTTTATAATTTCTCACGAACTATAACAATTTTTTAATATAAAAAGAGAGGATTTATCTTAATAAACGAGATTCAACATTTGATAGTTGTTCTCACTATACCTACTTAGTTTACTGTACCATAAGCCTTCTTGGTCATTGCAGGGAGTGAGGCTGCTCCCTGGCAGTAAACTTTTTACTTTAATCCCGCTGCTTAACCAAGTAATTGTCAAGCACAGCGTGCACAAATATGTTGCTTTATACTTTGCTATAACGTTTATTACCTTTACCGTTAAGCTGCTGGCAGCTAAAATTTTAAAAAATTATTATAAAGTGCATATAAAACGGTAAAATCGACAATCTCCATTTACCATTTATGCAAAACACCCCCCCCCCCCCCAAAACAAATGGCTTACCACCTTGCTATAAATATTAATGTTTGAGAACACTAAACTCCCCAGTCTCTCAGAAATAATGATGTTAAGGCCAAAAAAAATCCTTTGCGGCCCACCAAACTATCGAAAAGCAGTAAAAATAGGTAGGGGGGCCTCCCCTGAAAATGGGGGTGATGGGGAAAAACCGAGTTCATATTTGAATTCAGGAGGTCATTTTACATAAGAATCGGCAAGAATGGTCAGGGTCGATTTTCATGCCGGCCAGTGCTATTATTTAGTGGTTTAGGACAGTTCAGGGATTCTTTTGCCTCTGCATTTCGGCCGCCATCTTTTTTAAGTTTTGAAGTCTTGTGTTTGAATTTGAATTCATTGTGTTTTTGATTTGTGGTTTAAAAATTCGAGATTACTATTATTTATTAAGTATTTGAAAAAAGAGCCAATGTCACACTATATCATCAAAATATTACTAATGTAACGTACTCTGGGTCCAAACCATCACTACAGACTCTTTATTTATTCAAGTTAGGTCGAGGAGAGCCACTACAGAGATAGTCATATGGTGGCTTCTCACGGCCCGTAATTTTACTGGCCAGGCCGCGCCGCGACGGGGAAACGGGCGGCGCGTAGATCGGAAAGGACTTCAGGCGAAACTCTTCCCACGGCCGGCGTGTTTGTGCCCATGTACCTTTCTAAAACCGATCAGTTGTTTACATATTTTTGTGTTTACTGGTGCTCGGGTTTGGTGATGAACGCGCTGCGCCGGTTCGCACCTTTGAAGTTACCGACTCGCCGCGGATTCGTCGCACCTCATCGCGCTACTGCAGGCGACCGTCTTCCTACAGCGCGTTGGCGCGAGCTGGCCCCGTCCAACCTGCAGAAACGCGGGCCGGCTCGTGCCAAAGTACACTTGGTAGGGCTAGCGTCTTGTCACAAAATCCTTTAAGGCAAATACACTATGTAACATGATACTTGTTTATCTGGATTTTTTTATGTTAAACATAGTAGGCCGCAACCCTGATAACATTCTTCTTTTTGATTTTGCCGTTGTGTCAAATCTAAAGCTGACAGCTGTTTGTCATTGTTTTGGACTTTATAACGTTTGTGTTCATTTCAGAATGTCATCTAAACGAATTTGCAAGCATCCTCGGGATAGTTTTTGGTATGTTTGTGGTCTCTATATATCAAAAAGGCATTGGGACGCCTACAAATGTTATTTTGGTATGTCGTCTGTGACATTAGAAAAAAATTGAACACCAAATGTAATTTGCGGTAGCTGTCGACAAGCTCGGATTTCAGGAGGGGGTAGCGGTAATTCCCCCCCCCCTAGAAAAAAAATATGCACTTTTTCCTAATAATCAAACCAAAAACAGGAGAATTACCCCCTCTAAAAAAATATATTACAAATAATTTTTTCGGTGACTATTACCCCCCCTAGATTTTAACCCAAATCCGCGCTTGGCTGTCGATCAACTTTTGAAGCATGGTATAGAGGAGAGAACAGGAAAATGCCATTTGAAGTTCCCATAATTTGGAAGGAGCCTACAAATCATGTAACAGATTGGTATTTTTGTGTAGTTGACTTAAAAACTTACAAAAAAATACACGCAAGCAAGTGATACACACATTTTTGCGCTCCTGAAGTTTAACCTTTTTTGGTGGGACAAAGTACACCGATTTTTGTAATTTTTTCGCAGTAGTGAGTTGTGAATATCTCCTGCATGGTGATGTAATTAAATTTCTAGAAAGCAGCTGTCAAAGGTAATAATTTGATTAAAATTAATCCTTATCACTTATAACAAAAAAATGCCTATCTGCGAAGAATGCCAAGATACGATAAGCTCGAGAAATAAAAAGGTTTTTTGTAGCCAATGCAAAAAACCTTATCATTCCACCTGTGTTCATGAATCCGAGAACCTAGTTACTTTGTTGGCGGAGATCCCCGGTCTTTCCTGGCGATGTGATCGCTGTGTTGCCGATTGTATTACATTGAATCAGCAGGAAATAAAAAACCTAATAGAAAGCAAAGTTCAAGAGGCGTTACAAGCTCTCTACACTACCTTTGAAAGCCTAAAATTCGATATTATGAATATTGCCGCGGATAAACTTGCATTACTTTCAAATGAATTGCAACCACCTGCGCAATCCAAGCAAAAAAAGTACTCAGAAATTCTTAAAAATAACACTCAGCCTGCCGTCCTGATCAAGCCTAAAAATGAATCTCAAACAAACGATCAAACTAAAAAAGCGCTTCTAGAAAACATCAACCCTGTGGAAGAAAATTTTGCCTTTACGAAAATCAAGCACACAAGCAAAGGTGGAGTCCTTATTGCCTGCAAAAATTCGGATAAGGATAAGAACAGATTTAAAACCCTAGCAGAGGAAAATTTATCCGAAGAATATGAAGTCCGCGAAATACATGGAATTAATCCCACAGTCAGAATCGTCGGTTTTACAGAATGCCTCTCAGATGAACAATTATCCACAATTTTAATTAAGCTAAATTCTGATATTTTTCATAAAAACTCACAGCTAAAAGTAATAAGCATTAACAAGACACGTAACAAGAATAATCTCTTTCAAGCTCTCTTGCAAATCGATAGGTCCACCTACGAAAAGCTACTTAAATTCGGTAATGTCTTTGTAGGGTATGATAGCTGCACAGTCTATGACGGTCATACTATTCCGCGTTGTTTTAACTGTAACGAATTTTACCACTCATCTAAAAACTGCGAAAAAACTGTCTCTTGTCCAAGATGTGGCAAAATTCATGACGTTAAAGACTGCAAATCTGATAACCTACAGTGCACCAACTGCATAAAACTTAAAAAGGACGATGACAGCATCAAAGTTGATCATGCCGTATGGGATACTAATAAATGCACTGCATATAATCAGATTCCGTTGATTTTTCACTTTATTACCAGAACTGTCAGGGACTTAGAAGTAAAACTGGCAACCTCTTACTTTCAACGTATACATGCGACTATGATGTGATTTCATTCACTGAAACTTGGCTGGTTCCTGACATTTCTGATAGAGAGTTTATGAACACTAATTTTAACGTTTACCGCCTTGATAGAGATGGAAAGACAACAGGCCTGACAAGGGGTAAGGGTGTTCTTTTAGCGGTTAATAACATCTTGCAATCTTCTCAAGTTATTTTTCCTTCATCAATAATTACACTGATTCCCAGGTTTGCGGACATTGTTGGAGTAAAAATCCATTTTCAGAAATCATTTATATATATTTTCACAATATACCTCCGGTACGCCCCACGGATATAGAGAGTATTCTCGACTTTTTTATTGCACTTGATATTATTCCTAACAACAAAGTTATAATCCTCGGTGACTTTAATGTCCCGCAATATGTGAACTTTCTAGACTTCCAAAATAAACACCAATTTACTGACACTCTGGTAATTAAATTAAATGACTTTATGAGCATATTTCAACTGACACAGATAAACTTTCAGCGAAAATCGAATCCTTGACTTAGTTTTACAGAAAGATGTTAACCTAATATGCACAAGAGCAACTGACGTACTGGTTCGTGAACATGACGACCATCCGGCTCTAAATGTTCACGTTACCGGACTGGCTGAAGAAACTAATCTGTCTAATATTAATTCACAAACAGTATACAAGTTTCGAAAGGCTAATTTTCCAGCTTTATATCTGCAACTCTCGAACACAGAGTGGGGTTTTTTGAATGACGTTGAGGATTTAGACCAAATGAGTCAGCAACTATACATATACATTTACGGTATTTTTGAAAAACTGGTTCCAAAATATTCAAAAAATGCCAAAAAGCGGCAGTTTCCTCCTTGGTTTACGCCCGATATCATTAAAAATATATATAAAAAAGAAAGGCTGCGAAAAGTAAATAAAAAAAAATCCAAATCCTGACCCCTACCGAGAATTTAGTCAATTAAGAGCATATTTAAAACTAGAAATAAAAAAACTACACCTGGAATTCATACATACCGCTGAAAATAACATAAAGAGCGATCCCTCAAAATTCTGGTCTTTCATAAACAGCCAAAAAACAACGTCATCAATTCCTAGCGTAATGTACCACGATAACACTGAATATGACTCTATGCAATCCATTTCGCAGGGTTTTTCAGACTATTTTAAGAGCGTTTTTAACGACAACGCCGTACAACCTCCTCAGAATCACACGGCGAATAATAATTCCCCCTGTATTTGCATAACAGACTTCTCAAATACGGAAGTTGAAAATGCTCTTGGAAAGCTTAAACCTAAATTAACAGCGGGTCCAGACTCCATACCAAGCTTTATTATACTAGATTGCACCTCCATTCTCGCGGTTCCCTTGTGTAAATTATATAACAAATGCGAGTCGAGAATACCCTCCTCGTGGAAGGTCAGCAAGGTGTGTCCCATTTTTAAATCTGACAATAAATCTTATATTAAAAATTACAGACCTATAACTATAATTAACAACTTTTTGAAAGCCTTTGAATTTCTCTTGCATAAGTCTATCTACCCCTCTGTGAATAATATTTTATCACCTAATCAACACGGCTTCATTAAAGGACGTTCTACTGTTACCAATCTTCTGTCTATAATACAAACCATTTCTCAAACTATTCACGCAGGTCAACAGCTCGACGTCATATATACAGATTTTTCTAAGGCGTTCGAGAAACATGACACCGGCGTGCTCTTAACAACCTTAAAAAATTTCGGTTTTAACATACCATTATTAAACCTAATAAAATCTTGCTTAAGAAACAGACGCCAACACGTGTATGTAAATGGTGTTAGGTCTGCCGAATACCTTGTCAGCTCCGGCGTATCACAGGGCTCTATGCTGGGACCTCTTTTTTTCGACATCTTCATAGACGGTTTGGGAAGGGGCCTCGGTTTATCCAGCCTTTCATATGCTGACGATTTTAAAACATTCAGAGTAATAGGTGACGTCTCTGACTGTATAGCTCTTCAAAATGATCTAAATGCAATCCAGAATTGGTGCGTTCAAAACGGCCTACCTCTTAACATTGCTAAATGCAAAGTAATGACGTACACAAATAAAACTACATATCTAACGTATGACTATGCTATAAATGGCCAAGTCCTGGAGAGGCCAGAAACCATACGCGACCTAGGAGTAATTTTTGACAAGAAACTATCATTCTCTTCTCATATTGAAGACATTACATCAGCTGCATCGAGAATGTACGGTTTCATTGTTCGCATCTCAAAAGAATTAACTAACATCTCAGCGCTCAAGAGTCTTTACTTTGCTTATATTAGATCAAAGCTCGAATACGCGTCTATTGTCTGGAATCCACATCAAGTTAACCAAATAGAAGACCTCGAGAGAATTCAAAGGCGTTTCTTAAAATTTTTATCCTTTAAAGTAGATGGAACCTATCCCGCTCAAGGAATCCCTCAAAACCAACTTCTCGCCAGATTCGATATTCCATCTCTAAACAGCAGAAGACAGTACGCATCTCAGGCAACCTTACATAAAATTTTAAACAACCAAATAGACTGTGCAGGCTTATTAGCCCAACTATACTTCATAATCCCGCGCCAGGGATCGAGACAACTATCCACTTTCTATCTGCCAACGCCTAGACTAAATGTTTTAAAGTATTCACCGCTTTATACAATGTGCGACATTTGTAACAATACTCGAGCGCTATCGATATATTTAATACCAATTTAAAACAGCTCAGAAATACGCACTTGCAAAATAATGCCTAAAAGTCCAATCTATTCTTGTACATCTAATTAATGCTTAAGACTACCTTTACTTGTATGCTATTTTTATTGTATATTTATGTAACTCTTATTTATTCCTGTCATTGTAATTGTGTTCGCCCGTAATGATATGGTAAATAAAAAAAAAAAATAAAAATAAAAAAAAAAATAAAATTCAGATCGAAAAAATATTGATTTATCCGGAATTTCAGTCTAATGATACGCTCTCTGTTCCCTCCCCACCTTGTTTTTTACTTCCACCGTTCACTTTAAATCTCCAAGAACCAGAATTGGAAGAAATTAAATCGGAAATTTAGAAAAAAACTTTGTGATTTTTTTATTCTAGTCTTACTGGTAAAAATTTTTTATTGAGTGAAAGCCACTATTTGGGACACGACTAATACAATAAACAAAACAAAAGTTTAAATTTGTTACATAGTGATATTGATGTAAATGGGTCCAAGCAATCGCTCCCAACTCTTTCTTTGTTCCAGTTAGGTCGAGGAGAGCCCCTACAGGGGACAGTATTAAACTATGTTTTTTCTTAAAGAAGATTTCATTGATCAATCTGGACGATGCATCGCGATGTACGAATTTTTTTTGGGCAAATTTTGACGTAAATGGGTCTAAGTAATCACTCCCAACCCTTTTTTGTTCAAGGTCGAGGAGAGCCACTTCAGAGGACAGTCTAGAAATAGATGGAAAAATTATCTATTTATAAAGGGCCCCCTGCAGTGCTCTCCTTAATCTAACTTAAAGAAAAAAGAGTTGTAAGTTATTTTTTGGAC
Source organism: Aspidapion aeneum (assembly GCA_963576565.1). Classification (NCBI taxonomy): domain Eukaryota; kingdom Metazoa; phylum Arthropoda; class Insecta; order Coleoptera; family Brentidae; genus Aspidapion; species Aspidapion aeneum. Next base: position 52,187,850 of record OY755041.1, on the reverse strand, counting down.
ACATTTAAGTCAATTTTTGCCCAGAGGAATTTTGTACATCGCGATGCATCGTCCAGATACATAAATAAAATTTTCTTTAAAAAAATCCTATTTTTAGACTGTCCTTGTAGTGGCTGTCCTCTATCTAACTTGAACCAAAAAATAGTTTGGACCTGTTTACGTCAAATTTTGCACAAAAGAACATCGCGTTGCGTCGATCTCCTTGATCTCCTAGATATAAGTTGAACAACCACCAAGTAAATTTTTGGCCAAATAATTTCGGCCATCGCTTAGATTGGAAATATTAGAAATATTAATTTTTAGAAACTATCGTTCGACCCCTTTGGAAAGCCATTAACTGCATAATGTTTTGACTTTAAAAACCGCTACATACATTTTGAACGAAATCGAAGATACAGGATGGTGGATTTTTTCAAATTTGATTAAACATTAACCACCCCAAAAACCACTATATCCAATTTCTTTACGCCATCAGGAATTCTTGAATTTTCTTGAATTTTTGGGAGGAGAATGTGAGTAGTCCTCACCATAAAAAGCTGAATGCTCTGTTCCCCAAAGCACACTCCCGTGAATTCAAGTTCACCACTTCTCACGAGGTGAAAACGAGTTCCCGGGAAAGTTTCTAACCTCACTTTTTTGTTTTGTGATTTGTTTTTTTTTTGCGAAAGTTAAAATAGAGTTTTTAGGTAAAGCACTAATTAGATATATGTATGTATATGCATTGAAACTAAATTGCTATACTGCGGTGCATAGGTTAAAAGCAATATCTCCACTTTCAGACCCAATTGAGTGAGAGTGTTTAATTTAATGCATAATATAAATGTGTACCTATATAACATATTATATTACCTTATATTATTATTATATCTTAGAAGCGAGAAAAGCCGCGTGTTTATTAATTTGACACTATGGAGAAACGTTTATCTGAACCTAAAGGTGGTTTAAAATAATGTATAATGTAGTGTTCTTACAATTACATTTTATTTTTAAACTGTCCTTGTATAAAAGCACTTTAATAGGCCTCTATAAACAAAGTGTTAAACATTAATAATCATAACTCCATTTGGCCTAAAATAACTGACAGAAATAAGTGTGAGTTATGTTTATGTAAGACATAGGCGCACCAAGGGGAGGGTCTCGAGCTAGGGCTCTCTAAAGCTAAAATTTTTTTAGATAATTAAGGACTTATTGCAATAAAGCCAGGCACTAATTGTGCACTATTCGACAGTTACCCATTATAATAACAGCTGTCTTCTTTCAAAATTAGGCCTTTGTGTAGTATAAGAGCCGGATTTAATAATAGTGCCGCCATTATTAATGGAAAATAAACTACTGGATTTATAAATTCGAATGAATGAATGAATGAATCTTTATTGATAAAGCCTATAGCTGTACAATATTGTTCCCTTAACTAAAAAAAAAACTACAAACTAAAATGCAAAGTAATTACTTGTATATATAATATACCCAAATATACCCATTAATTCACTATCATCTTTCAGAGACTTTCATATTTTTAAACAAATTTAGATTTTTGGTAATATCATTTAATGAATAATGAGCTGATCGAAATAAATAAGATTTAAGGGTTTTATTACATTTTTTAGGTGTCAAAGTTCTGATATTATCTGGAAGCTTGTTATATAGTGTTTTGCCAAGATAAAAAAAATAATTCCTGGTAAGTGAAGATAGAGGTTTGTCAGTTAGTAGCTGAGTCCTGTTTCTTGTATTATAATTATGTATATCAAGTCTTTTCTGAAAGAAACCTTGTCTATTATATTTATGTATCAATGAAAGTGCTTCAAACAAAATTAAGTCATAAAAAGTCAATATTTTTAGATCCTTAAAATGTTGTTTGCAAGATGTGGTGTTTGAGATATTATACATAAGTCTTATTATATATATATACATTAAGCATAAATATAAGTTCTGTCTTATATGTTGCTGCAAATCCCCAAAATGAAATGCAATGTCTTGTATGGGATTCAAAAAGTGAGTGGTAAACTTCAACTGCTGCCTTCTTTCCAAGTGTTTCAAAGTCAAAGTCAAAAGTCAAAAATCTCTTTATTCAATAAAAAAGTCATAACAGAGATTGAAATGAATGGCGTCAAAATTTAAAAAATGCAAATGCTTTTCAATAAAATATGGTTGATTAAAATTAACAATCTCACATAATCACATACCTAATTACATAAAATAAATTTAAAATGTTTAATGTACCTTCAAAAACAATTAAAATGTGACATATACTAAAAACACAAATATCTAATATCTAAACACAATCTAAAAAATAGGAAAGTCTGTCAGTCTGTGTGTGGGCAAGTTATATCCATGTGATCTGGTGTCAAAGCAGTGTTTTTTCTCATACATTTCAAACTTCTCCTGGTTGTTTAACAAGAATAATAAACACTCATAGACAACCCGGTAGAGTGAGAATATTCAAGCTTTTGAACTTACCCCGGCAGGAGTCCCTAACGCCCATACCGCAGAGAATTCGCACAGCTCTCTTCTGACCTTTAAAAACCATCTCGGCATCACTTCTCCCCCCCCCCCCCAAAAAGGTCAGACCATACCGAAAAGCAGAATATATATTTGCAAATTATACAGTCTTAAGATGTTCCTGTGATAGATATTTGGACATTATCCTTAAGCTGTATGTAGCACTATTGACTTTTTTGCAAACTTCTGATATTTGTTTTGACCAGTCTAAGTTTTGATCAATAAAGACACCAAGAAATTTGGGTCTTTTTCAAGAGTTATGCTCTCTTCGTTAAGCTGAACCGATTCAGGACGAGAGTGGTTATTTTGTTTTGTTGTAAAACAAATGTTTTTTTTTTTTTTTTTTTTTTTATTTGTCAAACACACTGTGTTTTTTTTTTATTACAATCTAGTCAGTAAGACTAATTAGCAATTTTGTTTTAACTTAATTTACTAGAAAAGTCAGATTTAAACTTAGGGTTCACTCAACAGTTCTCCCCGCTTTGTTTAGTCTGTAACTCACAATTGTGTTGTGTTTATAGCATTATTTTGTTTTATGTGTAATTCACTTAGTTTACTAGCTCAAACGGCTTCACTCTTTTTAGTCGTCGAACTAGCATAGTATTGTCTAGAAGCTGAATTGCTTCCACATTCACATGCCGATGGAGTCTATCTTCATGGCTTTTTGCGTACTTTTTTATAGTCTCTGCTACAGTTTCGATTTTTAGATCTCGATGAAGGTCACTATTTCGAACGTACCAAGGTGCATTCACAATGTTTCTTAATACTTTATTTTGAAATCTCTGTACAACTAGAATGTTACTCTCTTTAGCACAACCCCATAGTTGAATACCATATGTCCATACTGGTTTCAGTATTTGTCTATAAAGCAGTAACTTATTATGAATTGTTAAATTGGACTTCCTTCCAATTAGCCAGTTCATTTTTCTATACCTTATCTCAAGTTCTTCTTTTTTTTTCTTAACATGTGCTTTCCAGCGCAATTTGGTATCAAGTGTCATACCTAGATATTTTGCCTGATTCGAATATGGTACTGGAATGTTGTTAATTGTTATTTGTATGTGATTTATATTTTTGTTTGTAAAATCAACATGAATTGATTTGGTTTCATTTAATTTTATTCGCCACTTTGTGGTCCAACTGTGAATTTGGGTGACTGCATCCTGAAGTTTCTCTATGCATTTTTCAATAGATTTTTCTACCGTCAATAAACCAGTATCATCGGCAAATGTTGCTAAGTGACAATTTTCTGGCTTTGGGATATCACAAGTGAATAATAAGTATAGATAAGGGCCTAGTACGCTACCCTGGGGCACGCCTGCTTGAATTTCTCTTAAATTTGAGTATGAGTCTTCCTGTTTTACTCTAAAATGTCTATCAGATATGTATGATTCCAAAATATCCGAATACTGTTTTGGCAGAAACCTTTTTAGTTTAAAATTAAGGCCTTCATGCCACACTTTGTCAAATGCTTGTGCTACATCTAGAAAAACTGCAGAACAAACGTTTCCCTCTTCTAGTGCTTTTTCTATTATATTAGTAATTCTGTGTACTTGATCTATCGTGGAATGCTTGTCTCGAAAACCAAATTGATGAGATGGAATAATTTCTTGTCTTTCTATGATGGGTTTTATTCTTTTAAGCAATAATTTTTCATAGAGCTTGGATATAATTGGCAGCAAAGATATTGGCCTGTAAGATGACACGTCATGGAGTGGTTTTCCCGGTTTTGGAATCATGATAACTTCTGCAACTTTCCACAGTTTAGGTACGTACCTAAGCCTAAAAGACGCATTAATTAGGTTGCATAGTTTTACGATAGCTTTTCTGGGGAGTTGTTTTATGACTACCCCGTTAATAAGATCATACCCTGGGGCTTTTTTCGAATTAATATTTTTGATTTCTGTTAATATTTCTTTTGGTGATGTAAGCTTAATATGGTCCTCGATTTGATGGGGTTCATTTAAATGAAAGTGTTCATCTGGTGCTTCGTGGGGCTGAAATGTTTTTTCTAAATGACTTGCAAAAATATCTGCTTTTTCTTCGTTACTCCTTGCCCACTGGTTGTTAGGTTTTCGTATGGGTGGAATTTGGATAATTGGTCTTTTAAAATCTTTGGTTGCTTTCCAAAGGGAATAGTCGGTATTTTTATCATCTGTAAGCTCATTAAGAAAATGGTTAATAGATTCATTTTTTATTACTAGAATTTCTCGCCTAATGCGCTGCGTCATGTTGTTGAGATTTGTTTTGTCCCGAGGATCACGGCTTTGTTGCCACTTTCTTCTTAGTTTCCTTTTTTCCAATATAAGGTCTCTAATTTCCTTTGGATAGTTTTTTCCCTTAAAAATTCTCTTTGGTTTTGGACTGTTTTCCCAAGCTGCTTGTTGAATATTTGTAACAAAATAATCAACTTCTTTATCGATTTGTTCTGGCGTTTGCAATGGTACTGATAGGTTTATTTTTTCTGACAGACTTTGTTTAAAACTAATCCAGTCAGTCAGTTTATTAACTAGTGAGATATTTGCTTCTTTCTTTATTATGTTTTTACTAAGAGTTAGAATAATAGGTGAATGATCTGAGTGTAAATCAAAACTTTCTTCTATATCTACAAAACTTAAAGATATATTTTTTACTATAAAAAAATCAATTAGATCTGGAATTTTTCCTGGATCTGTTGGATAGTATGTGGGCTTACCAGTTGATATCGGCTCACATTGATATTCACTAATAGCTTGCAAAAGTTCTTTTCCTTTAGAGTTCGTCAGTCTAGATCCCCAGTAGGTATTTTTTGCATTAAAGTCACCTCCAATTATAAAACGGTTTCCTAATTTTCTGAGAAAATTAAGATATTGATTTTTCTTTAGTAAGTGCCTTGGTGGTATATAGACAGCACTTATGACTAATGTATATGTTTTGGTTTTTACACTTACTAATGTAGCTTGAATCTCTATGGTTTTATATCCCATCTCCTCATAGTGTGATATATTTTCTTTAATTATTACAGCACTTCCCCCATGTGCAGTATTGCTAGGGTGAGTTGTATGATACACTTTATAACCTTTAAATTTAATGTGAGACTGGTTAGTGAAATGCGTTTCTGACACAAGACAGACGTCAATTTTTTCTATGTCTAGAATAACTTGCAAGTCTTGCTGATGTTGCAAGAGACCATTGGCATTCCAAGCTAGGATTCTAAGATTACTGACCATTTTGAGGCATATTGGTAGCTCCGTTATTGCTACTTTCTAGTTTAGTTAATCGCTCATCAAGTTTGTTCAATTTCTCCAAAATTAATTGTAGTGTTTGTTCCATAGTATTTTGACTACTGATATTAATATCAGGTATAGTAGCTGTTGCTGCTACTTGGCTGTATGTCCTTGTCACAGAGTTTTGTGTGACTGTGTTTCTTGTCTGTTGGTTTTGTCTATTTGTACTCACGTTTGGTATGAGATTCGGTTTCTTAGGTTTATTTTTCAATTTTTGTATTTCCTTAGCAACAAGGCATCCTCTGTAGTTAGCAGGATGCTTGCCTCCACAGTGGATGCATTTTGGCTCAGATTCTTTTGGTTTGGGGCATTCTACAGTAAGATGTTTCCCCGTGCATTTTACGCAACGTGGTTCTTTAGCGCAATATTTTTGCGTGTGTCCATAAGATTGGCATCTTTTGCATTGAGGGACTAACTTTGAGGTTTTTAGTGCTTTTATTTCCACTTCAATCCCAAGGATACTGGAAATTTCAAAAATTTTGTTGATATCTTCATCGTGGCTGAATGTGAGCATAAACATGTTAAGAGGTTGTCTTGTTCTCCATTTAAGTTTGTTGCTGGCCTCCAGTGCCTTAAAACCTTTTTTTTGTAGATCAGCTACAATTTTTTGTGGGTCACATGAGAAGTGTAGCCTATTCGCTATTACTCTAATTGGCCTTATTTGTTTGTTTTCGTATGAGTGCCATTGATGCTTTATTTCATTAAGCATTTTAGTAACCAGCCGATAGCTGTCTGCGTCTTGTACATTTATTTTAATATTTTCGTTATTTAAAACTTTTATTTTAACTCCTTGTATGATATTTAACTTTTCATAAATATCATTAAAATTATTTACGCCATTTACCATAATCGGTGGAGGTAATGGAGCTTTTTTAACCTTAGTTGGGGGTTCTTCATTTTGTGTTTTATTGGAGGGCTCTCCAGTGCCCGAGCTTTGTTGTGGTGGTGAGAGTGAAGTATCCATTCGACGTTTTTTCCAACCTTTTCCTTTTTGTCTGATCCACTCAGTTTCTCTTGCCAGATCGTCCTCATCAGTAATGTAGTCCATGTCAGACTCTTCTTTTTTAGTGACTTTTGTCTCTAAATCTGCAAATTTTCTTTGCATACTTTCCAGTTGACTTCGGAGATAATCCACTTGTACACTAAGTGAATTTTTTTCGTTTTGGGATTTTTTCCATTCGCTATATAAAACTTCTTCATTTTGTGTTCTAGCATGGCTATCCTGAAATAATTCGGCATTATCCATTTTTTCTTGATTTTGTTTGGGCTTTTCGCTAATTTTTAAAACAAGTTTCACACTTTTTTTGCTTTTAAACATGATATATTATTTATAATACACATTGTATATAGATTCTCAACACAGGTATCTCGCGCGCGATGTTTTTTGTAAACAAAACAAACTCCGACTTTGACCTCGTTAGCACTATCATGCAGGTACGATGCAATATAACCGTACGGAACTGCGATCGATTGAATACTGTAAAACAAATGTGATGGGTTTTGTCCCTGTTTAGTACCAATTTGTTTTTTATAAACCATGATTGAATATAATATTGTCAAAACAAGTTTAAAAAATTTATACACTATTTTACCATTTTTTACAATAAAATCAGGCCAGATATTTTTACAAAACTATATTAATACAAAGAATCGAAGTCCCTTATTAGGTGAATATATAAATTTGTAGTTTACAAAAGTATTAAGAAAATTATGTTATCAAACAAAAAACTATGAAATTCAAAAGAAATACAATTTTAGGAGATGGAAACTGTCTTTTTAGATCTGTAAGTAAATTTTTATTTAATTCCGAAGATAAACACTATGAAATAAGAAACAAAGCAGTCCTATATATTGATCAAAATTGGAATAATTTTCAAAATTTTTTAACAAATCAAATTTGTAAAAATGTTTATTTACAAAAAATGGGTACAAATGGAACATATGGTACGGCAATCGAATGCACTGCTCTTTCAGAGACATACGAACTAAATTTTTTCATTTACAAAATTCAAAATCAATGTAACGATGAAATCTTTAATTTTGATAAACCAACAGACATTCTTCATAATAAATTTTCTAAAACAATCCATCTTTTGTTTTCTGGGAATCCGGATCAGGGTCATTTTGATCTTTTAAATGAGGTCTCAAACGATACGACCGCAGAAAACCAATGCCAAACTTGTTTAAAATATTTTAAGAATTCAAATGGTTTAAAAATTCATATTAAAAAAACTCATCAAAAATTGCAAGATTCAATAAGTCAAATGTATGATTCATCAAACTCTACATTAGAAGGAAATAATTTAACATTTGATTCGAAACAAGAATATAACAGTAATGTATTCAAATGTTCAGAATGTAAGCAAAGCTTTATATATCTTTCAAACCCTAAACCAGGACAAACTTTTGGTACTGAATGTGACCTTTGCAAAATTATTATTTGTAAAAACTGTTCAAAAATATCTAATACTGAATATAAAACAATCACATTAAAAAATCGAAAAATGATTTTCCTCTGTTCTAAGTGTACGAATTCCTTACAATCCATTCCAAAATTACAAGAAGAAATTTGTATTCTCAAGAGGGAGATAAAAACTTTAAAAGACAGTAACAAACAAAGCCAACCGAGTCTCAATATAACTCAAAAAGAACTAACTATTGCTAATATGAAAAACAACAAATTAGATAAAGACACCTTGTTATATAACTCTAAAGACCCTCTTACTTTATTATCAAAAGAAAAGACAATATCTACATTCCAAAGGTTGAAAAAGAAAAAAAATAATCAAAAAACTATTCCGAAAAAAATAGATAAAGAATTATCTTTAAATCAAAATTCTGCCCAACAACATATACTACAAAATTATAACTCTACACCACATCAACAACCCAATAAATCAAATATTTATAAAACTGATAACTCACCAAAAATAAAAATTATCGGAGATCATTTTGGAAGAGGATGTGCAACCAAACTTCAAGAAATTATGGAAATTGGAAAATTCAGTATCGAATCATACTTAACACCGAATTTGCCTATCTCAAAACTAATATCCAGAACAGCAGATACTTATAAAGAACTTAAATCTACAGACCATCTAATTTTGTTCCTCAATAGGGACACAGAAGAAATAATTAACAATCCAAGGTATTTAAAAAATTTGTTAAACATAGGTAAAATAACTAATCTTATTATTTGTGTAAAGAAAAAATCATTTTATTTTAACATAATTCCTTTTATTAACCAATTTATGTTTCAAAACAGAAACATATCTATTCAAATTATTAATATGTTTGATTTTAATTCAAGATATAATTTTTATAAACATTTGGCTGATCGTATTAAAAGTAATTTAAAATACAATAATATTGTTTTAAAAACTTTAACGTTTACCAATTTTGAAACTAATTTGTTTTAAAAAAAAACTGCCAATTTAGAAGAAATAAACAGACCCACTATTTACAAGTCTTTTTTAGTCTAAACTCTGATCAATTAATTAGTATTTTTTATTTAAATATTCAATCAATAAGAAATAAAACAAACCAATTAACAGTTTTATTAAATAATCTTAAATATCCTGGTATATTACTCCTTACTGAACACTGGCTAAATAGTGATGAACCCTTGTACTTACCTGAATATGTTATAGTATCAAAATTTTGTAGAACAAACTCCAGAGGAGGAGGAACTATTGCATTGATTAATAGATATATTTTTGAAACTCTGGAATTTGTAACATTTGACAAATATAACAACATGTTAATTGAAAAAGAATTTGAATTTACAATTATTTTTTCAAAAAAAATTAATTTATACATTATCTGCTTATACCGTACTCCAGAAAACAATACTAACATAATTAATAATTTTATCAAAAATTTGGAAAGTTTATTATATAAATTTCCTTCAAAAAGTAAAATTCTTTTAACTGGAGATTTAAATATAGATTATTTAGATAAAAATAATAATTTTACATTAATACTTCAATATTTATTATCTTCATTTAATATTAAAATGCATATTAGCTCTCCAACTAGAACAACCTCTAATTCATCAACAACAATAGACTATATTTGTACAAATTTTCTTGATGATCTTAGTTATGAGATCTCGGACCCAGGTTTCTCTGACCATAGCTATATTTTTGCAATATGCCCTATCAAAATTGACCTTGTCAAAAAAGAAAATAACATTAAAAAAAGAATATTTAGCAAAATAAATTTTAATAACTTTAAACTCCACTGTCAAAATTTTCAATGGAACTTCATTAATAATTCGAATGACCCACTTAATGATCTTCATGATAATCTTTGTAAAATTGTGGATAAAAGCTTTCCTCTTCAACATGTTAAAAATAAACCAAAAAGAAAAAACTGGATTACGTCTGGTATTCGTTTATCTTCAAAATATTTACGTTTTCTTCATACCTTAACAAAATTTTATACTAATACTGACTTCGTAATAAACTATTTTAAAATATATAAGAAAACATACCGTAAAGTAATACATCATGCAAAAAGGAAGTTTTATGAAAATCGTATCAATAACTCAACAAATTTCCAAAAAGAATGTTGGTCTGTTGTCAATGAATTTACTAATCGAAATAAACTTTCAACTGACATAAATACTGATTTATTACCAAATGATTTGCATGATTTTTATTGCTCTGTTGCAGAAAATATTACTAAAAAAATTAGCTGTAATGTTGATCCCATTTCATACCTTAACGATATCAACATAACTAATGCGTTTATATTATATGAAACAAATCCTGATGAAATTAAATATACTTTAAATTTAATAAAAAATAAATCTTCTACTGGCATAGATGGTATTTCCTTAAATATACTAAAAGAATTACCTTTTATTGCAATTAAAACATTATCTGAAGCTATAAATCATTCATTTTTATTGGGATATTTTCCTTCTTGCCTTAAACTTGCTAAAATAATTCCAATATATAAAGGAGGTGATAAAAATACACCATCTAATTTTAGGCCAATATTTCTTTTATCAACTCTTTCAAAATTAATAGAAAAACTTATCAAATCGCGTTTAGAATTATATTTTTGTGAAAATAATATGATTAATATTAATCAATTTGGTTTTCAGAGAAATAAAAATACAAATGATGCAATATTCTTTTTTATGAAACAATTATTAAACAGTATTAATGATAACGAACATGCGGCTGCAATTTTTTGTGATATTTCTAAAGCTTTTGATTGTGTTAATCATGAAATTCTTCTTAAAAAATTATTTATTTATGGAATAAGAAACAACGCTTTGAGTTGGTTTAAATCATACTTATCTAATCGCCTTCAATTTGTGTCAATAAACAATTTAAATTCAAATAAAAACAATATTCAATGTGGTGTTCCTCAAGGTTCAGTACTAGGACCAATACTTTTTTTAATTTACATTAATGATTTACTAAATATTAAAATTTCTGGTTATTTTACAATATTTGCAGATGATACTACTATCCTTTGGAAAAATAAAAATATAGATGTTCTCTGGAATAATATAAAAAATGATATTATTTGTATAAAAACTTGGTTTGAATCAAACCAACTATCCCTTAATTTTTCAAAAACATATGTAATTGGTTTTAAAGAAATATCTCAACAAATTATAAATATAAATAATAATAAAATTAATACTACAGATAATATAAAATTTTTAGGACTTAACATAGACGAAAATTTAAAATTTCAAAACCATATTCATAATTTAAATAAAAAATTAAGTTCGGGTTGTTATTGTGTAAAAATTATTACAAATGAATTAGGTAAATCAATAGGCAGAAATGTATACTTTTCTTTAATTGAATCAAACTTACGATATGGCATTCCTTTCTGGGGTACATGTTCAATGTATTTATTTAAATCAGTGTTTATTCTTCACAAAAGAGCAATTAGGTATTTATGCAATGTAAATTCTAGATATCACTGCAAAGACTTGTTTATCAAAAATAATATTTTGACTCTTCCTTGTTTATATATTCTTGAAACAATTTGTCTGATAAATAAACATCTAAATTACTTTGAAATAAACCAAAATACTTATTCAACGAGACAAGTTAATAATCTTACATTACCTATACCACATTCATTTTTATTTAAAAAATCCATAATTTATAACGGTATAAAATTGTATAATAATTTGCCAAACAATATAAAACTTAATAATAACTATAACATATTTAGAAATAAGTGCAAGGATTTTCTTATCACTAAAGCTTTTTATTCAATTAACGAATTTCTTGATCAGAGTTACAATTAAGGAATAATTTTAAACTTAAAATTCTCAATTATTATAAAAGTAAATTAAAAAAAATATATATATATATATATATATATATATATATATATATACAAACAACATAATTAAACCATTTATTGGATGGATTTATATATTTTATATTTTTTAAATGATTTTTTCTATTATTATTATTAGTTATGTATTTGCTTTGTCTACAAAGTTTTATACTTTATATAAGACAATAAAGCTTGATTTGATTTGATTTGATTTGATTTGCTCGTCTGTAACCTGTATTAAATCTGCAAGTGAGATTCCCAAAGATAAGATGTTGGTGTCATCAGCAAAATTAATTAGATAACATTTTTGACCTGTCACAGACGATGCAAGGTCATTTATATAAAAAACAGAGAGCAAAGGTCCCATCACACTACCCTGTGGTATTCCCATAGATAAAATGCAAATGCAAAAAATTTAAATTTACTGACCTCTTCAAGTTTCTTACCTTCTAATTGTAGATTTAGTTTGGTTTTATTTTTGTAAACAATATGTTTGGTTTTTTCAATATTTAATGCTAATCTGTTACAGTCAAACCAGTTTTTGATAAGTTTTAGGTCCAACTCCATTATTCTCTTCAATTCAGTCTTATTACTTGATGACCAAGTGATACTTGTATCGTCAGCAAAAAAGGTAAAAACACCTTTTATTCGAAGATGTGAGAGGTCATCTATAAATAAAAGAAATAGAACTGGGCCCAAAACAGATCCTTGTGGAACCTCAGAGGTTATCGGAGCAAGTGAAGATCTAATTATTCCATTTGCATCTCGAATTTGGGCCATTTGTTGTCTATTTTCAAGATAAGATCTGAACCACATTAAAGCTATTCCCCGGAAACCATAAAACTCCATCTTGCACAACAATGCCGCATGATCCACGCTGTCAAAAGCTTTTGCGAGATCACAGAACACCGTTGATACAAAATTTTTATCAAGTTTAGAATAAACTTCATTTAAAAAACTCAGGATAACTTTGGTATGTCAATTTTGAAAGATCAACTGTCAGTTTTCAATGGAAAACTGTCAGAATAGTGCCCGGCACTATAACTGCCTGGTTTTATTTGCAATAAGTCCCTAATTTAAAAAAAACTTCCTGAATTCAAAAATAAAATAGCATAAAAGGCACTTTGGTTAGTTGCGAGATACGCGGCAACGTTGTACACTGCAGTTGCACGGCGTGATTCTAAACCCTGCACTCACAAACCGCTTCGAGCGTTCAAGAATACGACATTTTCATTCCCGGGAGAAAAAGTGAGTTTGACTTCCCGGGAACGTTCCCGGGAGCACTCCCGTCACAAACTTTGAAGAATACGGCTCCAGAGATCTTTACGCGGTATCCTACCACCCCCTTCCATTCAGCAGCTCTGAACGACATAACTTTTATTTTAATCCTCGACGCCAAAACCGCTCTATACAGGGTGTCCCAAATAAGAGCAACTACATGGGATTTCGGAAACGGTAAGATAAACGAGTTTGTTTAAATAATGTTAAAAATATCTACAGTGGTTTTTAAAACCGAAGCTAAGATTTTTTTAGATATTTCCCACTCTCAAAAAAATTATGAATTTCATGAATACAAACATAAAATAGCATAAAATACGGCCCTCATGAGGTCTCGGGCCCTCCCCGAAATTGTCTCCCCCCCGCCCCCCGAAACTTTTTTCTATATACGCCACTGCTGTACATATACCAATCTGTCCTTGTTAATTCATAGGCGTTGGAAAATAAAAATAAACGTTTTATAACAAAACCTATACAGAGGGTGACCGACAAACATGTTTGTTCAAAAGGCCCGCCGCCGCCGTTTTGTGTGTCCCGCCCGATTTGACCCAAAACTAGTTGAAAATTAGTATTGAAAAAGTTTTTGGAGTATTATAGGGTGTGTGTATATATAATCAAAATGAAAAAAAAAACTGAAATCCCGTACTCATGTCTACCGGGCGGGCCAAAAAAACCCGGAAAAAATGTTTTCTGTTATAACTTTTGAACTATACTATCAATGTTAGTGGTTCCGGAAAAATTAATCCTTATCAATTCTGGATACATTCATTTCCTCATAAATTCATTAATACTGAACGGATTCTATAAAATCGATTTAGTATTTTTTTAAATAATAATTGTTGTAGCAACTATTGTTTTAATATCTGTCTGGAAAATTTTTTTTATACATTCACTGAACTGATTTCTCAAAAAAAAAATTATGGTGATACTGGATTGCACTTTGAACAAAACTATTGAAATTTTCCGACATTTTTAAATTCAACATGTTGGAAAATGAGTCAAATTTGTCTTTCTATGAAGGATCTTCTCTGCGTGTTGCGAGCAGTGGCGGCTCGTGAAGTATAAGAATGGGTGTGCGCTATAATAAGTGAGTCGAAATAAATTTAAAATAAATAAAGTTAAAAAAATTTGCATATTTATTTGTAGCCAAATAAAAGAACTTATGGTATATTAGTTTTTAGCCAACGATGGATAATATTAATTCAATGTACAAAACCGTTTAATCTTAGCTTTTGATTCAAATACCATTTCATATTGTAATGTTCGTATACGTTGATTCAATGTTATCCGGTCATCGGCTGAAAATTAATGTTAAATTGATATTACGCACCTTTTTGTCAGTCCTGCTTTTTGTTTAGTGTCCTTGTCCTTAAATAATAATAATAACGAGTTTGTAACATCACATCCACAAATCCAGTTGTTTTTTTGGTAAATATCTTTTAAAATTCCTACCTTCTTTTCTTTTGGAGTAAGTTTGCGATAATTCTAGTTCTGGAGTCGGCCTTCCTAATCTTTTAATTTCAATTTTTTGATTTAAATTAAAGGAGGAAAAGCTTGCTATAATGTTTTGTACAGAATTAAGTCTTGAATTACTTCCAGGATTATCCGAACCCGAACTTATAACTGCCTCAGACATATTCGACACTTGTAGATAATAATTAACCCAAAAATTACAAACAAGAAGCCGAAAACAGCATAAAATTCACTTAAAAACTGCGTAAATAAATTTTAATTACGCCCAATACACGCATACTAAAGATAATATAAACAGTAATCAGCTAAGAACTATAAAAAAACGATGCAAGTGTGTATTGATTTAGCGCACCAGCCCGCCCTTTTCTCGGCCGATATCCCGAGCATTTCCGATCCAATTGCGTGGCAAAAATTGGATTAAAAAGAGGAACGCCGAATCCACGCGCACCTCCAGATTCAAGCCCGCCCTCTCATATCTCTAGATTCAAGCGAGGCGATCGAAGGCCACCGTATGCGGCAGCAAGCGTCAACTCGAAAAGATATTAATTACTTCCGTTAATGGCCGATAGATACCACCAGCGGGATCGGGATCATTAAAAAAATAAATAAAAAACAACAGTAATTATTTAATAATAGTTTGTATTTATTTTTTTTTTCTTATTTTTGCTGGGGGTGCGCGCGCATTAGCGCTCCTATGGACGAGCCGCCCCTGGTTGCGAGGATATATTTTTTATGATTAGTAGCTCGTTAAATAAATTCAAAAAAGGGCCGAAAAATTTCTCGCAATATAAGAAAAAAACTATCCTTTATGGAGGGTCAAATTCAATTAGAAAGCCATATTATATTTAGAGATGGCGGAAAATTTAAATAGTGATCTTTAATGAACGTGATCTTTGCAATGATGCTTTTTATTTTATTCTCGGTTTAGTAGTAATGAATTTATGAGGAAATTTATGTACATAAAAATGGAAAGTAATCTGTAGAATTTTTCCGTGCTTCAAAAAAAAATTAAAAAATTTTCGGAATATAAGAATAGGGGAGCCTTTTTAATAAGTAAAGTTTTTTATGTCCGCCACCTTGGATTTTACAATGACGGCAAATTTTGATTGTGATTTCTTACAAGCAATTAATCTGTTCCATGTATTTATAATTTTATTAAAATCGGTTCGACAAATTATTTATGAGGAAACTAATGCAGACATGATTTAGAAGGCAATAGTTAACTTGTAAAACACTATAGTTAAAGCAAAAATTAATTTTTAGGGACCTAAACCGATTTAACACATATTTCATTGTGCGTAACAAAGATAAAGCTTTTCTACAAACAAACAAATCTCCAAAATTTGCGTAACACAAGAATAAACGAGCATCTTTCACGGATCAAGTTTGATTCTGTCTGTCATCCTGGATTTTAAGATGATGGACCAAAATATACTTTTACACAAATGTCCAATCAACTCCGTGCAAACTACTGTTTGCTTTGGTAAAATCGGTGCTATACTTATAACGAAAAACATTTTGTCCAGTTTTTTTGCCCACCCGGTATATTCGAAAATCGCTCATTTTTGTAAATAATTTTTTTTTCACACCAATTTGATACTTTCAAATATCTATAAATTCTTACCATAAGACACAAACATTTAACATAACGATGGCCTAACTGCAATACCCCGTATCTAACATTTTGATAATTTTTTGATTATTTGTGATTTAGGCAAAATGGGCTGCCTACTTTCATGGTGTACTTATAATGATATAAGACAATTCGTAGGAATTACAAATATAGCAATGATATTCTTTTATAGCCAATAACCCTATATGTGTTACCCAAATACCTTAAAGCATAAATACTGGTTCAAAAAATCAAAAATTGAAGCCCTTGTAACAGGGGCCTGTGTGTGACAGTGGTACTGTCACCTCAAGTGGCCAAGGCTTAAATGTTGTAAGCTACCAACTTAAGCTACAACTTATATAAATTATAAAAAGATTAAATGTTACTATATGTTATTAAATTTACACGATCTCGAAAGGGAATTTGACGGTTCTTGGAGGAAAAGTATGCTAGAAACGTTTTTCTCAAATGTATAACTAATGTAGGATAATCATACATACCTTTTCAATCTTCTTCTTGTAGCTTCATACTTTCACTTCTTATATTAACATCGACTTTTTACTACTATTAAACTTTTGTATTCAAATATTTACACATATATTACTTCTTGAACGTTGATTGAATGAGTGAAACTATTCAATCAACTGTTTAATTTACTTAATATTACTGTTTAGGTTTGGGATATGTTATTAATTAAAAATGCCGATTTTAGGGCAACGAATGGTTTGTATTTTGTTGTTAAAATAAACCATAAAACAGATAAAAACATTATTTCAAAACACTGGAAACAGTAATCAATAAAAGCTTTAAAATTAATAAACTCTAAAAGAAAAGACCAAAATAATTATGAATATTAAAGTTAACAGTTTTATACAATGTTAAAATAATTGATAAATTTACCCAGTTGAAATAAAACCCCCCTTAAGAAGTGTGAATGAAAGCGTAACGTACCAAGCAAAGGCCAACTAAAGAGTGAACTCCCTCCAGACTTTCGAAAGTTTGCCGTCTCAGTTAAAGCGACCCTGCGCTTGAAGGGACAAATATCTTGGCGTTGATTGGCTAGAATTCTACTCCCTTTCGCCTTGGCGAGAAAGAGATAGACTGCGCTTTAAGCGCTTCACTAAGAGACAAAATAGCAATGCAAGCCAGGGAGCTCTAAGGTCTACTCCTAACATAGCCCTGAATACCATCCTGGGTCTCCCATCGCTGTCCACCTGGATAAAGAAGGAAGCGATGGCAGCATACCTTAGGATAAGGGACGCGGGCGTGTGGAGAAGGAGCGGTGGGAGAAAAGGAGATACCGTGTAACCATACCACCAAGGGATGCATGGAAGGAGGACGGAGTTGAACTCCTTAGCGACGCCACGGTCTGCTATACAGACGGATCAAGGCTGACAGACCGGAATTCGACCGGTGCAGGAGTGTACGTGGAAAGCAAGAGCATTGGAAAAAGCTACCCGCTGGGATCCAATGCAACAGTCTTCCAGGCAGAGGTTTACGCTATACTGGCGTTAACATGGGAGGAATAAATTAGGAACGAAACAGGAAAACGCCTCTGCATCTGTTCAGACAGTCAAGCTGCGCTGAAAGCACTGTGTAAACCAACCATGTCCGCAGGTTTGGTGCAGGAGTGTGCGGATGCACTTCAGGAATTGGCCGGCGTAAGAGAGGTAGAGCTCGTATGGGTCCCAGGTCACGTGGGAGTCCCCGGAAACGAGAAAGCGGACAGATTCGCCAGGGGAGGATCCCAGCAGAAATGCGTCGGGCCAGAACCGTTCCTGGGGCTCACAAGAGGGCAAATGAAGTCGGCCCTAACAGAGTGGACCCAGAAAGAGATACAAAGGGAGTGGACCAACACAGGAAACGCCAGACAGGCGGAGGAGTATGTGACAGGCTACAGCAAATCCCGTAGGGACTGGCTGCTCCGTAGAACACGAAGAGAGGTGGGAGCCATAGTGGGAGTCCTGACCGGACACTGCGTCCTACAAGGACACCTCGCAAAGATGAGAGTGAAGGAGGACGCGACGTGCGAGCGATGTTGGGCCGAGGACGAGACCTCGGCGCATTTTCTCTCATCATGTGAAGCATACAAGGAGGCAAGAAGAGAAGAGGAGGCCTTTGAGACGGAGGACCTTCTGAATCTGAGGTGGCCCGATATTCTGGCCTTTGTACAGAAGACGGGCAGATTCCTTAGCGAGGGAAGGACGCAGTAGGGGGGATGCCCGGGGGTTGGCGAAAAGGGCGCTTCATGTGCCTAGTCGCCAGGCCTAGAGCCTACCCCACACTACTACTACTACTACTAATGCAAGCCAGACTTGAAAACCCGTTAGAAAGTAAAATTACACAGTGTTTTTAATTGAAAATAGATTAAAATTTGTTTCCAGTTACGAAATAAGAATTATTTTGATGTTAGTGGCTCAAAGGACATATTAGCCGAATACAACTTTTATTAAACTACAGCGAACCTGAAAATATGCCCAAAAACAAGTCGCCGAGTTGCCATAAATTTTACTTAATCTTAACCTAGTCTTGCATATAATTAATGCTTGTTGATGACAAAAACAATATTTAATTAAAAATCTTTAAAAACTTATAAATGGCAAAAATACCATTTATGCTCAAATCCCGTTTTGTTACATTACTCCCCCCTGATTAAGGATAAACAATTTTTTTTTAACGCAAGTCGAAATAAAATGGTTTGTAACAACAAGCATTAAGTAGTGCAGACAACACAAATCTAAACTAAAACTATAACGCTCTTCGTTTCCATTTTTCTTCTCTGGATATCTGATGGTCAACAAACATTCTGGCTGGAAAAAACTTGAAGTTCCATTCTGGAACAAAACAGCAACACTGGATCAGGTACAACATCTTAGATCAGCTAGTCAGCAACAAACATGGTGAATGATCAGTAGATTCCAAACAGTACTGAAAGAATCAGAATATCAGTGCAGCTTAATAACAACGATAACTTAAACTAAATGAGGGCAAAATAAAATTGACATATAAACCGAAAAATATATAGAAATAAATAATTTTAACACACATTGTTCGAAAACTACTACATTAAGGTATATATTATATACACGCTTATGCAGAAATTTGTGGAGACAAAAAAAAATGATTTAAGTTAACGTATATAAATTAAGGGAGTCTCCAAACCAAACCGTTTCCTCCATAGTGTTAAACAAACACTAGGTACGCAGCAAGAGCTGAGTTTCCACATTGGCCATCTTTGAAACTAAGGGTGAACAGCAGACTCTGGATTGAATTTGGAAAGAAGTATCCAATTGCAGGTTTGCATAGCGACGGTAAGAAGACGTCGATTGTAGTGATGATGGCTGCTTGGCAGATCTAATGACTTTAATGGTGGAATGGCTGCTTGGTTGATTAAACTGTTTGTGGAAGAAATTTGTTGGTTGGTTGACAGCACTTTGCAATAGCTGACCTAAAAACAAAATAATTTTAATACAAGAAAAACAATGTTTTCAATAACAATAAACCAACCTTATGTAAAACAAAAATATTTGTTTAAAAAAAATATTATTTAAATAAAAAAATTGAAAATTTTTGATTTTATGATTATATCTCATAAACAAGTTTTAGGTGAACTAAAACTAGTTAAACGGCAAAGAACCTACAAAAGGTTGTCTAACCCAAAAAACGTGTTTGCATAAAAAACAAATTTTAAAACAAAGAAATTACAAACACTAACTGAAATATTAAATTTAATTATTTTAAAACTTTAAAATATATTTATACCGAATAAAAAAAAATAGGTTTATTTGACAATAATTTATAAAAAATTCAAATACCTTAAGACAAAATTAATTTACAATAAAGGATTGTCAATATTTGAAAAAAAAAAACTAAAAAAATTTAAGTTGGTTTATTGTTTTCATTGTAATACAAAAAAAAACAACCCTACCAGGTTAACACAATAAACTTTAAAACAAACATGGAATGCTCTATTGAAACAAAAACAAATCATATAAAAATAACTTATGTGATAGAAAGTACAACTGAAAAAAATACAAGTTAGCAAAAACAAACACAAAATGATACAAAAACTGAAATACAAGTTTTTATCATAGTTTAAGATTTTAATGATTCAAAAAAATTTTAAATTTTATAAAGAAAATCAAATAGAACAGATAGAATAATCTCAAATGAAACAAATCTACATAGATTTTTTTTATAGAACAAATCCAAATATAATATTTCAATAGAGAAGAAATTAATTTTAAAAACATTAAAGAACAAATATAACTAGAACGAATCAAAGTATAATAATACAATATAAAAGAAATCAAAATATAATAATTCATTATAGAAGAAATAGAACAAATCCAGCCAGATGTATATACATATTTTCAAAATTACTTAGAATAAAGCTCCTCCTAGAACTTTTACAGTTTTTCCGAATTTTCCTTCTAAATTTTTTTTTTCTGAAACATTAGCTGTTTCCAATTTAAACTTTTCCTTCTTAAATCTTTTTCTACTATATTTCGCTTTCAGTAAAAAAAAATAACATTTTTCGATTTTAGATTGATTTTCGGTGTGACTTTAGTATGTTTGAAAATGATAAGTTGGATTTTTCATTTTCTAATTAATTTGCATTTTATTTTATTTTCCAATTAATTGTAAGCTGGTTTTACACAATTTTCAACAACTAAGAACAGCAGCAAAACAAAGTAGGTTAATATTGATGTCATTCTTTAAAAATTAGACATCTTTGCTTTAAAATACTTGACTTAATGTAAGCAAATGTTTTTAAACTTGACCAATTTAGATTTTTATCGAATTTCTTGCACACATAGGGGTGGCGATAGACGATTTTAAAGTGCATGAATCAAAACAAACAAAATAAAATAATCTTAGTTGATAATAAAATTTTAAATAAAATTATGTCTTATTATATTCCAATTGAAGCGAATGACAAAAAAAATTTAAATAAAAAATTGAAAATTTTTGATTTTATGATTATATCTCATAAATAAGTTTTAGGTGAACTAAAACTAGTTAGACGGCAAAGAACCTACAAAAGGTTGTCTAACCCAAAAAACGTGTTTGCATAAAAAACAAATTTTAAAACAAAGAAATTACAAACACTAACTGAAATATTAAAATTAATTATTTTAAAACTTTAAAATATATTTATAGCGAATAAAAAAATAGGTTTATTTAACAATAATTTATAAAAAATTCAAATACCTTAAGACAAAATTAATTTACAATAAAGGATTGACAATATTTGACAAAAAATACTAAAAAAATTTAAGTTGGTTTATTGTTTTCATTGTAATACAAAAAAAACAACTCTACCAGGTTAACACAATAAACTTTAAAACAAACATGGAATGCTCTATTGAAACAAAAACAAATCATATAAAAATAACTTATGTGATAGAAAGTACAACTGAAAAAAAATACAAGTTAGCAAAAACAAACACAAAATGATACAAAACTGAAATACAAGTTTTTATCATAGTTTAAGATTTTAATGATTCAAAAACAATTTAAATTTTATAGAGAAAATCAAATAGAACAGATAGAATAATCTCAAATGAAACAAATCCACATAGATTTTTTTTATAGAACAAATCCAAATATAATTTTTCAATAGAGAAGAAATTAATTTTAAAAAAATTAAAGAACAAATATAAATAGAACGAATCAAAGTATAATAATACAATATAAAAGAAATCAAAATATAATAATTCATTATAGAAGAAATAGAACAAATCCAGCCAGATGTATATACATATTTTCAAAATTACTTAGAATAAAGCTCCTCCTAGAACTTTTACAGTTTTTCAAAATTTTCCTTCTAAAATTTTTTTTCTCTGAAACATTAGCTGTTTCCAATTTAAACTTTTCCTTTTTAGATCTTTTTCTACTAAATTTCGCTTTCAGTAAAAAAAAATAACATTTTTCGATTTTAGATTGATTTTCGGTGTGACTTTAGTATGTTTGAAAATGATAAGTTGGGTTTTTCATTTTCTAATTAATTTGCATTTTATTTTATTTTCCAATTAATTGTAAGCTGGTTTTACACAATTTTCAAAAACTAAGAACAGCAGCAAAACAAAGTAGGTTAATATTGATGTCATTCTTTAAAAATTAGACATATTTGCTTTAAAATACTTGACTTAATGTAAGCAAATGTTTTTAAAGTTGACCAATTTAGATTTTTATCGAATTTCTTGCACACATAGAGGTGGCGATAGACGATTTTAAAGTGCATGAATCAAAACAAACAAAATAAAATAATCTTAGTTGATAATAAAATTTTAAATAAAATTATGTCTTATACAAACTTAAACAAAAATGACAGTTGATGGTTGCTTCAATCGACTCTTTTTGGTGTTATGAAAAGAAAAAACTCTCTTGGGTGATGAAGTCATTTCTTATTTTTCCAAAACTACTAAATAAGAACTATTTAGAGTCCAAGCAGGCAAGGGCTTACTTCGAAAATATGAAAAAAAAATACTTTAAAATATTTTAGGTATAACATACTTTTTTTCCAATTTATTAAGTTGACAAAAAAAACAAAAGGTATCTTAAACGATAAGGTTCTTTAGATAACGCAAGACTTAAAATGAGCAAATATTTAAAAAATAATAATAATAAAAACAATAATAAATGAAATAATGCTTGCTAATATACGAAAAATAAACACTGATCTTAGAAAGACTAACTTTTACGATAAGTTTTTCCATAAACGATCAACTGGTGATTTAAAGGATTTTATTATTTACACAAAAAGTATACATAAATTACTTTTTGTTTATCATTAATGGAGCCAATCATGTATAGGCCTTAGTAACAACAAAATTACTTAAAGATGATAATAGAAATAAAAATAATACAAAAATAATAATTTAGGTGTTCTTGATTAGTGCTATGCCTGTGCACTAGCATATCATTTTAATAATGACGTTATAGAGAATATTTTTATTTTATCGATTAACTAGGACAGCAAACAGAAAGGAACAAACTAACAAAAAAAACAAAACATTATTAGAAAAAGACAACACATTTTTGTGATTTGTCATAGTTACCAAGAGAAAAGTTTTACAAAAACAATTGTACTCATAGAGTAAAAGAGTGGAGAATGTTTTTTGTTTGTTTAAAATAGTGTAGATTTTAAAAAATATCAAAATAAAAAAAAATTATCAAAACTTATCCTTAAAATGGAATTTGCTTGGCTTAAATGGTACAGACTGTACTTAAAGTTCATATAGTCGAATATTTTCCATATAGGAAAAAAAAACATAAAAAAATAAAATATTGTTTTATTGATAAACAATACAAAAATTCAAAAATAGTTTTACACAATCAAATGTTATTAATTTGGATAATATTGATTTTATCAAGTTATAATATAATGAGAAGAGAAAAAAAATAGAAAATGTATCTTAGCAATGTTAAGATTGCTATGATAATATCCAATTGGATTCAAGAATGACTTCAAAATGGAAAAATTTTAACCGTTGATGACGTAGTTTTTATTTGGTTTATAGGATCTTAGAAAAGTCAAAGTCTAAGCATTGATTAAGAGCAAATGATCCCTATTAAAAAAAAAAACAAAGCTTTTTGAAATAATGGACTCTAAAATACACTATATATAATCGATTTTACGTTAATACTTTAACCAATAGGTGTTGATTTACTATAACACACATATCCATCACAAAAGAACAAAACCAAAAGGCATGTGTGGATTTTAACAAAAAATATAATGATATTTTGTTTTTTTTTTTAAATATAAAGCGTAACGTACCAAGCAAAGGCCAACTAAAGAGTGAACTCCCTCCAGACTTTCGAAAGTTTGCCGTCTCAGTTAAAGCGACCCTGCGCTTGAAGGGACAAATATCTTGGCGTTGATTGGCTAGAATTCTACTCCCTTTCGCCTTGGCGAGAAAGAGATAGACTGCGCTTTAAGCGCTTCACTAAGAGACAAAATAGCAATGCAAGCCAGGGAGCTCTAAGGTCTACTCCTAACATAGCCCTGAATACCATCCTGGGTCTCCCATCGCTGTCCACCTGGATAAAGAAGGAAGCGATGGCAGCATACCTTAGGATAAGGGACGCGGGCGTGTGGAGAAGGAGCGGTGGGAGAAAAGGAGATACCGTGTAACCATACCACCAAGGGATGCATGGAAGGAGGACGGAGTTGAACTCCTTAGCGACGCCACGGTCTGCTATACAGACGGATCAAGGCTGACAGACCGGAATTCGACCGGTGCAGGAGTGTACGTGGAAAGCAAGAGCATTGGAAAAAGCTACCCGCTGGGATCCAATGCAACAGTCTTCCAGGCAGAGGTTTACGCTATACTGGCGTTAACATGGGAGGAATAAATTAGGAACGAAACAGGAAAACGCCTCTGCATCTGTTCAGACAGTCAAGCTGCGCTGAAAGCACTGTGTAAACCAACCATGTCCGCAGGTTTGGTGCAGGAGTGTGCGGATGCACTTCAGGAATTGGCCGGCGTAAGAGAGGTAGAGCTCGTATGGGTCCCAGGTCACGTGGGAGTCCCCGGAAACGAGAAAGCGGACAGACTCGCCAGGGGAGGATCCCAGCAGAAATGCGTCGGGCCAGAACCGTTCCTGGGGCTCACAAGAGGGCAAATGAAGTCGGCCCTAACAGAGTGGACCCAGAAAGAGATACAAAGGGAGTGGACCAACACAGGAAACGCCAGACAGGCGGAGGAGTATGTGACAGGCTACAGCAAATCCCGTAGGGACTGGCTGCTCCGTAGAACACGAAGAGAGGTGGGAGCCATAGTGGGAGTCCTGACCGGACACTGCGTCCTACAAGGACACCTCGCAAAGATGAGAGTGAAGGAGGACGCGACGTGCGAGCGATGTTGGGCCGAGGACGAGACCTCGGCGCATTTTCTCTCATCATGTGAAGCATACAAGGAGGCAAGAAGAGAAGAGGAGGCCTTTGAGACGGAGGACCTTCTGAATCTGAGGTGGCCCGATATTCTGGCCTTTGTACAGAAGACGGGCAGATTCCTTAGCGAGGGAAGGACGCAGTAGGGGGGATGCCCGGGGGTTAGCGAAAAGGGCGCTTCATGTGCCTAGTCGCCAGGCCTAGAGCCTACCCCACACTACTACTACTACTACTAATGCAAGCCAGACTTGAAAACCCGTTAGAAAGTAAAATTACACAGTGTTTTTAATTGAAAATAGATTAAAATTTGTTTCCAGTTACGAAATAAGAATTATTTTGATGTTAGTGGCTCAAAGGACATATTAGCCGAATACAACTTTTATTAAACTACAGCGAACCTGAAAATATGCCCAAAAACAAGTCGCCGAGTTGCCATAAATTTTACTTAATCTTAACCTAGTCTTGCATATAATTAATGCTTGTTGATGACAAAAACAATATTTAATTAAAAATCTTTAAAAACTTATAAATGGCAAAAATACCATTTATGCTCAAATCCCGTTTTGTTACATTACTCCCCCCTGATTAAGGATAAACAATTTTTTTTTAACGCAAGTCGAAATAAAATGGTTTGTAACAACAAGCATTAAGTAGTGCAGACAACACAAATCTAAACTAAAACTATAACGCTCTTCGTTTCCATTTTTCTTCTCTGGATATCTGATGGTCAACAAACATTCTGGCTGGAAAAAACTTGAAGTTCCATTCTGGAACAAAACAGCAACACTGGATCAGGTACAACATCTTAGATCAGCTAGTCAGCAACAAACATGGTGAATGATCAGTAGATTCCAAACAGTACTGAAAGAATCAGAATATCAGTGCAGCTTAATAACAACGATAACTTAAACTAAATGAGGGCAAAATAAAATTGACATATAAACCGAAAAATATATAGAAATAAATAATTTTAACACACATTGTTCGAAAACTACTACATTAAGGTATATATTATATACACGCTTATGCAGAAATTTGTGGAGACAAAAAAAAATGATTTAAGTTAACGTATATAAATTAAGGGAGTCTCCAAACCAAACCGTTTCCTCCATAGTGTTAAACAAACACTAGGTACGCAGCAAGAGCTGAGTTTCCACATTGGCCATCTTTGAAACTAAGGGTGAACAGCAGACTCTGGATTGAATTTGGAAAGAAGTATCCAATTGCAGGTTTGCATAGCGACGGTAAGAAGACGTCGATTGTAGTGATGATGGCTGCTTGGCAGATCTAATGACTTTAATGGTGGAATGGCTGCTTGGTTGATTAAACTGTTTGTGGAAGAAATTTGTTGGTTGGTTGACAGCACTTTGCAATAGCTGACCTAAAAACAAAATAATTTTAATACAAGAAAAACAATGTTTTCAATAACAATAAACCAACCTTATGTAAAACAAAAATATTTGTTTAAAAAAAATATTATTTAAATAAAAAAATTGAAAATTTTTGATTTTATGATTATATCTCATAAACAAGTTTTAGGTGAACTAAAACTAGTTAAACGGCAAAGAACCTACAAAAGGTTGTCTAACCCAAAAAACGTGTTTGCATAAAAAACAAATTTTAAAACAAAGAAATTACAAACACTAACTGAAATATTAAAATTAATTATTTTAAAACTTTAAAATATATTTATACCGAATAAAAAAAAATAGGTTTATTTGACAATAATTTATAAAAAATTCAAATACCTTAAGACAAAATTAATTTACAATAAAGACAAAAAAAAACTAAAAAAATTTAAGTTGGTTTATTGTTTTCATTGTAATACAAAAAAAAACAACCCTACCAGGTTAACACAATAAACTTTAAAACAAACATGGAATGCTCTATTGAAACAAAAACAAATCATATAAAAATAACTTATGTGATAGAAAGTACAACTGAAAAAAATACAAGTTAGCAAAAACAAACACAAAATGATACAAAAACTGAAATACAAGTTTTTATCATAGTTTAAGATTTTAATGATTCAAAAAAATTTTAAATTTTATAAAGAAAATCAAATAGAACAGATAGAATAATCTCAAATGAAACAAATCTACATAGATTTTTTTTATAGAACAAATCCAAATATAATATTTCAATAGAGAAGAAATTAATTTTAAAAACATTAAAGAACAAATATAACTAGAACGAATCAAAGTATAATAATACAATATAAAAGAAATCAAAATATAATAATTCATTATAGAAGAAATAGAACAAATCCAGCCAGATGTATATACATATTTTCAAAATTACTTAGAATAAAGCTCCTCCTAGAACTTTTACAGTTTTTCCGAATTTTCCTTCTAAATTTTTTTTTTCTGAAACATTAGCTGTTTCCAATTTAAACTTTTCCTTCTTAAATCTTTTTCTACTATATTTCGCTTTCAGTAAAAAAAAATAACATTTTTCGATTTTAGATTGATTTTCGGTGTGACTTTAGTATGTTTGAAAATGATAAGTTGGGTTTTTCATTTTCTAATTAATTTGCATTTTATTTTATTTTCCAATTAATTGTAAGCTGGTTTTACACAATTTTCAACAACTAAGAACAGCAGCAAAACAAAGTAGGTTAATATTGATGTCATTCTTTAAAAATTAGACATCTTTGCTTTAAAATACTTGACTTAATGTAAGCAAATGTTTTTAAACTTGACCAATTTAGATTTTTATCGAATTTCTTGCACACATAGGGGTGGCGATAGACGATTTTAAAGAGCATGAATCAAAACAAACAAAATAAAATAATCTTAGTTGATAATAAAATTTTAAATAAAATTATGTCTTATTATATTCCAATTGAAGCGAATGACAAAAAAAATTTAAATAAAAAATTGAAAATTTTTGATTTTATGATTATATCTCATAAATAAGTTTTAGGTGAACTAAAACTAGTTAGACGGCAAAGAACCTACAAAAGGTTGTCTAACCCAAAAAACGTGTTTGCATAAAAAACAAATTTTAAAACAAAGAAATTACAAACACTAACTGAAATATTAAAATTAATTATTTTAAAACTTTAAAATATATTTATACCGAATAAAAAAATAGGTTTATTTAACAATAATTTATAAAAAATTCAAATACCTTAAGACAAAATTAATTTACAATAAAGGATTGACAATATTTGACAAAAAATACTAAAAAAATTTAAGTTGGTTTATTGTTTTCATTGTAATACAAAAAAAACAACTCTACCAGGTTAACACAATAAACTTTAAAACAAACATGGAATGCTCTATTGAAACAAAAACAAATCATATAAAAATAACTTATGTGATAGAAAGTACAACTGAAAAAAAATACAAGTTAGCAAAAACAAACACAAAATGATACAAAACTGAAATACAAGTTTTTATCATAGTTTAAGATTTTAATGATTCAAAAACAATTTAAATTTTATAGAGAAAATCAAATAGAACAGATAGAATAATCTCAAATGAAACAAATCCACATAGATTTTTTTTATAGAACAAATCCAAATATAATTTTTCAATAGAGAAGAAATTAATTTTAAAAAAATTAAAGAACAAATATAAATAGAACGAATCAAAGTATAATAATACAATATAAAAGAAATCAAAATATAATAATTCATTATAGAAGAAATAGAACAAATCCAGCCAGATGTATATACATATTTTCAAAATTACTTAGAATAAAGCTCCTCCTAGAACTTTTACAGTTTTTCAAAATTTTCCTTCTAAAATTTTTTTTTTCTGAAACATTAGCTGTTTCCAATTTAAACTTTTCCTTTTTAGATCTTTTTCTACTAAATTTCGCTTTCAGTAAAAAAAAATAACATTTTTCGATTTTAGATTGATTTTCGGTGTGACTTTAGTATGTTTGAAAATGATAAGTTGGGTTTTTCATTTTCTAATTAATTTGCATTTTATTTTATTTTCCAATTAATTGTAAGCTGGTTTTACACAATTTTCAAAAACTAAGAACAGCAGCAAAACAAAGTAGGTTAATATTGATGTCATTCTTTAAAAATTAGACATATTTGCTTTAAAATACTTGACTTAATGTAAGCAAATGTTTTTAAACTTGACCAATTTAGATTTTTATCGAATTTCTTGCACACATAGGGGTGGCGATAGACGATTTTAAAGTGCATGAATCAAAACAAACAAAATAAAATAATCTTAGTTGATAATAAAATTTTAAATAAAATTATGTCTTATACAAACTTAAACAAAAATGACAGTTGATGGTTGCTTCAATCGACTCTTTTTGGTGTTATGAAAAGAAAAAACTCTCTTGGGTGATGAAGTCATTTCTTATTTTTCCAAAACTACTAAATAAGAACTATTTAGAGTCCAAGCAGGCAAGGGCTTACTTCGAAAATATGAAAAAAAAATACTTTAAAATATTTTAGGTATAACATACTTTTTTTCCAATTTATTAAGTTGACAAAAAAAACAAAAGGTATCTTAAACGATAAGGTTCTTTAGATAACGCAAGACTTAAAATGAGCAAATATTTAAAAAAAAATAATAATAAAAACAATAATAAATGAAATAATGCTTGCTAATATACGAAAAATAAACACTGATCTTAGAAAGACTAACTTTTACGATAAGTTTTTCCATAAACGATCAACTGGTGATTTAAAGGATTTTATTATTTACACAAAAAGTATACATAAATTACTTTTTGTTTATCATTAATGGAGCCAATCATGTATAGGCCTTAGTAACAACAAAATTACTTAAAGATGATAATAGAAATAAAAATAATACAAAAATAATAATTTAGGTGTTCTTGATTAGTGCTATGCCTGTGCACTAGCATATCATTTTAATAATGACGTTATAGAGAATATTTTTATTTTATCGATTAACTAGGACAGCAAACAGAAAGGAACAAACTAACAAAAAAAACAAAACATTATTAGAAAAAGACACACATTTTTGTGATTTGTCATAGTTACCAAAAGAAAAGTTTTACAAAAACAATTGTACTCATAGAGTAAAAGAGTGGAGAATGTTTTTTGTTTGTTTAAAATAGTGTAGATTTTAAAAAATATCAAAATAAAAAAAAATTATCAAAACTTATCCTTAAAATGGAATTTGCTTGGCTTAAATGGTACAGACTGTACTTAAAGTTCATATAGTCGAATATTTTCCATATAGGAAAAAAAAACATAAAAAAATAAAATATTGTTTTATTGATAAACAATACAAAAATTCAAAAATAGTTTTACACAATCAAATGTTATTAATTTGGATAATATTGATTTTATCAAGTTATAATATAATGAGAAGAGAAAAAAAATAGAAAATGTATCTTAGCAATGTTAAGATTGCTATGATAATATCCAATTGGATTCAAGAATGACTTCAAAATGGAAAAATTTTAACCGTTGATGACGTAGTTTTTATTTGGTTTATAGGATCTTAGAAAAGTCAAAGTCTAAGCATTGATTAAGAGCAAATGATCCCTATTAAAAAAAAAACAAAGCTTTTTGAAATAATGGACTCTAAAATACACTATATATAATCGATTTTACGTTAATACTTTAACCAATAGGTGTTGATTTACTATAACACACATATCCATCACAAAAGAACAAAACCAAAAGGCATGTGTGGATTTTAACAAAAAATATAATGATATTTTGTTTTTTTTTTTAAATATAACAAAAATAAAAAAAAACAATTAAAAGTTTACAAAATATCTAAAATGTTCTGGTCAGTAGAAAAAAAAAATGACTTTACCAAAATAATAAAAAGTTAAATATTACACTTTTTCCGTGTAACACAAAAAAACAAGATTAAAATTACATATCTGACAGATGATTGATGCAGATATTATCTGAAAAGATACAATTTACTTCTACTAAAGCAAAGTACAAAAGAGATTAAAGAATTGGTTTTCACGTATAATAATAGGTTACAAAAGCTCTGTATATCTCAAGATAGAACTGTGGCATAACGCGATAGAGACACTGTCTCTAAGTCCAGCAATTGTTATGCCAACTACCAATCTCCACAGCTAATTAGCTATTTTTTTATAACATTTGTGCTGATGCACTTAGTTTTTATGGTAATTAGTTTGACGGGTAACATTTTACAGAAAAAAAGCAGTTGTTTGCTGTACACTAAAAATTTTTTTATACAAAGATTTTATCTACTTGATTTTAAATATACTCTTCCATTAAGATGTTTTTGATTTAAAACTTTCTAATTCAAATGATACTTTTTCGTTAGTCTATAGGTGTTATCACTGCTAAAGCCAAAGACAGTGGTTTTATTTATAAAATGTCAAGACAAAAGAAAATATATAAATTTCATAATGTAAATATTACCAAATGACATAAAGATTAGCTTAAATGGCTTATCAACCCTATAAAGTAAAAAGAGTAAAAATTTGATCATAAAATTTTATAATGAAAGAAAATACTTCTTTATTCTGCTGTTCTTGTCTGTTTTTCCAATCTCTGATTATTTCTTGATGTTAATATTTTCCAATATCACTTATGAAAATAAAACAGTTTTCTTTGATATGGCGTGACTCAAGAGTCGTCTACTCTTCTGGTTGCATCTCCTAGGTTTTTCCTATTTCTATACCATTAAACAGTAAATTTCTAAAAATTCTAACTTTTAGTTACTATCTCAAATATTATCTAATTAACCTATTTTATAACCAAGTCAGAAAAATTGTCCAAATGTCTACCATAAAACCTGTTTTAAAATAATATCCCATCATCACATCAACACAGGTTCCTGCAAAAAAACATATAGTGACTCTTGTATACCAAATCTAAATCATGTTTCGTCATAATAAAAAAAAAATAGGTAGCTACCATTTTAAATTGAAAATTGTATTGTAAAGTATAAAATTTATTCAACGACAACGCTTTTGTCTCCCTAATTAGAAAACCTAAGACACTGTGGATTCAACACTAACAGGAAGTGGCCATCTTCACTGGAGTTAAAAAAACACAGGTGTATAACGAAGAAAGAAACTAGTCCAAATCTTCTTGTTAAATAAATTTTCCGGTCTATTGTTTATCCAGTATAACTCAAAAATGAGTTCCCGACATGACGAAATAGAAAATTACGTAGATCTCTTACTGGAATCTACTAGGTGTGACGTCACTGTCTTCATTAACCTACCCTGATATAACTTTTTATTCGTTTCATAGGTAAAGTTTTACCTCTACCTTGAATAGTTTTTCCCAAATTTAAATTCCCATTTCTACAAAATTATTTGACTTGAAAGAAACCCAAAAATCCAACCCATATATTTTTCCGCTGTTTTAGACCAGTTCACCTGTAGACCATGTAAGCTATAACATGACGATTATTAATTCAGTAGTTTTCTTGATAAAGATTGGTTAAAACATTTAACTGACTATAACGTAACCCTATGTTCAAAAATTGAGTTACGATATTAGGAGATACGGCAACAAACAAAACAAATATAGACCAATTGAAAATTTTAATTATAGGTATACCATTGAAACACCCTCTCGAGTGGAGAAGAAAAATTTTACCAATTTACTCCTCAGCCTTTTTCTCAATGACTGGGGAGTTTAAAATCCAGCTAAAAACACTCATTCCATAAAAAACATTTTATAAAATAATCTATTATATAATGATACAAACAGCGAAAAAATTAATTCGCCCTCGTCTTACAAAAAACAACAAAAGAAAAAGAAAACGCGACGATTCCACTTGGCGAATTATTATTGGTCTATTGTTTTATAACATTCCTTATACATCAAAAGATGCATATAACAAACACAGATCCATTTTGCCATACCATATAGCCATATCAAAGTTACGGTAAAAGAAAATTCTAGGACGCTTTAATTCAAAAATACTTCCCTCTCACATATTTACTCAACAGATAGTAATAGACTTTTGTCATTTATAAAAATATCTCAAAAATTACTAAACAATTTTATAACAAATTGTTCTTAAAAACTTTCAACTTGATGTGTCAGTCATTTACAACTCAATACAAACAATACAATTCCTGAAAATAAAAATAAAAATATTAATTAAGTAAAATTTTTGAGGGAAGTCTCCAGAGAATCGTAGACCTCTACAGTTGTCCGATGTCATGGTCTTCACCTATAAAAAAGTTATAACACTAATTTTATACATGGTTTAAACAAATATAATAAAACTTTTTCTTTAAAACAACATTCAATGAATTTATTATGCTTTTGACATAGTGTTTAGACACTATTATTTTTCTTTTCATTAAAATCGGTCTCGTAGTTATTAAAAATTAAAACAAGTTTGTACAAGTTTTAAATGAGTGCTCATAAATTACGAGGATTAGATGATAATTAAAACTTTTTAGTTAAATAAAACCAATAAAAGCTCTACAAATGCAAAATTTTAAGTTAAAATGTTAAGGCATTGCTTAATTAATTTATGTTATATATGTCTATGTAATGCTAGACAGGCTTGCTTTTGCAATGCAAGAGAAAAAATATCTTTAGTGTCAAAATTGCAAATATTGAAACAAAAAGAAACTTAAAAACTCAAGACAAAGATTGTCCTTTTTGACATCGACGATCTAATCTAAAAACTCAAGAGAGAGACTGTCCCTTTTTACTTTCAGATTGATCCAGAATCTAGATTAATAATTTTTTTATAGGTTTTTCAATACGTGTGTGGCTTGAGCCATTACAAAAAAAAATTAAACTTTTTGGCAAAGAATGGGTAGGGGATGAAATGTCAACTACCTCTAATTCAGAAAAATTAATCGTTTATTTAAACAACTACACTTTCCATTCCATTCCAATGGAAAGTGTCGAAATGGATGCAATAAGAAGATCAATGAGAATATCCAGAACTGATCATATAAGAAATGAGATCATAAAAGAAAGAATGGGAATCGAGGGAAGCATAACTGATGACATCACTAAAAGGCAACTGATATGGTATGCCTATGTACAACGGATGAACGACGAAAGATTACCAAAACAGGTCCTAGAATGGCAACCAATAGGGCGCAGAAAAAGAGGGCGTCCTAAACTGGAATGGTAACAGTCAATCCAAAGATCAATGAGTCAAAAAAAAACCTGACGGAAGATCACTGTCATGATCGAAGGAGGTGGAGGCGTCGGACAACGTAGAAAAACGTTCTAAACCGACATAGTAGTAGTAAACAACTACTATATAGAGTAAGTCCAACTACAGCAAAATAGTAATAACACATTAAAAAACAGTCTTTTAAAAAAAAGAAAGTAAGCTCTGATGATAATTGCATAAAAATAATTTTTTTTATGAACAGGATAAGAAGATTACAAAAGTTAGCAAAGAAACGAATGTACTAAATCTTTTGGTTACCAAGATATTTACGTACGCAAGTTATTATATTGCTACGACAACTACAGTATAGAATCTCTGTGTGTAAATAACTTAAAACTTTTGAGACTCAGTACTATTTACATATGCTAAGAATATCCTGGATGTATGTATCTTTCCAAAATTTTCATGGAACGCAAAGAAAAACAGAAGAATACTGTAAATGAAAGAAAATTCAAATTTTCTATATACTAACACAATTCGCACTCAAAACTGTGAAGTAATTCGATTAACTGTGCAGAGAAAACTTAACTGAAAAATTATAGAACTTTATGCATATAATAGCTTAGCTAAGAAGGCATTGTGCTATTAGCACTTTTCAAAAAAAAAACATACAGTACGAAGTACGAAGTAGGCCTGGCAAATAGACCTTTCTTTTGGGCTACTTTTTTTATTAGCAGTTGAGAAAGATTACTACCATAGGTAAATTTATCGAAAAATTACATTAGCCAGTTCTAAATTAACGAACGGTGCAGAATGCTATGTAAATAATGAAGGGTGCAGAAAGCTATGACAATAAACAAAAGTTTGACTTAACTGTCAATAACTTAAAATTTGAGAAATATTCTCAATTTTCTTTTAAATCTTAACATGGACAAAAAAATACTAACCAACAGGTTTATGTTTTAATAGTTGTCTTAAACAAAAATGAAGGTTTAAAAGCTCAAATGAAACGTTTAAGGTTGACAAAAATAGAAACAAAAGGTCTTAATTACTTCATGGTATAATTTATAAAAATGAAATAATTTAAAAAAAAAATGATAGATAGAAATTTATGTAAGCTGTTTTCAGTAGCGTACTGTAGATACTCGCGGGTCTATTGTGTAACACTGTAAATTACTAATTTTTTAACGTTTTACACGACGTGGTAGAAATTGATTGTTTTGCCAATATACTTATATATTAACTTAGTAGCAAAATTTTAAGAAGAAGAATGATCTAGATCTTACGAAAATGTACTGGTCAACTGTAAAAAGTTTTTATGCAAAACTTTATATCATATAGATATCAAAATACCAATTTTTTTAGTTTGTAAATAAAAATCTTATATATATTTTTTAATTTAACGCACAAAAATCGTCACATGTGAATTGGTTACAAGAATATTAGGAATATTGTACATAAGCCATTGGTGTCTAGAGTTAGCTGGACAACTCAAAAATAACCGACCGACCTTAATGAAATTTAAATCAAGGAACTGCATTTTTCTAACTAGATCTTGTTCGAAAATTATAAATTTAATAGTACCCGTGAATGAAAAATCAAACATTGGACCCCCGTGAGCTTTCAAGCTACCCACGGAAAAATATGAGAGAAACAAAACTTTTTTTTTCACGAAAGCTTGTTTGATCTATAAATTCAATATCATAGTTTAGTTGATAGATATCGTAAAGTTAAATGTGAATAGACGTATCAGGCGCGAAACTATGGGAGGGTAAAAAAAAGTGAAATTTCCCCCCCAAATCTTATAATATATTTGTTTTGGACACACATAATACAGTGGTCTGGACAATATGCAAAATAGTTCTATGCAATATTTATTATAATATTTCCTTCCCCAAATAAAATTCCTTGATACGCCACTGTTAGAAAACATTTTATTCCAATTGAAAAAAGGCACGAAGTAGGTAGGTGTCTAAGAATGTTTTTCTGTGCTTCCTATGAATAGAAGAAAGGCCCTTTTTAAGAATGTAGGTATAAAATACTGTGAACATGTGTTTCAAAATTACCAAAATTCAAGTATATCTTTGTTTCATATAGGCTCAAGTGGTCTGGAATACTTTTATAGCCTGTAAATTGATTTATGGGCCAAGACGTTTTAACTTGGAAATAAAAGGTCAACATTTAAAAAAATATTAAACGGTTTTTCTTTGTCGTGTGGGAAAGTTTTCATTATGTATTTTTAAAAAAAAATTAAATACAGTTCAATAAAAAAAAATATGAAAAAAGTTTAACCATACTTAAATTGATTCAAGCAAATATATAGGGTATCTTTTTGCAACGGTATTTGCAATAATTTTCAAAAGTTGATTTAGTTTTTCAAAATAGTTTATTTGCTTGAAAAAATAGACTTTATCACTAATTAAGTCTTCAACTAATTTATGTCTCGTTTCCTTACACATCACATCCTATCTAATGATTATTAACCAAAGGGTTTTATATTTGTTGTTTGATTTTAATTAATTTAATAATTAAGTTAGCTTATTGGTTATGTATAACCGAAATTTCCATATTTCCATATTGCGTTTTCTCTTTAACCAGTCTTTAATTATTAAATGGGAATTATGATATATTTATTTTAATATTTATTATTTATGCTAAATAATATTATTTTTAAGATTATGTATAAAATTATTACTAACTCAAATTACGCGAGTTTTTTATTTTAGGAAAAATATCAAATACCTTTATCCAATTTCAAAGGTCAAGTCAAATTTAGAAAAATAGATTGATTTATCATTATATTTGGTTAAATTTTAGAAACAATTATTAGTACTTCTCCTATATACTATGGAAAAGGAACTGCTAAGCAATCTTTTTAGGTTATCTGGTGTTTTGGTGTAAATCTACATATTACATCAAACATGGTACTTTGATCTTATCGAATTTATTTATTTAAATTGTTTATATTTTTAGTTATTTAAAATATGCTACTTAATTGTGTATATCTTTTTAATAAAAATCAATAATGTACCTATATAGTCATAAAGACATGGACATGACCTGTAAACTTGGTCTTTTTAATAAAAATTACAAGAAAATATCTTCTAGCTTCAAACTAACGATTCCACTGTTATAACAGATTATCGCTTTAAAACAAGTAAAAAGGGTTAAGAAAAATCTTTACTGTGTTAGGACATTGATTTGTGGCTTTCTTCAGCCTTATGCAAAAAAATGCTATGAGATTATGTTTTTTACAAAAATTACTGTATGGCTTAACAAAATATTATTTCATTTAAGACATGGTCGATAGCACAAATACATTTGTTAAATCGATCGTCCTTCTGTCAAACAAATGTATTGTAAACTGGAGAGCTTGAGAAAATAAAAGAGGTAGTGGAAGACCACAAATGAGATTAGCGCACGATTTGAAGAAACATGCGGGAACTA
This sequence comes from Aspidapion aeneum, assembly GCA_963576565.1. Taxonomy (NCBI): domain Eukaryota; kingdom Metazoa; phylum Arthropoda; class Insecta; order Coleoptera; family Brentidae; genus Aspidapion; species Aspidapion aeneum. The sequence continues at coordinate 52,150,008 of OY755041.1, read as the reverse complement.
GATGGATGAACACGGCGTAATACAGGAAAAAGTGGAATATATTGAAGGAGGCCTATATCCAAAGATGGATCGCAGAAGGCGAAATAAATAGATAGATAGCACCATTCTTTTTAAAAGGTAATGAATGCACTGTTAAAATTACCAATGCAAAACTTGTTTAATTACCGTGCGAATAAATACCTAACTCAAAAATTACTGTCAAAAAATTATGTTTTCTGTCTACTGTGTTCTGTGGTAACTTGTGAATGTCACACACATTATGCACAGAAAAATGAGATCTTCACTCTTGTTATTAGAAAATAAAACTAGTGGTAGTTTATAACAAATAATGTTTAATTACAAATTGCGCAATGTCAATCATTGCTCCCCCTGGTGGCGTTTAGTGTATTTAAATACAGATGATAAAAGAAAATCTTTCTACAAGGATTTTACAAATAAAAATTTTGACTCGATCTAAAATATGTACTGAGATAAACGCTTATGGGCAGTTCTCAATAGGTAATATAGTCCTTTCTTAAGTTTAGTTAACGTGTTTTGACTTTTAAGTTAATTGGTGGATAATTTATTTATCTTTTCAGTAAAGTTATTATTCAATACAATGACATACGAATAAAAAAAATAGGATGAAACTCTCTCTAAATAGGCTAAGTTGTGTTACCATCTGTAACTAGTAAACCGATATGGATGCCATTTTTAATTTTTCTACCAAAAAGGTTTAGTTTTCTGTTAGGTTAACGTTTTGATTTTTGAAAATATGAAAAATAACATAAATTTTTCGCTAAAGGTGGTTATTTTATGGCTTTGTTTTAAAATAGGTCGAATTTTCTTAATATCCTTTCTTAGGATATAACTTTAGATCTTTTTTTCGAAAAAAATAGGTCTTCAAAGTTAGACATGTACCAAATTTTAATGTTGACAAAGATCAGTATTTTTTTGTATGATCATAATATGGCTTTTTTTCCAAACTCCTTAATCATTTTTCTCTTTCTACATCATGGTTTTAACTCAGAATGATCTATTTGGTAATAAGTCGTTTTAGGTTTTAATTTCAAAGGTGTTAATATTTTATAAGATATTGAAGTGTGATAAGTTCATTTATTAACATAAATAGTTAATTACCTAATTACTTCGCATGTAGCGGATTAATCCCTTTAAGGGCAAAGATAATGACAAAATAAAGCAAAAATAATTTTTATTGTGATTTTTCCCAAAATATTTTTATTATGCTACATCTACATAATACCCTAACAAGAGACGATAAATTAGTTTAGGACTTTAACGGCCAAAACACAAAAGTTTTGGTCCGGACAATTTAGTAGGCTCTCCTGAATTAAAGAAAATTGAATGAAGGGTTCTACAATAGGTTTTTCCATTTCATAATATTTAATTAGGTACACCATTTTACAAAAATGGCTTGACAATAACTTACGATAATAAACGAAAATATACTTTTTAATTTGATTAAAAATATTATGAAACGAAATTCACTTGATTACCTACATGTTAGTGAAAGAAAATAATAATAAAATAAAGTCTCTCTCAAAAAAAACCAAAAAATATACAGGAGGTTTTTACATTTACCTCACTTTACTTAAAAGCTGTGAATTTGCAGATAGTGCTGATAATATCCAACTTATTATAAATTAAATTTTCTTTTATGAAAAGAATAATACGCCATAAGAAAATTATAAAGCAAAAATAGTTCGACAGGTACGTCGTTTTAAAGAATGCTATGTTTGAATGCTATGTTTTGTAACATAAAACGTAAATTTTTATTTTTAAATTGATAATAATTGTATAGAGTCGATATTTGCTGCGGCTACATTTGTTTAATCCATGGTTTTAACAATTTAGTGCTTTTAAAATTTTGAAAGATTTACTTGTGGACCTTATAATAAAGAAATATCTCATAATCGACAAAGTTGTTACTGAGATACAAAGAAATCAGTCAGTCACGTTTATTTTCCAAAAAGAAACTTGTGTGTAATTTGGAAAAAAAAATACATTTTCAAAATCTGGAAATATAAAAATATAAAATTTTAAAATACTTCGTGGTTGCTTACTGTTAGTTTGAACTTGTGGTAAATCTCAATCATATATGTATGATATAGAAAGTACAAAAATGACAAAAAAAAGATCTATCACATATTCTATACAAGATATTGCTAGTAGCTAGGTCTGTTTTTTGAGTTTATCCTGATCAAACACTTTACAACAGTCCTGCAGCACAAATTTATGAGAGATGAAATTGCCATAATGATTGCAAATAGACTATAGCAGAGCTATGCTACCCACGCTTGCATGGAAAAAGTAGTTAGAAATTATAATTTTTAAAGTTATGATGCAATATCAATGGAAAATTACTTGAGTTTAATTAATTACACCACTGTGGATACTTAGATGGTCAAATAATTTGGCTTAGGTAATTTTTTGTCAAATGAAGTTTTAGGTATTAAACAACCAATAAAACCAAAATAAAGTAGAAATATCGATATCTACGAAGAAAAAATACTTAATAAAAACAATGTTATAATGACTTTACATAAATTTTTGTATTATTTAAACAAAAAATGTTATTAAATATTAATAAAAAAGGTTTAATGGTTCAAAAAAACAAAAAAAAAGTGTTAATAATGCAATAAAATAAATAAAAAATATCCTCCCTTAGTTATATTTGATGGGTGTCTTTAAAAAAAATCCGTGGTTTGTCAGAGGAAGGGTTGGCAGTTATTGTTTCAGCCAACTAATCAAAAATAAAGAGTTGCAATGGACTCTTTTTTTTGTGTTTTTAATAAAAGATTCTTAAAAAATTCAGCTAGGAAAACAAAATAGGTTTTTAATGGCAAGAGAATGATAAGTTTAATGAGACTTTATTTTAACAACACTGTGCTACAATTAAGACAAAATAATGGACTCATTTATCCATTTTATTTAAATAATGTTTCAATGGAACAATTTTAAAGTTTACCAACGAGTTTTGGAGTTATAACTCAAATCTAGGGTTCAGTAAAGCTTTATTAAGGCAAAAGGTTGATCCTTTCGCATGCTGGAGAGTCCGTCCTCCAGATAGAAATGGAGAGCATTTTATTTGCTGGCATATTCGGATAGTATTTAACCTTAACTTTTCAATAAAAAATATTCTACCAATTTATCTTTTCAAAATTTAAAGTGATCATATATCAATAGAAAAATTGTCATGACATTGACATTTTCCTTGTATTTACTGTTTCAAGGACAAAAAATATTAAATAATACATAAAATAATTGTAACACAGATTATAACGTTAGTAAATTAAACAACGAAAAACAGTTATGGCACATCTTCCAACAAATTAGTGTGACTATTTCTTTTAAAACGAACAATTTTACAAAAATTTCCTTTAGTTTTTCCAACAAAATATTACCAATGGGTTAACTAAAGTACTACTGAGTTTTTCTCAAACTTTCAACATAAAGTTTTCACAAATTTTCCAAAATTTTTCCCAAATTTTCCAAAATTTTTTCACAAATTTTCCAAAAACTAAATTACCCTGAACTACTGGCACCACTTTGTAACAGGGGCCTGTGTGTGACAGTGGTACAGTCACCTCAAGTGGCCAAGGCTTAAATGTTGTAAGCTACCAACTTAGGCTACAACTTATATAAATTATAAAAAGATTAAATGTTACTATATGTTATTAAATTTACACGATCTCGAAAGGGAATTTGACGGTTCTTGGAGGAAAAGTATGCTATAAACATTTTTCTCAAATGTATAACTAATGTAGGATAATCATACATACCTTTTCAATCTTCTTCTTGTAGCTTCACACTTTCACTTCTTATATTTATTAGTTGAATATCGACTTTTTACTACTATTAAACTTTTGTATTCAAATATTTACACTTCTTAAACTTTTAGGTTTTATAAACCTTTTATATATTTATTGTAAATATATATATTTATCAACATCTTAAACGTTGATTGAAAGAGTGAAACTATTCAATCAACTGTTTAATTTACTTAATATTACTGTTTAGGTTTGGGATATGTTATTAATTAAAAATGCCGATTTTAGGGCAACGAATGGTTTGTATTTTGTTGTTAAAATAAACCATAAAACAGATAAAAACATTATTTCAAAACACTGGAAACAGTAATAAATAAAAGCTTTAAAATTAATAAACTCTAAAAGAAAAGACCAAAGTAATTATGAATATTATACAATGTTAAAATAATTGATAAATTTCCCCAGTTGAAATAAAACCCCCCTTAAGAAGTGTGAATGAAAGCGTAACGTACCAAGCAAAGGCAAACTAAAGAGTGAACTCCTTCCAGACTTTCTAAAGTTTGCCGTCTCAGTTAAAGCGACCCTGCGCTTGAAGGGACAAATATCTTGGCGTTGATTGGCTAGAATTCTACTCCCTTTCGCCTTGGCGAGAAAGAGATAGACTGCGCTTTAAGCGCTCCACTAAGAGACAAAATAGCAATGCAAGCCAGACTTGAAAACCCGTTAGAAAGTAAAATTACACAGTGTGTTTTTTTTTTAAATTGAATATAGTTTAAAATTTGTTTCCAGTTACAAAATAAGAATTATTTTGATGTTAGTGGCTCAAAGGACAATTAGCCGAACACAACTTTTATTAAACTACAGCGAACCTGAAAATATGCCCAAAAACAAGTCGCCGAGTTGCCATAAATTTTACTTAATCTTAACCTAGTCTTGCATATAATTAATGCTTGTTAATGACAAAAACAATATTTAATTAAAAATCTTTAAAAACTTATAAATGGCAAAAATACCATTTATGCTCAAATCCCGTTTTGTTACACCCTCATAGCTTGCTTTGGAAACAATTGCAAATTTAAATTTGCAGACTAGCATTTTCAAGTGCGCATGCGTGAGTTTTTGCACGTACGCCACGACGCAGACAGCTCGCATGTGGGAGCAGCCATATTTTATTGTTTGTTTACATTTTCGTTTGTCGTGTAAATTTTTTACTTTTTTCTGTTAAAAATGGGAAAAAACGGACATAAAACATGTGCAGTGTGTGGAAAAATATCCGGGAGAAGTGAGGGAGTTCCATTTCATAGGTAAGTACTTCTATTTTTACTTATAATTTGCAAATAAGGATAAGAGTGGTTTATAGATGCCATATTAAAATTAAATTGATGCTCTAACCGAATTTTGATAATAAGGTGTTTGAATATTGAAAAAATCTTTGATAGAATAACAGTGCCATAAAAAGAAATCTATTTTGCAAAACCGGCAAAAGTAGGAAGACTGGCCAAGCAAGCAAGCAGCAAAGTTGGTCTTATTTATTAATTTATCTACCTATTGCAAGATTGCATTTTCTACTGTAACTACAGTTTTACTTGGTTTATATTATACCTTCTTAACTTGGATTATTTACTAGTTCCTATAGTGGTATCATAGGTTTATGTAATAAATATTAGGATACATTAGTATGTTTTTCTATCTGTGTGAGCCAGAACATAAAGTGAAATTACCTGTACAATATCTTGACAGGATTTATAAGTACCACTCAGGACTCTTAAGGATTAGTAAAAATTAGGTCCTGGTAGGACCTTTATGGTTTGCTTTGCTTTTTTTTCTTTTTTTGGTCATCTGTTCACATCTAGACAGGACCAATAAGGACTGACATGATCAACAAAAATATGGATTACGTAAGGACCTGTATAAAATTTTTGCTATCGGTTCGGTTCATATCAGCCCCTTGTGCAATTTACTATAACCTCAATTGTTTTTCACTTTGCTCTACTTAATTAACAGACTGCAAACAGATTTTTCTTGTTTACACTTAATTTATTCGGTCTATTAAAAAAAAATTGCAGGATTTTAATTTTCAACCTATATATTTTTGAAATATCACATTACTGTTTGCTTGTTTATTTATAGAGAGCTGTAAGTATGGCACACAAGAGGCTTAGATTTTGAAAATTTACTTCTTTTTTGTTAGGAGGATTTTTAATCATTAATTAATCTCTGGTTACCTAAATTTTGTAGTTTGTTTAAAATTATTTGTAAGTTTAACTCTCACTGTTTTTTTTGTTTTTCTATCCAGAGGTATTAGGGCGTATAAGAGTTTCTTTTGTAATATCTATTTGAACTTTATTTTGTAGTAAAAAATGAAAGTAATTGTAGATCAGTTCTTAGCAATGTTACTCCTTTTGCAACATTTAACCAATTGCTATTTTATTCTGCATATTTTAGATTTCCAAATAATGAGGTGTTTAGAAATAAATGGATAGCTTGGATGATCCAAAATGGTGCAGCCATAACACATACATCTGTGGAAAACATTTTACTCCATTTTGTTACAGAAGCAATCAAAAACACTTGAGAAAATGGGCGATCCCTTTAATTTTGGGTAAGTTTAATTATAAACTGGTTTAATAGTCTGGTGGAAAACGAAAAAAGGTAGAAATAAATGGTATAAGAATTTTTTTTCCGATTTTGTTGCCACTCTGGCACCCATAGGCATTTTGAAAAATTCAAGATGGCGGACATTTTTTTAGTCGATTTTTGGCCACTGGAATCGAAATTCGTCAGTATTTTCTGGGGGGTACCCCAGCCGAGGGGGGATGATTTTATGACAAAAATCGACCTGTTAACTTAGGCAAACGTCTTTGGTAAATTCTTCAAAAAAACTACATTAAAGTTTGTTTGTAAGTCCCGATATAAACAGTTTTACCCTAATATAATAAAATCCCCACCCCCCCCCCCTTCTTGAAATTACCACCAATTTTTAACTGCAGAAAGGCGACTGAAATAATGTGCCACACAACTATGTTTGTGTCAGATATTTTCTTTTCTAATTTTTTCAGTTAAATGTTCATCATCTTGGATTTTTCAAAATGCCCAAAAAATTTCTTATGGCATTCATTTCCCACTTAAGGCAAACATAGTTGTTTCGCAACCCAACTAAAGCCTAGACTATCAAAAATTCTGTTGGTAATTGAGATATTTTTTGTAATAAAATATTTTTTTTTAAATTTAAAGTGAATAATATTATTATGCTAATAATAATAATTAGTAGCCTGTTTAAATGTCAAATTTTGCAGTACATACTCTATACTAAATCCCCAGAATAAACACCAAGAGTTTTTGTTGGCATTACTTAGGGCATTACTTCAATCACCACTTGAATGATTATAAATAACATACTTGCAAAACAAAAGAATTATACCTAACTAAAACATAATTAAGTATATTTTTTCAGATTTAGCAGGATTCTCAATAGAGGTGGTGGTGGAGCCCACACTACTAGAAAATCTTCAGTCTGTCAATGTGGCACAGAGAGGTTAGTGAGAAGAAAGGTTTTTAATAAAAAAATATCATCTCTACCATACTACTACCTCTAGCTAAAAGTTAATTGTTTTTCAGATTTATCAGGGTTCCCATGCGAGGCAGTGGTGGCGCCCCATGTAGAGGCAATGGTTGAGCCTCATGTAGAGGCAATGGTTAAACCTGCAATTTTGGAACCAAGGGGTAGGTAAAAAATGGTTTTGTCTACTCTCAATAAAAATAGTATTTCCTTCATTACATCAGCTAATTGTTTTTTAGAATTATTAGAATTTCCTTTAAAGGCAGTGGAGGAGTCCTATGTAGAGGCAATGATTGAACCTACCATTTTCCAACAAAGATGTAAGTAAAAAAGGGTTTTATTCTATTCTCAATAAAAAATTAAAATACTATTTTTTTCATTACACTTACTGTTTTTCAGATTTATCAGAATGCTCGTTAGAGGCAGTGATGGAGCCCTATGCAGAGACAATGGTTGAACCTACCATTTTGAAACATAAAGGTAAATAAAAAATGTTTTTATTCCATTTTTAATAAAAATTAGAATATTATTTCCTTCATTATATTAGCGAATTATTTTTCAGATTCATCAGAACTTCCATTAGAGGCAACGGTGGAGCCCTATGTAGAGGCAGCTGTTAATCCTGCTATTTTGGAACAAAGAAGTAAGTAAAATAAAAATACTATTTCCTTCATTGACTTCTATATAAAGTCAACTAAAGTGTAGACATAAGTAATCAATAATTACCTGTTTCTCGTTAGTTATATTGTAACTGTTCTAAAATAATATTTTTTTTTAGAATCGTTAGATTGTTCATTAGAGATGCTGGTGCAGCCCACAGAATGGGTAAATATTAAACCTGCCAGTGTGGAACAGAAAGGTCAGTTATAGGTTATACTAGAAATAAAAACTAAAATGTCTATCATTGAAATCTATCTAAACATTAACATTTTTTTTTAGATTTATCCAAATTCTCATTAAATGTAGTGGCAGAGCCTTTTGCAGAACCAATGGTTAAACCTCACATATTGGAACATGAGGGTAAGTAAAAAAATCGGTTTCTATCTTCCATAAAAACTTAATAATTTTAATAATGTTCCAAAAGATAATTCTTGGCTCCATTTTGAGAAAAAAATCTTTCCAGATATGTCATAAACCTCAACTTTTAAGATTTTAAAAAATCTTCAGATATTTTTGTGAAATTTCGAAAAATGTTATGTACAAGAGCGTTCGTGCAAGAATTGCTTTCATTATTTAAATAAATTGTTTTTCTCGTAAGTGGTCTTGGTCTTGTTGAGATGAATAAATTTATTTTTGTTATACAAAAACTGTACGTCTAACGAAAAAATTTAAGATGCAACATTTTCAAACAATAAGAATTTACAAATAATTTTTATTTAGAAAAAAAACAGTGGCTCATCATTATTTTCTTCAAAAATACTGAGGAAAATTCCTGCACGAATGCCACTGGTCAAAATAAAAAACATGTTACATATTAAAAAATGCCACTTGATGAATAAAAAGAGAGCAGAGCAGTATCATAGATATTAATAAAAAATTAGATTTTTCACAATTTTTAACACCATGTATCTCAAAAGTATGTATGACATATTTTTATGTATTGTTTTTTTCTTAATATGGATCCAATAATCTTTTTGAATAACATCCTGCATATTGAAAGTATAGAGATTAGTGAAACACCATTGCCTATATTCCTGCTAATTTTTTTCCTCTTAAATGCATAATTGATATGCAGCCCAAAAATTAATTTTGACATTGAAATTACTCAAGACAAAAGAAAATAGTAACTTAATCTCTGAAATATAAAACTAGGTTAGGAATCTTGTGCTGTTTCAGGCGTTCATTTGGGTTTAAATGGGTTTTATTAAGGGCTGTAGTAGCAGAAAGAATTTTTTGTTTGTGGCAATATTCAAACATATTTAGTAGTTTTAGCTCACATATACAGTGGTGGCCAAAATAAGAAGTGTCCTAAAATTTTATGAAAATCTGATCCTCCTCCAACTATAAAAAAAAGTAGAGGTATATTTGAAAACTTCAATCTATTACTCATTTCACAAGGTATGGCGATTTTCCGCCTAAAATATTTTAGTGCCTTTTTGGCAGGTTTAAAAAAAAGCTACAAAAAAACGTTTTTTCAGTGTAGTCTTCGGCAAAAGTGACTGGTACTATTCTAAAGGGCGGTTAAAATTATGTAACTCCTAAAAATTTCACCACCATTGTACAAATGATGGGCAAGATATAGATTTTTAAACTTGGTAAAAATTGCTCAAAATCATCAATTTTTCACAATTCAAATTTTAAAAATATATATCTCAATTATCCCTTATTTGATCTTTATGAAATTCTCAGGAGGTATATAACTTTTACCACTCTTTCAAATAGTACTAGTAGCTTTTGCCTGAAACTACACAGAAAAACTTTTTTTGTAGCTTTTTTTTAAACCTGCTAAAAAAGGCACTAGAATAGTTTATGCGAAAAATCGCCATAGCTTGTAAAATCAGAAATAGATTAAAGTTTTCAAATATACCTCTAGTTTTTTTTTTAGTTGGATCAGCAGATTTCCACACAGTTTTATTGCACTCTTATTATTTTGGCCACCACTGTATACAATAACTAAAGTAGTGTGAGCTATGGCGATGTGCGTGCGGGCCAAAAATAAGAAGAAAAAAAAAGCTGCTCCGATTTCAATTTTTTTATTATATATTTGCCTTTCAGATGATTTTGAAACTTTTTGTCGCGACGTCGGTCTGTCTGTATGTCTGTAACCAACGCGCATAACCTAAAAAGTGCTTGTCCGATTTTAATTAAATTTGATACCTAGGTAGGGTTTTGGCACTAGATGGTCCCATTTAAAAATGAATAAAATCTACCCGACATAAACCAAAAAATGGGTGGGGGTAGAATCGTGCGAACTTAAGGCCCATAAATTGGCAGATAATTTTATACCATCTGCAAAAAAATGTCATAATAGAACATAATAATATACCAATATATTTCGCTTTACGTTTTGTAGATGCCTTGCAAATCAAAGAAATAGCAGACTTACCTACTACTTGCTCTAGAGGACAGACAAGTAAGTTAAAGCAAGATTAGATTTTAGATGATTTATTAGTAAATTATAAACCTTTGGGACTAAAAAAGCGCTTTTTATCCAAAAGCAAAAGCAATGGGGTATTATATACCAAGGTATATAAGTGGCTCCTGCGACAAAAAGTTTGTATTTGTAGCAAGTACTACAACTTTTCGAGGAATAAACATACATTCTTATCACCTGGTTTATTTGCTATTTTTTATACACTTTTTATTCCAATTTTAACTTTTTATCCCTGATTCGTCGCTCTTTATCACAAGGATAAAAAGTAAAACTATTGTCTCCAAAATGTGGTATAAAAAGTGCACTTTTTATCCTTAATGTGTAAAAATCTATAATTGACTGTGGGATAAGACTTAGTACTCTGATGGTTTGTATTTTATGAACTTTAGGACTGGGGTTCATTTATAGTTGCAAAAAGTTGCTCCCATCCGTGATAACTACAAAATGTTCAAAGTTAACGTACCCACATAGCACAATCACGTGTTTAACATGTAAAAAAGGCGTGAGAAAAAAAAACGTTGATTTTAAAAGCTGCTAGAAAAAAAAGTTTATTTCATATATGAAAACAAGCTTAATAGGTCATTCATTAGCGTTATAAAAAATAACGACTGTTACCGTTATTGTTACTAAGAATAACAGTCACATTCAGGGCAAAAAATATAGATTTTTGTACACGAAAGATAAGCATAGCAAAAACGTTAATTTACTAGTTTCACACTCCTTTTACAAACCAAACTACCGAATTTAAGTAAAAAATTCGACTGCATTAAAAAAAAACAATACAAAACTAACCTTAAAAAATAATGGTAACATTAAAGGACGGCCACCGTAAGTACCGGTCGCCGTTACCGTAAATAACAAAAGAGGAGCGAGAAGCTGCTACTGTGCAGACTCAGTAATGACAATAACGGTAACAAAGTGTAAAATACCCAAAATGTCCCTATTAACCTGATCAAGACACATTAATATTCTGTGAAAGTGTTTACTGTTAAAACATCTTGTTTAGCTTTTAAAAAAAACATAAGGTTTATAGATAGATATATAGATATTTTGTCTTGCCTTGAGCATCTTTAAAATTGTCTTGAAGTATTGTAGTCTTAAACTAGTGAACTTTTATAACTTCCTTTCGCGTCTCTTTTAAGCTAAAAAAATGTTATTAAAATAACGTGACCAAAAAAGACGCAGAAAGTTAGTAGGTTTGAGAAGTCTTAATCTAGTGGCCTTTTAGAACATGTTGTGGAGGACTTTTCAAGTGTGAATTTGGTACATGAAAATAACTAGGGTAAAAAACACGTTATATACACAGCACCAGAAACTTCAGCAAAAAGTACATTTTTATAGCTTGATTTCTCCTTGTTTTTAAGTTATCTTTAAGCATGTAGATTTAACAAAATAAATATTACATGGTATGAGGTTGTTTTTAAGTAAAAAAAACTTTGTTATTTTTGTTCACGTTAATTTAACGTTGATGTGATTTTTGTGCTATGTGGGTAGGGAAAGCTGCCTAATATTTTCCGTTTAAAATATCTGTTTTAGGAAGGTTTTAACATTTTATCTTAATGATTTTAAGAGCGGGGACATGGACAATCCTGAACTGACCAGGAAATTCAGAAAACTTGCTATGAAAACTAATACAAGTCATTGTAAAAGGGCCAGGATTTTACATCAAAGAAATCGACGACTGACAACAGGAGTTAAATCGTTAAAGTAGCTTATGAAGCATCTGCAAAACCGCAACTTGCTAACAAGTAATGCTATAGAGCAGATTATGGTAAGATTTTTTAGGGGCAATTTTAGCAATTATCTTCTAGGCTAATATACAGTCAAATAGTATTTGGAAGGTCAATGAATACCGATGAAAATATAGATGAATTGGAGGAAGAACTGACAAGGATAAAACGGGACATTTTAAGCCTGTCAGAAACCCGACGGAAATCAGAAAATCGGATAAAACTGAAATCTACTATATCATAAAGGTAATGAAGATAATAGCAACTTCGGAGTAGGATTCATAATCAATAAAGCAATAAGTAAGCACATCCATACTATTAAAGGAATCTCAGATCGCGTTGCCTATCTTACACTCAAAATGAAAAGAACATCACTTAAAGTAATTCAGGTATATGCCCCCACCTCTACCTACGATGACGAGCATATCGAAGCATTCTATGAAGACATCTCAAAAGCCATGGAAGAACACAAAACCCATCTGATACTAGTAATGGGAGATTTCAATGCCAAATTAGGTAAGAGGATGAACATTGAAGAGACTAAAATAGGAGATTTTGGCTATGGAGAAAGGAATGACAGACAGGGGCACAACCTTAATGAATTATCTAGAGGAAAAACAGCTTTATGCAATGAACTCGTTCTATAGAAAGAAACCGCAACCAAAGTGGACATATCTCAGCCCTAATGGAATAACGAAAAACGAAATTGATTACATACTGACTACTGATAAAAATATCGAGAGATGTAACAGTCCTAAACAGCTTTACAACAGGCAGTGATCACAGGATGGTCAGAACAAAAATCTGCATTAATAGCAATTTCGAAATGAAAAGAAAAATTAATAATAACAATGAACAACTTGACCTGAATAAACTTACACAAAATAAAGCTATATACAAAGAAAGGCTAAAGGCACAGCTAACCCAAAACTTAGGATGCGAAAATAAAAATATAGATGAAATAAATGTTACGCTAACAAGAGCTATGACCAAAGTAGGAAAAGACATTGCACAAGAAGATAAAAAGAGGGAAAATTGTATGTCAGAAATAATACAGACACTGATGGAAAAAAGACGGACCCTCGAGAGAGAAGGAAAAAGAACATCTAGAAACATCAGAAATAAATAAAACTTTAAGAAAAATGATAAAAGAAAATAAAAGAAAGAGCCAAGAAATTAAAGTTGAGAGAGTTATCGAAAATAACAGAAATATGAAATGTCTAAGGCCGACTCTAGGTAGATACGAAATTATTAAAATAAAGAATATTAACGGCATAGAATCTAACATTAAAGAATTATACCAAACAAAAAGGGAACCATCACGAGAGACCATGAAGAAACTCCAAACAAAAATAAAGAACATAAACTAGGAGCTACAACCTGAAATAAGCAAAGCGGAAATACAGAGAGCATTCAAGAAAATAAAAAATAACAAATCACCTGGAAAAGACGGAGTAACGGCAGAAATGCTCAAGTACAGTGGTAAAGCTGTAGTTGATACCCTCTATATTCTCCTAAATAAAATATTAAAAGAAAAAATAAATAAAAACAACTGGAAATAATCCATAACCATTATTTTACACAAGAAAGGCGATAGAGCAGACCTAAAAACTATCGACCTATAACACTCCTGAATGTAATTTATAAGCTTTTCACGAAAATATTAACAGATAGAGTAACAACAAAATTTGACCGATATCAATAAAAGGCACAAGCAGGCTTTAAAAAGGGTTTCAGTACAGTTGACCAGTTATTAACTATGAAAATCCTAATAGAACGAGCCAACAAATATAACATTCCACTATATATTGCGTTTATAGACTTCGAAAAAGCTTTCGGTAGCATTGAGCACTGGGCAGTAAAGGCATCTTTAATTAATAGCCGAATAGATCACAGATATACAGACTTAATAACCAATATATAGAGCGAAGGAACAACATCAATCAAAATCCACGAAGGAACCAAGCCAATCCGTATAAGAAGAGGTGTTACATAGGGTGACACAATATCTCCTAAATTATTTAATCAGGCCCTATATTAGTTTTATATTCTTTGATATATAAAAATCTGTCTTTTTGTCTTCATGAAACGTTATGGAAAACCCTGAAAATGTCCAGGAAAACTCCAAGTCTAAGCATATGTCAAGTCTAAATCGGAAAATGTTCGGAAAACTCGAAAAATATTCGTAAAAACACAGAAAATGCTCGGAAAACTCGAAAAATCGTCAGAAAAATTCGGAAAATGTTCAGAAAAACTCGGAAAATCTCCGGTAAACTCGGCAAAACTAGGGAGATGTTCGTAAAAACTCCGCAAATGTTTGGAAATCTCGGAAAACTAGGGAAATGTTCGGAAACACGCGAGAAATGTTCGGAAAACTCGGAAAATGTTTGAAAAACTCGGAAAATATTCGAAAAAATCGAGAATTGTTCGGTAAAACTCGGAAAATGGTCAAAAAATATATATAAAATATTCGGAAAACAAGGGAAATGTTCGGAAAAACTGGGGAAATATTCGGGCAAATCTGGTAATATTTAGGAAAAGTTCAAAAATGTTCTAAATAAGCCTAGAAATGTTTAGGTTATGAGCGAGGAAAGTGTCGGAGTAGATTCACCTAAAATCGATTTATTACTAAAAAAGTAATTTTTTTATTCTGAGACTTCGATCTTGTTGGATTAATGCCTAGTGTTCCTACAACTCAATTTAAACGTGATGGTAATAAAGTAAGATCGATTGCGCGGAGTAATTGGCTGCTGGACATGCAAAGAAGACGCTGTGTACTCTACGGATACAACTACTCTCATAATAAAACATGGAGGACATGCGTCAATTGTGAAGCGAAAGATAAAACCGCGTTTTACTTCCCGGCATAATCTGAAAGACATCAAGGAGGAAGATGAGGAGTATTTGAACTCGAGAAGTTAAAATTGTAGGAGGAATTGGATCATACTGAAGGACAGAAGAATGAGTTATATGTAGACAAAAATGCTCGCGGCTAGGCCTTCGCCTTCGTACTACTACTAGTAAATAAATATAATATTTCTGTTTTCAGATAAACCTGCATTATCTAAATATTTTATTAATCATATTAAACGAGTTTATTTTCTTAGGATGGAGCACCACCTGTTCTTCAAGAAATTGTTAAAAGAAAACTTAACAAAGAACAAAGAAAGGGCGACAAAAAATATAATGAAGAGCTACGATCCTTTGCTCTGACTATACAATTTTACTCTGAAAAAGCCTACCAGCACCTGCGAAAATTTTTCGGCAACTTGCTACCTCATGTCATTTGGTAATAACACTATAAACATAGCTAACAACAAAATATAAGTAACTTATTAAAAGTTTTTATGAGCACGAGTGTACCTGTTTACGTCTGTATGTGTGTCTGTCTGTGCGCGTGTAGCGCTCAAAGCAGTGGGGGGAAATTGGCTGAGTACTCTTAAAAGTAATAAACTTTTTTATTTTTACCTTCTTAGCCAGCGTAGCACTGGCTAGAAAAGGTATTATTTTTGATGGAATTTTTTTTTGTGAGATAACGCCAAAAATGTGTTATATGGATGTATTTTGACCTATCCTAGCAATATCGTCGTGATGTCTGTCTGTGTGTGTGTATCTTATTTCTGTCCGTGACACGATAGCTCCTAAACCGCTAAACCGATTTTCATAAAATTTTCAGGTAAAATAGTGTTGGACACTCTTACGAGCTGATTAGATTTTGATCAAAATCCATTAATGCTAATGACAGTTTTTTGACCATTAAAAACTTTAAAAAAATGCAAACTTTTTAACGGAGCATCGTATTAATGCACTGTTTTCGGAATATAGTAGACTATATTCTCAATAATTTGTGTTATAACCACAAACTTCGTAAGAGCTTTACTTTCTAAGATATTTACAAAAAACTGTTTTCAAGTCTAATACATTATCATGGGTTCACTTAAAGTGTGCTAAAAAGGTATCAGATCCGTCATTTTGGCGTAGCTAGGGGGGGCCAGGGGGGGCCTGGCCCCCCTGAAGTCCCTCAGGCCCCCCCTAAGATATTTTAGGCCTCCCCTACCGACTACTAGTAAAAGAACATGACGCTAAAAATACATACTTTTCTATTATTATTCGGGAAATATTCAAATAAAATAGGTGCATTAAAATTTAAAATCATTCAGATAATGTTTACATTTCAGGAAAAAGCCCTTGTCTTGCGGAATTAGGCTTTTTCTCTTTAAATTATTGGTAACTTTTCTGCTCTTATGCAATTTCCCGAAAATATTTTTTAAATTTAAACATAATTATGCATATTGAATATTTCATACATATTGGCGACATCTTGTAAAATATTATAGAAGTGTAAGTTGAATTTCGCATTTAATAAAGACAGCGACCTTTGCCCCTCTGTTTCCGAAATCGGGTTGTAGATGTCGTAAGGTCATAAAAGACCTTTTTAAACTGTTTTTCTAAAATAAATATAATAATCTTTTTAGTTTTTTTGAGGTTAGCGTTTAGTGTCTTATGGAAATTTTCCGATTTTGGTGACAATTTCATAACCATTTTCATATTAAGTTTTCCCACGTCGTTAAATGGAATAAATTCGTCGAGCAATACCGGGAAATTTTTAATAATAATACTTCTGCTCTAAGAGCAGAAATGACCGTTTTAAAGAATTGTATTTTTCGGTTAAATCAAACTGTTGGTCATGATTCTATCAAACAACATATAGCAGAAAACACCTATCCAAACCTCTACCAACTTTTTAAAGTTGCGAGTATTCTTCCAATTTTAGAACAACTATGACTCAAGAGAGACACTCAGGTTTGTCATTGTTATTCATAGAAAAAGATGTTGAGGTCGACTTAGACAGTGTGGTAGACGCTTTCAGTCAGCGACGTAGAAAACTTTCTTTGTAGAATTGCTGAATTACATACTTCCTGTGTATACATATAAATAAGTTGGTAAATGTATTATTAAATTTGTTATATTAAAATATTAGAACATTTAATGCGCGTATTTTTTTTTTATTCATTGCACACTTTGCAAGACTCTTTAAAACCTATGTTTGCTTTTTGTTCAAGATAGACCGGGGCCACGGCCCCCCCTGAAAAGCAAGGCTAGCTACGCCAATGGTCATTGATTCATTTATTTTAATTTCTGAATCTCTACAATATAATAATCCATGTAACTGATAAACTTGATTTTGTTTAAATCACAATAAAAATGTGTTTTCAAGTATAAAATGACAGCAGTAGTGATACATCATATCTATGATGGTAGTTTTTGTAATGAATCTTAGCTTTTCTTGTCCAGTTCATAGCTATTCGGTAGTAATGGACGTACATTACAATTCTTACTACAAACTAGATTTTAAAAAAGTTTTCTATTTTGTTGTGTACTATAATTTTATTAAAGTAATGTAAAATCGTCGAGTCGTCAAATTCACAGATTCTAGATTGATATTACAATTTTTGAAAACTTTTCAGTCGAAATCATTTATATCAAAGGCTTATTATTGTCCTTAAGATTTTTCACAGGTGCAAAGGTAGGTTTTTTACAGGTGCAGAGGTAGATTTTTTTACAGGTGCAGAAGTAGGTAGTTGGAGTCAAGACAAAAAGCAGTTGAATTTTGCTTAAGTTTCAAGTATAATTTGACTTTTCTTCAGGTAGGAGGTACTAGCAAGAAGAAATTATAATTAAAACAGTTTTTTATGTATAAAAAAATATTTATGTCAAATTTTTTGATAGTTAAAGCATACGAGTATGGTACTAAACACCAGCAAAAAAACGATAATAACACAATATAAAATTTCAACTTTTGGTTAAAACTAAAAATATACTCGAAACCTGAGAAAAATTCGATTGTCTTATTAATGCTCTTGTCCTCCACTAACTAAAAGTGACCAATTTTTCTTTTGTCGAGTTGCCTTCAAACCTTTTTCTTTTAGTATTTTGACTATCCTTGAAAATCCCCTTAATATTTTATTATAACTAACGCTTCTCTATTTTTGTGGCAACTTCCCATAAGTTCGCAAAGTATTAAAACTATATAGTTACAAAAAACTATAATAGCATGATCGGTTTTAGTAGTAGTAATAGGTAGTTGTGGTAGTAGTAAATGTATTACTAAAAGGTATTGTGTATACAAAAACTAGCAGCATATTAAAGAAATGCAAACCAAAAGTTTAAATGCGCCACTCTCTTTTTTACTCATGTCAGATATGAAAAAACTGAAAGAAAAATTTTTTTTTTCTAAATAAAACAAGAAATTAATTTTGTATTTTCGAATCTAGAGGTCGGAAGCCGCAAAAATGTTTAGGGGGGAGGAAAGGAGGGAAGACCTGTGAAAAATATCTCCCTAAAGATTTAACTAGCGCCCTATAGCTTAATTTAGGTTTCAATTTTCAACTAAATATCTCTAAACTAAAAGACCTACAAAATGAAAAAATAAATAATTAACACAATATAGTGTCAACGAATCGTTTGCGGATCTATGTTTCTAGAAAATGTTAGTCCTAAAATAAGCCACAGAATCACACTTAGAGTAAGAAAAAATATATTTTTTCTTCCTCTAAGGAATTACCTCTTTATATTTACAGAAATAATCTGTGTAGCATAATAAGTAGTAGCATTTGGTGGTTTTAGCGGTTAAGATTTTTGTCACCATCTAACATGACAAAATCTGTAACGTTTCTTGTTTAACTATTAGCATCGTGTGCAATAAGTTTTGGGACCCCTAGATACCTTGAGGGTGACGATTTTAGAAAACTTACAAAACTGGGTAAATTTTTCTACATAGGGGCAACTATCACCTTGTAAAATAATTTAGAGGTTATTTTGAGGTCAACACTTGTTTTTAAATGGAATCTTTTTTTGTGATTAAAAGATGATCTGCTAGTTCCAAAAATGTATGCGTGTTAACAGCGTATTATATAAAACATTTTTTTTTTTTTGAAAGATAAAAGTTCATTATTTTCGAGATAAAGAGAGACAACGTCAGGTGGGTCCTGGAACTTTACAAACATAATGTATGTAATAATAATAATGACTCTATAGTGTAGCATTTGGTAGTCGTAATAAAGCTCTAACATTTATTGTGTAGTTAAAATTTTTGCCGGCATCTAACACTGCATTTTGACTCGCTAATATGTCTATCCTTATAAAACTGAAACAGAAACTGGTATCTAGTAAATATATTTACGTGTGTACATTTTTTTGTTCTTGAAATCAATTATTTTAGTGATTTGATGTAAAAGATAATTTTTTTAAATAATTCAATTTTTTTTCAAGATAGACAACAGCCAGACAAAATGTTAAATATTTTGCATGCATATTATAGTTGTAGATATACTACCCTAACATAATACTTTAGAATACTAATTAAACAAAGATGTGATGTATTTATTAATACAGATTTGTTATTTGCAGGACAGTGTTGCGTCGAAAAACAGTGTTTTGAAATTTCTTGTTTATTAATTACTAGTGCATAGTTGTAGAATAAAGTGTTTAGGAAATTAGACATCAATAAAAAGAATTATACTCATCCAAAGTTTGTTAATTATTTTAAATGATATAAACATTGCCTATGAATCGCGTAATTTGGTTCGAAAACGTTACCGTAAAAACTATTGCTTCGAAAACCATTAGTTTAAAATATATTAGTTCGAGATGTATTTAGTTTAAAACCATGGGTTCACACTAGTGTTTTTGGAAGCAATGCTTTCAAAGCAAGATTTTCCAACAAAATTCCGCGACTTATCCATCGAAGACTATCTATATATGAATTCTCTATGCATATATCCAATAGCTTGAAAATAATGACGATTATCAGGCCTACAACATTTGTTTTTCTATCACAATTTTTGTTAGGTACTTGATAGTTATTTTGGGCTATAATGACAATTTAAGACCTTTCATACCCTTACAAAAAAACAGACACTGGGGTGTTAATCTTTTTGAATTAAATATTTTTATTTATAGATTTAATTCTATTTACATCTTGGTTATGTTCATGCTGAACAAGACTCAATAAGGCTAAAGACTATTGTTTATTATATTACTTTTAACTTATCATTTTTATAATTAAAAAATTCGCAACATACCATCAGAAATTAATCGAGAATGTCTGTACCGCCAATAAATTGAATTATATTGATGTTTTTGTGGCCATTATACAGGATAATATTTAATTATGAAGCCAAACTCCAAGGTGTTTCTTAAATTTTTTTTGACACCCTGTATCTTAAAAACTATTCCTAAAATCACTCAAAGAAGCAGTTCAGTTTGGCGGACCATACTTAAATAACGCCCTGTATAAGCGTTGAAGGGAACCTTAATATCTCCTAGGTTGGTATATTTGTAATTTTTAACATAAAAATATCTACATTAGTTTTAAATAAACCAACAATTTTTTGATAAACTTTAATTTGTAGGATATTTTTCTTAGAATGACAATCTCCACTTTTTCAGCTGTATCTGCTCTAGTGTTTGGCAAGCTTGGAAAAAATTGAATTAGTTTAACATTATTTTTTGTCTACTTATACTATATACATTACTGTATAACATGATATCTATCAGTTTCTGAGCTATAAAAAGTTGGGTTATAATTTTTTTAATTCATAAATCTTCTTGAAATCAAGGTAAAAGGCAAATAATTTTCATTAACAGATACCATTGATTTACCATAAACTCATACTTATTGAAATTGGTTTTCTAGTGGCGTTCAGTAATATCTAACAATTAGAAAAGCTAATCAATTACAATTACAATATTTATGGGTGTGATAATTACCAGTAAAACGTTTATAAAAAAAAACCAAAAGAAATATTTTAAAATTATATGTAATTTTAATGTCAACTTTTTATACCTTATTTTTTGATCAGTGGTCTTTGCTGATGGCGTAGGTGATGTTCTAAAAAAACATCTAGTCATTATTTGCTCAGTTTTTGTATTTGCTCAACTTTTAAATTCTACATCTATCCCTAATTTTACAAAAAAAAGGTAAGGAACCGACATACTATATTGTACTAATACTACCTCCAATAGCAGTAAAAGAAAGCATCAAATATACCTACAATCGTATGAATGCTTGACTTTTTATCGTTTTTTTTTTAATTTTAGGTACAGAATTTGCAACAGAACAACTTGGGGGTTTTTAATTAGTGATCTAACCTTTAATTTATCATCTAACCTAACCTGACAGATTGTGTCAGATACACGTCCAGCCTTGCCTAACAGGGTTATACATTATTTGTGTCATTAGCCACTCCATTTGATGTACCTAAAATCCTTTTCAGTATATGGTATTTCCTTCCCTTAGAAATTTTCAGTGTTCGAAGGTCATTCCATATATTCTGTTTTTTGTAACAACAAACCATTGAGTTGTATAACGCCCTAAAAGGGCATTAGAGACGGAAAGACAAGGCATTTTTTATTGACCCTATCCAATTTGGTTCCTATGGTCGGGTATTTCTTTTAAAATAAAAACAGAGATAGACATTATTGAACATGTGAAACGGACAAAGATAGGGTGATTTTGCATGCTAATAATACCCTAGATAATATAAGGGTACTTTTATCTCTTTCACACTGACGGCATAAGTGCGACAGAAAAGCAGCTGGCTACCTTTAATCCACCTGCCGTATTTTGAGTGATTCTACCTGTTAGTCCGTGTATACAGGGAAAACTGATAGACAATGTTGTCTAAGTACGGAAATGATTTTTTTTGAATTTTGTGCGGGAATATTACAAAAAGAAATCTTAAAACGTTTAAAAACAAGTTTAGAAGTAACTATTTGAGTTTAAACATGGTCCAAAATTGTTTTTTGTGCAAAAGAAGAAAAAAAATCCACAAAAAAACAACATTTCATGGGTAAGTCGTCTTGACAGATAGTTTTTCCTAAAACACGAGAAAGTTCAGTAGCTCACGATAGATAGTTTTTTCTGCGACCGTGCGATTTTACCCTCACACATTTTGATTCAGAAAGTGTCACTTCCCCGCACTTTTTTTTGCATTGCATGAAAATTAACAAAAAGTATTTGATTTTCTTAAAAATGATTTCTTTTTAAATTCTTACATACCGATTTTTATCCAGTTGTTTTTGTTTTTTCGAACCAAACTTTTGACATGTCACGGTCGAGTTTCATACATCTTGATGAATTGTTACACACACTGATCTATGTTTTTATAAATTTCGATAAATTTAATGTTTTTTGCGGACTTTACAGTAATTTTAAGTTAAATTTTGGTCTTTCATCGCGAAAGTATATATTTATTATTATATGACCACCGCGACCGGTCTACAGGCCGGTATCATATGTTTATGTCCTTCTAATGTCATTTGACTATCATCCTGTCTCAATCATCAATAAGGTCACTTAGTTTAATTAATAATTTTGTCCTACATAATATAAAAGAAGAATAGAAACCAACAAAAAATTTGTGACACTTCGATTACCCATTTTCTTTGATTGCGATGGATTAGGGTAACCAGATTACGGTTTATTAGGGTGCCCAGAGTGCGCAAAAAAGATTTTGAAAAATTTCCCTAAAAAAATTGAAAACCAAACACTCACTCGCCACTCAATGTTTATGGTCGCATACACTAATCCTAACTCGATTTCCGACGATTATGGACAATGGTTACCCCCTGGACATAAACCTAACAACTTTTACTATATTTATTAACAATAGGTAGGTTAGGTTTGGTTAGGTTGGGTTAGGTTGGGTTAGTTTTGGCTGGGTTGGGTTAGGTTGGGTTAGGTTGGGTTAGGTTGGGTTAGGTTGGGTTAGGTTGGGTTAGGTTGGGTTAGGTTGGGTTAGGTTGGGTTAGGTTGGGTTAGGTTGGGTTAGGTTGGGTTAGGTTGGGTTAGGTTGGGTTAGGTTGGGTTAGGTTGGGTTAGGTTGGGTTAGGTTGGGTTAGGTTGGGTTAGGTTGGGTTAGGTTGGGTTAGGTTGGGTTAGGTTGGGTTAGGTTGGGTTAGGTTGGGTTAGGTTGGGTTAGGTTGGGTTAGGTTGGGTTAGGTTGGGTTAGGTTGGGTTAGGTTATGTTAGGTTGGGTTAGGTTGGTTCAGTTTGGGTATGTTCGGTTAGGTTCCGCTAGGATTGTTTAGGTTAGGTTTAGCTATATTCGGTTAGGTTCGGTTCAGTTTAAGCAAATCGAACCGAACCAAACCGAACCGTTAGATTCGGTTTGATTTGGTTCATTTCGATACGGATGGGTTCAGTTTGCTTTTGTTCAGTTAGACCTTCGATAAATTTTAAAAAAGTAAATAATTATTAATTTTTAGTGTTTTAAGGAATAAAAATTGATATAATGTTCAATTAAACTAATTTTTATTTGTAAAAATGTAGGAATCATAATTTTCTTGATTTTGTTTTGAATTTCATGCTTTTTTAAAAATTGTGCATTTTCATAAAATGACCAAAAAAACTGACCCGATTTGGATCAGTGACCTTAGTTATTTCAAGTTTTTGTTGACAGCTGATAGACGTCAGGGACCGTTTTGTTTCAGTTTGAAATGAGAAAATGCTTCTTTTGTAGCAATTTGTATGGGTTTTAATGGGGTTTTAAGAATGTTTCAATTTCAATTTTTTTAACAAAATCAACGATAGTCCGCAATTTTTTTTTTAGAAATCACTATAAAATGGTCTAAAATTATCATTTTTCAAAAAACTTCGTAGTTTTAAGAAAGGTGGTAAAACGTACCAGACCCCTGAAATGTGTTGCAGTCTAGGACAACTGGGCGCCGCCAACTCGGCGCCACCAACTGGGCGGCAGGCCAACTGGGCGCCGGGCCAACTTGACGCCGAGCCAACTGGGCGCCGGACTAAAATATTTTTTCTTGATAAAATGTGCAGATGAAAAACAACCTTAAAAAAATTAAAGTGGCGGATCCAAAATGGCGGACTTTCTTATTTATGCATCGATATGTATCGAATATGGAACTTGGCGGTGTTTCAAGTCGCAGAACACTACACCTACCAAATTTCAACACTCGACTTAATAGATGTTGAAAGTTTTGTATAAATAACATATTTATTTTGTTTTTATCTGCACATTTTATCGAAAAAAAAATAGTCCGGCGCTGAGTTGGCCCGGCGCCCATTAGGCCCGGCGTGGCGCCCTGTTGGCGGCGCCGAGTTGGCCCGGCGCCCGGTTGTCCCATTTCGAATTGAAATTTTTAGTTCCGAAATTTCATCTGACTCGAGCATAACTTGTAGTCCACCCAAGAAAAGAAGAGTTGAAGAAGACCCTTGTTCAAAGAAAGAAAATATTTTACCTGGAAGGTACAACATTTGTAAAGTTCTAAGATGAAAACAATAATTTTAATACATCCACTGCACTTAGCATGCTTAGAAATTCTTTTTACTCTTTTTTTTTACTGAAGAGAATTTTGTTAACACACACAAGTAAGTATTCATGAATTATTTATTATTCAAACAGAAAATTGTTGATAAAAAAATTCTAGTGGAATTCAAAATTTTTATTTTGCGCCGCCACTGCCCTTTTTTATCCAAGACAAGCAAATAGAATATTTTTGCGATGTTGCATGTTTCCGGACTCACCAAACCGAAATTCTATTTTCATCCCTATTTTGCTCATTAAATTCTTACTTGTATTTGGTCAATTGCGATAAAAGCTTGATATAATGGCAATTTTGGCCCATGCCGGGTCTACCCGTTGGGTATAGAAGTCAATGCAACAAACATTACTGAACCTTTAAAAATGATAAATTTGACGGTCAAATAATTTTGTGATTCATTGTGATCAAAAAATGTTTTATTGCTTTTTTACAAAAAAATTATTGGTTAAGGAGATGCATTGTGATCAAATAACCTTTGCAATAGGTATAAATTTGTCAATTTTTTTTTAGGAATTAACCTAATTATAAACTATTAAATTTACAAAAAAATTGGAAATAGGTTTTTGCACATATCTACAGGATCCTTAATAAAAATAGAGCATACTAATATTAACACCACATTTTTTAAAATTAAAAAAAAAAACATAATTTTGGTAATAATTTTAAGTATTTCTAAGTTTTTTAAATAGTTATAATACTTAATTATGACCTTTATTGTGATGCCTAATTTTACAAAATTACGATTATGTTATAATTTTTAGGGAAGTTATTACATGAAATCAAAAACAAATGTTAAGTTTAACAACTTATACCTTAAAAAGAGTTGATGTAAAATGTAATAGGAAAAAATACTTCTTTTGACCTTTTCTACCATCTATCTAAACCAGGGGTGGCCAACCCGCGTGCCACAGGGAGACCTTTCAGAGTGGCATGCCAGGTGTTTCACAAATCAAAAAATTACAATGTGATTAAACCAAACCCAAAACTCACACTAAACAGACTAAACTAAACTTATTTTTGATGTTGCAGAAAAATGTGATGTTTTGGATTTTTGCTGAACCTAGAGTAGTTCCTGTTTTTGATAATGAAATAGTGAATAAAATTTTTAACATAAAATTAGAAAACACAAAATATTGTGCCAACTTAGGGCGTCGATAAGGGGGTGCAATGGGGGTAGTTATCCCCCCAGAGTATGTAATAGATTGCAAACTAAAATTGTACTATATTACAACTTGTGTTTTTTTCATTTCCTGATTTACCCCATTCCAAGAAAGAAAATCACCCCCACCCCCAATACATCTGGAAGAAAAATTTTGAAATTACTACAGTAATATTTGTGCTGATAAAACTGAAGGGAGGATTGGTTGCCAATTTTTGTACACCATATAAGACATTGCAATACCCAAGCAGTAATGGCAGCAAAGTGCAATTAGCGTAGGTTGTACACCGAATTACACTCACCAATCCACCCCTCGGATAAAGCCCAATACACAGAAAAAAAATATGTTATGGCTACTTATACTTACTATAAGCTCTGTTTCTGTTACATTGTGAAATTCTTTAGATATTCTGTTGTGTCTTGAAACAGAGGCATAATTTTCCTGAATGTCTATTTGTTTTATTTTTAGTTTCCACCAATGTAGATATAATGTCTTAAGATATCTACCTATCAAGCTGCATTTTTTTTTCAGAATGGGCTCATTAGGTTGATTTCTTCTCCCTACAAAAACAAGCAATTTTACTGTGGAATAGTTTTACTTAATCCTCCTTTCTTTTCAAATTAAATTATTACTTAAATTATTGTCAGAGAAACTTGACAAATAGGTATGTAAGTTTATTTAACAAGATAAAGGCTTTTATAAATGAATTGATATAACATTTTCCATGATACTCGTTTGTTTGTATGTTTTTGGAATTATATTTTAAGCAGTTTTTTGAACATTTTAAACTAAGTTCTTAAACTTGTCCTAGACTTAATTTTTTGCTATATTCTAGTCTAAACTCAAATATCCCCCCCCCCTCCCTCGTAACGCATTTGCCAGAAAAAAAACACATTAAAAAAACATTGAGTGTAACACAAGGTCAAACACCATCTCCCCCCTAGAGTGTTACATAATTTAAGGACAGGCCCTAAGGACTACTAAGGATCAGTTAAAATTAGGTCTTGGCATTTTTCTTTTTTGGTCATCAGTTCATGCCAATCCGGATGGACAGGAACAACAAAAATATGAATTATGTTAGGACCTGTACAAAATTTTTGCTATTGATCGGCCCCTTGCCTTCTACTGTTACTTTGACAAAAAAGAGAGAGACAGATAAGTTAAGAATAAAATTAAACAAAAAATTTTGACTAGGACGAGTATGAACAATACTCAAAAGAAGTACCTTAAAATGTAAAAGTATATTGCACACTTTCACTGAACTTGTAAATTAAATGTGAACCCAGATGGCTTTATAGTCCTTGCCATATGCAGTTACACTTTTGTTACTTTGACATGAAATAAACATATTTCCTAATCCGAAATATATTAAAAAGTAAATTATGTTGGTACAAAATTAAAGAGTAAAACTGTCATTGTGTCTGAATAAAAAGATGCTGACTGTAGGTTGATAAAAAAATGCACACATAAAACAACTCAGAGACATGCCATTTTTTTGAAATTGTTACTCTCAGTATGGATATGATAAATAAAGAGGTTGGAAATGTCACAAAAGTGTAACTGCCTATTATAGCAAGGACTATAGCTTTTCAACCACAAAAAGAATTGGCATTTATCATTCTCAATTATTGTTTTTTTTATAGACTTTCTGTTTTTGTTTATATCTTTTCCACAAATTTAAAAATGGGGTTAAGGTTACTCTGTAGCCACACAGCGATACATACACAACTTGGCTGCCTTGAAGTAGTTAAGCTGCGTAGGTAAGATGACCAACTGTTAAGGTCAGTTCAGCCTCATAAATTACATTAGATTAAATTAAATTAATTCACATTAGCTTACCCTGAGCCAAATTAGACTAACTTAAGAGGTTCTTTTGTGAAAGTGTTGTTTTTTTACATAGGAAGGTTCCTAAAGGCATAAAATAAGGTGTTTACAGGAAATACAAGCGAAAAAAATCCAAAAAACTGTAAAAATCGAGAAAAATTTTCTCTTAATTTAGTCTAATTTGGCTTAGGGTGGCTGAACCGACTTTTACTGTTTTATACCTGTTACTGTAAAAGAGTTACAAAGATGAATTAAACAAAAAATGAGAACTAGAACAAATATTGGCATAGCCATATATCAACCTTAAAAAAGCATCTTCAAAAGATAGAGAATGTCTAGAAACTGTTGGCAATCTAGCTATGACTTTTAAAAAAACTGATTCTTACCTTATTCTGATTCCAAATATTCCCAGCCATAATTAATTTTTGCAATTAGGTGCAGGCTAAAAATTTCTTACATCAAAAACACCATAAACAACACCACAAACGCTCGAAATTAATCTCGGAACGGGAACACATGGTATACCAGAACACTCTTCATGGTGTCCACAATAAATCTGCACAATTAATTTTAGAAAAACTACAAATTTAATCGGCAATTTAATAAATTTTCACCTGATCAACTAGTTTTTAGAAAAAAATAAAAGACATAACCTTCAATTTTTGACAACCGATATCCAGTCTAGCCGAAAAAGGAACATTAAGAATTAACGGGGGTGCTGGTCTCAAAAATCGCGTGTGACAATGCATGGGTATGCCCCGTATTTATGCTTTAAGGTATTTGGGGTTACCTAAACTGTTTTTCGCGCCCCCTGTAAAGTTGCATTTTTTCAGATACGGGATATTGCAGTTAGGCCATAGATAAAGTAACCTACTTTATATAATTAGTATTTTTTCACACAATAAATATATATGTAATATGTACAATATTTGTTTGTTTTTTTTTCTTTTGTCCTAATATCAGGGAGTAATAATAGCAAACTTTAATAGGTGGTAGAAAAGATCAAGATAAGATTTTTTTCATATTATATTTTGCATCAAACCTCTTTGTTTTTTGATAAAAAGTGCCAAACTTAACAGCTTTTATTTTATTTTCTGTTATAAGTTCCTTAAAAAGTACAACAGATTCGATATCGAGATTTTCTGAAATTATGCATGACAATAAGGGTAATAATTAAATGGGAAAATTATTTGAAAAGAAATAGAAATAGTCAAAATTATTACCAAAAATCTGCTTTTTTCTTTAACAAATTTTAAAGAATCTTTAAAATGTAGTGCTATAATATTACTATTTTATGTTTTTATTAAGGGGCCTTTAGACATGTACAAAAATCTATTTCAATTTCTTTTGTGTAAATTTTTGGCCACACTATCCTTAACTTCTATATTTTAACTTCTATATTTTCTTGGAAAAAAAGCAATAGAATATTCTTGAATCTTGTTAAAATTATTTAAGGTTGTTCAATTTGCCATTTTAAAAATGCATCATTTTTCCCTACTGTCCAAATTTAACAAATGCTATAACTTGGCCAAAAGAAATCTGAACTTTTTGTCTACTTTGAACCTTCCGCATCATCTCTTAAAGATTGGTTCATCATTTAAATTACACCCTGTATTTTATGCATCATATTTTAATTATATTTTATAAAAGGCCAAGGCCCAAAGTGGGTATCCATTTCCTGTTTACTGGGTATCCAATCTGAAGGCCTGCATATCCAAATGGATACACGATATAGTCTAAAAAGATGCCTTGTGTTTGTTTATATGTCGTATAATGATTGATGTCACCCACCGCTGACCATTTAAATTATTTTAGTGAAACGCCAATGAATTTGGCAAGAAATTAACAAAACCAAAAATTGTCAATTTCAGTGACTTTGATGGGCTTGTCGCGTCTCTCTTTAGTAAAAATATGTCATGCATACAGGGTCTTTAGTAGGAGGTATGTTTTTTAATGACTTGAAGGTAAACATTTGGGCGCAACACCCCGACTTTTTTTACTCTCTTAAAATTCTGGGAATATCATGATGTATTGACACGAGCCGCCGCTGTTATTTTCATTTGTTTTTGTTTCGTTGAAATTACGGTTCGTCTTTATTTTTTCCAAGAGGCGCCAAAATAATTTACCTTTAATTAGTGGAAGCTTCAATGCACTAGTTTCGTATTCATTGGGTCCGAATCTAACTGAGGCTCTGTAGCCATCCTCGTCGGCGGTGTACAAGGTAATTAATTTTTGAGGTCCATAATCAGTAGTGTATAGGCCTGACATCTTGAGAAATGTATCGCCTTTAAGTTTTACTAGTTGGTCTTGTTGAAACCGTTTGTCGTTTTCTGTTTCATAACTAAAATTAAAATTATATAGGTATATGTATTCTTCCTAGACTGTATATGTATACAAACCTGGACACTTACAAAATAAAAGATAATATCAGAGAAAAACACGATTGATTGAACAAATATATTGTAAATTGGAGAACTTTGGAAAATAAAAGAAGTTGTTGAAGACCCCAAATGAGATAGGCGGACGATTTGATAAAAAATGCGGGAACTAAATGGATGAACGACAGATAGAGAAGAGTGGAAGATATTGGAGGAGGCCTGTATTCAAAAATGGATCAAAGGAATTTAAATATATAGATTGTATAATACATTATTATATAATTAGGAATAAGTTTTATTTGCTTTGTTTGGAAATTAGGAAATTAATAAATAAGATTCAACATTTAGGGGTGGACATGAATGTCATAAAATGTCTTAGAAAAAGAACAAACAGCCCTTTGCCATAGAAATATAAGAAATTAACGCCAAAATAAGTTCGACTAATAGGCCAGTCATGCATTGGAGCGAAAAAAGACCCCCAGCTTGCAAAAGGTGGTGTAGTCGCAATTCTGACATATGTTGTTCACATTGCAGTCCTAAAAAAAACTTGAGTTTCTGACCTTGGGGGGGGGGGGGCTGCCCCCGCCATCTTGAATTTAGTTTGCACGAAAAGGTTTTTTTTCAAATACTTGTTCCCTGTACATGGCAGAAAAAAAAGTTTTAGACAAAAGTTGAAGACAATGAAATTTCCTACAAAAACGCTATGCTTTTCTGTCAGACGATTGGTTTTCAAGTTATGACGCTAAACATTTCGCCGCCATTTTGGAATTTGACCAATTTTTTTATTTAGTGGTCTTTAACCTTGAAACCGCTTATTTTTGAGAAAATCTGAAATAACATAAAATAAAGACTAACTAATAGCCTATAAAATGGGATGTCACTAGATTTTCTGGGTAGTACCTTTGCTGAGATACGAATCCTGAAGTGTTAGTAGTACACCCGTTTTCTATGTATTTCCATAGTATATGCAAAAAAAACCAAAATTATTCAGTTTTTTGTCATTTTCTCAAAGGGTAAGTATTTTAAAGAAAATGTGTTAACAACTTTATTATAGAAAATTAAATTATCTTTTAAACCATGTATGACTGAAGTGGGCCAAGTCCACGGTTTACACTTAATTGGCACCTATAATTCGGGGTTACTTTTTAAGTTTACAAAAAAAAAATTTTTTTTAGGTTTTATTCAGTTTTTAAAAAAACTAAGCATTTTAGGGAAAAACGTTGAAACATATTTTTTTGAGAAAATAAAATGTTCTTTCAAACGGCTTATCACAAAGTTGTATTACGGCTATTTTTTGACACTTTAGGGGCGTCCGCATATTAAGTTTATTTTTTTTTATTTAATTTAAAAAAAAAGTTTTATTTAATTTTCTTAAAAACTAAGCTCTCTAAAAATCTTGTCTAACTCTATATTGTTGAAAATAAAATTACCTTTAAAACCGAGTTTAAAACGATATATATCTAGTAGAGGTTTTTATTAACGGGTAACACTCAAAGAATATACGCATGTTAAATAATTTTTTTTTTTAATAAAAAAAAATATTGTTATCATGTATTTTACCAATATGTTTAAACACCAAGCTTTACTGAAAAAAAAACGTTTTACTTTGTGTTATATACAATTAAATGTTTTTTGAAGAACGTGTATAGTTTTAACATTAGATAACCGTTAATCAATCAGGGGCGTCCAAAAATTGAATTGGAAAAAAAAATCACCAAACGTGCGTACTGAGCGTTCCCCGTTAACAAAAACCCACTAGATATATATAGTTTTAAAAATAATTTTATTTTTAACAATATAGGGTAGAAATACTTTTTGGAAAAAAAAATTAAATAAAAAATACATTAAAAAAAAATAACCTTAATATGCGGACGCCTCTGGAGTAACAGCTTCATAATAACTTCATGATACAACCTTTAAAAGGATATTTTATATTCTCTGAAAAAGGTATTTTAGGATTTTTCCCTAACATGCTTAGATTATTGAAAACTGAATAAAACCTAAAAAATTACATGACTATTTTTGTGTTCTCAAAAAATAACTCCAAATTAGTGATGCCAATCCGGGCTAATCCTCAGAAAGGTATCATGGTAGCCGCAGACATAATTATGTTTCCGCCTTGTTAGGGTTCATTAGTACGGTTCAACCACAGTGGATTGGCAGGGAATGAAATGAATTTGTTGAAAACTGTAAATGAAAAATGGATACCCACACTAGAAAACCAACTGCCATTGCAGAATCAGCTAGGGTGGTCTCGGGTCTGAGACAAAAATCTATCAGCACTACGGAGACATCTAAAGTCAATCGCAGTAGGTATCCTAAGCCCAGATTTAATATTAAATATAAAAAAAAATTCCAGGTGAAGTAAATAGTCAGAGCATAGTATTTTAAAAGGCTTTCCGTTTTCGGTCTAGAAGCAAATCATATTACTTTTTGGCAACAGACCATTTCCCCCTAATTTGACCCCACTGAAACCGAATATCTCTGTTGCCAACTCGAAAAATCGACAGGGACGGAGAAAATCCCCCCCAAACCCACAAAAACCTGTTTTTTTTTCAGTTTTATGCGATTTTCTCGAAAACTAACATTTTTATCAAAAATTGCAAGGAACAGTTTTTTGTGGAGAATGAAATTCCCTTTCCAACGATGTATTGGTAAATAAGGTTAGGAAAAGCAAGTAGCTCTTCAGTGGCGTAAGTAAATTGGGATTATTTAGAAAAACATGTTTATTATAGGTTTTTCAAAATTTTCTCAAAAACTACACTTTTTAGGAAAAAATATGTAGTATACTTTATTGTAGAACATAACATTTTCTTTTAAAAACTTTATTAAAATGTCGGGTTGTTGCCATATTTAAGGCTTCAGGGGCGTACTAATATAAACTTATTTTCAAAAATAACTGAAATAATCAGTTTTTCTTGCATATTTAAATATCTTTTCTAAGATTTTCAGAAAAAAATGTGCCTTTATTCTTTATTGAGGATAAGACAATTTCTTATTAAATAATATATTACAAAGTGAGGTTAAAGTTATGATAAATACTTCAAAAAGGTTCGTAATTTATACCTACTAAAATAAAATGTTTCCAAATTAAAATAAACTGTTTTTTGATTAGATTAGATATTTTGATTTATCTAAATAAGTTCTTTAAAGCAACAAAACACCGGTGGTTATAAGGGAAGGGGCATAGGGGCCATGGCCCCCCCTTAGCAATATTTTTGTGCAGAAGGTAACAGTAGTAACTTTGACACAGGTGTTTTTGGTTATTTTTTTAAGCATATGGAACAACAAATAAAGTGGTGAATCTTATGCAACGGTTTGGGGGGGGGGCCATATTCATAATTAGGTACTCATTGGGATCAACAACCAACCTGTCAACCTGTTAGGAAGAGTTTGATATTTTTTTGCCTTATACTTATGTAATTTATGAACAGGCCCCATAGTCTTAAAAATCACTGGTCCACTGGCTTCGCCGCGCCACATTGCGGTAATCATCTGGAGGCGGCTAACTTCGCTTCCCATTAGTACAAAAGGTCGAAAAAAAATCGACAAAACAAAATATTAAAAATAAAAATTTACCGTATCAAGTCGAATTGACCTGTCCAGTCGATGTGGACCCGCGGCCATACTTTCGATCTTTTGTACTTTCGATCTTTTGTACTTTCGACCTTTTGTACTTTCGACCTTTTGAACTTTCGACCTTTTGTTTTTTGATCTTTTGTACTTTCGACCTTTTGTACTTTCGACCTTTTGTATTTTCGACCTTTTGTACTTTCGACCTTTTGTACTTTCGACCTTTTGTACTTTTGACCTTTTATCCACCGCTCTTTATTATCCACCGAAAAGCTAATAAGACACAAAATTGATTAGTTTGGATTGATCTTAAATAATTTCTTTAAATTAAGAACACCACTGGAGCGGTAAATATAAAATAACTTCCACTTTGTTATACATCATTTGAAAAGAAATTTTATTGGCTATGACGAAGTATAAAACACATTTTTTGATAAAGAGCTTGATTTTTAAGGAAATTGAATAAAACGTATGAAAAACATGTTTTTTTTTATGATTTGTCACCTCCATTGACGGACGTCGCTGGAGCGTTTGCTATAAGTCAAACCCCACCGAATTTCACATTTTTAAAAAGGGAATTTCCCTGTCTACAAAAAAGTGTAAAACAAGTTTTTTCATGTTAAGCTTAGTTTTTGAGAAAATTAGATAAAACCTGTAACAAAAATGGTTTATTTTCTGTTTTTCCGATTTAATCATGTTACACGTCATTTTAAGGGAAATTTTATTGAGTATACCAAAATGTAATACATGGTTTTCTGTAGATATTAGTTTAAAAAAAAATTAAATAAATCTTGGAAAGAACATAGGTATTTTTTCAACTTTTTTTAATTACTTCAATTAAAGGACGCCGCTGGAGAGCTTGTTATTAGTCTAACTTTATTAGGTTATAACATCGTAAAAGGGAATTTCGTTGTCTGCAATAAAGTATATTATACATTTTTCTCTTAGAAGCTTAGTTTTTAAGAAAATTTGAAAAAACCTCAAACTTTCAGATTTTGGGGGGTCTGGGGGGGTTTTTGGAGGTTTTTGCAGCCATTTAAAAAAAATAATATGTTATTATTTTTTAGTTATGCAAATATATATTTTGAATGTACATCTGTGACAATTTGGGCTTTCCAGCGGTAATTTAAAATTCCGCCGCCATTTTGGCCGCCATCTTGAATATCTCAGCCCCTGTCAATATTTCAAGTTGGCAACAGGGATATTCGGATTCAGCGGGGTCATAATAGGGGGAATTGCCCATTTGCCAAAAAAGTAATATAAAATGCTTCTAGAAAGTGGATTTTCCCGAATCTTGTCTGAACTAAAAGACTAAATAAATTAATTTTCGGGCTAATCCTCAGAACGGGGTCATGATAGCCGCAGACATAGTTAGGTGAACTGGGAATGAATAGAAAACCAACTGCCAGTTTGCAGTATCAGCTAGGGTAGTCTCGGGTCTGAGACAAAAATCTAACATCACTACGGAGACAGCTAAAGTATAGTAGCTATCCTAAGCCCAGGTTTAATATTAAATATAAAAGGAATTTTTCGAGGTGAAGTCAAAGATTAAATGACCCCTTTCTGAGGAGCCCGAAAATTAATTTATTTGGTCTTTGACTTGACCTCGAAATATTCCTTTTATATTTATTAATAATTTAAGTTTATTTTGCATATACTCGTACTATGGAAATAAATGTATAGAAAACGAAGGTACTGCTAACACTTCAGAGATCGTATCTCAGCAAGGGTACTACCCAGACAACTTAGTGATATCTCAGTTTATAAGCTATTAATTTATCTTTATTTTATGTAATTACAGATAACCACTAAAAAAAAATAGCTTAATATCCCAAAATGGCAAAGAAATGTTTAGCCTCTTAACTCGAAAACGCGCATTGTGGGAAATTTTATTGTCTTCAATTTTTCTTTATCTGAG
Organism: Aspidapion aeneum; assembly: GCA_963576565.1. Classification (NCBI taxonomy): domain Eukaryota; kingdom Metazoa; phylum Arthropoda; class Insecta; order Coleoptera; family Brentidae; genus Aspidapion; species Aspidapion aeneum. Next base: position 52,114,654 of record OY755041.1, on the reverse strand, counting down.
GGCAAGACAGTGCCTCGCCCAGTTCGCGCACCTTACCATCTTCTCTTGAAACATTTCAGCCGATATTGTACTTCCAGACATGCTACAAAGCTGAAATTTGGCACACTGATAGGAATTGTGACCAAACCCTTGGAAAAAACCCCAAAATTCTAATTTACTCTCCCACCTCATACATGTACAGTTATGTAAGAAAAAAATTAAAAACCCCAAAATTTAAATTTGCTTCCCTCCCATATAAATGGAAAGTTGTGTAAAAGTAACATTGCCCGCTTCCAGAAACACTCGAGAGCTGAGCTTTGGAAGGCCGATAGGAACTATAATAAAACTATAAAAGAAAATTAAAAAACCCCAAATTTTAAATAACTTTCCTCCCCTATAAATGTAAAGTTATGTAAATTAACATTCTCCACTTCCAGAAATGCTAGAGAGCTGAGCTTTGGAAGACTGATAGGAACTATAATAATACTATAGGAAAATATTTAAAAACATCAAAATTTTAATTTACTTTCGTCCCTTATAAATGTCAAGTTATGTAAAATTAACATTGCCTACTTCCATGAACACTAGATAGCTGAGCTTTAGAAGGCTGATAGGAATTATGATAAAACCATAGGAAAATATAAAAAAAAACCTCAAAGGCATTGCAAAAGTTTTGAACAATATTCCGCATATTTTATTACTTTATAACTTAAATATTATCCAAATCCTTTAAAAAAGGAGTGAAATCATATCAAAAATATTTCATGTAAAAAAAAGCCAAGTGAAAGTGGTATTCCGTAAAAAGAATTGAGATAAAAGTAAAGCCAAGTTCTCCAATACAAATTTCTAAATGAATGGTTCTTACTAGTTTGGAAATGTTTTTCTAAACTTGGCTATTATGGTCGGACAGCAAAACACAATTTTTGGTGATTTTGGTAAAACTTGGTACGTTAATAGAGCGACCCAAGAGAAGAAAATTTTTTTGGTTCGAACTCTACTGATTACCGCGTTTCAGTGCCCTTAAATTTCAAATTTGAACCTTTACATTTTTTTCAAATATCTTAAAACTAAAAACAGCTAAAATATTTTTTATGACAATTTTGATTAGGTAAGACCTGTCTCTATAAGCCCATGTAAGGCAACTTTTAAAAATATTTTTTTTATATTAGGAAAAATAATGTTAAAATCAAAACTTGTTGGTTTTTTAACTTAAAATTTTGGACCCTGTCAAACAGTTTCTGAGGCGGATTTTATCTGACATACTTTTTTTTTCTTTCTTTTGAGTCTGGCTATATTTCACTTTTTAAAATTTTAAAAAATCTTGCAGGGAAAATCTGTTGCAGAGTCACAAATACCATGCTGTCGCGTTTTTCGCAAAATTCAAAGATTTTGGACTGCTTATACAAAACAATTTTTTAAACTTTATTTGACCAAAACTTAAAATAATTTTTACCAGTTCTGATAGCGAACTAAATACAAAATTTACTTTTAAAAAAAATTAATAATTATAATCCAATATATTCAAAAATTTACCACAAACATGGAAAAATCATAGGTTTAAAATAACGGTTTTTTAAGCAAAAATGACATGTTTGAAGATAAACGGCTGGGGATTTTTTATTTTGCGTTTAATTTTAATTTGGGTCCCTTGTTCTAATATGGACAAGCTTTCAAACGGTATGCAATTTTTTTTTAAATCTAATTGGTAAGTGGTAGCAAAAAAGCGTTTAAAGTTCGCTATTTTTCAGTTTTTATTAAAAGATATTCAAATCGTTTACTGGTCGGTCATTAAACCGCAATTTTCGTAATTTTTTTGTGGATTTTGATAAACATTGGCACGAATGTACATCAACTTGAGCAAAGTAAAAAATTTTAAAAAAATGGTGGGTAGGCCACTATAAGTTGCGTATCAGTGTCCTTAAATTTCTGGTTTGCGCCTTTCCACTTTTTTCAAAATATCTCAAAATCAAAAAAAGCTAATTATTTTTTTATTGCTGTTTTAATAAGGTAAGACCTGTCTCTTTGGGCCCATGTACCACAACTTTTAGAAATAAACTCTATACCATTATCTTTAAGATAACTTTTGACTTTGTCACTGGTCATCAAGAAAAAAGCTGCCCACGGGTGCACAGGTCCGGATTCAGACTAGACGAAAAATAAAGTTAGGGATCGTTCACAAACTAGACTAATATAGACGTAACAGGGTATTTTAAAAGTATGTGGTGCTCCTTTGAGTAATTTAAAGAAAAGCTCTTACTAAAAAACATGGAAATAATGCATTAGGGGTCGTATTTCTAAGGGTGACAAAATAAAAAAACGATCATAATACCTATAATCGTTGAGTCAACTTCGTTGAAACTTGGCAGTGCTGTTTGGCGAATTTGGCACTACTTAGATTAAAATAATTAAGTTCAGTGATGTGCCGAAGCACATCGTGAACAATATTTTTAAGAAAAAACTATGCGTTACTAAATATTGTTCAAATTCGGTATTTTTTTTCTTTCATTTGATTAAATAACTACAAACATAAATTAGTCTTTTGGATTTTTTTTACCATGATTTGTTTTAGAGATAAAAAATATAAAGCACTTTATTGCAAGTCCGCATTCCATATTTAGGAAATGATAATAAAGTGTTTTTTTATCTCGAAAACAAAGTTCGATGCGAAAAAACTTATGAAGTAAAAAAGTTGTATTTTGGATTTGTTTAGTTATAAAAAAATACACAAAATAAAAATTGTCAGTGGCGCACAACCGATTTTTTAAAAAGTTTGACACCCTGTACCTTAAAAACTTTATATTTCGAGCCCATATGTATATGAACATTTTATTTTGTCTAAAAAAGGTATTTTAGCATTTATTTCGAAAATGCTAATAATAGTTTTTTTGAAAACTGAATAAAACCTAAAAAAACATGAATTTTTTTCGTGATCCTAAAAAATAACCACAATTTATGGATGCCAATTAAGTGCTAACCGTGGACTTGGCCCATAATTTAGTTTTCTACAATAAAGTTGATTACATACTTTCTGTAAAAGGCTTTGAGAAAATGACTTAAAACTTAATAATTTCGGTTTATTGTGTATACCGGGTGGGCCAAAAAAAAACCGGACAATTTTTTTTCATTATAACTTTTAAACTATACAATCGATTTGAATGGGACAAACTGCACTTGGCAGAGAATTAATCAGAGTTTTGATTAAATGTATTTCTTTGGCCTCTATCTTAAAATCCAAGATGGTGGACGAAATTAAAATGTACCCTTCAAAGATGCTCGTTTATTCTCGTGTTGCGAACATAACATGCCTTAATTACTTTTTTAAATTAGTAAAAAAGCTCCATTCTTGCCATGCACAACAAGGTACGAATGAGCAAAATCGGTTCAGAGGTTCTAAAAAAAATATTTTTGTTTCAACCATTGTTTTGCCTTGCCAATCATGTCTGCATTTATTTCCTTATAAATACATTACTATTGAACCAATTTTAATGAAATAAAAAACAGGATGAGAATTGATTTCTTTTTAAAGATCGTGTTCAAAGTTTATCGCCATCTTAAAATTTAAGATGGCGGACAGAATCATACTTGATTCTTCAAAATGGTGTGTTTATTCTTAGTTTCCAAAAATGTTTCAGTTTTTTTTAAATTTATAAAGAACCGCTACTTTTCCTTTACAGAACGAGGTACAAATTAGTAAAATCGGTGTGGTGGTTCTGAAAAAATCTATTTTTGTTTCAGCCCTTGTTTTACAGATTTTACCATTGCATTGCCAATCCTGTCTGCGTTCATTTCCTTCTAAATTCATTATTACTAAACCAATTTTAGTGAAATAAAAAAAAATCATGTTGAGAATTGATTTCTTTTTAAAGATCTTGATCAAAGATTATCGGCATCTTAGAATTTAAGATGTCGGACAGAATCAAACTTGATTCTTTAAAATGGCGTGCTTATTCTTATTTTCCGAAAATGTTTTAATTTTTTTTAAATTTATAGAAAAACATTACTTTTCTCCCGCATAAAGATATAAAAATTAATGAAGTGCTTTTCTATAAATAAAAAAAAACTAAAACATTTTTGGAAAATAATAAACGCCTCTTTGAAGGGTCAAGTATGATTATTTCCGACATCCTAACTTCTAAGATGGGGCAAATTTCGATTATTAAATTTAAAGAACAATCAATTCTCACCATGATTTTTTTTTATTTCACTAAGATCGGTTCCGTAATAATGAGTTTATAAATAAAAGAATGCAGACAGGAATAGCAATGCAATCGTATAATCTGTAAAACAATGGCTGAAACAAAAATAGATTTTTTGAGAACCACCAAACCGAATTTACTAATTTATACCTAAGTAGTACTTTTCTATAAATTAAAAAAAAACTAAAACATTTTCAGAAAATAAGACTAAACACGCCATTTTGAAGAATCAATTATGATTCTGTCCACCATCTTAAATTTTAAGATGTTAATAAATTTTGATCATGATCTTTAAAAAGCAATCAATTCTCACTAGGATATTTTTATTTCATCAAAATCGGTTTAGTAGTAATGAATTTATAAGGAAATAAATGCAGACATGATTGGCAAGGGAATCGTATAATATTCAAAACATTGGTTAAAACAAAAACATATTTTTTTAGAACCACTAAACCGATTTTGTTGACTCATACCTTGCTGTGCTTGGCAAGAATGTTGATTTTTTATTGATTTAAAAAACTTCTTAAAACGTGTTTGCAACACAATAATAAATGAGCATCTTTGAAGGGTACAATTTTATTTCGTCCGCCATCTTGGATTTTGAAATGAGGGACAAAAAAATTTATTTGTTCAAAACTCTGATTAATGCTATGCCAAGTACAGTTTTTTCCAATAAAATCGATGGTATAGTTCAAAAGTTATAATAATAAAAAAATGGTCCGGTTTTTTTTGGCCCACCCGGTATACTATGAAAACTACATAGGAAACGGATGTACACTAGGGGTGATTAGCTACCCACAGTAGGTGTACAGAAATTGTCTACCGGACTCCACAGGACACTATAGAGTTTTTGAGATATTAACATTTTTTATACCTGCATTAAGATATAGGTACTTTTTTATCTAGCCACATTATCTATTTAAAACCAATTATAATATACAACTGTGCTTTTACTTACCGTCTATAATTTAAATACACAGCCAAAATTTAAAAAATTTAACTTTTAACGAAATTTTCGTTCACTTCACAAATGCTTGTTTATAGAAAAAGATCAAATAAACAAAATAGCAAAATGTAAATAGATACGGAACTGTCTTTTAGACATATACCACCTTGGATTAATCCCATACTACACTGGCCGCGCGCATGCTATCAAGATGATTAAATCGCTGGATAAGTTAAACTTTATGAAACGAATATTCACAAGGTATCTCTTTTAGCGCATTGAAACTGTATATTAAATTGTCTTTTTTATGAAATTATTCAAGAAAAACGATTGACTCCTAACCAAAGCAAGCAATTTTTTGATCTTTACCTTGCTATGCTATGGTCTGAAAAAAGTTATCTCAAAGATAATGGTATAGCCTATCGATTTCAGACAAAATAATGTCAAAATCAAAACTTTGACAAATTTACCAAAGTGGTGATTTTTTCAAAACTTGAATTTTTGGATCCTGTCCAGAAATTTCTGAGGCAGATTTTATCTGACATACTTTCATTTCTTCCTTTTAAGCCTGGCTCTATCTCACTTTTTAAAACATTAAAAAATATTGCAGGAAAAACCTGTAGCAGAATCACATAAACCAAGCTGTCGCGTTTTTTGCAAAATTAAAAGATTTTGGACTGCTTAAACAAAACAATTTTTTAAAACTTTATTTGACCAAAACTGTTTTTACCGGTTCTGATAAGTAGTTTATACGGCCCCTTTGAAACAGCCCCACTCCTGCCACCCTAAGCCCCGCCCACTTTCCCCCCTCCCTCCCCAGGGGGCGTGGCCACGCCCACTTCCCCTCCCCTCCCCCTCTCACCCCCGGAGGCGTGGTCTTCCCCTCCCCTCCCCCCGAAGGGGGTAAAAAAAGATGGCGGCCAGCCAATGATAGGCGAAGTGGGGGACCCTTATTTTAAGGGTCGACCAATAGGAAGCGACTTCTCCGAAGGGGGGAGGAGCCAAAATGGCGGCAGCAGGAAAAAAAAGATGGCGGCCAGCCAATCAGAAGAGAGCTTGCCTCTCATTGACTGGCCAATGATAGGCGAAGTGGGGGACCCTTATTTTAAGGGTCGACCAATAGGAAGCGACTTCCCCCGAAGGGGGGAGGAGCCAAAATGGCGGCAGCAGGAAAAAAAAGATGGCGGCCAGCCAATCAGAAGAGAGCTTGTCTCTCATTGGTTGGCCTTTTGAAAGTCGAAGTGCGTAACACCGTGCATGAAGGCGTAGCAATAATAAAAGATGGTCATAGATTTCCCCCCTTTGAGTATTAACTTTCCCCCCTTTGAGTACGTACCAGTGCAAGACTGGCACCCTATTTTCTCTCTCTCTCTAGCACACTAGAATTATCTCTCTCGTTCTAACGCATCCTATTTTCTCTCTCTCTCTCTCTAGCACACTAGAATTATCTCTCTCGTTCTAACGCGTCCTATTTTCTCTCTCTCTCTCTCTAGCACATTAGAATTATACGTACTTAACTATTTTAATAAACTAGAAATATAAATAAAACACATTATAAAAAGTTAACTTGTTTATTTAAAAAACATATTTATGTACTTCTAAAAATAATAATACATGTTATTACAATGTATTCCAAAGTTTTACATCGCCTTCGAGTGGATTGGGCATATACTCATTGGGTGCGGGTGTCGTCTGTGGCGATGACATATCCTGAAATCAAAAGAAAAACCATTGTTAACCATTTTTTTTATTAAACCATTTAGTTATTTTTTATTTTAATAAAAAAGAAATAATTATATTTTTGGTATCTATATCTTTTAGTCCCACACCAAAAATTTTGAGAAAATATACAGTGTACACATTCGAATTTTTCTAGAGAAATATTATGTGTATAGATTTGTATAGTTTACCTGTTCAGAGGCTACCACCATGTAGAACGGAGGCGAAACTACCTCCGGTTGAACCAGAGGGGTGTTAGAAGTTCCAGCCTGTCCCATTAGGTTCGCCTCATACAGGCTGCCGTCTGAATTGAGGGGCACGGTTGCAAAATGATAGCCGAGCTGAGCATTATTATGGCTCTCCTGAAAATAAAATAAAATATAAATATTTTGCTAAATTGTTCTCTATTTTTTACACTGCTAAATATACATCACTAGCTGCAACAATATGTTACAGGTTCCAATATGTTGCTACTACTATATAAATGTAATCTTGGACGTTTGTGTTTACACCAAACAAAAATCGACGTTTTGATGTGATAGACAAAGTGGCGCGCTGCAGCCTTACGATTAGTTGTTAAATAGGCACTGTAGACTTACTATAATGGTTAGATTAAATTAATGTAAAAACTCATAGTATATAAGTTTAATAGTATATTAAAAAAAATAGAAATAACTTACGTAAATACATCCTGCACTCTTTCCAGCCCCTCCGAAGGCCGCAGACGACACCCGCACTGGCAAATGTATTCTTGTTGTGCAGCGCACATACCGCAGCATGTGTGCTGCCAAATACACTCCATGGGGATGGACGAGATTATACTCGACAAACAGTGCATGCAGGTGATTGCAGCCATCATAGCTTCACTGGAATAAAAAACATAAAAAATATAAATATTAGAAAGTAAAAACATAACTAGTCCTATCCTAACATAAAATTCATACACCCTCTATTGTCAGGAGCTATCTCTATATACCTATTGTTAATAAGTAACTGTTCTATATCTTGCAAAGAGGTATCTTCCTAACTAGTTAGTACACTTTCAATTAAGCACCATGTTATATCAGCTTTGAAAGCAGTTTTTTGTAAATGTCTCAGAAACGAAAGCTCCTATCAAGTTTTTGCTTATAACACAAACTATTAAGAAAAATAAGTTCTACTAGGTATATTCCTAAGGTCGTATATAGATGCGCTGTTCCGTTATAAAGTATCTCAAAATTTCAATAAAATCGGCTTAATGGTTTACAGACTCATACACACACACACACACACACACACACACACACACACACACCTAATTAAAATTATTTCAGAGAAAATAATTAAGTACTGAGTAGTAAAAATAAAAACAAAAATACTTACAATATTGCCTGCATGTAGTACATTTTTCAGTAATAATTTAAAATTCTTGCAATGTCTCTTAACTTAACTCTTCTATACTCTAATTAACTAATCACAAGTCTTTTCTCTTATTTCTACTACACTCTAATTAACTAATCACAAGTCTTTTCTCTTATTTCTACTACACTCGAATAAACAATTGACAAGTAGTTAGAAACACTGAAACTAGGTAACTAAAAAATAAAAAACTGCTAAGCTGCCAAGTTCTTCTCATTTCCACTTTTCTAAAAAAGGCGGGGACAAAAAGACGTTCGAGGCAAAAAGATTACCCCTCCTAGGCTGCCTTTTTCTTTTTTATCTTTTTTTAATTTTAAGGGTGAACGGTTATTAGGAAAAATTCTGTTTCAAAAATAAAATTTTAGAGTATAATAATTTAGTTAAAAACCCATAAAATACCCAAACCCATTAATTAAAAAGATAACTGATCTCTTGAAACGACCCAAAATGGGCAGACATAATAATCATAAGACAGCATCCAAAAAAATCAGACCAAGATAAAAATCCGTCTTAAAATAATTGCCTAATAACTTGTGGATTTAATAGGGGTACACCACCCACTGTGCTTGACTTTATCTTAATTTGCTATTTCTTTTCACGCATCTGCGTAACATCGTATCTGATAACAAACGAAAAAGGTTGAGGATATTAAAATAATGACAAAAAAATTTGATAACTAAGGGTTACCAAAGATACCAACTGTACAATCTAGATAAAAACCACCCTCGTGAAATTAGAGAAGGCTTGCAGGTGTGCACCATTTCTTGGAAAGGTTTTTCTAGATATCTCCCTTTGCTATCTACTTGACAAAAAAATCCAATAAATCTAGTGCTTGATAAGAATCCTTCCTTCACGTCGTGACTTGTTAACTAAAAAAATAAGCTAATTAAAAAACCATACAAGTATGGTAAGTAACCCTTTTGACTATCTGCTTTAAAAATAGGATGACACAAATTAGCTTTCTATTGATGGAATCGTTTTTTCAAGGCGGATTTTTCTAACCAATGAAAAAAAATCTAGTTTTTTCTTACTTGTAGAGCTGCGGAGAATTTTTAAGCATGCGCAATTAGCCTCAAAAAGTTGCTATAAAAACACCAAACACCTTGCTTTGAATATTACTTTGACTAGTTTAGTCAGAACTGTATTTTATTACACAGTAGTTTACAACTATAAAAAAATAAGTGTTCATTAAAAGACCAAACTTAGAATAAAATTAGTGCTTTTGTAGCTGATGAATTTAGTGTTTTTACGCATGTTTTGCTGAATATTGATAAACATTACTGAAACATTTATCAAATATTTTTTTAAAAAATCTAGGTTTTAATCAACACAAACTTTTATAGACTTTAAAAAGGACATAGTTTCTGTCTGCAGTTTTAGTGCTATTATAGGGGTTTCTTTTACATTATAATATGTGTTTAAAAAATGTATGTTTATTTTTATTTTTGTGTAAAGTTTTATTTTGGTAAGATTTTGTTTTTATATTAATTTTCATCGTTTAGTCAATACCACTTTCGCCATCTATTAGCTATCTTTTTTAGACATATAACATTCCAAAAATACTACACATCGATATAAGCCGGTTTTTAACTGTCCTACCCCAATCAATAAGGGTTTCTATAGGGTCATTCTGTTATTGATACGTTCCAAAAGCTCTACTTAAATATCGATTTAAACGAATACCGTTTCACATGCGCTGCTTCGACTAAATAACCCCAGTGAGTGTGGTTTTACAAGCGTGCGAGAGAGTGCGCCGCATGTCTTAATATCAAACCTCGTTGTTGCTCTAAAATACGTCGGTAATCGTGTGGGCGCAAGTTCTTAGATTGCTAATTGGTTAGAGAGTGTACTTTGATATTGGCTCTGTCAGAATTTTGGTGCATCGCAAATTGATTTCATACTTAGCTATAAATAAAAACAATTGGTAATTTAGTCAACTATTTATTTTTGTATTGCATTACATTTGTTCAGTTATTTTTTTTAAATAAATTCTTATCATTAAGACAAATAAGACGTAGCCTTTTTTCCAGTTTTCTTAAGTCTTCATAACTTCGCACCCAGTTTTTAAGCTTCGTTAGTTTGTTAATGTGACTTTCTATCATTGATTTTTTCTGGTTAGACATATTGATTTGTTGAATATCAGTTATTAAATAAGTGTGATTTTTGAAATTTTGAGGAAGTATATAGTTTAGACCCCCTCCTTTTTTCAGTTTAGTATAAAATGGAAAAGTTTACAATAGTTAGGGAGTCAGCACGAAATGTAAGAAGATTTAATTTACAAGGCAACTCAATAGAATTTAAAATAAATACTTGCCCAGTGGAAGAAAATCCTGTTAGTTGGATTAGAGAGGTGCTAAATCAAATTTTGACAAGAGGTCTTAACAATGTTAGCCCTACAGATATGATAGGAATTTCATTTGAAAGCACAGAATTTAGATCGGGTACGGGTTATTTATCTTTTCGAAGAGCTGACAGTGTTACTTTAGATGACGTGTGGGAAATTATTTCCAAGATTTATCAGTCCAATCAAGGTGCACTGGATACAGATACTTTTAGATTAAATATGATGATAGTGAATATGCCTGTAGGTGCGAAAAATGATAGAAAATATAAGGATTTTAACGAGGCTTGTAGTAAGAAAAAAGGAATTTTAGTAGTTAAAAATAACGATTCCTTATGCTTGCCTAGGGCTATAGTTTTGGCTATTGCGAGGATAGATGGGGACCCAAACTTTAAAAAATTTTTACGGGACACTCAAAAGATGCAGTTGACTTTGGCAAAAAAATTGATGGAGGACGCTGGCGTAGAGATACCGGACATCGGTGCTGGAATCCCTGAACTGCGATCTTTTCAAGATTTTTTAAAAGGACAATACAAGATTATTGTATATGAGTATACTTTACATATGCGAGGCCAAAATGTAATTTTTGAGGGACCCGATGCTCCCAAAGCAATCAATTTAATTCACCAAACAAATCATTTCAACGTTTTGACATCTCTCACCGCCGCTTTTGGTTATTCTTATTACTGTAAATATTGTCAGAGGGGTTATAATGATAAAGAAATGCATAGTTGTGCAAAGCAGTGCCCCCACTGTTTAAAATATCCTGCTTGTCCTGAAGAAATAAAAAAAAGATGCAATATATGTTTAAGATATTTCCTGGGTGAAAGCTGCTATAACAATCATTTAGAAAAAATCCCCAATGAGGAGTATACTGCGTGTCAAAAAAAAAAGTTTTGTAAACAATGCTTTGGAATGATAACTATAAGCAAAAAAAATAAAATACATAAGTGTGAAGTTAGATTTTGCCCAACGTGCCGAAAAGAACATAAATATAATGAATTCTGTTATATACAACCGTATAAAAAGCCTCGAAAAGACGAAAATAATGCCTTTGTATTTTTTGATCTAGAAACTAGACAAGAAGAGCGCATTGATGAGCGTACCTTAAGGCATACTCCCAATTTGTGCGTTTTTTTTCAATACTGCACCTTATGTATGAAAGATGAAAGAGATTTATGCGAAAAGTGTGTAAAAAGGGTTCAAGTTTTAGAATCAGAAAAATGTATTGAGGGATTTTCATCTTATCTCCTGGATCTCCGAAAAACCTTTAAAAATGTTATTGTTATTGCTTTAAACGGGGGCAAATTTGACACTCATTTTGTCTTAAACTATTTTTTAACAGAAATGCCCGAATACAAACCGGACCTAATTATGGTCGGAACAAAAATTATCAGTATGGCAATTGAAAACATAAAATTTTTGGATTCATATCAATATTTTCCAATGGCTCTATCAAAATTACCTAAAGCTTTCGGACTCGGAAACGAAATATCTAAAGGAACTTTTCCCCATCTTTTTAACCTAAAAGAAAATGAAAACTACGTCGGACCTATTCCAGACATTCGATATTACTCGCCAGATACATTAAAAGAAGACGATCGACAAAAACTAATTAAATGGCACGCAGAACAAGTTAAAAAAAATGTTATATTCGATTTTAAAAAAGAAATCAGGGAATACTGCATTCAAGATGTTAAAATATTAGCGTTAGCGTCGCTTAAATTTCGAGAAAACATTCTTTCGCTTACTGGAGTAGATCCGTTTTTAGAAGCCTTCACTATAGCAAGTACAACATTCTGCATTTTTTATCTCCAAACCTGGAGAGTGGGAGCCTCCATTGGGAAATTTTTTAGGAGATTTTACAGACGAGTTGTTAGAGTTTGGGAAGGGTACTTATATTGATGAGATTGTTCTAGCTGGGGCCAAAAATTATGCCTTTTCTACTTTTACCCCCTCTACAAACCAAAGAAATGTTGTATGTAAAGTTAAAGGTTTTAGCCTTAATTATAATGCCAGTCAAATAATTAATTTTGAATCCATCAAAAATATGGTACTTAACAATATAGAGGACCCCTTAATTGTAAATTTTTCATCGATCGGAAGAACCAAATTATCAGATGTTATTACAAAACAAGAATCGAAAAAATATAGACCCCTTTCCCTTAAACGCAAGTTTTATGAAGACTTTACTTCTTTGCCCTACGGTTATATTAAAAAGAAAAGACAATATAAAAACAAGATTAAAACCATTTTAGCTAAGCATTAGTATATTAGTATTTGATGTAGCTTTACCAAAAACTATACTTTAAATTGTATAAAACACAAAGCATGTATACAGTTCAGAATATCACCATTAAAAAAAAGTCAAGAGGAAAACAGGTAAGCGTGATAAAGTGGATTAAATAACGTAAAACAATAATAACTTAATCACCCATTTTTGAGCGCCTATCTTTTTTCTTTTTCAGCTTACTTGGTATAATTTCAATTTTTGTATTTAATATTGCTTTAAAGATAGTAGATTATTCCACTACTACACTCAATGTACTATATAGATATTGTAAAAAGTATTGCGTTTCGAATTGCTTCTTTTCCTATTAGATTTAAAATGGTCTGTTGTAGCACATATTTTTAAGGCCTCCACGGCGTCAGTTAATGAAAAAAAGCAAGTCGTAACGTGTTGCTTCCGAATAAATTTTTGGATGTGTTTATCTTTCTTATTTGTCTAGGAGGGGTTAGAGGTATAAAGGGATAGTATCTTCTTAACTTTAGAATCAGTTCTGTTACGAGTCAGTCACCGTTAGCAAAAATGTCGGACTATATTTCTGATAGTGTTTATTTTTCATCAAGTTTAACCGATAGTGAATCTTCGTGCGATGAAAAATTTTGTGTTAAGTGTATGGGCGGTATTGACTGTTGTGTAAATCGCTTTTATTTATCCATTTTTGTTCCTAAAGAAATGATTAAATTTGAAAACCTAAGTATTAAATGGGGTAAAAGCAACGGTGATATGCTTATTATCTTAGACTTATTTAAGGCACCAATTAGATCTGTGATATTTTTTTCACCAATAAATTTTACAGAATTTATTAACATTTTAAAAGAAATCAAAATCGAAGAAGAAGTCAGAGGTAAATACGAAGTTAATATCGACAAGACTTTACCGAATATTTTATTTGGTAATATTAAAGTTGAATGTACTCCAGCAGAAACTGGTATTTATAGCGTGGATCTTCGACAACCTTTCCCCTGTTTTTTATTTGAAGAAGAATTAGAGCCTCTTTTTGAAAAATTAATCCAAATTGAAAGAATTCATCAAAAGTTTAATGCATAGATTAGAATTCTGTACCATAAAGCAGTAATCTTCAACATAAAAATACTAAGTAAATGAAAGAAAAAAGCAACAGGTCTTAACGTGAAAGCTATTACCATAATTTGAACACCTGCATAAAAGCCCAGTTAAGTAATCAGACAAGAATCAACAAGTCTTGAATCCAAGACATGAAGTGGTGGGGCCCTATTTAACTTCGGTGATTGAGTCGTTTCGCTGTTAGTTCTCTGGTGAGCGTCGAGTAGTTTCAAAACTAAAAAAGTAAGATGTCCGATTCACCAAGTGGCTTGTTTCCGCGTTTTGACTATAGTTTTTGGGACTTAATTAAGAAAGAAAATAAATATATATACGAATCAGTGATAGTGCTATCTAACATTCAACTACAAATCAAAACAGGAATAAGCCCCGCTCGAGGATTTGATCCAGTTGTTAAATTCACATACTTAGGAGCAGTGGAAGCCAGTGTTAGTTTCGATCAACTTGATTGGCTTGACTTTTATTCCAATTTGGAGTCAAGTGACCTGAACGACAACCGAAGTATTTACTTATCAAACATTACCATGGTTCCGATGATGGTAGATGGCGAGAAATTAATAAAAGTGGAGACCCCCGAAGGAACAGTTTTTTTGTGTAGTGACTGGATAAAAAGCATTGACTCTTTAAACCATGTAATTTCAACAAGATTAAAATTACTACAAGGTTTAAAATTTAATTTTTTTTATTTTAATCTTATTTCCTATGTTGTAAAATGTAGAGTACCAGAAACTGTAGTTATTAACTTTTTAACCGAACTATGTAATTTGCATCCTTCTCAAGAATCTTAATGCATGTTGGAGTATTTATATTTCGGAAAAGATCAAATAATTAAGGATGTTATTGAATATTTTAATTTCACCAATTAAACATAATGTATGTAAAAAAAAATATTTTAGTCTTATGTTATGCTGTATTCTATTAGTTTTTAAAATATACTTAATTATATAGGTATATAAGATTATAAGCTGTATTGTCGATTTTTTTTTATAAAAATTCTACTCTATTAGATGATATTAATAAATAAAAAACACTGTATTTAATAAAATTGATGTTTTATTTAAATAAAAGCTAGCAAAATTTAACACTGCTAATTTAACATAAATAAAGTTTACAACCTAAACTTATTCTAATAAACTTAATATATTCTACTTATTTTATTAATTCATTGGAGTTGATCCAACTATTGTGTTTACTTGAAAAACCAAGCCATTTAACAAAAAGTTGATTTTTGCTTCCTTTTTTTCTTGTTTTTATTACCTTTTCTATAGGGTAAATATTTTTCGACTTTGCTTTCTGAAGTTCATGTGTATAAAATGCTCCTTTTAGGTCATGTCCATTTAGGTCTTGTAAAAGGTATGTGGTTGGGAATGTAGGATTTACCTTAATTACCTTGAAAACTTCAGAAGACCAATTAATTAAATAACTTTTGTCAAACACGCCTTTGTATAAGCTTATTCTAACCGAATTGCCAATGGCAAATTTAGGTTTTTTAGTTTTTAATTTGGGAACCAAAAGCATAGAAAGTTTGGTATTTCTTGTTACATCAACAGGTCTCATTTTGATAGTGCTGTGTTTGGTAAAATTGTATGATTTTGTAATTTTTTGTAATAAATCTATCCAATTATGGGTCCCCATTAGCGCCATTTCTTTGAAAAGTTTTCCTTTAAGAGTTCGTATAACTCTCTCGGCAATCGCCGCTTTCTTAGTTGAGTAGGTCTGGTAAAAGTTAATATGTAATTTTTTCATTTCCTTTTGAAATTTTTTGTTAACAAATTCACCTCCAGAATCCGATTGTAAATTTTTACATGTGTACTGAGCCTCATTAAAAATAGACTTTATAGCTAAGAGTACTACATCAGCTGTTTTAGATTTAATAGGTCTAGTCCAAAGAAACTTTGAATAGCAGTCTATGCATACCAAAATATATTTAAGCCCGTTGTTTTCATCAGCAAGGTTTTGAAGATCAGCTAAATCTATCTGCCAGAGATCGCCATATCCTAGTATTTTAGTCCTCCTTCTTAAAAAATTTTTCCTTGCTGGTTTAAAGAGCTCGTTAATTATTTGTTGTTTTTTAGTCATTTGTATGGCTAGACTGTTTCACCCTTGACAATTTCACATGTACTGAACTTTTTTTATATGTGACAAGCTATAAACCGATTTCTGCTAATTTACACCAAATAGAACATATCTCTTACGCCTAAGTCACGGAAGATTTAAAATAACAATACTTTCTATACGATCAATTTTAGTCGCGAGAATATTAATTTGTTTAATTCTGTTGTTCTGTATTTCAGTCATTTCATCTAATTCCTTGCTAAGCTTAGATTCTAATGTATTTCTTAAGTCATTATTTAACTTTAACATGAGAATTTGTGTTTCTTCCACTAACTTTGACATGAGAATTTGTGTTTCTTCCACTAACTTTCCAAGGCGTCTTTCTAGGAAATCATAATTTACAGAATCTTTGTATCCAATAGGATCTGCTAAGTTGCAAATACGACGGCCACCGATATCATAATTACCATCCGTAGTTAATTTGAACCCTTTCCCCGGTGGACCTCTTTTTCCTTCACCTTTAGGTTCCACAGATTTTCTCCCAAATTTATCTATAGACCTTTGCATGTCAACGGTTTAGAATCAACTGTCACTTATTTTTAGAAAATACATCTGTAATATACCCAATGTTTAATAAATTATATTACTTTCCCTTAACTCTTCTAATATACTAGAGATCTCGTTTTGATTTTTTAAACTTGAGTTTCCAGCGTTTGATGATGCCACTAATAGTTTCAATCTCTCTACAAGTTCTTTAGGAGTGTTCCAATAAACATATTCTATTTTATTCTTCGAATCATGATTTTTAAATTTCTGATTAATGTTAACTCCTGAACCTTTCTTAAATTGCAAGGGGCTGCCAGATGTCATCAACGGTACTATAATTTCTTTAAACTTTCGGTTATTATATCTAAATAAGCCGTTTCGTTTAACATATCCTCTATAGGCTGCATTACTTAAATTTAATATATGTTTGTACACGTTTAAACTGTCATCGCTTACATAGTTATTTTCAGGGTTTAAAAATGATGGATATTTTAAAAACATTAAATTATACAAATCTAGGCTACCTATTGATTCAAATATTTTTTTACCATTTCGGTAAAAAGCAGCATTACCTTTGGGAAATTTAACTTCGCAATTACCAAAATATAAACGATTTCGATTGTCAGAGTTTACTCTTACTCCACATACGGTATCGTACTTTTTCTCATCCCTGTGGTTTTTGACATCTTCAATAAATTTTTCTAAGACACTTTGAAAACTTTCTTCTTTTACTGAACTTTTACGTGAAACTGTTGGTGTACTATTAGCTATTGGAGAAATATCTGAATGTGAAAAACTTTGATAATGGGAAGCATCGTATTGTTTAGGTAAATCATTTTCCCCATACTGTAATAAATCTTGCCCTGACTTTTTGATTGTTTGATTACTTTCATTTAAATAATCATCAAACGGTTGATTGTTCGTCTTACTAGAAGTAATGCTGGAAACAATATTAGAGTCCTTCGATGCTTTAAGATTTTTTAGCTGCGATGTGACCGGTTCAAAAAGATCTTCCAAATCCTGTTTACTTTCTAGATCTTTATGTTTCAAATCTTTAAATTTTTTTCTAACTGCGTTGGTAACCTCCAAAAGTTTTCTTTTTAAATTTAAATCTATATTATTCTGCATTGCAAATTAGATGTTGACTTTTCTATGCCTTAAAGACTAATGACCTAAATATTTTATTCAAGCAGTATAAATTGATCAAAACCTTTTCGAAACCTACCAGCATTTATATCTCTGGTTTTGTCAATAACAAAAAAACCGTATTTTTCCTCCCAGCAGTAGGATGCCATTTCTAAAAATTTAGGGTACGAAATATCGCCTGCCACATGGTCTGAAAAAACATGTTTAAGATTGGTTTCATCTTGCTTAAAAAGGACCACAAACGAAGCATTGTCTCTTAGCCCCTGTTTCAGAGCCTTTGAATATGATTGTATCAGTAAAAATGAATCCATTTCTTTATGCCTTCCCATTGAAAAGTAGTTTCTTATTGGTATTTGTGATTCTGTCATAATATCATCAAAAATAATTACAGATCTATTTTTTGCTTCAGAAGGGTGCATTATTTCGTCTGGATTTTCAAACTCGTGGTATTCTAATCCTTCTATTGGTTGCAAAATTTGTTTAAGGTACTGATACTTTGGTTGATATAAAGACTTTGAAAAAATATACACATTTTCAAATCTAAGTCCTTCAGGATGAGTCAGCATTGATAATAAAACGTTCGTTTTTCCTGATCCACTCCCTCCCGCAAATATTGCACGTATATCATTAGGAAATAAATTACCATGCCTTCTTTGCTGTGACTTTAGTCCATCTCCAACGGCTTCATCAAAGTTTGTTACACTAAATGTGTTTTTTAGCTGCTTAATCTTCATTTCGCAAAAATAATCTATATAACAGTCAAATACAAGTAACTAATATTAGTTCTATGAAGACCCTCAAAAGAAACAGACCTTTGCGAAGTGGTCGGTGGAAAAAGACTGGCAGTGGGTTAGTAAACAGCTTAATTAATAAACTACCGTTTGAACTTCACTTGCCTGGTCATAACTTCACCGGTCCAGGAACAAAATTACAAAAGAGATTAGCTAGAGGAGACATACCTAAAAATCACCTTGATAGCCTTGCACGAGAACACGATATTGCATACTCCAATACAAATAATATAGATAAAAGGCACCTTGCAGATAAAGTGCTTTTGGAGAACGCTTGGGAAATTGTAAAATCACCTAATTCTAGTTTGAAAGAAAAATCAGAGGCTTGGTTAGTGTCAACGATTATGAAAGCAAAAAGAAAGCTGGGGATGGGTCTTAGTGACCAAAAAAAATATGGATTAAGGCTTAATAAAATCATATCACGAAAGGGTAAAAATAAAAAAAGTAAAATCAACTTAAGATTAAAAAAAGTTTCTTTCGGGTCAGGACTTGTTAAAAAAGTACGAGATGGCATAAAGAAGTCAAATAAAAATAATTTATTACAATTAACTAAAGCTGCATTAAAAGTTGCAAAAAAAACTGTTAACAAATCTGGTGGTAAAAAAAATATTTTAAAACCTAGAATTATACCAATACCCAAGACTGGTGGTTTTATTGGCATATTACCTATTTTGGCCAGCTTGGGGGCTATCGGGTCATTAGCCTCAGGCGCCGCCACTGTCGCCAGAACAGTTAATGCTATAAAAAAGGCTAAAGAGTCACTTTCAGAAAATAAAAGGCATAATAGCGCTATGGAAGAAATACAAATAAATAAGAACGGTAGTGGATTATATCTGAAACCCTATAAATCAGGCCTAGGACTATACCTTAAAAATTCTCATTCAAAAAACTTTTAAGTTCCCTTCCTGACAGGCCACTAACAAACTTTGATCTTATAACTTGTGCAAAAAAATTAAATATATCAAATTTTAGAGGTGTTTTTATGAAAGACGCATTACCAAAAAAGGGTCCAAGAAATAACGAATGCGCAATAGTAAATTTAGATGAAACGTCAGGAATGGGCACGCACTGGGTTGCATATAAAAAGAAATATTCTACTACCTGGTATTTTGATAGTTATGGTAATTTACCACCACCTGAAGAAATTGTGAAATACCTAAAGACAGGTTCTAACAAGTCTAAAAAAGTTCTATATAACTACTTTCGTGAGCAAGATTTTGGTTCAGTTCGTTGTGGGCATTTATGTCTGAAGTTTCTTTTGTTATCTTAAAAAGTGACTATGAATATTGAAGAAATGAAACGCGAAGATCTTAAGCTTTATGCGGGGTCGTTAAAAGCTCTATGTATTAAAAAGAGTTTACTGAACTTGAGCGTCGAAGAATTGAAATATGTTCCAAAAGAAGTAATACTGGCAATGGCATCACACGAGATTAAACATGTTTATAGCAATTTGCCTATGTATTTGCAGAATGATGATGACATAAAATCTCATCTACTGTGTTATGAACACTGGCCTAATGAAGAAGATAGCGATGTTGACACCTGCAGTATCCCCCCAAGAAGATTGTACTGCTGTGGCTGTTCACTAAAAGCGAAAACTTCTGTGTATAACATAACTGAAGAATCTCGTGACGTTTGTGGTATCTTTTAAGTTATTTTTTGCAATAGTTTATATTTTTTATAATAAGTTATCTTTTATGTATTATTCAATTTTGTGATTATATAAATAAAAAATTATAAAGCATTGTGACAGTATGTCTTTTACATTCACCCTGTCAGGTTGTACCAGTGTGCTAGCTGCAAACTTTTTTCCACCCATAGAATTGCAGCGAGAGTGTTCTTACGGATTAGGGTTACTGGGTTTTTATTCGTACAATTCAATACATAATATTCACAGAGAAAATAATACAATTGGCTTTAGAGAGAATAAGCAATCAAAAATAATATTAGTACGTATTCCATCTGGAGCATACGAGATATCTGATATTAATAAAGCAATTTTAGACGGTTTGTCTTTTGAATTACAAAAAAAGTCTGTAAAATCTGGAACTTTTAGTTTAGCAGCAAATAATAATACATTAAAGTGTGAAATAAAAAGTGATCTGTTTATAGATTTTACAGTTAAAAACTCTTTAAGCTCTGTATTGGGCTTTAGTGAGGAAATTTTAACTCCGGATAAGGTTCACGTTTCAACTCAGGCTGTAAACATAACTGCAACTAGATTAATAAAATTAAGCTGTAATTTAATAGGAGGCTCATATAACAACGAAAAAGAATCTCATACATTATTTGAGTTTGACATAGACGTTGAACCAGGATATAAATTAACTAAAGAACCATCGAATATTATTTATCTTCCTGTAAAGCCTATCTCTAGAAAATATATTGATAACATAACCATTCAGGTATTAAACGATAACGAAAATCTAATTGATTTTCAGGGAGAAAAAATAATTATTAAGCTTGAACTTCGAAAACTACAATAATATGGGATTTTGTTATCTAAGTCATGCTACGACATGCCCCAAAATTGATAATTATCAATATAAACAGAATAAAATATCTAGCAATAACAGTTTGACTTTGTCGTCCAAAGTATCAACACCATACGGGCTCTCAAAATCCGACCTGGACTTCTTAGTTTCTCTTGGTCTTAAACTAAAAATTTAATATGGAATTATCGACAATGAAACTTAATATTTTTGACAACCCTATCTTTGACAATTCACTAGTTAGTACACATCTTTATACTTACAAACCTTACGGATCTCCGACTTTTGAAAATTCTGATATAGTTCAAATATTCATAAATCATTCGGATTTATTACTTGATATTGCAGACTCCTTTATTTATGTTGAAGGAACATTTACACCTGGTATTACGGATGCTGATGCCTACCTATCAAATAACTGTCTACTTTTTCTCTTTGATGAAATTAGACTTTGTCTAGGAGGGGAAACAATTCAAACAATAAGAAAACCAGGTATTGCTACAGCATTAAAAAATCTTGTCTCCTTTGGGAAAGTAGACCTTTCCCGATTAGAAAGCTCTGGTTGGAACCAGTCTTCCAAAGCGGGTCCTATCTATCACAAATTATCTAACACGTTTTGTGGTAGAATACCATTAAAACAGATATTTGGCTTTGCAGAGGATTATAATAAAGGGGTAGTTAATTTGAAAGCAGAATTAAATTTTACCATAGCCCGAACTTTCAAAAACGCATATGTCGGTAAAGCTGAAGCCAGCGTAAATATTAATAAACTTGAATGGAAAATAAAGCATCTTATTCCTGAAGATAGACAAAAACTGGCACTATATAGTCAAATTAAACGGAGAGGCACAGGGTCGGATATTAAGGCTGCATATAGATCCTGGGATCTTTACGAACTTCCATCCTTAAGAAAAACTTCTAATGATGTATGGGCCCTAAAAACGTCCACAAGTTTGGAGAAACCTCGATATATAATTATTGGATTTCAATCAAACGACAGTCTTGATTCTGTAACAAAGTCGGCCACAGAGTTTATTAATGCTAATATTCGGGATATTCGTCTATATCTCAATTCAGATGTCTATCCCCTCGAACGCTGGAACTTGGATTTTGAAAAATCTCTTATTAATATTGCGTACTATTATTATGAAAACTTTCAAGAGGGATATTATTCACGAAAAAATTATGATGTGATGATGGGGATAAAGGAATACACAAAAAACCCCATATTTGTGATTGATTGTGCAAGTCAATCGGAACCCATTAAAGCAGGGACTGTGGACATTAAAATTGAATTTGAAAGCAAGACGTCATTCCCAGACAATACCAGAGCATACGCATTAATACTTCATGACTCATTCTTAACTTACAATCCACTCGAAGGCGATGTAAAACTTTGGAATACATTGTAATAACATGTATTATTATTTTTAGAAGTACATAAATATGTTTTTTAAATAAACAAGTTAACTTTTTATAATGTGTTTTATTTATATTTCTAGTTTATTAAAATAGTTAAGTACGTATAATTCTAATGTGCTAGAGAGAGAGAGAGAGAAAATAGGACGCGTTAGAACGAGAGAGATAATTCTAGTGTGCTAGAGAGAGAGAGAGAGAAAATAGGATGCGTTAGAACGAGAGAGATAATTCTAGTGTGCTAGAGAGAGAGAGAAAATAGGGTGCCAGTCTTGCACTGGTACGTACTCAAAGGGGGGAAAGTTAATACTCAAAGGGGGGAAATCTATGACCATCTTTTATTATTGCTACGCCTTCATGCACGGTGTTACGCACTTCGACTTTCAAAAGGCCAACCAATGAGAGACAAGCTCTCTTCTGATTGGCTGGCCGCCATCTTTTTTTTCCTGCTGCCGCCATTTTGGCTCCTCCCCCCTTCGGGGGAAGTCGCTTCCTATTGGTCGACCCTTAAAATAAGGGTCCCCCACTTCGCCTATCATTGGCCAGTCAATGAGAGGCAAGCTCTCTTCTGATTGGCTGGCCGCCATCTTTTTTTCCTGCTGCCGCCATTTTGGCTCCTCCCCCCTTCGGAGAAGTCGCTTCCTATTGGTCGACCCTTAAAATAAGGGTCCCCCACTTCGCCTATCATTGGCTGGCCGCCATCTTTTTTTACCCCCTTCGGGGGGAGGGGAGGGGAAGACCACGCCTCCGGGGGTGAGAGGGGGAGGGGAGGGGAAGTGGGCGTGGCCACGCCCCCTGGGGAGGGAGGGGGGAAAGTGGGCGGGGCTTAGGGTGGCAGGAGTGGGGCTGTTTCAAAGGGGCCGTATAAACTACTCTGATAGAGAAATAAATACAAAATTGACTACTACTATGTCGGTTTAGAACGTTTTTCTACGTTGTCCGACGCCTATTCTCCACCTCCTTCGATCCTGACAATCATCTTCTGTCAGATTCTTTTGACTCATTGATCTTTGGATTGACTGTTGCCATTCTAGTTTAGGACGTCCTCTTTCTCTGCGCCCTACTGGTTGCTACTCTAGGACCTGTTTTGGTAATCTTTCGTCGTTCATCCGTTGTACATGGCCGTACCATATCAATTGCCTTTTAGTGATGTCATCCGTTATGCTTCCCTCGATTCCCATTCTTTCTTTTATGATCTCATTTCTTATGTGATCTAATCTAGATATTCTCATTGATCTTCTTATTGCATCCATTTCGACACTTTCCATTTTTGTTTTGTATTTTTCTGTTACGCGACAAGTCTCTATTCCCTACAACAGCGTGCTTTTTACCATTGTTTCATATATATTAAATTTTACATTCTTCTCTCTGCTTTATAAAATACTGTTAAGACATCCAATAACCTTTTTTGCTTTTACAATTCTTTTTTCCAATTCTTTACAGTCTGTTCCTGTCTTATCAAATGTGACACCCAAGTATACATACTCATTGCATGGAGATATTGTTTGTCCATTTTCTAGTTCTAACTCACTGGATTCTTTTCTAATACATAAGTTCTGTGTCTTGTCCACGTTCACTGTTAGTCCCCACTTTTGGTATTCTTCCGTTAACTTTCTCATCATATACTCCATGTCTTCTTTTTCATTAGCTACAATTACTTGGTGGTCAGCAAACTGTAGTGTGTATATAGTAAATCGGTCGTTAAGTTGTATTCCCATGCCGTGCACTTTACGTTTCCAGTTTTTTAGAGCCACTGCGATATATATTTTAAAAAGAGTTGGAGAGATACAACATCCCTGTCTTAAGCCTTTTGTTACCAGGAATTCTTTTGAAAGTCGATTTCCAATTTTAATTTTAGATTTTGACCCTTTGTATAGTTTGATATTAGTTTGTTCCAACACCGTCCATAATTTTTCTACTGGAACGGTATCATATGCTTTTTGTAGGTCCACAAAGGTAACATGAGTCTCTATATTTTTGGCGCTTCTTTTCTCAATTACTTGTTTAAGACAAAAAACATTTTCACTACAAAATTTACCTTCTTAAAAAAAAATAATAAATATAATCCAATATATTCAAAAATTTACCACAAACATGGAAAAATCATAGGTTTAAAATAACGGTTTTTTAAACAAAAACGACATGTTTGAAGATAAACGGCTGGGGATTTTTTATTTTGCCTTTAATTTTGGGTCCCCCGAAAACCCTTGTTCTAATATAGACAAGCTTTCAAACGGTATGCATTTTTTTAAAAAATCTATTGGTAAGTGGTAGCAAAAAGCGTTTAAATTTCGCTATTTTTCAGTTTTTATTAAAAGATATTCAAATCGTTTACTGGCCGGTCATTAAACCGCCATTTTCGTAATTTTTTGGGGGATTTTGATAAACATTGGCACGATTGTACATCAACTTGAGCAAAGTAAAAAATAAAAAAAATGAAATATTTATCAATTTCAGACAAAATACTGTCAAAATCAAAAGTTTGACAAATTTACCAAGGTGGTGATTTTCTCAAAACCTGAATTTTTGGATCCTGTCCAGAAATTTCTGAGGCGGATTTTATCTGACATACTTTCGTTTCTTCCTTTTAAGCCTGGCTCTATCTCACTTTTTAAAACATTAGAAAATATTGCAGGACAAACCTGTAGCAGAATCACATATACCAAGCTGTCGCGTTTTTCGCAAAATTTAGAGACTTTGGACTGCTTATACAAATCAATTTTTTAAAACTTTATTTGAACAAAACATAAAAGACTATTTACTGGTTCTAATAGGCAACTAAATCTAAAATTTACTCAAAAAAAAATTTATTGCAAACATGGAAAAATCACTGACTCAAAATAACGGTTTTTTAAGAAAAAACTACGCATTTCGCGATAAACAGCTGGGGATTTTTTATTTTGTCTTTAATTTTGGGTCCCCCGAAAACCTTTATTCTAATATAGACAAGCTTTTAAAAGGTGTGAAAGTTTTTTCAAAATATAAAAATAGGTTTTAGCAAAAAAGCGTTGAAAGTTGGGTATTTTTCAGTTTTATAATAAAATATCCCAATCGTATACTGGTCGGTCACTTAGCAGCCATTTTCGTCAATTTTGATGGGACTTTCATAAAAATTGGCAAGTTTGCACCTTTTCACTTCTTTCAAAATAACTGAAAATCAAAAAGAGTTAAAATATTTTTTATTACGGTTTTAATTAGGTAAGATCTGTCTCTATGTCTTTTATAACTTTTAGAAATATTTTTTATTTTAAGAAAAATAATTTCAAATTAAAAATATTTAAAAAAAAGTAGTGATTTTTTAAAACCTAAATTTTTTAACTCTGTGAAGAAATTTCTAATTAGGATTTTATCTGACGTACTTTTTATTCTTCCTTTTGAGTCTGCCTATAATTTGCTTTATAAAATATTAAAAAATATTGCAGGAAAAATGGTAATATTTTAGTTTGGGTAATTTTCGTTATTTTTTAAAAAATATTAGTTTTTTTTGTTTTATAGCGGTACCGAAGGTCGGATTAAGGTCGATCACTCAATCAAAAATGTTTCAATATGTTGGCTTGTGTTTTTTTTTAATGCTAATAAATACTTATGTATGTATAAACCTTAAAATGGCTGGATATTACAGGCAAAATTAATTAAAATAAACAGATTTGTCACTGAGGACAGGATATGACATTTATGTATTTACATCGAATCCAAAGAAATGGTAAAAAAAATGAAAATTAAACATATTCCAGTAAACTGAGCTTAGCACTTATATCAACTTATTTGTCTCTAATGAAATATAATTTTATGAAGAACTTATTTCTAATATCTCGCTAGTATTTATGAGATACTATTTTATTTTACAGGTGCCGTGACATTTGTTAAATTTTAAAATCGGGTTAGCACCCATGTACTATTTAATGTATGAAATATTTCTGTTTTTTTTAACCTTTTGTATTTATTAAGAGATTAATATTTTTTATGGAAAATTATAATTATTTCTGAGCTTTGCAAATAAATAAAATAAAATAAAGTTAGCACCTTTACTAATGTGTAAATTCCATTTATTTCAGGCTTCTAAAGTATATTAAGAACCTAACACTATTTTAGTATATGGTAATTTTTGTAAGAACCGAAAATTAACCGCAAACTAAAAAATTACCTGCCATTTATCTATAGTTTCGCTTTAAAAACTGTTATTTTAAACCAGAATAAATTCAAAGTGTGTAGTAAATTTTTTATTTTTCTATTTTTTAAAATAATTTTGTATATTAGTTTTTTTTTATCAGAAACATACGCTTTTATGTTTTAGTCAAATAAAATGTACATCATGGTTTTGTATTTAAGCAGTCCAAAATCTTTAAATTTGCCCGACCATTATATAACTTGGATAGTGTTTTATAAAAACTGAAAAATATCCAACTTTAGATACTTTTTTGCTATCACTTACCAAGTATATTTTAAAAAAAATTACATTGTTTCAAAGCTTGTCTATATAATAGTAAAAAAAAAGGTTTTCCTGGAACCCAAAATTAAACGCAAACTAAAAAATCCCCACCGGTTTATGTCCAAACGCGTCATTTTCGCTTACACAACCGGTATTTTGAACCTACGATTTTTTGCTGTTTGCGGCAAATTTTTGAACATTTTGAATTATATTAATATATTTTTTTAAGCAATTGAATTTGGTATGTAGTTTTTTTTATTAGAAGTGGTAAATGCCCTTTTAAATTATGGTCAAATAGAGTTCAAAAAAGTGGTAATGCATAAGTAATCCAAAATCTTTGAATTTTGCGAATAACGCAAGAGCTTGGTATTTATGATTCTGCTACAGATTTTTCCTGCAATATTTTTTAATATTAGAAAGAAAAAAAGTACGTCAGATAAAATCCTCATTAAAAATTTCTTCACAGAGTTAAAAAAATTTAGGTTTTAAAAAATCACTACTTTTTTTATTAAAATATTTTTAACTTGAAATTATTTTTCTTAAAATAAAAAATATTTTTAAAAGTTATGTAAGACAGGCCGAAAATATTTTGACTCTTTTCATTTTCAGTTATTTTGAAAAAAGTGATACTGTGCAAACTGGAAAGTTAAGGGCACTAAAACGCAGCTTAGAGTGGAGTACCAACCAACTTTTTTATTATTCTTTACTTCTCTAAAGTCCATGTACAAAGTTGCCAATTTTTATAAAATTCCCATCAAAATTAACGAAAATGGCGGCTGGGTGACTGACCAGTATACGATTTGCTACCACGTACCAAGAATATTTTGAAAAAAATTTCATACCATTTAAAAGCTTGTCTATATTAGAACAAAGGTTTTCGGGGGACCAAAAATTAAACGCAAAATAAAAAATCCCCAGCCGTTTATCTCCAAATGTGTAGTTTTTTCTTAAAAAATCGTTATTTGGGTCAGTGATTTTTCCATGTTTGCGGTAAAGTTTTTTTAGGAAAGTAAATTTTATATTTAGTTGTCTATTAGAACCAGTAAATAGTCTTTTACGTTTTGTGCAAATAAAGTTTTAAAAAATTGATTTGTATAAGCAGTGCAAAGTCTTTGAATTTTGCGAAAAACGCGACAGCTTGGTATTTGTGATTCTGCCACAGATTTTCCCTGCTATATTTTTTATTATTTTAAAAAGGATAGTCTGGCAAAACTCAAAAGGCAGAAAAAAAAATATGTTAGATAAAATCCGCCTTAAAAATTTCTTGACAGCGTCGAGAAATTCAAGTTTTATAAAATTCACTTTTTTGGTAAATTTGCCAAAGTTTTGATTTTGACATTATTTTTTTTTTAAATTGATAAATATTTTTAAAAGTTTTGGCACTTTCGCCCATAGAGACAGGTCTTGCCTAATGAAAACCGTAGCAATAAATATTTGGACTTTTTTTGATTTTAAGATATGTTACTAAAAGTGGAAAGGTGCAAACCGGAAAGTTCAGGGCACTGATACGTAGCTTAGAGAGACAAATCCACGAAATTTTTTTTTGTTTTTTACTTTTCTTGGGTCGATCTATAAACGTGCCAATGCTTATCAAAATCCCCCAAAAATTGACGAAAATAGCGTACTTGGCTTTGTTTTACATGAAATGTTTTTGTTATGATATTTTTTTCTAAAATGTAAAGGAACCAAATAATAAAAAAAAAACGTTTTCGTTTAAAATAAATCCAAGATGGCGGGGAGGCGCTTTCCTACAAAATCGCCACTATTTGGCTGGCAGCAAAAGATAAGTCAAGGAAGGAAAACATCTTACCCATAGCTAAAATTATCTCCTAGATTTCTGCTAAAGTAATTAGATAATTTATTTCCTTGAGGTTTTCCTGAAGAAACACAAACAAGACACAAAAATAGCAACAAAATCGCACATTGTTTTGGCATCTTTAACCAAACCAAGAAATAACCGAGCAAATGATAGTAAATAAAGAAAAGAACCAATAAATTCTTGCCAACCCACACAGCTGAAGCTGGGACTTAAAATGAAAAATTAAAAAATTGTGACTTAGTATATATAATAGAATTTCTATGGATATGCAGGTACGCAAAAAAAGTTATCAATGTAATAAACAATGACCGAAAAATGTGTGGGGGAAAGGGGGGCAATATGGGGTATATCATTTTATAGACAATGACAATAGACATACGGGGTAAGCCTATATGTGGCAAAACGGACGGGGCGGTTGTGTAATTTAAAATCAATATTTTTCTAAGATAATTTTTTCTTATTAAAATACTAACCGATATTAAAATACTTATTTAAAAAATAAAAAGTAATAAAAAATATATTTCTAATAATTAAATTTAGTGTTTACAAAATTTATAAAGATTAACGACCTAGTAAGCGCTGTCGACCTTTTAACACGAATTTTGCTTACATTTTTTATAGACAACATAAAATACAACTTTCAAAATGGGGTAAAGGGTAATAGGTATAACACGTTTTGCCCCGCTGAACAAAACCAGTTTTGCACCAAACCATCAATTAAATTCAAACAATAATCATACAAAGTGAAAGGCTAATTTTAATACATACACCCACTAATTGTTTAATGTAAACAAAACTTTGAAAAGTCTGTAAAAAATATACTTAACGTACTTAACCCGAATTCCGTCACCCACCTGAATTCCGTCACTTTTTAGAAATGTTTTGAATTATTAGGCTAATCCTACAATGGAAATCCAATAAAATACTTTTATCAGTTCACCTATATATCTGGCACCACAGTGCGCAAACTTCAGCTGTATTGTTTAAAAGGAAGCTGCGTGCGAAAAATTCTTTTAGTCGTGCGTCAAGTATCGAAACGGAACGTCGCATTTTATTATAAGGTAATCCACTTGCACGTACTCATTTAATCTAAGATTTTAGGTAGTTTATTATATTATTACCTAATATATTTGTATTTTTTACTAAACCAATGTCCGTAGATAAGTTTTTAACCAAAATTTTTTTCCGTTTTTTGATTATTTTCCATAAAAAGGGGGTGACGGGGTTTGGCTTACAAAAAAGCATTGAGCCGGAAATCCCAACAAAAACAATGTCTATTCAAATTAGTCTTTTTCATACCTACATTTATCAAAAAGCCAAAAATACATCTAAATCAGAATCACATTTGATCATATTTTCTAAATCCCAAATTCCGTCAGAGGCTCTTTGAGCTATTTTCTCTGAAAATGTGTTTTAAATTCAAGGTGTCGGAATTCAGGCTGTGGGGCTATGATGGCTTTCCGATTATTTTATTTTTGTAAAAATAAAAGTCACGGAGTTCTGCTGGGCAAATTTTTCAGTTCAGTCTTTTCCATATCAACTTCCATTTAAAAGCAAAAAATCTAAGATGATAAAACCTACAATAAATCAAAATATTTAAATTTCAAATTCCAGCATATGTTTTTTATTCTCTACTCATTTAAAATGTGTGATCAATTTGGGTGTCGGAATTCAGGTTTGCGACAATGACGGCTTTCAGGTTTTAATTTTTCACGTTTGCTGGATCATGAAGGAGGCTGTCCCCTTTTCATAACTTACAAAAAATACCTACCTATCCAGAATTTTTGCTCCAAATATTCTGTTTACTGTAAGAAATAAATACCTTACAAGGCTCCGCCCCACGAAAAACTATTAATTATTATTTCGAATAATACAGTTATAGGTTAAGCGAATTTTTAGTTATGTTACAGTCAGGCAGATAGACCGACAGATAATCCTAGAACAGTTATACTGACACATAGACATATACTGACACATAGACATATACTACCATACAATTTGGTAATTAGGTCGTTTTTCGGTTTTTAAACAACTAATTTGAGGTGGTAGTAAACAACTAAAAATTCTATATTTTTTCGTGTGCGTACTGAAGTCCTCTTAAAAATATTTGCTGAATATGTGTAAGCAAAGTTAATTAGTACAGTAAAAGTTAGTTGTATTTGTTATAGATAGTTTTTAGCATGCATTTTTTTATATGACGGAATTCATGTTAAAACTATGTCGGAGTTCAGGTAAGCACTATGTCGGAATTAGAAATTTCGGATCTCAAAATTTTTTTATTTACTAAAAAGATATAGTTAGATTTAAATTCTCAAAATAGAATACAATGTTTAACCAAATCCATAATCAAATCCAAAGTTTCAGCACAAGTTAAAATAATTCAATATATCAGCACATAGAACTTTGTATATTATCTCGGAAATCAGTCCATGAATACATGAAGGGGCTTAAGGTGACGGAATTCGGGTCGACTACAGTAGCGTCACAAAATGCGTAAGCTTACAATTAACAGCGCACAACATCAGATGTTGAGCGAGAACCAACTTAAACTCAGCCGACCGGCACCAATCATATTGCAGAGAGTTGAACTAGTCAGGGGCATAAAACATTTGATATTAAGAGGTTTTATTCTTGCGCTGTTAAGTTAAAACTGCGGTACCCCGTTTTACCCCCGTACCCCATTTTGCCCCCCTTTCCCTTACCTAATGATAGTGATATAATAAAGAAATACACCAGAAAATGACGTCATTACATATCTATAAGAATTCGACTATATAATATAATTTAAATAATATTTGCATAATCCGTCGTACTTAACTTTATTAAACCCAATATCTAAAAGAAGACACTGCTGCTACTTACCTTTAACCAAACAACAAGAATTCAAAGTCAAAGAATATATAGGAAGACAAAGTAGGTATGTCCCTTAGAGTAATAAAAATATTACTCTGAGTTATGTCCTAACATGCATAGAAAATCGATTTTTCCGCGATGCCTGGCGCAAAAAAACAACAATTTTTCGTGGCCAAGGGGGCATAGAAAGATTTTGTTTCTCTTGTATGTTTTCGTGGGCAGCTCGAAAGCTGTACACCTACAGGGGTCCAAGATGTAATGGACGGACACCTATTAAGTGTTGACAGTTAACTGTTTCGTCCTTAAGGGACTCTTCAGAACACTGCATGGTCAATGTGACACTTTTGTAAAGCTACAGAGACGGTATATGAATCTCATCTTACGATGTTGGTAAGAGAAATAAATAAATAATGCCTGTATTACCGTATACTTTATACTATAAATACAAAATAAACTACCAGAATAAAAATAAAAGGTAGGCAGATGCAACGAAAAACAGTACTCATGACTGTGACATAATTTGTCCCACAGGTCGGGCTAATGCCTAAGCCAAAAATACTACAAACGTAAAGTTTAGTACCCGTGGCTAAGAGGCCATAGAAAGATTTTGTTTCTCTTGTATTTTTCCGTGGGCAGCTCGAAAGCTGTACACCCACTGGGGTCCTAGATCTAATGGACACCTATTAACTGTTGACAGTTAACTGTTTCGTCCTTAAGGGCAATGTGAGACTTTTGTAAAGTTACAGAGAATCTTCAGAAAATAATGCCTGCACTACCGTATACTTTCACATAAGTGGCGACATCTACAAATACAAAAGAAACTACCAGAGTAAAAATGGCTGGCGAGTTCTTTTGAGCATTTAAGTGCGTAAAAATAGGTTTCTGCAAGTGTAATATTAGGGGAGGTCGTGAACTTATTTTCTTTGTCAGCAAACATTAATAGAATTAAATATAAAAGGAATTTTTCGAGGTGCAGTCAAAGACTCAATAAATCAATTTTCGGGCTATTCCTCAGAAAGGGGTTATGGTAGCCGCAGACATAATTATGTTTCCGTCTTGTTAGTGTTTATCAGTATGACGCAACCAAAATGAACGGACAGGGAATAAAATGAACTTGATGAAAACTGAAAAGGAAAACGATCAAAAAGAGTGCCGTTAGGGTCACTGCATCCTGGAAGCCTGGCGTCTCCAAGGGTAGCGACACCAAACATAACCTCATTTACAAAAAATGCAAATCTGACACTGTCAGGAGCGTAGCTTTTTTTATGTTCAAAAAAATTAAATGGTTTACAAATGTTACCTAAAGAACTGTCCGTCACACCCGGTATATAAATTTGACTGTCCAAATAAACAAACCTAAAAAAACTGAGTTTTTTATGATTTCAATATTTATTAGGACCCTGTGTTAGGACCCACACAGCGCAAGAAACCAAAAATATAGTTTACATGTTTTATATATATTCTAAATAAATTTTTTATGCTCTCTAGGGAATAAAAGTGTACGTTTAATCCCTTTTTTCATGGGCTAAGCTAGTATCTCTTGTAATTTCCGTAAAACCATAAAGGCAAAATATAGGTTTTTGGTTTATTTTATTTTATCATAATACAAGAAA
The DNA here is from genome assembly GCA_963576565.1 of Aspidapion aeneum. Classification (NCBI taxonomy): domain Eukaryota; kingdom Metazoa; phylum Arthropoda; class Insecta; order Coleoptera; family Brentidae; genus Aspidapion; species Aspidapion aeneum. The sequence continues at coordinate 52,081,548 of OY755041.1, read as the reverse complement.
CAAAAAGGAATCAAGGTATATACACGACAACGATTATTTTGTTGCTTCCAGCTTGCCGTAAGCTTACTGTACTTTGCTGATGACTTGGTTCGTTTCGATTGTTATTGTGTCCTTCGGCATAGAATATTGCTTCCATATAAACGAAGCATTTAACTTTCTAGACTTCTCCAGAATGTAAACCAGGAAACATTTTCGGTACTGAAAGCTGCTTTCTTCGGTGGCCTTTTCCATGCCCATCTCAAAGTAAGACTATGCTTTATTCTTTGGTCCCTTGTTTGTTCCATCTTCGAGATGAAATAAATATTATTTTTTCCACATTGTTTAGCATCTGACTGACTTTTGTTTAATGTAATGCCATGACAACTATCACTGCCCACTGTTTTATTATATACGGGGGGGTTGACATGCTAAAAGTGCAGTACGGTAAGTGGTTTAATACCTATTTATTTAGTTTATGATTATTATTATTTTTATAGTATATAAAAATAAACCTTGGCATTCCAAGTCCCTTTTAGTCACTTTATAGCCCTCCTTCCGGTCGGGCATGAAAATTCCCGCCGTGGGATTAAAAGTAAACACTGTACGCCCAAGGTTTATAATATACCTACTATTATTTTTATTAGTGTTAAAAAAAGCGGGCGGGAAGAAAAGGTCGAAAGTACAAAAAGTCGAAAATACAAAAGTTCGAAAGTACAAAAGGTCGAAAATACAAAAGATTGAAAAACAAAAGGTCCAAACAAAGACCGAAAGTAGCTACACAGTAATGATTGCAAAACAAACTAGAAGTAAGAGACATATAGGTACACACACACATTCATAGAAAAGTTTTAAAAAAATCAACATCCAATAAAAACTTAAGGTCTAAGAATTTTTATTTACCATCTCTAGGTATTTTTTTGGGTAGCAACACGACGGGTCGCAGAACTTTGTTCGAAAACATTTTCTTTGAACGGAAATTTGTTCGAAAACCATTTCTTCAAACGGAAAATTGTTCGAAAAAATTTTCTTCCTTCGGAAATTTGTTCAAAAACATTTTTTTCAAACGGAAATTTGTTCGAACACCATTTCTTTGAACGGAAATTTGTTTTCGAACGGAAATTTGTTCGTAAGCAATAGTTGTTTAAAAACATTTTCCTCGAATAGAAAACATTTTCTTCGAAAGCAAGTTTTTCGAAAAAAGACGCTCTAGACCTGGATTTCCAAACCTAACACAATTCCTATAGTTTGACTAAGGCAAGGTCTTTCTAACATATTTTTTTCAAAAAACCCGGACTTCTTTCTCGGGATCGTAAACTGTCTGAAAATGTGTCTACTTTCCTCCGTTTGGAAGGTCGAAATTAGTATTTTCCTAAACTTTGTTAATTGATCGCAAACGTATCCCAACCGGTCCAGATACCCCCTGATGTGCTCAATTGAGAAAGGTTAGAGTAACACCGATTTCAACCTTCCAAAATGAGGACCGGAAATCTAATTTAAAGAAATCATTTTTCGAAAATAGGTTTCGGTTGGTTCGGTTTGGTTTCACACCCTCTAGGATCCCGGGAAAGAAGTCAGGGAAGTTTTTGTTTCCAAAAATTGTTAGAAAAAGACCCCATTAGTCGAACTATATGAGTTGTGTTAAGTTTGGCAAGCCAGGTCTAAATTTGTTTTCAGAGAAATGTTTCTGAACAAATTTCCATTTTAAAATAATATTTTCGAACAAATTTTCGTTCAAAGAAAATGATTTCGAAAAATTTCTGTTTGAAGAAAACGTTTTCGAACAATTTTCCTTTCGAAGAAAACGTTTTCGAATATGCTTTGGTTCGAAGAAAATGTTTTCGAAGTTTGTGCTTTCGAACAATAATATTAAGATATTTATATGAAATGTACTATAAAAAGTAATTAAAGCCTAACGTTACTAAAACTCGAACTGTTTTTGGTCTTTTTTTTGTCTTTTGATAAAATGTAAAAATCGGGATAATAATAAAAAAGAACCACAAAACCTAAAAAATAGAAAAATAAACTAAACAATGCAAAAAATAGCGTATATACCTTGTTATTAAAGTTTTATTTTGTCCTTTGATATATTATATAGTATTAATAAACATTTAACATACAAATGTATTTCTGTCCTGTTTGTTTATTTATTACATATTATTTTTATACAAAAAACACAAATAATATTTAAAAGAAAATGATTTTTAACAATAAATATACCAATAAATATTCATAACCCAAAAACTCAAGGAACATACTTTTTATTTCTTAAGCTGTATAAAAACGAGTTCTTTTTAAGTTTTATTAAAACATTTTTTTCTCAGACTGTATAAAAATGAGTATTTTTCACGAACGTCTATGGAATTTTGAGTACGGTTTTGACACTCGTGTCGCTACCCCTGGGAGACGCCAGGCTTCCAGGATGCAGTGACCCTAAGTGCCGTTTATAAAGTCTTCCATCTGAGGTTGGGCACTCTAAACTAAAGATGAGTTAAAGAACGTACGTTCTTTTGAGAAAAGCAGTGCCAGAAATGTATGCTTAACATTCACAGTGTTAGAACCGCTCTAGGCACCCCTTTTTGAAAATACATATATTGCTCTGCTGGCTTTAGCAGAGCACCAAACTTTAGAAATAAAACAGGGATGATAAAAAACAATCTATAAGATTTTAAGAATTGCTCTATAATTACCGTGTCAGTCCCAACCTTGGTAACATTTTTATTTAAAAAAAATTATGCTGCTGTGCTAGCTTTAGTCAAGCAATAGACGCAGAAAAGACGAGAAAGGTACTGGTAAATAAAGTGATAAAATATCTAATTGCTTAACATTCACCCTGTTTAAAAAAACATATTGCTTTGCTGGCTTTAGCAGAGCACCAAAATTTAGAAATAAAGCAAGGATGACAAAAAAGCAATCTACAAAATTTTGAAATTTAATTGCTCTATATATACCGTGTCAGTACCAACCTTGGGACGTACATTTTTTGCTGCTTTGTTACTTTTAGTCAAGAAATAGACACAGAAAAGACGAGAAAGATACTCATTAATCGGAAATAAAGTGATAAAATATTTAATTGCCTAACATTCACAGTGCAGTGTTAGAACCGCTCTAGGTACCCCTTTTAAAAAAAAACATATATTGCTCTGCTGGCTTTAGCAGATTACCAAACTTTACAGATAAAACAGGGATAATAAAAAAACAATCTATAAGGTTTTGAGATTTAATTTCTCTAGATTTACTGTGTCAATACCAACCTTGATAACATTTTGATTACAACATTTTTATGCTGCTCTAGCTAGCTTTATATTACTCTGCTGGAATTAGTAGATCACCAAACTTTAAAATGAAACAGGGATAAAAAAAAAACAATCTAGAAGGTTTTAAGATTTAATTGTTCTATATTTACCGTGTTAGTACCACCAGATCTGATACCTTCCTAGCTAGCCTATTAGCACACCTCAAGTGAAGCTATGATAATCAGCCTTGAAAATTTTTTTTTGTAAATATCTCAGAAACTAAAGCTCCTACGAAGTTTCTGGTTATAACACAAATGATTGAGCCAAATATAGTCTAATATACTTCAAAAACCGCATATTGATGCGATGCTCCGTTAAAAAGTTAGTCTTTAAAAAAAAAATTAATTGTCAAAAACCTGTCATTATCATTACTGGATTTTAACCAAAATCTAATCAGCCCGTTAGAGTGTCGAACAGTATTTTACCTGAAAATTTTATGAAAATCGGTTTAAAGGTTTAGGAGCTATCGTGTTACGGACAGAAACAAAATACACACACACACAACACAGACAGGCATTACGACGATATTGCTAGGTTGGTCAAAATACACCCAAATAACACATTTTCGGCGTTATCTCAAAAAAAATTTTTTTGTCAAAAACCATACCTTCTCTAGCCATTGCTGCGCGGGCTAGGAAGGTAACAATTTATGCTGCTCTGGATTCAGTCGAAAATCGAAAAATAGACACAGAAAAAACAAGAAAGATACACACTAATTGTAAATAAAATAATAAAATATTTAATTCCTTCACATTCACAGTATTAGAACCTCTCTAGTTACGCCTTTAAAAAAAACATGTATGGCTCTGCTGGCTTTAGCAGAGCACCAAACCTTGGAAATACAACAGAAATGATAAAAAAACAACCTATAAGGTTTTGAGATTTAATTGCTCTATATTATATGTGTCTTGGTCGGTCGAGACGTCCTTGGCATGAAAAAGTCAACAAACCAACCGAACTGTAGCAATAGGGATCTCCAGTCCAATAGTTCCCACTCTTAGGTTACACTTTTGTGTTCCTAGTTAGGAATAGTAGCATAGGGAATAAGTAAAAAATGTAAAGAAACGCAGCTCAAAAACACTTTGACTTACCCTTGGATAAAAGGAACTTGGTACAACTGCACAGTCGAATCCAAATAATTCCAATCAAAGTAGTAGCAGTAGTACATCAAAGCAATCCATAAAATGTTTATATACGACCGCGGTCTTAAAAGCACGCATGTGATTTCACTTGGCGATCAATATATATCACTAGTATGGAGAGTACCCCAAATATTCGCATGAGCTCCGTATAGCAAGACGGATGTTGGAGCACTGCTATATGAAGCAATACAGCAGTAAAGGTATGTGTAAAATTAGGGAAAAAAACTTAAATTAAAAAAAGGATGCAAAATGGATATACTCAAGGTAGAAAGAAAGCAAAAATAATAAAGTAAAGTCAATGCATTCTTGAGCATATAATTCACCGCGCAAATTCAAATTTTTACCCTTTTTGTAGGCAAGGCATATCTTAGTAACTAAATTAGTTTAAACCAAGAAATAAAAGTAACTTCAAGTATAAAGTTTTAGCATAACTCTAGCAAAAAAATAAAAATAAAAAGCATTCTAATTTAGATAAATGTCTCTAAATTTAATATCTTAAAACTAAACGCCGGGACGAAGCATTCCGGCCCCCCTGAAAATACCCAGGGTATGGTGTTTTCTGAACTAAGCATTAGGGAGAGGGTACAATTTCACCAAAGGCCTCTTGAATAAACCTTTGGAGGTTTTAACTGTAGCAACTCTTGCTACATTATCAGTACCAGGGTGCAATCCTACTACTCGTCCCAATACCCAATTTAAGGGAGTGGTTTGATCATCTTTGATCAAAACCATCGTATCAATCGCAATGGGATCAATTTTGTCTTGGTTCACTTTAGCGTGCTGTTGCAGTGTATGTAAGTAATCTCTGTGCCATATACGCCAAAAATCGCGATGCAGTTTTTGCAGCAACTGCCACCGAGAAAGCCTATTTAAAGGCAATTGGTCAAAATCGAGGTCTGGAACAGTCGTAAGTGGTTCCAGGCTAAGGAAATGACCGGGCGTCAGTGCAGTCAAATCATTTGGATCTGTGCTGACTGGACACAAAGGCCTAGAGTTGAGGATAGCTTCTACTTGCGTAACCACAGTATAAAGCTCCTCAAAAGTAAGCACCTGTTCTCCAATTACTCGTAGTAAATGAGACTTTGCACTTTTGATGTTACTTTCCCACAAACCGCCCATGTGGGGTGCGGATGGAGGGTTGAAGTGCCAACGAATTGATTCGCCATTAGCAACTTTAGCAAATATCTCGTTAAGCATTTTAGCAGAAAGCGTAAAATTTGACGCGTTATCCGAGAAGACTACTTCTACGCGTCCTCTTCTGGCCATAAAGCGTCGGAATGCTGCCATAAAAGCGTCTGCCGATAAGTCTGATACAATTTCTAAGTGTACCGCATTCGTACAACCGCAAATAAATAGAACGACATAAGCCTTAAGTCGTTTTGCACCGCGCATGCGGCTCATTGTAATAGCAAAACTTCTCGGAAGATCAACGCCAACGTGTTGAAAAGCTTTTGCTTGTGAAACGCGAAATTTTGTCAAATTTCCAACAGGGGGTTGATAATTAGTGGGGCGCGTGCGCCAGCATGTAGAACAACGCGAAATGATTTTTCTTATATGCCTTTTAGCTGCAAAAATCCAATAATTTTGAAAAAGTAAAAATAAAGTCGTGTTTATGCCGGTATGCATATGTTTCTCGTGAGTATGCGCAATCAATAACTTTGTAAATTGAGAATCACCGGGTAAAAGTATAGGAAATTTTTTGTTATAATCTAATTGCGAATTGCATAATCTTCCGCCAATGCGTAAAATATTATTTTGATCCAAAAAGGGATTTAATTTTCTAAAAACCTTTGGCAACTGTTTATTATCGACAAGTAAAGAAATCTCGTTTTGAAAATATTAATTTTTCCATGTTTTATAAGCACAAGTATTGCATTTTGTAACTCATATTGTATTAACCACGTAGAATTAATAATAATTTTCTCATTATTAAATTTACGCGCGCGATGATTGTGAATAAAACGTAGTATAAAAGCAACAAGTGTAATTAAACGCAAAAAATTTGAAAATTTGTTAAGCAGACAACCCAAAAAATTTGGTTCAATTGTTGCAGCAAACACCAATTTTCGCTCCTCTTCCAGAGCTTCTTTGGGTGTTGTAATATTATTTTTAGTAAAATCCCATGGCTCTTGTGGCTTACAAAGGAACTCGGGTCCTTGCCACCAAAGGGAACAATTAATTAAATCTGCAGGCAATAGACCACGTGACCCGGGGTCCGCGGCATTTAATTCAGAAGGAACATGGTTCCAATCGCTAGGCTGAATTTTTTCTTGTATCTATGTAACTCGGTTGGATACAAAAGTGCGCCACGCATGTGGTGATCCTTTGATCCAGGAGAGCGCTACCATACTATCCGTAAAAGCAATAGTATTTTGAAAAGCAATTTTATCAGCAAAAGTATTTTGAATAAATTGAATGAGTTTAGCTAGCAAAACTGCCGCACAGAGCTCCAAACGGGGAATACTGATTCTTTTTATGGGAGCGACTTTCGATTTTGCGCACACAAAATACGTTTTAATATCTCCGTTTTGATAAACAATACGAAAATAAACCGCCGCACACATACCGCGCTCGGATGCATCGCTAAATCCAACAATTTGACAAAATTGAAAATTAGAGAGATCAATCATTCTTGGGATATAAAAATCAGAAAATAATTTGAGTTCTTCCTTCCTTTTTTCCACTTGGAAATTATTTCCGGGGGTGCTAACTGATCCCAATCTAACTTTATAAACCATAAGTACTGGATTAAATTTTTTGCAAAAAAATACCCGGTGTAAGAAAACCTAAAGGGTCAAAGCATTTCGCAAGGGTACTAAGCAAATTACGCTTAGTGCAAATTTTTGTATTATAATTAAAAGGATAAAAAAAGTTATCACTTTGAGGGTTCCACCTCAAGCCTAAAATTTTTAGAGAGTTTGCATCCTCTCGATCCAAAGAGAACTCTTTGGTTTGTATGTGGGTTGCAGGCAAGTCTGCAAGCAATTTGGGTTCGTTTGATGCCCATTTCTTCAGTTCAAATCCACCTCGCCCTAATAACTCAATTAATTGATTTTTCATAAGGATGATTTGATCAAAATCATTGCAACTTACTGCGCAGTCGTCTATATAGACGCTGTCCTTTAAAATCGCAGAAGACAACGGTAAGTCTTGATAATCATCGGCTCATTTAAGCAAGATTCGAATTGCTAAATATGGAGAACAGTTTACCCCGAAAGTCAAAGTTTTTAATTCGTAATCTTGCACCGATTCTTCAGAACTAAAACGCCATAAAATTCGTTGGTATTTGTGTTGATTTTCCTCCGCATTAATCTCTCTGTACATTTTAGAAATATCGCTAACAAAACAATATTTATGTAGCCGAAAATTAAGCAAAATTTTAACTAAATCTTCTTGTAGTTTAGGACCCATGTGAAGGGCTTGATTTAGGCTAGGCTTATTTAAAGAATGACTCGATGCGTCAAAGACAGGACGAACAGGCGTGCTACTCGAGCTTTCTTTTATAACCGCATGGTGAGCAATATAAAAATATTCATGAATTTCTGAGTTATTAGGGGGTGAAACTGCACGCATGTGACCCATATCCAAGTATTCTTGCATTACTTGTGAGTAAGAAGTAAATAATTTTTTATCATTTAGCAAACGTTTTTCAAGCGAGTACAACCGACGCAAAGCAAGGGTTCGGGTATCGCCGAAATCAACGGGATTGATTTTAAAAGGCAACGAAACGGTGTATCTACCGTCCACATCGCGTATAGTAGTTTTTTCAAAATATTTTTCGCAAAAAATATCTGAAGGTGAATTTTTCTCCACCGTAGGAACCTCTTCCAACTCCCAAAATTTTTGCAAGGTATTATTTAAATTAGGAGTGGAAATAGTTGCCATAAGAGTAGAAATATTTTTTGATGCAAAAGCAGCATTTTGCAGAGGCATTTTTCCGAGCAAAGTCCATCCGAAGACTGTATTAATACAAGAGGGGGTGTCTGGACCAAAATAAAGTCTACCTTCTTCTAAAAGTGATCCATAAACGTCCGCGCCAATAAGAAGCTGAATGCCAGCTTGATTATACCAACTGGGATCAGCTAATTTTAGGCCAGTTAAGTAGTGCAAAGAATTTTGGTTAAAAGATACACTTGGCATTTTATCGCAAACTTGGTCTATTAATACAGGTTCTAGACTAAAAATTTTTGATTTATTATCGATAGCAGCAATTTTACAATGCACCGCATGGCGCGCAGTAGTAGACATATCTCCTAAACCGTTTACATTAAGCGAAATGTTGGATTTAGGAAGTCCGAGTGCATTCGCACATTTTTTCGTTATAAAGGAGCACATGGCGCCATTATCCAAGATGGCGCGTATTTCGTGGCAATTTCCGTATGCATCACGGATGTGCAGCAAAGCAGTGCAAAGCAACGTGTCATAGTCGCCAAGCACAGTACCCGCGTGAATAGATTTATTTTCAGTAATCTGATTTTCTACGGGGTTAGTTTATGATCCACTAGACGTCACAGAAGAAGAAGCAATCACCGAAGCCGGGGAGTTATTTTTTAGGCATAAAAGACTGTGATGATTTAAAAAACAAAATCTACATCTTTTTTGTGAAGTGCACGAGTTTACCTGATGAAAACTAGCCATGCAGTTGGTGCATCCCTTATTATTTCTATTAAAATCAATTCGTTTCGTTAAAAAAGATTCACAGCTAAAGATTAGATGTGTATTTTTTGCTTTGCAATAGAAACACGTGTTTTGTTTGGCATTTGGAGTTTTTTGTGACTGTCTGTTCGCAAGTAAAACTGTTTTATTTCGTGGATTACGCGGGGATCTCGAGAAGTTCCCTTGTCGTGAGTTTTGAACATTATCTTGTTTCATAGACAAAGATAAAGATTCAAGAGCCGTGCAATGTTGCTCTAAAAATTTGTAAATATCTTCGTATTTTGGCATTAAATTAGAAGCGTGATTTTGTTCAAATAACTTACGCGTTCCGGGATCTAATCGATCCAAAAGCATGTTTGCAGTAATAAAGCACCAACTATGGGTCGCATAACCCATATTTTTTAAGCAATCAAGGTTTTCCTTAAACGTATCTAGTAGCATTTTGCGCAATTCTAAAACGTCATCATTGGATAGCCGAGGTGAGTTTTCGATAGATTTCCAGTAAGAAACCGCACGCAAGCGCTTATTGTCATATCTGGAAATCAGCGTATTGTAGCAAAGTAAATTAATTATTTCCTTCAAGAGGTATATTTTTAATTAAATTTAAAGCAGGGCCTCTTAAAATCGTACGTAAATATTTAAACTTCTCAATGTCCGAGCTCTTACGCGTATGTACAACCGCGTTGTAAATCTCAATAAAGCTTGGAAACTCCTTAACATCGCCCGAAAAAGGAGGGACATTTAACTTGGGAAGAGAAAATTCTGGTTCCGGAAAAATAATTGTTTGATTATTTACCTCATTGTGGCTTCGATTTATTTCTTCAGCCTCCACCTCAAATAAATCATAGTGCAAAGCCTCAACCTCTACGCATCTATCCAAAAAATCTTTTTGTATTTTAATCTGAGCTTCCAGAGCTTCAGAATCGTCTGAAATCAAGATCAGTAAAGCATTATGATGCTTTTCAAAGCTCTTACAACAAGAAGAAAGTTTTTTAAAGTAAACTTTAAACCTTGTGTGAGCAGCTGGATTTGTTTTCGCCTGATTGGCATAGTGTTCAAGCACACTCAACTGATTGATTGCAGTTTGACGCAAGGCCTTAGCCGAGCTTACCTTTTTTTCGGTATCGTTTACCATTTTAAAAGGTTAAAGTGCAAAGTAAAGCAATAGTTAATAAGGGAAGCAAATTTAAAAAATATATCGTACTACTTTTCAAATTCCCTCGTAAACCAAGATTCAAAGCAATATTAAAAGGCCAGCGGCTTTTAGCAAATATTGAGTAAAGAACAGCAAGTTTTTAGCAAAAAGTATGAATGCTAAAAAATTTGCACAAAAAATTTAGCAACTGATAAGCGTTTCTGTATTTGTGTAGGTACGCAAGGAAACGCAAGCCTTACATACATCGACAGCGCAATAATTTTTAATTTTGAAAAAAAATAAATTTTTCAACATTTGTATGCAATTTGTATATTGCACAAATAAAAAATGCAATGCAAGTTGTTACGTGCAACGTACAATAGACACACCGTAGATAAAATGTAAAACCTAAGATATGCCTTGTCTCAAAAAGACGTAAAGTAAAGTCTTAACTTCAAACACAATTATGCAACTATGAGAGCACCTATTACGCAGAACGGGAAATCCGGCTCGAAGGACCAAAAAATGGTCGGTCGAGACGTCTTTCACATGAAAAAGTCAACAAACCAACCGAACTGTAGCAATAGGGATCTCCAGTCCAATAGTTCCCACTCTTAGTTTACACTTTTGTGTTCCTAGTTAGGAATAGTAGCATAGGGAATAAGTAAAAAATGTAAAGAAACGCAGCTCAAAAACACTTTGACTTACCCTTGGATGAAAGGAACTTGGTACATGGAGAACTGCACAGTCGAATCCAAATAATTCCAATCAAAGTAGTAGCAGTAGTACATCAAAGCAATCCATAAAATGTCTATATACGACCGCGGTCTTAAAAGCACGCATGTGATTTCACTTGGCGATCAATATATATCACTGGTATGGAGAGTACCCCAAATATTCGCATGAGCTCCGTATAGCAAGACGGATGTTGGAGCACTGCTATATGAAGCAATACAGCAGCAAAGGTATGTGTAAAATTAGGGAAAAAAACTTAAATTAAAAAAAAGGATGGAAAATGGATATACTCAAGGTAGAAAGAAAGCAAAAATAATAAAGTAAAGTCAATGCATTCTTGAGCATATAATTCACCGCGCAAATTCAAATTTTTGACCTTTTTGTAGGCAAGGCATATCTTAGTAACTAAATTAGTTTAAACCAAGAAATAAAAGTAACTTTAAGTATAAAGTTTTAGCATAACTCTAGCAAAAAAATAAAAATAAAAAGCATTCTAATTTAGATAAATGTCTCTAAATTTTATATCTTAAAACTAAACGCCGGGACGAAGCACTACTAAACTTGGTAACATTTATATTTAAAAAAAATTATGCTGCTCTGCTAGCTTTAGTTAAGCAATATACACAGAAAAGAGGAGAAAGATACACCTTAATCGTAAATAAAGTGATAAAAAATTTAATTGTTTAACATTCAGTATAAGAATCGCTCTAGGGACGCCTGTTTAAAAAAGCATATATTACTCTTCCGGTTTCAGTAAATCACCAAACTTGTTCAGTATAAGAACCGCTCTGGGTACCCCTTTTTTAAAAAACATATATTGCTCTGCTGGCTTTAGCAGAGCACCAAACCTTAGAAATAAAACAGGGATAATAAAGAAGTAATCTACATTGTTTTGAGATTTAATTGTTCTATATTTACCGTGTCAGTACCAACCTTGGTAACATTTTTATCAATTTTTTTTATGCTGCTCGCTAGCTTTAGTCGAGCAATATACACAGAAAAAAGGAGTAAGATACCGATGAACCGAACCGAACCTATATTGCTCTGCTGGCTTTAGCAGAGCAACAAAATTTAGCAAAAAAACTGGGATGATAAAAAAAATCTATAAAGTTTTGAAATTTAATTGCTCTTTATTTACCGTGTCAGTACCAACCTTGTTAATATTTATATAAAAAAAAATTGTACTACTCTGCTAAATTTAGTCGAGCAAAAACGAGAAAAATACACATTAATCTCCATTTGTTTTGATTTGAGAGGGTAACTTTTAATTTCAAGTAAAGTAATGTCTTGAAACAAAATAATGAATAATGCAGATCTAGGTTTGTCTTAATTTGAAAAAAACTTCCTTTTACCTTAAAAAAGGATATTGCCTTGAAAGGAAACCATAAAAAATTTTATTATTAGTGTTTTGATTTGAATGAGCAAATGTTTTGCTTCTAGAGAAAACGGTACCTTAGATTAATTCAGTTCCAATTTATAATAAAACAATTTCTGTTTCACACTAAAATAAATGAGCAATACATTTTTTCTGCTAAATTATGAAAATTTTCTCTTCGTGAATAGGAAAGCACAAATTATTTTACTTCAAAGCAATTTGCTTTGATCTAAGATAATTTTTTTTACCGTGTGTCAGTCAGTTGTTGTTATTTTTGTAGGAAAGGGAAAAATTAATGTTTTAAGATAGTCTTGAACGGTTAGATTTTATCCCAAATTTAATAAAAATAAATAAAGCTTATGACAATTAAATATTTCAGAAAATAAAGCTCCTACGAAGTTTTTGTATAACACAAATTATTGAGCAAAACGTGGTCTACTATATTCCGGAAACCGCATATTAATCCGATGCTCCGTTAAAAAGATAGCATTTTTAAAATTTTTAATTGTCAAAAAATTAGTCATTAGCATTAATGGATTTTGACCAAAATCTAATCAGCTCGTTGGAGTGTCGAGCACTATTTTACCTGAACATTTTATGAAAATCGGTTCAGCGGTTTAGGAGCTATCTTGTTACGGACAGAAAAAACTACACACACACACAGACAGACATCATGACAATATTGCTAGGATAGGTCCAAATGCACACAAATAACACATTTTAGGCGTTATCTCGAAAAAAATTTTTTCGTCGAAAACAATACCTTCTCTAGCCATTGTTGCGCGGGCTAGGAAGTTAGAAATAGGCAAAAACACAAAAACAGCGATTGACATTTCTAAACCAGAGAACAAAACGTCAAACTGAAACATTTGCCGGTTGGCGGCCAATTTGTATTTGCCACTTTAACTTTGGTCAAATCCAATCTGTTTGGATTCAATAATCCGTAGCTGGAGTGCACATGGCGGAAATTTTTAATTTAAAATAAAGAAAAGAGAAAGAAATTGTAATATTTACCTTTCAACCACGTGTAATATCCAGATGTATCGGAAAATATTTTACCATGTGTTTTTTCTTGAAAATGCGTTACAAGGGGGAAAGGTATCCTGAATTTTTGCATTACGTTATTTAAAATTGCCCCCAGAAGTCAGTTTTTGTAATGTTCCGGATTAAGGCCTGTAATTTTGGAACTAAAAGTTACGCTTATTGGTCGATTAGTGTTCTCAGTATTCTATAAAAAAGCACAGTTAAATACTATTGACAGACATCTAAACCTCAAAACAAACCTTAAATCTAAAACATCAATCATCAGTTAAAGTCATTGACGTATAAAAGGTAGTTAAAGTCTAAAACTCAGTTTAATAACAACAAATAAGTTTATTATTTTTTTAATACAATAACAACTACTCTCAAATCCACCAATAAATAATAAATCGATGGAATCGAATTTATTACTTTGTGTCTTCAATTAAAAATGGGCGCTTTGCTGTGTGGTCCTTCAAATACTGACGACAAAAATCTGAGTCATGCTCTGAATTTAAGTGACGACTGCTTGGAAAGACTCCTAAAGGAACGAGAAGGAAAAAAATCGGGTAATACACAATTTTCTAACTGATGATGATGATCCAGTATATTCTGACATATTGCGGCTCACCTTAGAATATGTAGCCCCTTTAACTGTCTGGCGACCGTTTAGAGTGAGGTACAGTTAAGATTTTGCTAGTCGATCTGAGGTCTGCCAAATGCGTTCTAATGCGACCATTTAAAGTGAGGTACAGTTAAGATTTTGCTAGTCGATCTGAGGTCTGCCAAATGCGTTCTAACGTATACGTCCTATTGTTGCGCACTTATTCAGTATCTATAATCTCCACGTGCTTGACCGTTTCGTCAACCTCCGAGCAGAGTTTGCATTCAGTCTCTTCCGTTAGACCCATTCTATGCAATGCTACTCTTAATCACAAGACGCTAGCCCTACCAAGTCCACTTCCAATCCCTGACTTCGCATGCGTAGATCTACCAATATTATTTACCTCATGTATTAGAATAGATGTACAGGGTGATTTTCACTAGAATGATTCTAACTACATGAAATTAGAAAGGTTCAAAAACCTAACCTAACGAAACCTAATCAGATCTAACCGAACCGAACCAAAGCAAACTAAACCAAAATTTTTTTTCAAAAAAAAAACTTTCCTGACTTCCTACCCGGGATCCTAGAGGATGTGAATCCGATCCGGACCGTACCGAACCGAACCTATCCAAACCTAACCCTACCCAACTAAACCTCATTAGCAGTACCTGTTGTAGTTTAGTTTGGTTAGGTTAGGTTTGGTTCAGTTTAGTTAGGTTCGGTTTGGTTCGGTTCGGATTCACATCCTCTAGGATCCCGGGCAGGAAGTCAGGAAAGTTTTTTTTTTAATTATTGGTTCAGTTTCCTTTGGTTCGGTTCGGTTAGATTTGATTAGGTTTTTATTAGGTTAGGTTTTTGAAACTTTCTATTTTCATGTGGTTAGAATCATTCAAGTGAGAATCACCCTATATTCATCTATTCTAATACATGAGGTAAATAATATTGGTGAGATCTGCGCATGCGTAGTCAGGGATTGAAAGTGGACTTGGTAGCGCTAGCGTCTTGTCTCTTAATCGAAAGTGTCCCGTATTATAAACAGGGCCGTGACTAGATTAGTGGCCGCCTGGAACAAGTAATGGAATGTGCCACACCCATCACAATTTTTTCCTCACTACTGCAAATTTTTGTTTTATTTTCTTACATATAGGGTGCCAGCAAGTTACTGCAAAAAACTGATTTACACTAAAATAAAGTAACAATTTTAAAAAGGGAATGTCAGCATAAAAATATCAACTATTTTTTTTACGAGAGTCATAGTAAAGCTCATCGTAATAAAAAGTGAAAACCAAATTTAGATAGGTTTAGTGGTTTTTGAGATATCAGCGTTTAAACTTTAAAGAGATATCTGAGAAAGTTTTGAATTTTTGTTTTGGGTTACATGACACAATCGTTTCACATTTCTTTAAAAAAAAACAAAATTGTCATCCCCCATCTTACCCAGATACTGCAAATTCGAGCAAACCGAACTTGTGTTTTTAAAGAATCGCATTTCTTAAATGTTCAGTTTTTGCTCTATATTTCTAAATAGAGCCAAAAGAAAAATTAAAATGGGTTTATTACTTTTTTATAGAAATAACAGATGCTCCAATTTATTAGCTTAAAAATCATGTCAAAACTTTTTAGGTCGCCTTGTAAATTGCGTATTTAAATTGTCAAAAGCGAAATGTCAAACGCCACGTTTCAATAAGTTAACGGCAAGATGCATTTCAATTTATTTTGGCAATGTGTACAACCAAATTTGATGACTCTGCGTTTTATTTGAATTTCGAAGCAAACGACTTGCTTGCACTGTTTATGTACAGTGCGATCATTTATACCTGCAGACAGACCTAAAGCGATTGTTTTAGATTTTAAAATTTTTAAACAAATATCCGATAAAATAAAATTGTCTAAAGATTTTCTGAACACAAAAATTTAATTAATTAATTTAAGTAATACGAAAGAAATCATAAAATTCCTTTTGTTAGTTTTCGAGATATTTCGTCTTAAAATAAGGTTAGTCAGTGGCGTTAAAATACAATACTATTACATCTTTGAATCGAAAGTAAGTGTGGCGACGCCGCGTCTTAATTCAGACGTAAAATCATATACGTAAGATTCCAATACTCTCTGTTACCTGTTTACACAATGGTTGGCGTTTGATGCAAACATTCAGAAATAAAGGTACGAAAAATGCACAGATACCAAATTTACATAGGTAGAGTTTTTGTCAACTCTACGACGATGATTTGACGTAACGAATACAAGAATAAAATAATATTCATGCGTAAAAGTATAACCAATTAGGATATTTTATCTTACGGACCGTAAAAAGGATAGACTTATACCCATTGATATTGCTATTTCATATATGTTTGCATTCTGCATCGTAAGGTACCGCAGGTATTGCAGTAATACGTACTATATGGAAATAATATGCATATATATCTTTGAAAGCAACCAATCAGGTCTTTTTTGCTTAAAGACCCCAGGGCCCTCATGTTTGCATCATGAATGGGCAGTTACCGTGGGTATTGGAATATTATGTATATGCCTAAAATCGACCTGAGTATGAATTCTTAAACAAATGAGGAGTACTCCCTCAAAATCGGGTGAAACTTAAACTACGCATGCGATTTCACTTGATTTTTGCATCTCTATTGGTCCTCGCTCGAATTTCAAGGAGTACTTCCTAGGTGAAAGAGAGAATAACGACATTGGAACCGCTGCTCCCCCCCACCAGCCATTACGACGTCTCTGTTTTAAAGGCCTACTCACGAGCCATATAGCAAGGGCAATTTAGCGGCGCTGCATGTGGTATTTATGGATATTAGCATTGGCCGATAATGTGTATTATTTACAGGGACAGTAAATTGCCCCTGTAAATTGGCTGGTGTATAAATGTAGGCCGCATTAGTCCTATGAGTTTTCGTTCCTCTCTTTTTACAGGATCATTGTACAAAGTATTTGGAATGAGCTAGTTCAAGAAAGCTTCTCCTGTTTTGCTGGAAGACATTCGGAAGTCATACTTTATATTAATAACAAGGGCTAGCCTGTGCCCAATCCGATCAGAGTAGCCAAGATTGCGTCCTTGCTAAAGTGGTCCGTAGCTTCATTGCTCTCATGTTTCCGGTAAAACCGGCTCTTTCTTTGCGCTTCCAAAGGCGTTTATTTTGTTCGTGCAGTTCTAGTTCTCTTTAATGAGATCCTGTCTCCTGAGTGCCTTTGGTCGGTCGGTTATAACAAAACATATCAGTGTTTGAAAAATTTGTTCTGTTTTTCGCCCATTACTCTTTCTTCGGGAATATAATGTAGCTTTGTTCTGTTCACCGTAGTATATACATAAAATCTATATTAGTCCTAGAGACAACTTAGAACTTGTCCAAAGCGGCTTTAAACGTGCACACATGCTAGTCATGCTTAAACTGACTGTAAAAATTGTTGAAAACCTACTTTTTGGAATTCTATTTTCTTTATGTAAAAGTCTTAAACTGACTTGATCAAAACGTGAATAAATAAGGTTGTAACTATTTTATCTTAGCGGGATGGAAGACCTCAAGCGAAGAACTAAACCTTCCCGATGACCTTGATGAAGATCAGTGGATGATGAAACTTAAATGTTTAGATGAGGCTCATTCCAAAGAATTTGGTATTACTATTGAAAATATTTACCAACTTATGGCAAAAATTGAAAACACTATGGGCGATCTTAGGAGAGTCGTTTGCCCTCCCGATGAGGTAAGGTTTTATTTATTTATTTTTATACTAACACGCTACATTCACACAAGCATCAATCACCCAGATTTTGAAAAAAAAATTGAGATGAAAGATGGTTTGAAACTGAAGCCCACAAAAGTTGTGAACGGGGGAATCTAGTCGGATAAGCTGCTGAAAGGGCAATGATATATCCGAAGCCGAACTACTACATAGGCGCTCACTTGGTCATTTCTGGAAACAATATAGCTTACGAACATTTTTTACTAAACTAACCCTGTCCTTTAAGTGAATTTAAACCACTTCTTATATACATAGTGGCTGACCAATAATGGGCCCCGAACTATTTCGCGGTGAAATTTTGTTTGAACACTAATTAGCGAATGTAAAGGTCTTAAAATAATTCTTAAATAATAAGTAGGAACGAGGATGAACCTGTGAGCATAAGATCCGCTGTGTGAATGCCCTGGTCTAGCTAGGACAAGAGTAAAGCTCTTGGTCTTCCTTACTTCGAAAATCTAGAAGAACTTGGGGACATAGAGCTAGGTCAAAGTTTACACAATTAAAGTTGTTCCACTTGTCAAAAATCAATCGAAATATAGAGATCAAACGTGTGCCGACGTAGGCTGTCGCTGGTCGTAACTGCAAAACAGGTGTGCGATTCGGCGTTTGATGTCCGCCGCTAGCTCAAAAATCCAAACAGGTGGCGATTCGGCGTTTGATGTCGGCCACTCGCTCAAGTGAAACAACATATATTTCAATTGTGTAAACTTTGACTATGCGCACTTGCCAGATTTATAAATAGCTGCTCTGGTTTAATTGAGCAGTCCCTCATATCCACATATCACAATGGGTTGGTAGTTCTACGAACTTTGCTAGTTGGTAGTCTGCCACCTTACCTAGCTTAACCTAACCTAGTAAATAATAAAACCAACCAGACAATTTTT
This sequence comes from Aspidapion aeneum, assembly GCA_963576565.1. NCBI lineage: Eukaryota > Metazoa > Arthropoda > Insecta > Coleoptera > Brentidae > Aspidapion > Aspidapion aeneum. Next base: position 52,062,966 of record OY755041.1, on the reverse strand, counting down.
GATAAACATGACAGGGCCAACACCGGAGCATATGGGAGTATTTGTATAATAAAACGGGACAGAATTATCTGTTGTGTTATTTTGCAATTTCTACGAATGAAATACAAAGTTTAAATGAGAATAAGCTTTTTATTTAAACAAAAATATAGACATAAGGTGTTACCCAAGACATGGATCAAACGGAGTAAGGTGAGCGGAGGGGTCATTTGCTTTCAGAATAACCATATAAGTATATTGTAATTCGATTATTGTTCATTTTGAAGTTATCTAATGCCTTCCATACTTCCATATATACTTAATAAATAATTACATGTAAAAAAACATATTTTCATATTTAATTTTTTACACGACAGACACTGCTTTGAATGCATAACATTCAAAATGGCGGACATGGTTAGAGAACTTTGCTGTGAGACATGATTTGGGCATAGTTTGGTTTTATGTCTTTTAAAAAAATATGCTCGACAAGACCAATACCAACTAAAACACAGTAATAAGAAAAAAATAGGCAAATATAAATGCCCAAATATGATATTTTAAAATATTTCGTAAACGTATAATATAAACAACAAAGGAATAAAATAATGTGTTAAAATCTGGTACATTATATTTCGTTTCCATTATCAATAATTGTTTTTTATGACATAAACCACACGAAAACACAATAACAAGAGAATTAAACGCCATTGTTTGCGGATGATACGTCCATTCTATAACAAGGACATTAAAATCCTTGAACTAACTATCTCTCAAGATTTGGAGAAAATCAAGAAATGGTGTGATTCTAACAAGTTGTGCTTCAATGTAAATAAAACCAATATACTTGGGTTTAGGTGTGACATGGAGAGTATTAATCTGGGGGATGATCCTATGTAGACTGGGCATGTGTCCAGGTTTCTTGGAGTTCATATTGACAGCCGACGCTGTTTTGAAGAACACATATTCCAATTAAGCAGGAAGCTTTTCTCAGGGTGCTTTGCAGTCAGGTGTGCAAGATCTGAGCTTGGAGCTGAAATGGCCAGAAATGTTTACTTTTTTTTATTCAAGTCTCATCTTAGATATGGGATCCCATTTTGGGGATCAGCAAGCAAATATTTGCTTAAGCTTCTTTTTATATTACAAAAAAAGCAATCCGTTTTATTATTAATATACACCAAAGGGAATCCTGCAGACCTTATTTTAAGAGCCTTAAAATACTGACTTTTACTTCCATCTACATTCTTGAAACGTCAAGCCTTATGTATAAAAAGTTTAATAACAGGCCTAGGGTAGAGACAAACCGAGTTACAAGACAAAAAAGCAATATTTCTCTTTCTATCCCAAAAAGTGCTTTAGCCTCAGAGTAATAACATATAAAGATAAATAGTAGCCCCGGTTTCGGCGGTCATTCATTCATTTGTTGGTAAACAATGTAGCTTTTCCGCTGTTGCCGCCCCCTCTGCCTCTGTAAAATTTTATAAATAATAAGTAAGGTTCAACTTCTTACCTTACCAAAATATATAGTGCTTTGAGTTGGTTAGGCTACCGTGCGATAATTTGTCATGCGCTTATTAGCCCGCGTCGCGTCGTTTTATACTGTGTATTTCTTATTACAATCTGCGATAAAAACTCATTTAGACAACATAGTTTATAAAGGGCCCCTTTTCCCACAATTTTTTCAGGACGTGGCAACAGGTGTATGACATCATATTACGGATTTCGTGTTAGCAGGGACGGGTTTCGTTTTGAGCTACTTTGACTATAACCCCAGGTAAAAAGGGAATCCTTTTTCCTATAGGAGAGGACGATTAAATATTAGCCATTGTTCCAACAGTTTTAACCGGTATTAAGGATATTCTATTTTATTATTTTAAAATGCGACCATTCAAACAAAAATTTCATAGGATTGTTTTAATTTTCTCTAAGTATTTAGTAGTTTTGTAGTTTTTCTGTGTGAAACCACACCTTAAAGAAAACAAGCGTCTTGGAATTAAATAAATGGATCTATGACGGATCTGATATCTTCCTAGCCCATTAGCACACTCCACGTTATATCAACCTTGAAAACAGTTTTTTGTAAATATCTCCGAAATGAAAGCTCCTACGAACTTTTCGGTTATAACATATTTTTTTTCGAAAAACGTGCGCTACTATATTCCGAAAACCGCATATTAAGGCGACGTTCCATTAAAAAGTTAGCATTTTTAAAACTTTTTAACTGTCGAAAAACTGTCATTAGCATTCACGAATTTTGACTAAAATTTAATCAGCTCGTTGCAGTATCGAGTACTATTTTACCTGAAAATTTCATGTAAATCAGTTAAGCGTTACACACAACACAGACAGACATCACGATATTGCTAGGGTAGGTCAAAATACACCCAAATAACACATTTTTGGTGTTATCTGAAAAACATTTTTTGTCGAAAACAATACCTTCTCTAGCCGTTGCTGTGTGGGCTAGGAAGGTAAAAAGGGGGCGGGCCGACTGCACACCAAGTAGTATAAGTAGTAGCCTTTAGACTAGATTGTTTAGTTTACACTTGAAGACGTTTAGATATACTTACTTACTGAAACGTCCTGTTTAAAATAAACCAACACAAAAACATTTCATGTAAAAAAGAGCCAAGTAAGCGAAAATGGCATTCCGTAAAAAGAATTGAGATAAAAGTAAGGCCAAGTTCTCGAATACAAATTTCATAATGAAAGATTTTTACTAGTTGGAAATGTTTTTCTGAACTTTGCTATTACAGCCAAACTTCTTTATGTTCAATTTAGCACTGTGCCTGAGTCATTTACAGCCGTAATAGCCAAGTTTAGAAAAACATTTCCAAACTAGTTTCTTACTTTCATTTTGAAATTTGTATTGGAGAACTTGACTTTACTTTTATCTCAATTCTTTTTACGGAATGCCGCGTACTTGGTTATTTTTACATGAAATGTTTTTGTTATGATTTCACTTCTTTTTTAAAGGAATTGAATAATATTTAATTTTTAAAATAGTAAAATATGCGGAATATTGTTCAAAACTTTTGCAATGCCTTACTTAAAATTTCGAGGTCTTTTAAATTTTTCCCGTGGTTTTATCATAGCTGCTATCAGCCTTCCAAAGCTCAGCTCTCTAGTGTTTCTGAAAGTGGACAAAGTTACTTTTGCATAACTTTACATGTATAGGGGAGGGAAGTAATTTAAAATATTCGTGTTTTTAAATTTTTTCCTATAGTTTTATCATAGTTCCTATCAGTCTTCCAATGCTCAGCTCTCTAGCGTTTTTGGAAGTGGGTAATGTTACTTTTACATAACTTGACATTTATAGGGGAGGAGAGTAAATGAAAATTTTTGGGGTTTTTAAATAAATTTTTTCCCATGGTTTTATCATAGTTTCTATCAGCCTTCCAAAGCTCAGCTCTCTGGCGTTTCTGGAATTGGGCAATGTTACTTTTATATAAATTTACATTTATAGGAGAGGGAAGTAAGGAAGTAAATTAAAATATTGGTATTTTAAAATGTTTTCCTATAGTTTTATCATAGTGTCTTTCAGTCTTAAAAAGCTCAGCTCTCTAGCGTTTCTGAAAGTGGACAATGTTACTTCTGCATAAATTTACATGTTTAGGGGAAGACAGTAAATTAAAATTTTCGTAGTTTAAAATTTTTTCCCATAGTTTTATCATAGTTCCTATCAGTCTTCCCATTCTCAGCTCTCTAGCGTTTTTGGAAGTGGATAATGTTACTTTTATATAACTTGACATTTATAGGGGAGGAGAGTAAATGAAAATTTTTGGGGTTTTTAAATTTTTCCCATGGTTTTATCATAGTTTCTATCAGCCTTCCAAAGCTCAGCTCTCTAGCGTTTCTGAAAGTGGGCAATGTTACTTTTATATAAATTTACATTTATAGGAGAGGGAAGTAAATTAAAATATTGGTGTTAAAATTTTTTTCCTATAGTTTTATCATAGTGTCTTTTAGTCTTAAAAAGCTCAGCTCTCTAGCTTTTCTGGAAGTGGGCAGTGTTACTTTTACATAACTTTACATTTATATGGGAGGGAAGTAAATTAGAATTTTTGGGTGTTTTTTCCTATAGTTTTATCATAGTTCCTATCAGGCTGTTAAAGCTCAGCTCTTTAGCATTTCTAGAAGTGAGTAATGTTACTTTTAAATAATTTTTCATGTATAGGGAAGGGGAGTAAATTAGAATTTTGGGGCTTTTTGATTTTTGCCAGGAGTTTGGTCATAATTTCTATCAGTCTGCCAAATTTCAGCTTTATAGCAGGTCTGGAAGTACAGTAGAATTTTGATGATCTATACATGAGTGAGTGAGTCGGTGAGTGAGTGGCCATTTCGACGTTTTTTGAAATTTCGTAACTACTTTACTACTTTATAGAAGTCCATGAAACTTGGAGGGGTTGTTAACTCTATCAAGGTTCGGTTCGGTTCATTCATGATTGGCAATCGCATAATATTCAAAACAATGGTTGAAACAAAAATATTTTTTTTTAAACCACTGAACTGATTTTGCTGATTCGTACCTTGTTGTGCGTGGCAAGAATGTAGTTTTCATACTAATTTAAAAAAATAATTAAAATATGTTTGCAACAAAAGAATAAACGAGGATCTTTGAAGGGTACATTTTAATTTGGTCTGCCATCTTGGATTTTGAGATGGCGGCAAAAAAATATATTTAATCAAGTCTGATTAATTCTCTGCGAAGGGCAGTTTGTCCGATGTCCGGTTTTTTTTGCCCACTCGGTATATAAAAATTTTTAAAGGTTTTTTTTATTCGAAGGTATCTTAGAATTTGGCGTTTACGCCTTTTTTCAAATTAAAAACGTAATTTTTTTAACTAATAAATAGGAAAACAGGGTTTATGAAAATGTAAGTAAGTAATATTTAACTTTTATTCAAATAAGCTAGGTATACATTTTAAGTTATGTACTTTGTTAACTTTGATAGTTTTTTGAGTTAAATCTTAAAAAAATAATAGAATATTACAGTGATGTAAAGTAGATGAGGGGTATAAGGCTCACCTTTTTTTTACGACTGAATTATCTTAAGACAAAAGTAGAAGCTAATATTTCTGTGACAATTTCCAATGCTTTTTAGAGTTATCCATCTAACCCCATAAAAAAAACACATATAGAAATATTTAAAAAAATATAATATTGTACATTGACATAGAACATATAAATGGCATTGAGCTTTAATATTTGATACATGTCGGTAATAAGACCCTCCAAGATAAACATGTGCCAACAATACTTTAAATAAGGCCCAAAAATAAATCCCATTAACCAGCATTAGAAAATATTTTCTAAAAACTAAGGCATTACATTATAGTAGGTAGTTAGATACATTTCAGTTGATATTTAGTCTTTTTAGTTTTTGACATCCCCCTGCCTTATTATCGGGCGAGCCTTACAACAAGACTTATAATGAGCTTTATTTATGTACTAATTTTGGTAATTGGAAAATGCTATTTAGGTTTAAAAATAAAATAAATAATTACAAATAATAAATAATTACAAATAATAAAGAAACGTAACTAAAATGTATTTCTTATTATTATTTGTTTAATTACAATAAAAACAATATTTAAAAAACACAAAATTCCGGAAAGTTAACAGAGTTTGGAATCGTAAATATTATGGCTGCTTGCATTTCGATTAAATTGCATTGACATAATTTTGGAACGGATTCAGAAAATACGTACCTTTTATTTCAAACATTTTTTTCTTTTTTTTTAAATATATGCCAATCCGTATTTGAAAAACGGACTCCAGGCTTAAATAGGCCACTTTCGGTCGACTCCGAAAGTTGAAAACATCTACCACCAATCGAAAGAGCGTACTCGAGTAATTTTTTGGATCGTTAAAAAAACTTTTTCCTCAAGTTTTCAAAGGGGTTGACGGGTGGTCTGAGACACCATGTATAATAGTCGATTTATTTTGTTAAAAACGTTTTATAGAGTACTGGCCAAGTGGAGAAACCACCCAAAAGTGTATATAAATCTGACCTTGTACACTCGCCCACTTTTTTAAAGTTCTCTTATTTTCTCCGCACTTGTAAAATATTTTTTTTCGCTTTTTTTACACTTTTTTTTACGCCGAAACACGTCAACTGAGAACTGAATTAAAGTTTTCAAATACACACACCACTTTGATAGTTGGTACAGGATCGGAATTATATACAATTTTAGGTCGTCCTTTCTTTAATCAATATCTTGTTAAACTGTACAAGTATATTTTCAAAGATCCAACGAAACTGCAAAAGTGACTTTACATGTTAATTAAAAACAAAAGTTTTCAGCGTTACCTAATTTAAAAATATTCCTTAAAGAAATAAAATAAACTTTCAAATTTTGAATGTAAATTTTTCACTTGTATAAATTTTCGACTATCGAAAATATAAAATTATATGTTCGCTGTCCCAACCCACCAAGTAAAAACTTAATATTTTTTTAATGTCAATTAAAAAAATCTTCACTAGAAAAAAAACAGGAAATGTATTTCAAAGACTCGTACGAGTCCCGTTAAAACCGATTCTTAACAAGTAAAATTTCTAAACGATTCTTTTAACCTTTAAACTTTTAAGTTTATTCTTTTTCCAAAAATTAAGGTTTCTCCTACCTAAAAATCACTTTTAAGCTTTGAAAAAATCACAAAAGTTTAAATATTTAAGAAGCAAGTACACAAACTTTTCACACCCCACCTTATGGAATTAGATAAAAATAGATAGAATAGAGGTAGAAAAAGTAAAAATATTTTTTTGTCAAAAAACACTGTTTTTACAGATACAGAATTTATTTTTATACCAAAGTATCTCAAAGTTAAAAACAATGACATTATGACCTGCAGTTGTGTACTTGTGTAAAAAGTATTAACATTGCTTAGAAAAAAAAACCATTTTCAATATGGTTTTTAACTTTTTCAAAGAAAAATCAATAAAAAAAGCATTTTTTACTTAAACCTAAAACGTGTCAAAATACAAAGCCCTACTACCGCACTCAACCCGAATTCCGTCACCCACCTGAATTCCGTCACTATTTAGAAATGTTTCGAATTATTAAGCTAATCCTGCAATGGAATTCCAAAAAAATACTTTTATCAGTTCACCTATATATCTTGCAACACTGTGCGCAAACTTCAGCTGTATTGTTTAAAAGGAAGCTGCGTGCGAAAAATTCTTTTAGTCGTGCGTCAAGTGTCGAAGCGGAACGTTGCATTTTATTATAAGATAAGCCCCTTACGTATTCATTTAATCTAAGATCTTAGGTACTTTATTATATTATTACCTAATGTCCGTAGATAAATTTTTAACCTAAATTTTCTACCTTTTTTCGATTATTTTTAATAAAAAGGGGGTGGCGGGGTTTGGGTTACAAAAAATCATTGAGTCGGAAATCCGACAGGAGAGTCGGAAATCCGAAAGGAGTGACGTAATTCCCAACAAAAACAATGTCTATTCAAATTAGTTTTTTTCATACATCACATTTGATCATATTTTGTAAATCCCAAAATCCCGTCACAGCTTTTTAAGCTATTTTCTATGAAAATGTGTTTTAAATTCAATGTGTCGGAATTCAGGCTGTGGGACTACGACGGCTTTCCGATTATTTTATTTTTGTAAAAAATAAGGGTGACGGAGTTCTGGTAGGCAACAATTTTTTTAAAGTTCAGTTTTTTCCATATCAACAACCATCTAAAGACAAAAAATCTAAGATGGTAAAACCTTCAATAAATAAAAAAATTTTAATGTCAAATTCCGTCATATGTTTTTTATACCCAGGTTACGACAATGACGGCTTTCAGGTTGTGATTTTCACGTTTGCTGGATTATGAAGCAGGCTGTTCCCTTTTCATATCTTACGAAGGATATCTACCTATCCAGAATTTTTGCTCCAAATATTTTGTTTACTGTAAGAAATAAATACCTTACAAGGCTCCACCCCACTTAAAACTATTAATTATCATTTCGAATTGGGTAATTCTATTATATTATAGGTTAAGCGAAGTTTTAGTTATGTTGCAGTCAGACAGATAGACCGACAGATAATCCTAGAACAGTTATACTGACACACAGACATATACTACCACAACATTTGGTAATTAGTTTTTTTTGGTTTTTTAAGCAACTCATTTGAAGTGGTAATAAAAATATTTTACTTTCACGTTTAATGGTATGCATGAAAAACTCCTACAAATATTTGATGAATTTATGTAAGAATAGGTTAAGCGAAGTTTTAGTTATGTTGCAGTCAGACAGATAGACCGACAGATAATCCTAGAACAGTTATACTGACACACAGACATATACTACCACAACATTTGGTAATTAGTTTTTTTTTGGTTTTTTAAGCAACTCATTTGAAGTGGTAATAAAAATATTTTACTTTCACGTTTAATGGTATGCATGAAAAACTCCTACAAATATTTGATGAATTTATGTAAGAATTAGCATTAGTTGTATTTGTTATAGATTGTTTTTAGAAACCATTTTATCATATGACGGAATTCAGGTCAAAACTACGTCAGAGTTTAGGTAAGCACTATGACGGAATTAGAAATTTAGGATCTTTAACTTTTTTTATTTACTAAAAAAATATAGTTAGATTTAAATTCTCAAAATAGAACACACTGTTTAATCAAATGTCCAAAGTTTCAGCACAAGTAAAAATAATTCAATATATCAACACATAGAACATTTTATATCATCTTAAAAGTCAGTCCATGAATACTAAGGGGCTTAAAGTGACGGAATTTGGGTCGACTACGGTATTACAAAATAATGTGTAAATTACGACCATTAAAGCCACATAAAATGAGCAAAAACTGACAAACCTGGGGCTTCCACTTATCTAATCTTAGAACTATTTAAATGAGCAGAAATTAAAACAAAATAAATGGATCCATGACAGATCTGATACCTTCCTAGTCTATCAGCACACTTCAAGTGAAGCTATGATAATCAGCCTTGAAAACAGTTTTTTGTAAATATCTCAGAAACTAAAGCTCCTACGAAGTCTTTGGTTATAACACAAATTATTGAACTAAATGCAGTCTACTATACTCCGCATATTGATGCGATGCTCCGTTAAAAAGTTAGCATTTTTTAAATTGTTTAATTGTCAAAAACCTGTCATTAGCATTATTGGATTTTGACCAAAATCTAATACGCTCGTTAGAGTGTCGAACATTATAATAACTGAAAATTTTATGAAAATCGGGTCAGCGGTTTAGGAGCTATAGTGTTACGGACAGAAAAAAAAATACACACAGACACACACACAGACAGACATCACGACGATATTGCTAGGATACGCAAAAAAAAATTTTTCGTCGAAAACTATTACTTTGATAACAAAATCCTAACTATGCGGTGGGGTTTAATATTGGCTTCGGTATTTTTATCTTTTGTCTGTTTCTTTGGCTTTGCTTGAAGTCTTTTTGATTCCAAAACTAAACTTCTGTAAATTTTCATTTTTACTAAGGTATTTAAAATAATATCAAAATGATTGGGACAATGTTCAAACCAAAGTATGAGACAATGTACAGCAAAAAGTTATGACAAGTGCACTTTGATATTTTTTGATTAAAATGCCTGAATTTCCACAGTTTTGCTTCCACTGATCACACCTACTTTTGTCTTTTATAGGGAATTTAAAAAATGAATGTTCTCTGTTTTTAACCACATGGTTTAAACAGTTCCAATATGAACATGTTTGGGTCGACATTTTGAGGCAATTAGCGTACATAGATGCTAGAAGGAAAAAGCTCAATTCTAATTGAGTAAGCTGTTCACGCAATGATCCCGTGTCAACTCGCTAGACATGCATTGTTTCGCGACATACGCCCGCTCTTCCTATAGTTTTATTGGCTTGAGAAAGTTAGGGTGACCATTCGGGCTACTTCGTTGTCAGCCCAGTCTATCTTGTCGAAGACGCGACGCAACGTCGTCTTATAATCACTTCCGGGGCATTGCGGGGGCCTTGTCTGGGCATTTCCCGCGCCTTGCGGGAATTGCCTGGGCTTTTTCGATCCATTGCTGGGTAGGTCGTCAAAAATTCTTTAAAATGACCGGAGCTTTTTTTGGGTTGTCAAAAATGTTTTTCACCAAAATTAGTGGAAAATAAAGAAGCTTAGCAATATACGTTCAACTTTATATACACCCAACAAGTTTTCATAGCTACACGGGTAAAAATGGTCTCGTTTCTCTCGTATTTTTTCGTGGGTAGCTCGAAAGCTTATTCTAACGGGGGTGTCCAAGATCTGATGGATCTATTAAGTGTTGAGAGTTAATTGTTTCGCCCTTATAGAAAAAAAAATTGCAAAGAAATGGCGTAGCGAAAATTTTATAATACATGGCACCGCGAAAAAACATTTAGGTAAAAACTGAAAAACTTGATGCCGCAAGCGAAAATTATAAAAAAAATTTAAAATCTTCGGTAAAAATGGTATCAATTGTTAACATTTTGGTTAGTTTTGAATATTTTTGCCACCACAGTTGGAAATTTTTAAATCAATAATTAATAAGAAAAACAATTTTTAGTTTTTGCTCGATATTTTGAAAACATTTGTAGATATTTTTAGTTTTAACAAAGCATTTCACTGGCCTTGGAATGACGCTAATTTTCTCCTAGTTACTTTTATGTGAGAGGCACGCTATATAAGTAGGTATGTTAGAGTTTAACGAAGTATGTTTATTGTGGTAATTAATATGTACTGCATGACAGTTTTTATTTTATCTTTTCTCTGAAACCTTCCTCCGAGTAAAAAACTTTATTTTGATCGGTCTAAATAGTTTTATTGGCTTGAGAAAGTTAGGGTGACCATTCGGGCTACTTCGTTGTCAGCCCAGTCTATCTTGTCGAAGACGCGACGCAACGTCGTCTTATAATCACTTCCGGGGCATTGCGGGGGCCTTGTCTGGGCATTTCCCGCGCCTTGCGGGAATTGCCTGGGCTTTTCCGATCCATTGCTGGGTAGGTCGTCAAAAATTCTTTAAAATGACCGGAGCTTTTTTTGGGTTGTCAAAAATGTTTTTCACCAAAATTAGTGGACTTCGAGGGCATCGCCTGGGCATTTATTGGATGTTTCAATGCCTTTTAACGTACAAAAGTTAGCACCGATGGAGGACAACCAGCCGGGCCATTTTGCAAAAGAATAATGCGAAAAATAAAGAAGCTTAGCAATATACGTTCAACTTTATATACACCCAACAAGTTTTCATAGCTACACGGGTAAAAATGGTCTCGTTTCTCTCGTATTTTTTCGTGGGTAGCTCGAAAGCTTATTCTAACGGGGGTGTCCAAGATCTGATGGATCTATTAAGTGTTGAGAGTTAATTGTTTCGCCCTTATAGAAAAAAAAATTGCAAAGAAATGGCGTAGCGAAAATTTTATAACACATGGCACCGCGAAAAAACATTTAGGTAAAAACTGAAAAACTTGATGCCGCAAGCGAAAATTATAAAAAAATTTTAAAATCTTCGGTAAAAATGGTATCAATTGTTAACATTTTGGTTAGTTTTGAATATTTTTGCCACCACAGTTGGAAATTTTTAAATCAATAATTAATAAGAAAAACAATTTTTAGTTTTTGCTCGATATTTTGAAAACATTTGTAGATATTTTTAGTTTTAACAGAGCATTTCACTGGCCTTGGAATGACGCTAATTTTCTCCTAGTTACTTTTATGTGAGAGGCACGCTATATAAGTAGGTATGTTAGAGTTTGAGGAAGTATGTTTATTGTGGTAATTAATATGTACTGCATGACAGTTTTTATTTTATCTTTTCTCTGAAAACTTCCTCCGAGTAAAAAACTTTATTTTGATCGGTCTAAAATTAATGTGGTGAGATTTAGTAAAATGCCATGATTCTTTGCAATAAAATAAATATATATATTTTTTTTAGTTAAACGATTTTATTATAAAATTTCACAAAAAAAATAAAAATAATTTGCTAGATTACTACTGTCTAGATGTACCAATGGCGTTACTGGTACATTAGATATTTTTAAAATCGTAGCGCGATTATTAAAGATCAAATTGAGATGTATACGCGCCACATTTTTATCCCGAACGTAGAATTGATGGGTGTCAATATCTTTAATAATTTACCCCGACTTTGCATTGAACTTAAAAATATATAATGTGTCAACAGAAATCTTGTAAGGTATTTTTACTTTTTAGTACAATTTTCGAAAAAAATCGTTTAACTAAAAATATAGATTTATATTATTTAAAAAAAAAAATATGAAAAGAACAGCCTTTCCATTTCTAGTAGTGCTTCATGATTACAAGGTTTCTTTTCTGTCAATTTTATACAATCCCATTCCTCAATCCTTAGTTTATCATGCGATACCTCCGTTTCTTTCATAAAATAGTATTGTCAGCAGAACAAAACATTAATCTGAAAACCACATGTTCGTATTTATTTAAATATCAAAGGTCAGAATTTACCTCTTTACACTTCTCACCAACTAGTTTATTCCGTTTTTTTTCATAAAATTGGATTGTCACTAGATCAAATCATAAAACTGAAAATCGCATATTCGTGTCTGTTTTGATTACTAGTTATGAATTTACCCCCTTTACAGCCCTGACGTCCCTCTACCGCCGTTTTTTTGTCATAAAATTATATTGTCACCAGAACAAATCATAAATCTGAAAACGGCATGTTTTTATTTGTATTTTTACAAAGTTCTAAATTTACCCCCTTTACAGCCCTTACCCCTTACCAACCCCTACTTCCGATTTTTGTTCATAAAATTGTTTTGTCACCCGATCAAATCATACATCTGAAAACCGCATGTTTGTATCTGTTTTGGTTTCAAAGTTCTGAATTGCCCTCCCTTACACCCCTCACCTACCCCCGTATTTCCGATATTTTTAAATAAAATTGTATTATCATTACACCAAATCATAAATCTGAAAACCGCATGGTCATATCTGATTTGGTTTCAAAGTTATGGATTTATCCCTTTTACACCCCTTAACCACCTTCTACCACCCATATGTTTTCATAGTATTGTATCGTCATCGGACCTACACTACTTTGCTAAATTTCATTAAAATCGGTTCACGGGAAGTGTGTCAAAAATAAATCGCTAGATTTGATGACAGACATCGCCAGGCTCTGTGAAGTTAATAAAAATCGTTTAAAACATGGTCACCTTAATAGTGCATCTGAACAGGAGCCTTGCATGCCTCCGCCACTGACGAAAGGTGGCGCGAAAGCCGAGTTCTCATTGTGAATTCAAACTCGCAAAGAAACGATCGCAGAGCCCTCTTCTTCTGGCAAAGTTTAACTGGGTCGCGATGGAGCGATTTGGCGAAGGTTCTTTAGATGTTATATGTTCTCTGGTACGGCGCAGGGCCGCCACAAGATTACCATCCTCTAACTTCTTTTCATTTGTTGAAAAACGCTTTAACAAGTTATGATGTCGGGAAAATATTTTGTTTTCGGACCAAAAACCTAATAATAATTTGATTTTTTTTTGAAATCAGTAAATTTGCATTTTTTAATTTTTACAGTTGATGCAGTGTCTCAAAAAAAATTCAAATTGCTCTATAAAATGCAAAAGGCAAATGGACGCTTTCATCGATTGCGTAGATACGGCTAGGATTAACATTATAAAGGAAAAGGTTGAAAATGAAAAAAAAGAGAAGAGGAAAGAGGAACGAACAGTAGTCGAGCATTTTTTAAAAAACAAGTGTTGATGAATTTTAATATTTTGCATTATACATATATATTTTAAAATATTTTTGATGGAATAATAATAAATGTTGAAAAAAAATATAGGAACTAATTTTTTTTTACTTTATCTTCCTCAAATCAAGAGTTCAGAGAGTATAATTGAAAAAAAATACAAACTTGACTTGATACATTACTTGAACTCATAAAAATAAGTAATTTTACCAAAAATCATTTATATAAAAGTTGCAGAATAAAGAAGTTATTAACAATTCGAAAAATGTAAAATTGAAAAATTTTCAGCTTACAAACGACATGCTGCGGCTGCATTTTGTTGGCACTCCTCGTAAGTTAATATTATGTCCACTAGTTCATTGTTTTCATATATGTATGCCATTTAATCACATAAGATATCCAAAAAACAAAAATATTACGCAAATTATTTACTACTGGTCAAATCGAAATTCTCACTGAAAACCGTACCATGAATGAATAAATGATGAGTAATTTGTATTCTATAAAAAAATGAGGAATATTCAATATCACCAGTAAACAAAACATTGATAAAAAGTCAGGTCTTACAGTTTTTAAATTTTACATTTTTAGAATTGTTAATAACTTCTTTATTCTGCAACTTTTATATAGATGATTTTTGGTACAATTGCCTATTTTTACGAGTTCCACAACCTGTTAAAATAAATTACTCAACTTTGAGAACACCCGATATAATTACCGATTTTCGGAAGATTATTAATATGAAAAATTACCACCAGTATTTACTAAAGGGTCTACAGTGCTAAGTGCTACAATACTAGGTTTAAAGTCTACATTTTGGTTGAAGGTTTAACTTATTTTTCCCGTGAATGCAATAGTTTTTAATATTTATATAAATTGTTCATAAATACCTTGCGATATGGGTCATTTTATTTTCGTTGTAACAAATACATTATTTCCACACAAAGGTTATAAATAAATAAAAATAATAAAATATTTTGGTTTAAAAATGGTAGCCATATGTAAACCTCCAAACGTCACTAGGAAATGTCGATTAGAAACGTTGTAAGTCAGTGTCAGCTGTCCGCTATATTTTACATGTTAATTTTTTAGACAAGTGGATTGGATTATTTCTATTGTTTTTCGAACTTTAAACCAATCCTCAGGGGTGGTACTACAATTTGAAACTATTTATAACGGGAATCCTAAGACTGCACGGACTAAATTTCCAAAAAATGACATTTCGTTACAAAATTTTTATGTGGTTTTTCTTTATGAAACTCACTGAGAAATGCTTACTATCATATTGCACATTAGGGTGAACCAAATCTCTGCAGTTATTTGACCTGTGAGTATTAAAAAAATACTCTTAAACCGGTCGGTATCAAGTCTATAGACTTGATACTTAAACCCGGTCTACAATGCTAAGTCTTAAGGTCTTAGTAAATACTGGTGTGCGTGTTTAACTCTTTAGAACAAGTTGATTTTGTAATAAAAATAGATAAGTTAGAAATTAAATCTAAATTTATATTGAGAGTTCAGCTATTAGTTTTCTAGCCAATACCACCCCCAGCTAAAGAAGCCAGTGCAGCAGAAGATACGTCTAAAATAGATCCAGGATTATTGACATTGTCTGCTCCTGCTAATCCTGCGCCTAAGTCTAAGCCGGGGAATGGTTCTTGTGGGACTCCCGCCAAAAATACTTTATCTACGTCCTTTTCTGTTGTGGTGACAGATGCATTTTCTATCCCTGTAATCAATAAGAGGTTGTGAGGTAAATTACTTATTACAACAGATATCTGTAAAAGTCAGAACAAAATAAACCAAGATTTATACGAAATTTCCTATGGTAGGGGTAGAAAACATTCGGACGAAGTAATGAGTGGTATCGTTGGATAGATCTTCTCGAGCGCAATACAAAATCGAAAAAAAAACAACAAAATCTATCCATTGAGATTGGCGAACAGTGGCGTCAAATTGGGAAAAATTGCACTTTTTCCGATGATGTTATTTTCTTTCGTATATTACCCAGACTGGTGATCAGATCTGTGGTCACATCGTACATTCCAAAGACCCATTTTTCTGGAACCACACGCCCTCCAGGGCACTTCCTTTTGGTTACGAAAATTTTGCGATTTGAACAATGTGTCCGACTACTCCTGAAAATGAACAACCTTAATTAATAATCACATTTTAAAGGGGTTGTGCCCTATTCTGTAACCTATTATCTAAAATGTAATATAATTAAAAAAAATATAAAAAAAGTTTGTAAATCGCTCTTGTTTAACTGTTGGTTATTAAAGTAAGAGATCAGTGTTGTGTTATGGAACATTGTAATAGAGTCTTGCAGACTTATCCATTCGAAACAAATCCGGGTCATGTAGTAACTTCGAAGTTCAGATGTCTTGGAAACACTGATAATATTGAATAATACTCTGTTGGGGCACCCGAAGCCGACCGACGGTACACCCCGATCTGATAACGCAGCACCAGCTCCATAAGATGTAAAATAGTTTCCTTAATAGTGATTTCGTCCCTTCGAATAAGCCGCAAGTCATTGCTTGCTGCAATTCTATCTATCTTATCTATTTAGCCCTCTTCAATCCATCCTTGTACACTGCT
Organism: Aspidapion aeneum; assembly: GCA_963576565.1. Lineage (NCBI taxonomy): Eukaryota > Metazoa > Arthropoda > Insecta > Coleoptera > Brentidae > Aspidapion > Aspidapion aeneum. The sequence continues at coordinate 52,046,682 of OY755041.1, read as the reverse complement.
CTGTCTGTCGCCGTGTTCATCCATCTAGTTCCCACGTGTTTCTTCAAATCGTCCGCCCATCTCATTTGGGGTCTTCCCCCACTTCATTAATTTTCCCATGGTCTCCAGTTTACAATACATTTGTTCCATCGATCGTCTTTCTGTCTGAAATTATGACCGGCTAATTTCCATTTTAATTTTACTAGTTCTCTTCTGACATCCTTACATTCATTCCTTTTTCTATCGGTTAGTTTTACATGTAACATTTGTCTTTCTATTGATCTTTGGGATTTTGTTACCTTATCGATTTTGTAATTGATTTGCGGCAGTAAAATACTTTTCCAAGAATACCGTCGCGTTCTCGGTGGCCGTGGATTTCCTGAATTATACAAAACCGGCGGCAATTCTGAGTTTTACAAATAACAGATTAATTGATAATATTCTGGAAGGAATAAGAAACGTCAACAATTACTGAAAACAGAACAACTGCCAAACTGCAGTATCAGTCACGGTAGTCTCGTGTTTGAGTTCTTTTGGTCTTGAAGCTGTGTCCTCTATATAGTTCAGGCCCTATACATCCGAGATTCAAGCGATATGCTGCGTTTATTGATAGAAGCAACACACTTGGTATGGATAGACATAAGACTCGCCCGAATATTTTACGAGAGGAAACCACCCCTCAAACTCTGGCAGGGTGGTGGTTCCATCCCTTAAACGTGCTTTTTGATACTTTTTTGCTAATAACTCGAAAACAGTCAACTTTTCCAAGAATCTCCTGGAGATTATTTTCCAAGCGGATACAATTTCCTTTTCAGCAATGTACCTTAGTACGCTTTGACGTCAGTGGTACACGTTCTATTAGCGTACAAAAAAAATTTTAAAATATTTTTTTAAATATATTTTTTGTGGTATTTTATATCCACCATTTTTTTCTTTAAAAAATAATTTTGGATAAAAGCTCATTGTATACAGGTAACTACTTATTAAGTTAGACATATATTTTTTTAATAGATGCCTTGAATGTGTTTGTAGAAATCCTTAAATCAAACAAAAATATTGAACATTCATGTAAGTAAAAAATTATTTTTGGTTAGTAATAACTTAAAGCTAACTTTTTCTAGCTGACCTTCTTTAAAGAGGGGTGGAGGGCATTATGTTTTTAATTATTGTCAAATGATTAAATTAATTAAAAATTTAATTTGGGGGTAATATGTATATTTTATCTTTTATTAAAAACAAGTCGGCTGCTTAAAATTAAAACAAAGCATAACTGACATTTTTGAAAAATTGAGTTTTGCTTAAATTCACAGTATGGTACCAAGATTATGTTATTTTAGACCAAATCCATTCCATTTACTCCAGGTCCTGGGGTGCGTTCAGGATTCGGGTTAAAATTTAATTTTCTGTCTGTCGTTTGTCAATTTTGTTTTTTTTTTATTGGCGGATTTAATCGAATGGAATTTCCCGCCAACAACACATATATAAAAGATAAAACTAATATTTATCTTATTCTTTGAAGGAACCAAAAGTTCTACTAAAATTTTCTATGAATAAAGAGGCAGTGGCGTGTCGTATAGGGGGCTGTCGCTTGGCGTCCTTTGAGAAAAAAAAGAAATAATATTGTTATTATTTTAAAAAAAGGTTTGTAACTTATTTGACTCACATACCTATATTTGCGCCCCTTAAGGTCTTCGCCCCCCCCCCCCGCCCTTTTATCCACGACACGCTACTGTAAGGAGATTCCTTTTGTATTTGTTTTGACATAATATGGGCATATAATATTGATATTATTAATCCATTTGAAGTGTAGTGAAAAACTTGGCTTCTAATAATGAGGTTCCTGCCTGATTATATACCACATTATGTGAGTGGGTTGAAAAGGGCATCTTACGTGCCCAAACACTTTGGTGAAATTAAAAAAAAAATTGACAAAAAAAAGAGTAAAGTTGGGTTAGGTTTTACTCTCATATGTTTCATATTCTCTATGCGCATGCGCAACAAGTTATATTTTACCTAACTAATCGAAGTAGATAAATGGTTGTTCGCCGTGTGTTAATCGTGAACGTCTTTTCGCCTTCCCCGTGTGCGCACTAAAGCCAGCAACCGAATCCAGTTTAAACACGGCGTTAATCATGAACGTACCCCTGAGTGACGCGTCTACAACGTGCGTGCGCAGAGCCACCTGCCTCAAGCAGAGCCGCGGCTTGGTTCTCCTAGAGTCCCTGTATGTTGACATATTATGTCAACATACAGTGATTGTAGGTTTTTTATCCTTTCTGTAAGATGTTATCAACGTATCCCCTGGGGGTCGATTTTTGTAAATTAACCTTCCGATCGTTTTGGCCGACTAAAAAATTTTAGCCTCAAGATTTAGCCTGAAGCCCGGCAATGCCGCGCCGCCGGTATAGACTCCACAGCACCCCTTGGCAGTCGCGATGAATAGCGTGGAGTGTCGTCGCACAGTGGGACCAATTGTTATAATTTAGCAGTTTTGTATTACAAGATAAATCCTCAAAATTTTAGCTACAAATGTACCGGGTATCCTATAAAAACTTTTTATATTTAAAATGCAGCTAAATATTTGACTAGGTACTGATTTAAAAAAAATTAAAATATATGTAAAGTAAATAAGTTTTACAATCCAACTAAACAAAAATGATCGCAAACATAAAATAAAGATAGCAGAAAATTAAAAGCTGAGAGGCATTTATATATTTTCTTTTAATTAAAAAAATACTGCGTTTACATCAGTATATCAATACAAAAGGTAGAGAGTTTTTTATTGCTTATTTCAGATACTACTTAACCAATTTTAATGAAATTTGGCATACATGTTTTATAAGCCATTCTCCCTTGTTAAGGAGATTTTTTTACGCTATGACATGTGCAAGTCAGGCCGAACCAGCGAAGCCAGCTATTGTTATTTTTTTAGGTTAGTTATTAATCAATTGGAATAAGAAACCGATACCTTCCTTAAGGCTGTAAATGCAAATATAGATTAATACGGCTTTTTTTTAATTCAAGATGGCTACTATACGCTAAAACTATACAACTTATTTGTTTTAATTGACGGAACATTTATATTTAATTTGGTTACACGGTTACAAAACTACTAATTTAAAAAGGCAGTCATTAAAAAAAAATTAAAGAGAATGTCACATACTTGGATTTATATAACGATACTCTTTTTAAAAATAATTCAGCATTTTTAGATTATTTATAGTTTTTACCTGATAGCTTTGGCTGGGATGTGGGTATAATTGTTTTTTTCCTTTAAAATCGGTTTAATTTTGAATTTAATCACTACTCAAAAGTCAAACTCTTAAGGCAATCCAAATATAAAATAAAAATAACTCCATTTTGATGGTTATATTGTTATATTCGTGAAAATGCAAACATGTACTTAATTAAAGTTTTTTTTAATAATATCTAACCAAACCAATTTTAATTAATGTTTTAGTACAGTTATTCCTTAACCCCCATTCTTTATGTACAATTTGTACGGAAAAATAATAAAAATTTGATTTAATTTGAAAAATAATATTTATGTTTACTAATACTTGTCTACTTTTTAAAACTATCGGTCATCTTTCATATGTATGAAATAATGTCTAAAGTAGTAAACACTTGTTTAATGGACTAATTAGGTCAAAAGTCATAAACCTAACCGAACCAATGCAAAAAAAGTGCGGACAATTGTAGCCTAGCCTACAATTAGTACCTAGACTATTGCACCACCGTCCGTTCATTTGATAGGCTAGATTAGTTTACTGAAGATGGGCTCCATCTGCTAGTACCTAAAATAAGTATTGCAAAAAAACACAAATAATAAGAATTTTCTTTCTTCTAACCTCCCACCCACCCATTAACCTTATTGTGCACATTACAGAAAATATTCAATGAAAAAAATGTCGCCGCCTACAAAAATTTGTTTAGCACGCTCTTCCACTCAGACCCATATATACAGGGTGTTCAATAACATAATTTTAGTATTAAATTTCTTGAGTGATTTTAAGACACAACGGTCATATAAACATAGGTCTAAAAACGCTTAGTTTTCGAGATCATATTTTTTGTTTATTTTGATATAGCCGCCATGCCATACCGAAGCATTTTTTATTTTGATGCTAGCAGTCTTTGGCGCAAAAGCTTTTTTTTAAACGATTAGAGATGCGAAAAAATTGCAAGGGACAAAAAAGTTTGCAAACCAAACAAGGATTTTATTTCTTGTTTTAGAATCTACCAGTGGCTTACAACAAAAAATATCCCAGGAAAAAGGTGACATGAGCCCTGAAAAAGTATAACCTTCTAGATTTTTACTATCGTTTGGCATGTCTTATAGTGTAATGACACCAGCTAAATATATGTGTTAAATTTGAGCTGCATATCTCAAAAACTGCACGAGCTATAAACAAAAAACTAAAAAATATATGAAATTTTAATACCCTGTATCTCGAAAACTAAGCGTTTGCGTGTCTATGTTTATATAAACTTTTTGAGTTACAATTACTTAAACACCTTGTATAAATAAAAAATTGTATATGATCCGATTTAAATTAGAAATTCAGTACAAAAAAAAACCATGTACTAAGTAAAACATAGTACATACATAAGTTTGAAACACATATTTAAGTCCTACAAGTTTCTTAAAACATTGTTGCAACTCTTGTCTTATTTCGGAACACAAGTTCCACAACAGCACAGAATTTTTCTTCTTTTTAAAAACATTTTTTGTATTAGACGAGGACACTATCATCTATCTTTTATATTTCACCATAAAGATTTCGTTGAGCCTTTACTTATGGAAAATAAAAACGTGATCTGGTTTATTTAGAAAAATACCTGTTATGTCTGATTCCCCTACCCAAATGCAAAAGTGAGTTTTACAAAGTTATGCCATATCATTAAATAAAAAATTATTGTGTGTGCTTAAGACCACACGGCAGAAGTGTAAACTTCAACAAGGCGAAATTAATAATACTGGCCTGCATTTGCATCATCATGTCGCTCGCTGAATGTTCCTTTCACAGTCCACTCGAGTCGACTTCACCCGAATGAGCGTTACATTGCCGAGCCTGACGGCTCAGTTCAATTCAGTACCCACAAAAACTGCTAAACGCGCCTAAAGAAGTTTACACTTCAAAAATCTTCAGTCCTTATGATATCGGACGGGGGGCAGATTGTGGTAGGTTTGTTGTGAGTGGGCTGGTTATGGGGGGAGGGGGAGCAGTTATACTTTTTATGTAGGAATCTATTTGTATATTATTATTAAACTACAAAAACAGCAATTAAAGTAAAATGATGTTTTTTTTTTCTAGGGGAGCTTATCTTTTTATAATGAGTCTCTTAATTATGTAACTAAAATTCTAGAAAAAACAGAGCAGGAAGGCCTAGTCCGCATGTTATTTGTGGACGTGGTCAGCGCCCCTGATAGATTATGTTCATTTCGTTTGAAGGGGGCTAATTTTGATCTTAGAGGGCTAACCCTCCCTCCCCCAAACTACTTCCTTGGCGTATAAACATACATTCATTCCATTCTTTCAAAAAATTTTGGTTTTGGTAATATCTAGTTTTACCAAGAAAAATTGCATTGGATATCTGATTTGGCCCACTGTGCTTATTGCTACGTCATCTAAGCCCCGTCAGACTGCATTTCACAACAAAAAATAAGCTTGGTGTTATAAAGTTGGTTAGGAATTTAATGTTTATAGTCAACTAATTTATGTTCAACGTTCGATAGTTTTGGTTTTGTAGCTGTTGTGCGATATGTTCAAACGTAAGTTTTAGTCTAGTTTTGTCTAGTAATTTCAACAAACACACAAGGAGCCCCTTTGCCAAAAGAATATTTTTTTTTCACTTGGAAATATTTTTAAAGGCATAGCTAAATTATTTCCTGTGCGTAAAATACCAGTAAAAACTGTAGGAATCAAGAAAATTTCAGCTTAAGTTGGTCTTGAGACTCAGGCCCTAAAATTTAAAAAACTTTTGTTGCATACCTAGTACTTTTTAAAAATAATTAGTGCTGGAAAATTTGCATCTTCTTGAAAAATATTAGTTTTTAATATAGGATTTTTTTTGTTACAGGTTACTTATGTGTCTACAACAACAACAAACTTCTCAAGCTTGCAAGCAATACCTATCATTTGCTATGTTGGTCCAAATAAAAAACTTGTTGCAGAGAAATAAACATCCTTCGAGACCAGTAGATGCCACCCAAATCTGTTGCGTGATTTATTCGATTATAGTAATGTAACTATGTGAATGTGAAATAGAATACAATGTATTATCAAATATTATTTGTTAATTATTATTAAAAATAATATTATTCATAAGAAAAGTGCGTAAAGTGATTACATTTCCACAAACAAAAACAGTTGAGCAATATGAAGTGAAGTTCAGTTTCATAATAGTTTGTGAGAAATAGATACCAGGCACATATATAAGGAGGGGGGGCACTGGGGGGACATTTCCCCCCTCCTTGAACAAGTTTTTTTTATGAAATTTTAGTGTTGGGCACTTCACTACTAAAATGTTCTGTATTCAGTGGACTTGCCTCCGGCAAGCATTTCTGCCTACCCTGTCCAAAACATCATGCACTGTCACTGAGAAATAACACAGTACTTTCTATATGGGAGTATCCCCCCAGAAAGAAAACCTATCTACATGCCTGCTACATACTTTTAGTACATATTTTACAGAACATTTTTTGTTCAGTTCTTCAGAAGGATAATTATTCAGTAAAATTTTCTTGTATATTTTTGAACAAATTTCTGTTCAAAGAAAATGTTTAGCAATAAACGATTTCATACAATTTTCCATTTAAACAATAAAATTAATTTTAAAGATGTTTCTGCAACCCACTCTTTTCTATGAGGATTAACAAAAATTACTACATACATATTTTTACTCAAATGTCAAAAAATGCTTCGAACATACCCCATGTTCTAAAAAAATGTAAAATCTTAATTTTAAAAACTATTTTTCTATAATCACCAAAAACAGTTGTTGATTTTAAGTAAGCACTATATAGTCGTTATTTTAATTTAAAAAAAATAAAGTACCTTATGAAGTTTCTTCAATAATTAATTCACTTTTTATTTTAAAAAACATTTTGTTCAAAAGGATAATTATTCAATAAAATTTCCTTCAAAGAGAAAATTGTTCAAAAACATTTTCTTCAAATAGAAATTTGTTTCCACAAATTTCCATTTAAAGAAAATGTTTTTGGAGAAATTTCCATCCAAGGAAAATATTTTAGGAGAAAATGATTTAGAAGAATTTTCCATTTGAACATATTTTTACTCAAATGTTACAAAAACTGTAAAATCTTAATTTTAAAATTTATTTTAGCTCACACTACTACTATACAATAGTAGTGTGAGCTATGTTGATTTTTTTGAGAAAAAACGGTTGCTCTGAGAGTTTAAGTGAAAATATGTCGTGTGTGATCTCAAACGAAAGGTAATTGAGTCTGGAGTTAAACAAAATACATTTTAGTTTAAAAAAAAGTGTAGCGGTAGATTTCAAAAATTAGAGTTTAAGTCAAAACATGGCTTGTGTGGTATCAAACGAAAGGTAATTGAGTCTGGAGTTGAATAAAATATATTTCAGTTTTTAGTTATATTAGCTCACTCGTACACTATAACTATAGTACCTAGTGTGAGCTTAGGTACCCATATATTGGCAGAGTATTTTTATAATCACCAAAAACACATAAAAAAAATAAAGTACCTTATTAAGATTCTAAATCAATAATTAAATTTAAAAAAACATTTTCTTCAAAAGGATAATCATTCAAGAAAATTTTCTATATACAGAAAATTGTTCAAAAACATTTTCTTCGATTAGAAGTTTGTTCGAACAAATTTCCATTTAAAGAAAATGTTTTTGAACGAATTTTTCATTGGAACATATTTGATACAAAAAATGTAAAATTTTTACATAACTTTTTTTTCTATAATAACCAAAAACTCAAAGTTTTTGATTTAAAATAAAGGACTGAAAAGTCATTACTCAGTGACCCAATAAAAGTGAAAAAAAAGTACCTACTGCATAAGGTTTCTAAATAATTTATTAACAAAAAAAAATTGAATTATATTATACAAGTAAATAATAATTTATTCTAGCACTGTCGAAACATCTCATCTCATTTTCATGGATAGTATAGGTATGCAAAGTTAAATTTAAAAAAATACAAAAAATGGATATACCTAGGTACCTATGTCACAGCCTTGTAGCAATAAATAATGATTTTAGTTGTGGGGGTTGCTATAGTCTATAGTTAAAAAAGCTATAGTAAGTACCTATAAGCAGATAGTGTAACTATAACCCTGCCAAATTAAATTAACAAAATAAGCACCTATTAAACATTGGTAAACTAACCATGTATATTAACATGGGTGTAGTCAGGGTCTCACTCAGGGTGGGGAAAAAAAGCAAAAAATTTTATAGCTCCCCTTTAATTCCTTTATTACTAAATGAGCTAAAGCCAGGATGGTGCAGGTGACAAGGCAGGGTGGGGCAAGTGCCCCACCCTGACTACGCCCATGATGTATAACCATCCAAAGAACACCAATATTATTTAAATGTTTTGTTTAAGGAATATAAACACTCAAGAGGGGGAGATTGGCTTTGCGTCATGATTACACGCAATGTTTTTTTAATGTGTTTTTTCTTGAAAATGCGTTACGAGGGGGAGTTAAAAATCCTGAATTTTTGCATTGCAAACTTTAAGGATGTTCCCCTATACATATCCATTATTTTGAATTTTTATGATGATTTTAACTTTGTATACTAACTATAGGTAGGTACGTTTCTTTTCAGATTTCATTAGGAGATTTTATGAGTGAAGCTTCAAGACTATGTAGAACTATTCATATCTTCTCGTCTTTTGTGAGGGGCATATTTAAAAGAAATGGAGCCCCTCTGGGATGGAAAACTTTGTATACTATGTTTCTCTTCTTATATCATCAGGAGATTTTATAGGTGAGGCTTCGTGTAGAAAGAACCATAGAGGTTATCCAAGAAGAGCTATCCAAATCTTCTTGTCTTTTGTGAGAGGCGTATTTAAAAGAAATGGAGCCCCTCTCTGGGATAATAATCCGCCCCACAGAACACCATATCCGAACGTGTGAGAAATCAACTTATCATTTTTTTATAACTAGTAATATAATTTAAAAAAAAAAGTTCTGTTTATTTATTGTGAAATTCCTTCATACTTCTGTCAAAGTAAGCGTCATAAAAATCACGGCGAACTCGATTTTCTGAAATAAGTGAAAGAATTTCTACCAAGCTGCACTGACAACACTGCGGCTCGTGATCACTGACTTGTATGAACACTGAGAAATAAATTCGACGTACAATTCGTGTCGAAAAACGGTTTTTGTTTCCTTCATAGAATGAAATTCGTAAGAAAATTAGCTCTAGAATGTTGTGCTTACTAATATCTAAGGTTGTTTTGCCTTTTTGGTTCAAAATATTGAGCAGAAACCTTCCACGATATTTTGCCAGTTCTAGTTGAACTCAATGTGTAACGTGTCATTTTTACGTTTAAGGCAACGTTACATATTTGTTTATTTAGGTAAATAATCAAGGCTCTTCGACTCGTCTTTCTGTACACAAATTAAGGGTATTTTATAGAGCTAGGTTTGGAGGTTATATAGTGTCCAAAAAGTTACCTTATAAAGGAGACATTCCATCGAATTACTGTGGACACTACGCACACCGTATTATCTGGACATCGTGGTTCACAGGTTTCGGGTAATCACATTGAAACTTTTGATTGTTTTGTTTATCTGGGGAATTTTGTGGTTTTCTTTGACGTTCACGAAAATAAACAGCTGTTCTGCTGGGGAATGGCGGCGTAGGAAGGAAACATTTAGATGAACAGTTCATTCGCTTATGTTTATTTTCGAGGATATTGGGACAATCCGAACCTCATATCCTTCACGGATTAGCTAGTTTTGATAGTACGAAAACATATTTGGGTCGACCAGGAACAACCGAGGCTCCGCCCCTTTGATATCTTTATTAATTTGATGAGGAGAAGATAAAATAAATACGAGTTATGCACTTTTGTAAATGGGAGATAAACGAGGGATAAAAACCAAGACTAAAAGAATAAACGAAATCGTGTGAGTTAACATCTGAACACTCTTGTGCCGAGTTTAAGCAGTAGTTCAGTGTGTATTTTTAGGTTCAGGTTCAGAAACAACTTTATTAATGTAGAAATGTTTTACAAAAATGGCGTCAAACCATATGAATCTTAGAGAAAACATTTATAAAGAGCAAAGGAAACTTTTGACTAAGACTGTAACTAAAATACAACTAAATTCTACACTCAGTATAGCTTTTCTCATATGGGAATTGGTTGAGTGTTCGAATATTCCTGGGTTTGATGCAAGCTCTGATCTCCAGTAATTGATTTTACAGTTGATGGTTTCAATGCTGAGCTTCTTATAGTCCGTCTGGTTATTTTCCTCCTACTTGCTATGTCGGCAGGGGTCCGGTAGGCAAATGTTCGGTCTATGTATGGAGGGTGTTTCGACGTCCTTGTTATAAAAATTCCAACCGTGGAAATAGATCCGACAACACCTCAGTGTGCGTTTTACGTATTTTCCATCCCCTTGGTCGGTGCTGCCCCCTATATACCGGTATGGAAATATTGGTGTATTTCCTCATTGGTTAGTTTGAAAACCGCGGGTCTTTTCCTCCAGTGTTGCAAACCGGATTTAGTGATTTTTTTGACGAGAAAATTTTTTATAAATAGGTTTGCATCCTTATTTGAATTTAACCGGGAAAATTAGGTTGGTACTGTGTGTTTTACTGTCCCCACCACATTTACAAAGCGGTTTCCGGCCACTTCATTTTTTGGTGTTCTCGACGGAGTGCCTTGTCTCTTTTCAAAAGAATTGGCGGTGGGTCGACAACAGTTTCTGGGATCGCCATTGTTTTTGGTTCTTGGCACTGCAGGGATTGCAGGAGATATCCCAGAAACTGTAGAAGTGAGTCCGTCGTGAGGCGTATCTCGTAGACGGCTCATATCTTCTGCATAGAGGGATTTAAGGCGGCCTACGCCGTTTCTACGGAAAGAGCAGTGGTAAGTTCGATTTTATTTTTTTCATTTTTTTGATTATTTGAGGACTCTTCAAGACAATATTTGCCTCCCAAATTGTAATTGTTTTTCGTATGAAATGTACTTTTCGACAAGAGACATGGGGAATTTTTGGAGTTTTTTTTTTAAACCACGTTTTGGATAGAACTATATATTGTTTTTCTCCTTTGTCTACAGCCCTGTCCATTCCATCGACAGCTGTGCTGGACGCTGGTGTGAAGCCGGGTGTAGCCTTGTAACCCTGGGAAAGGTACGTTAGGATTAGTTTAGTTCATCTGTTTAAATCTACTTTACTTTATTGAGTCGACATGTTCTTGATTAAATTACTCGGTGTAGGGGAACTTCGTGCAAAATAGACGAATTCCAGGAAACTGAAACATTTCATTTTCCACACGGTTTTACGCTCGGGCAAGGGTCCCACAACCTTTTCACAACCATGGGCTGCCCTAGTACCATGTGCTAAGGGATCTTCAAGGGAGGCGCGAACAAACCAGGACAGGAGTAGCAGGAGGAGAACAGCACCACTTCCAGGTTTAATAAAACACCAAACTAACAATTAAATAATTGCAGGACCAAGGTAGGAGACAATATTTTCAGTCTTGGACAATCTTTTCATATAATTTTCAGTATAATTTAGACATTATCTTTCCAGATAACTTTTCAATATAATTTTAACACTTCTTGTGAACGCAAGATAAAGGTATGACGTCATGACCACAATTTTGCGGCTTAATTAACTTAAGTTCTACTGTCAAATTGCTATTGAGTGTTATTCTGCCCCTAACTTGTTTACATCCATTTCCTTTATTTATCTATTTTTATGTTTTTGGTATTTTATCCAACTTTGCCATTAAAATGAACAAGATGAACTAAATTTTGGTGTTATTTGTACAACCCAATGACCAACTTTGCGGAGACAAAAGAGAGATGAGATTATATTTTTTAAGCGGTTTCTTTACACTGTTTTGCCTCATGGGGTAGATCTCGGACTGGGTTGCTGTCTGTCTCATTCTACCTAACGTAGAATGATGACAGCAGATATTTGGTCCAGATCTCCCCTATGACGAAATAATTTTGGAAGTATATATATATATATATATATATATAATTTTTTTTTAACAATCATTCATATAATTGAGTCCTACGCTACTGACTCAAAGGTAGGTACACTGTGACCTGCTGGAAACGTGCATCTACCTATAAGGAACTTTCTATTTGTGTCATTTTGATTCATTTGGGAATCTTTTAAATTCTATTTTGTTTATTAGTCAATTTTTTTGGTTATTTTTAATTACACAAATACTCTGGAAGCCTCGGAAGTAGGTAGAATTTCATTGTTTGGCTACAACGTTTGGGTTGAACGGTATTTTATTTAAGATCTTCTTTGTAAAACATTGGTATTAAACACTGTGGCGCACTTAAAATTTTCTTATTTCTGAACCCCCCCCCCCTTCTCCACTGTATAAAAGTTACCGGGCATATCAATGTTTTACCTAGCTGGAAAATACAGTTCTGCTTCCAGATATTTGTTTAATTATTCAGTGAGTTTTTTAGTGTCACAAATTGGCAAATTGTTATTATTCTATTTACAGTGTCACAAAATGGCGGCAACGTCTTTAAGCTGCCACAAATGTCACACAACGCATTTTAATAGGCCACAAATGCATCCCAATTTTATATGGCTAAAAATTTTAGCTGGCTAAAAACGATCGGAGGTCTAATCTACAAATATCGACCCCCTGGAGTCAAATTATCTCCAAACCATGGTATATAAAAATGATTTACCTTTAATAAGTGAATGGGAAGCATACGGTGGAAGACTGAATCCACTAGTTTTGTATTCATTGAGTCCGAATCTAACTGAAGCTCTATAGCCATTCTCGTCGGCGGTGTACTTAGTAATTAGTGTCTGAGGTCCGTAGTCGGTAGTGTATTGGCCTGAGATCTTGATAATTGTGTCGTTTTTGAGTTGTACTTGTTGACCTTGTTGGAACCGTTTGTCGGTTTCTGTTTCATAACTAAAATAAAAAATACGTTGTGCTTCTGTTAAATTTTATTGTTCAAAATAGTAGCACAGCCTACCTAAAATAGGTAGGCTGTGATAGTAGCTTATTATTTTTGTCATGCATCATAGGATGCATGTTAAAATTTCGACCCTATGACAGTGTAGATTAAACCCTATGTTTACTTTTGTTCTGCATCTGTTTAACTGTTGAAGTTTTGTACATGCCTGGTATAAAGAAAGTCTTTTCGTTCTAAGAAACAAATATTTGGTTTAACTAAATCCTTTAAAACATAATTTAAATAAATGGATCCATGATCCTTCCTAACCCATTAGCACACTTCACGGTATATCAGCCTTGAAAACAGTTTTAGTAAATATATCAGAAACAGAAGTCGTTACGAAGTTTTTCGTAATAGCATAAATTATTTTGAAAAACGTGTTCTACTGTACCGAAAACTGCATATTGATGCGATGCTTCGTTAAAAAGTTAGCATATTTTCAATTTTTAACTATCAAAAAACTGTCATTAGCATTTTAACCAAAATTTAATCAGCTCTTAATAAGCTGATTAAATTTTGGTTAATAGTATTGTGCATTCTACCTGAAAATTTCATGAAAATCTGTTCAACCGTTTAGGATATTTTTAAAACCGCATAAACCTATTTTTACTAACATGGGTGGTACACCCGGGTATGAAATACCCACTTACCATTTCGCATTTGAAGTCAACAGTAGACATAAAATTTTAATATGATGGTTGTGTTTTAATTTTTTGAACCTTTTTGACGTTGAAAAAAAAATAAATATAACATTAGTCATGTAGCGTTAGGGCCTGTCCTTAAATTACGTAACGCAATAGGGGGGGAAGGGGGGGTTTGACCTTGCGTTACACTCAATGTTTTTTTAAGTGTTTTTTTTGAAAATGCCTTACGAAGGGGGGAGGGGGGGTCAAAATTCCTGAACCTTTGCGTTACGTAATTTAAGGACGTTCCCTTAGATACTTAAATGCATTTTTGTGTAACAAGGGCATTTTTCTAAAAATTAAAAATATATTATTTTAAAATAGTGTAAAAAATGCTAGAAGTAATTTAGAACCTAAATTTTTATTTTATTTCAAAGATAATACATAAGAAATTAGAAAAAATAAAAAAGTTTTGACTAAATATTTTCAAACAGGAAAATCAAGGAGCGTACTTTTATATAAAAAAAACAAAAAAATTCTTACTTACAACTAAAAAATACTCTTTAAATAGAAACAAAATTTCGGACTTTCATTGGTTTTATTTAGTTTAAACATGACGTTTCGGTTAGTAAGTATCTCTAGCCGTTTCCAAATGTAAACTAAACAATCTACCCATATAGCACAATCACGTGTTTAACACGTAAAAAATGCGTGAGAAAAAAAAACTTTGATTTTAAAAGCTGCTAGAAAAAAACTTTTAATTCATATATGAAAACAAGCTAAATAGGTCATTCATTAACGTTATAAAAAATAACGTTGCTAAAAACTGCGTTTTAATAACGCCTTTATCAAATTAAAAGAGCAATGTTTTTACGTTAATTTCAAGTAATTTTTATCAACGTTAAAATCACGTTAGATTCACGCCTTTTCTACACGAATTTTAAAACGCCTCTTGCACGGCTTTTCTACCGCATACTTTTGAGATTTTACTAGCAGCATCGCCACCTATAGTCGGGATTTTTCACTTTGACGAAATCTATCAGGCAGTGCTTTGTAGAGATGGGCGATATATCGATCACTGTGATTCAGTAACAGTGAAACAAAAATCACTGGCGCTACCGGTTATCGAAATTCTGCACAAGCAGTTATTCAGTGATTGGTAAATATTATTACTGGTATCTGAGGAACGTCGCATCTCACGACGTCGTTGTGTCGCTGGTCGCACCCGGATATAATTTGGCAGTGAAATCGCGTTTCACGTTTTACCGTACATATGAAAACGGTGATTTTCAACTAGCCGGTTAAATCATAAATAGCACTACCGAATAGTAGGTAACCTTTTTCCCGGCCGAAATAACTGTATAGCCGCAGCCGCAGGGGATGCTCTCTGTAATATTAGGTAAAATAGTGAATGAAGATTGAATAATAGCCATATTTTACTAGGTAAAATAGTGAATGAAGAATGAATATAAGAAATATTTTATACAGTGATTGGAATCACCGTTAAAAATCACTGGTTACTTATAAATCGCTGTCGCTACTTTACCGGTTAGTCGAAAATCACTGTTTTGCCCAACTCTAGTGCTTTGGCCTCTAAACTTCAAAAACCTGTTAAGGGACTGATCCCTGATCCACGATCACGACGCATCTGTTATTAACCTGATAAAGACACATTAATATTCTGTGATAGTGTTTACTGTTCATTAATCTTGTTTAGCTTTTAAAAAAAACATAATGTATATAGATAGATACATAGATATTTTGTCTTGCCTTGAGCGCCATCTTTAAAATTGTCTTGAAGTGTTGTAGTCTTAAACTAGTGAATTTTTATAACTTCCTTTCGCGTCTCTTTTAAGTTTCAAAAATGTTAATAAAAAAAAGTGACCAAAAAGACGCAGAAAGTCAGTAGGTTTGAGAAGTCTTAATCTAGTGGCGTTTTAGAACATGTTGTAGAGGACTTTTCAAGTGTGAATTTAAAAACACGTTATATACACAGCACCAGAAACTTCAGCGAAAAGTACATTTTTATAGCTTGATTTCCCCTTGTTTTTAAGTTATCTTTAAGCATGTAGATTTACCAAAATAAATATTACATGGTATGAGGTTGTTTTCAAGTAAAACAAACTTTATTTTTGTTCACGTGAATTTAACGTTGATGTGATTTTTGTGCTATGTGGGTAGTCTACTTATACTACTTAGTGTGCAGTGTGTGTGACGGCCCGCCGCTTTTTCGATCCTAACACGCCTGGTTTCCATATGTTTGGTATGTCAGTTCTTGCTTGACTGAAAACTTCTATATTCTGCATTATAAGCAGCTTCCTTTGACTACTGAATCCTGTGATCATTTGACCAAGCATGATCCGCCGGATTTTTCAATACCCCTAATTGGGTACTTTTTAGATGTTCATTTACTCTAACCTGAAAAGGGCGTTTCGTTTCACCTACATATGATTTACCACACTCACATGGGATTTGGTAAATGCATTCCATATTATTTGAGGGATTTTCTGGTTTCGTTTTAGTTACAAAACTCCTTATCGTATTTCCAGATAAAAATACTGTTTTTATATTATAGTGTTTGGCTATTCGTCGTATGTTGTCTAATATCCTTTGAACATATGGAAGGTAAATAACACCCAACGGGTTATTATTTTGGGAATTTGCTACTAAAAATGTTACGCGGCTGGTACACCCGGGTATCACAAGCCCGACGCAAGTTTACCTCCTAGCATCAGAGGCAAATTTTGATACCATAGATAAAGGATTTTTGCTTCGGTTCAGTCAGTTTTTATTAGATAGGCAACTTCGGCTGTTTGACAGATCGTTAACTCTGTGGCGCCCACTACTAGTGACGAACTAAAAGTTGAGGCGGGAAATTTGAATCGGCTTTTAAAATAAACTTTCTTTATTTTTTAAGTTTTTATGAAATTTTCAATCACTCAGTATTTTATAAAGACATACAAAGGTAAAAAGACACTACCAATACAAATTTTATCAAATGCCAATCTAACCTCAAATGAGAAAATAAGAAAACTTACCTTAACATTTCGCGGAAAACTATGCATCTTATACTCGTCTGAACTTTATACACTTCACCCAGGAAAGCAACTCGAAATTCTCATTGTTTTATATTTAAAAATTGCAAAAGTTACTAATTTAATTTTAATGCGTCAGCAGCAAAGATTACCTACATAAGCCAAAAAGATAGATTTAAAATGAGCTCGAAATAAAATGCGGTGGAATTCTAAAAAAAAAATAGATTAAAGAACAAAGGCGCGCCCGCAGCGCCTCTTTTCAGCTTAGTGAGAACTTTAACCTAACGACCTGTCAAATTGCATTGAGTTTCCTAGGCATGGATTGATACTAAACCCACAGAACACCAAAGGGAAGAAATGCAAACTACGTGTTAAACCGTTGGTAACACGAGAATAACCTTAACACGGCCCAGAAAGAGAGAAGACTATAGCTCTCTGTCTAGATCAAACATGTCGGGACACAGCTGATTTTTGTCAAAATAAATCAGCTGATATCACAGAACACCAGCTGAGCTGATATTTGTTAAAATAAATCTGCTGGTCAGTGAAAATCAGCTGTTGATGGGAAAAACGTTTGTTTTTGTTAAAATGTATTTTTTCAGAACCATCCCATTTAAATCATGGCATACTTTTTCCATCAAATTTGCACAAAAATATCGTCAAATAGTAAAACTTTGTGGACAATAATTTTTTTTACAAAATTTATGGAAAATACCAAAACTTTATATGAAATGGTTCTGAAAAAATACATTTTAAACAAAAACAAACTTTTTGTACCATCATCAGCTGATATTCAATGAACAGTATTATATTAATATTTAAAAATTAATTAATAAACATATTATAGTACTTACCAGCTTTTTTACTGCTAAAGATACATTTATATGAACTGTGATATTGTTATTTCAGTGTTGAGCAGATAGTAAACTAAAACACTTTCCGTGATAGACACACATGAACTTAAACACTTTTCCGGATAGACAGTTCGCTCAACTAAAACCCTTCCCAGGACAGATCCTGCGCCGAGGGGCTGATCAATGCGCTTCGAACTAATAAAAATCAGTAAAAATTAGTTCCTGGCAGGACCTTTGGTTTGGTATTATACGTTAGTCATTTTTGTCTTTTTTTTATCACTTTATACCTAACTAAGACCAAGAAGGACTTACAGGACCAACAAAAATATGGATTATGTAAAGAACTGTACACAATTTTTGCTATTGATCAGCCTTTCTCCCTGCAATGAATTGCAAGACAAGCAGTGATAGAACCACCATACAGCAAGACCTTCTGCAGGGCAGAGGTGCTCCCACCAACTAAACCTTTTTAATTTCGCTGAAATCATTATTTACTTATCACTGTGTGTGTGTGTGATCACTCCAGCCCTTCGGGCTCTCTGTGGAGCATACGCCTCTCAGCAACCCTGTGCCTTGCTGCATTGTAGTTCTGCCACTGTTTATTTACATATTGAAATAAGTTTTTATAAAATACACATTATACAGGGTGTCTCATAATTCAATAACATAATTTTAGTGTTGAATTCCTTAAGTGGTTTCAAGGCAAAATTTTTATATAACCTTAAACGCCTTGTTTTAAAGTTTCTTTTATTTAGTTTTTTATAGCTCTTGTACTTTTCGAGATATTTAGTTCAAATTTGGCATATTAAGCTATAGGCACTACACTTTTAGACATGCCAAATAATAGTAAACATGTACAGAGTGACCCTTTTTCAGGGGTCATGTCGCCTTTTACCTCAGAATTTTTTTGTTTTAAGCCACTGGTAGGGAGAAGTAGGGATTTTAAAACAAGAAATAAAATCTTTGTTTCATTTGCAAACTTTTTTGTTTTTCTCAAATTTTTTTGCATTTTTAACCATTTTAGAGAAAATCGCTGTTGCACCAAAGGCTGCTATCATAAAATAAAAAATGCTCCAGTATGGTATGGCGAGTATATCAAAATAAACAAATTAATTAAAACCTATTTGACATGCCTTAACTTGTAGTGCCTATAAGTAAATATACGAGCCAAATTTGAGCTAAATATCACAAAAACTGTAAAAGCTATAAAAAAAGTAAATTTAAACACCCTGTATCTCTACTACTAAGTGTTTGTAGACCTTTGTTTACATAAACTTTTTGTCTTGAAATCACTCTAGGAAATTATCTTTAAAAATATTTTATTGAATTTTACAACACCCTATATAAACCATTTTGGCTTACATGCATTACGAATAATGGTTCAATATTGCACTAGTGCTATAATACAAATCCTATTTATTTTTTTGTTGTAGTCTGCAGTTTTTTGTAGCGGTTGACAAAAATATGCCTGCTTCCCCCATTAAAAAACAAGCACATTGAATATAATGCAGGGCTAAATCCTCTCCCCCTTGAGCATTACATATTTCAAGAATGTAGTCAAACTCATTAGGTAATATAGGCACAATATATCCCCAAATGTTAAATACAATTCAATTAGGAGCTTTCATTGGAGCAATATGAACTCACTATTATATGTAATAAAAATAAGACAAAATGGGACACTTGTATATACAGTTTGACTTATTGTATCTGATCCTCAGCACAGAAATCAAAAAATATGTTTTTACACAATACACAAGTCAAATTTTATGAATTTATATGATTTTGTGGATGTCCTGATATTGTATAGTTTAGAATTTTACACAATTGGGCTTTATGTTTTGTGTAAAAATATTTTTTTGATTTCGGTTGCGAGGGTCGGATACCATTAGTCAAACTGTAGATAAGATTACTTAACAAAGTAATGTGAACTTTCTATTTTATGCCTAATTTACCCATAACATAATGCACAATGGAAAGATTTAGTGTTTATACTTTATGTCTACAATACTAAGGAGATGGAAACAGAGATATTAAAATTAAGCAATGAGTTTGTTCATTGTGCATTAAGTTTTTGGGTAAACCAGGCCTTACTTAGAAAAATGCCATGATAATATAACTTATGTGAATAATGACCTGTTCTAGTTTAAAGATTTCTGAAGTTTTGACATGTAATAGAAGTTGCAGACAAAATAACAACTACCTTTTTCAGATAGAACAGTCACACCCCCCACCATATTCAAAAGTTTAAAAAATATGTATTTTTTGTGTCAACAAGTGAAAAAAAAAAACATTTTTTGACATTTCAATTGACATGTAAAAAAAAATATTTAGTTGTTTGCTTTTTTCGCAAGCTATAAAATATTGTTTGTGAGCAGAATCCTCTTTTGGGGGACCAACAAAAATTTTTATGTTAGAAAGAAAACCTGTCTAAAATAATTAAATAAAAATAAATAAAACAAAAAAAAAACTTTGTAAAATTTTTATTTTAAAAGATTTTACAGTGAAAATTGCGAAAAATAAATAATTACTACTATCACTACCATAAGAAATTATTATTATTTTTTGACTTCACCAAACCAAACTTTCCACTAAGATTGTTAAAAAATTTAGATTTATTAAAATAAAACTAAGTGAAACTTTATAAACCACCTTAAAAGACATGACTGCTGAAGCTCCAATTGACACCTGTTCAAAAAACATAGCATTACTACCCTGAATACAAATTTAGCTTTGAGATTACATTGTCCGATAATTATGCAGAATAAAATATTATTTTACAGCTTATGCAGTGGCGCAC
The DNA here is from genome assembly GCA_963576565.1 of Aspidapion aeneum. NCBI lineage: Eukaryota > Metazoa > Arthropoda > Insecta > Coleoptera > Brentidae > Aspidapion > Aspidapion aeneum. The sequence goes on along the minus strand of OY755041.1, from coordinate 52,026,214 downwards.
CCAGGAATATGTCTTGGGGGGGGGGTGGTTCGAGGCTTCATAATGTCGTATTTCATGCTATTTTTTGTGTTTATTCATGAAATATGTGGAAAATATATAAAAAAAAAATCTTAGGTTTGGCCCCCCCCCTGGCTGCGCCCATGGCTTATTGCATTACAGATTTCTTGACATTAGCCCAAGATTTACATGGCATTATTGGCAAAACAGTACAACTTACAGGTTAGCTGTTACCACTTGGTTAGTACTATCTGAGGGGAACACAAAGCTGCCTTTGCAAAATTAAAAAACAGTGTTTGTTTTACTTAAAAATAAAACAAATTTTCATTCATTTCCAAACAAAGCATGCAACTTGTTTGTTCTGTCTCTCTTTAAGTAACATCATCTGAGTGAGAGAGAGGACACAAAAGTTGCATGCATGGAAAAGTTGCACAGTCCAAACAGGGTATTAGGCAATAAAAAATGCTATTTATAAAACTCAAGGATACTGTTTCAGTTCCATATTGACACTCTTTCTCCCCAGAAAAAAACAGGTATGTGTTGAGTTTATAGTTGGGGCTGTAAAGCTGGTTTGTCACTATGAAAGTTTCTCTAAAATGCATGCAACCATCTCATTCCAAGTGCCATCATCGGATATAGTGACATGGGTTTGATGCAGTCAGAACAGGGCTTAAGTCAAACTTATTAAGCAGGGAGGCAGGAATTTTAAAGCTATATAGCAATAACAATAACAAACAAAGCCATATTGCCATAAAGTAAGCAGTAAGATGCAACAAAAAAATGTATTATCCTACAAACATGGGTCTACACAGTGGCATATATGTCAGAGGCAGCCCCCCCCCCAAAAGCTAAGTTTTTTCTAATATTTTCCACATATTTTATGAATACAAACATAAAATATGGCCTCATGGGGTACCACCCCCCCTACCTATATTTTACAGATCAAAATTTTAATAACCTTTTTATACTTTTTGATATTGGAGTGTATTGTTTGAGAGTTAAAACAACCCTAACTAATAAATTACAGCTGCTACCACTCCCAAACAGTTACCTATCTATCTATCACTTAGGTATACAGATCAGGTTTACACTAAAAACCAACTACTATCCCCTTGGATTACCTTCTACTTCTAAATTTGCACAAAAATATCGTCAAATAGTAAAACTTTGTGGACAATAATTTTTTTTACAAAATTTATGGAAAATACCAAAACTTTATATGAAATGGTTCTGAAAAAATACATTTTAAACAAAAACAAACTTTTTGTACCATCATCAGCTGATATTCAATGAACAGTATTATATTAATATTTAAAAATTAATTAATAAACATATTATAGTACTTACCAGCTTTTTTACTGCTAAAGATACATTTATATGAACTGTGATATTGTTATTTCAGTGTTGAGCAGATAGTAAACTAAAACACTTTCCGTGATAGACACACATGAACTTAAACACTTTTCCGGATAGACAGTTCGCTCAACTAAAACCCTTCCCAGGACAGATCCTGCGCCGAGGGGCTGATCAATGCGCTTCGAACTAATAAAAATCAGTAAAAATTAGGTCCTGGCACGACCTTTGGTTTGGTATTATACGTTAGTCATTTTTGTCTTTTTTTTATCACTTTATACCTAACTAAGACCAAGAAGGACTTACAGGACCAACAAAAATATGGATTATGTAAAGAACTGTACACAATTTTTGCTATTGATCAGCCTTTCTTCCTGCAATGAATTGCAAGACAAGCAGTGATAGAACCACCATACAGCAAGACCTTCTGCAGGGCAGAGGTGCTCCCACCAACTAAACCTTTTTAATTTCGCTGAAATCATTATTTACTTATCACTGTGTGTGTGTGATCACTCCAGCCCTTCGGGCTCTCTATGGAGCATACGCCTCTCAGCAACCCTGTGCCTTGCTGCATTGTAGTTCTGCCACTGTTTATTTACATATTGAAATAAGTTTTTATAAAATACACATTATACAGGGTGTTTCATAATTCAATAACATAATTTTAGTGTTGAATTCCTTAAGTGGTTTCAAGGCAAAATTTTTATATAACCTTAAACGCCTTGTTTTAAAGTTTCTTTTATTTAGTTTTTTATAGCTCTTGTACTTTTCGAGATATTTAGTTCAAATTTGGCATATTAAGCTATAGGCACTACACTTTTAGACATGCCAAATAATAGTAAACATGTACAGAGTGACCCTTTTTCAGGGGTCATGTCGCCTTTTACCTCAGAATTTTTTTGTTTTAAGCCACTGGTAGGGAGAAGTAGGGATTTTAAAACAAGAAATAAAATCTTTGTTTCATTTGCAAACTTTTTTGTTTTTCTCAAATTTTTTTGCATTTTTAACCATTTTAGAGAAAATCGCTGTTGCACCAAAGGCTGCTATCATAAAATAAAAAATGCTCCAGTATGGTATGGCGAGTATATCAAAATAAACAAATTAATTAAAACCTATTTGACATGCCTTAACTTGTAGTGCCTATAAGTAAATATACGAGCCAAATTTGAGCTAAATATCACAAAAACTGTAAAAGCTATAAAAAAAGTAAATTTAAACACCCTGTATCTCTACTACTAAGTGTTTGTAGACCTTTGTTTATATAAACTTTTTGTCTTGAAATCACTCTAGGAAATTATCTTTAAAAATATTTTATTGAATTTTACAACACCCTATATAAACCATTTTGGCTTACATGCATTACGAATAATGGTTCAATATTGCACTAGTGCTATAATACAAATCCTATTTATTTTTTTGTTGTAGTCTGCAGTTTTTTGTAGCGGTTGACAAAAATATGCCTGCTTCCCCCATTAAAAAACAAGCACATTGAATATAATGCAGGGCTAAATCCTCTCCCCCTTGAGCATTACATATTTCAAGAATGTAGTCAAACTCATTAGGTAATATAGGCACAATATATCCCCAAATGTTAAATACAATTCAATTAGGAGCTTTCATTGGAGCAATATGAACTCACTATTATATGTAATAAAAATAAGACAAAATGGGACCCTTGTATATACAGTTTGACTTATTGTATCTGATCCTCAGCACAGAAATCAAAAAATATGTTTTTACACAATACACAAGTCAAATTTTATGAATTTATATGATTTTGTGGATGTCCTGATATTGTATAGTTTAGAATTTTACACAATTGGGCTTTATGTTTTGTGTAAAAATATTTTTTTGATTTCGGTTGCGAGGGTCGGATACCATTAGTCAAACTGTAGATAAGATTACTTAACAAAGTAATGTGAACTTTCTATTTTATGCCTAATTTACCCATAACATAATGCACAATGGAAAGATTTAGTGTTTATACTTTATGTCTACAATACTAAGGAGATGGAAACAGAGATATTAAAATTAAGCAATGAGTTTGTTCATTGTGCATTAAGTTTTTGGGTAAACCAGGCCTTACTTAGAAAAATGCCATGATAATATAACTTATGTGAATAATGACCTGTTCTAGTTTAAAGATTTCTGAAGTTTTGACATGTAATAGAATTTGCAGACAAAATAACAACTACCTTTTTCAGATAGAACAGTCACACCCCCCACCATATTCAAAAGTTTAAAAAATATGTATTTTTTGTGTCAACAAGTGAAAAAAAAAACATTTTTTGACATTTCAATTGACATGTAAAAAAAAATATTTAGTTGTTTGCTTTTTTCGCAAGCTATAAAATATTGTTTGTGAGCAGAATCCTCTTTTGGGGGACCAACAAAAATTTTTATGTTAGAAAGAAAACCTGTCTAAAATAATTAAATAAAAATAAATAAAACAAAAAAAAAACTTTGTAAAATTTTTATTTTAAAAGATTTTACAGTGAAAATTGCGAAAAATAAATAATTACTACTATCACTACCATAAGAAATTATTATTATTTTTTGACTTCACCAAACCAAACTTTCCACTAAGATTGTTAAAAAATTTAGATTTATTAAAATAAAACTAAGTGAAACTTTATAAACCACCTTAAAAGACATGACTGCTGAAGCCCCAATTGACACCTGTTCAAAAAACATAGCATTACTACCCTGAATACAAATTTAGCTTTGAGATTACATTGTCCGATAATTATGCAGAATAAAATATTATTTTACAGCTTATGCAGTGGCGCACCCAGGAATATGTCTTGGGGGGGGGTGGTTCGAGGCTTCATAATGTCGTATTTCATGCTATTTTTTGTGTTTATTCATGAAATATGTGGAAAATATATAAAAAAAAAATCTTAGGTTTGGCCCCCCCCCTGGCTGCGCCCATGGCTTATTGCATTACAGATTTCTTGACATTAGCCCAAGATTTACATGGCATTATTGGCAAAACAGTACAACTTACAGGTTAGCTGTTACCACTTGGTTAGTACTATCTGAGGGGAACACAAAGCTGCCTTTGCAAAATTAAAAAACAGTGTTTGTTTTACTTAAAAATAAAACAAATTTTCATTCATTTCCAAACAAAGCATGCAACTTGTTTGTTCTGTCTTTCTTTAAGTAACATCATCTGAGTGAGAGAGAGGACACAAAAGTTGCATGCATGGAAAAGTTGCACAGTCCAAACAGGGTATTAGGCAATAAAAAATGCTATTTATAAAACTCAAGGATACTGTTTCAGTTCCATATTGACACTCTTTCTCCCCAGAAAAAAACAGGTATGTGTTGAGTTTATAGTTGGGGCTGTAAAGCTGGTTTGTCACTATGAAAGTTTCTCTAAAATGCATGCAACCATCTCATTCCAAGTGCCATCATCGGATATAGTGACATGGGTTTGATGCAGTCAGAACAGGGCTTAAGTCAAACTTATTAAGCAGGGAGGCAGGAATTTTAAAGCTATATAGCAATAACAATAACAAACAAAGCCATATTGCCATAAAGTAAGCAGTAAGATGCAACAAAAAAATGTATTATCCTACAAACATGGGTCTACACAGTGGCATATATGTCAGAGGCAGCCCCCCCCCCAAAAGCTAAGTTTTTTCTAATATTTTCCACATATTTTATGAATACAAACATAAAATATGGCCTCATGGGGTACCACCCCCCCTACCTATATTTTACAGATCAAAATTTTAATAACCTTTTTATACTTTTTGATATTGGAGTGTATTGTTTGAGAGTTAAAACAACCCTAACTAATAAATTACAGCTGCTACCACTCCCAAACAGTTACCTATCTATCTATCACTTAGGTATACAGATCAGGTTTACACTAAAAACCAACTACTATCCCCTTGGATTACCTTCTACCACCAAAAAACAAACTACTACCAACTTTTGCTACCTTCTACCAGCAATAAAGTAACTACTTCCACCTTCCCCTAGCTTCTACCAGCAAAAAACCAACTACTACCAAGTTCCCCTAGCTTCTACCACCAAAAAACCAAATACTACAATCATAATCAAAGGAGGTAGTAGTTGGTTTTTTAGTGGTAGAAGATAAGTGTTGGTAGAAGTTGGTTTTTTGGTGGCAGAGACTAGGAGAAGATGGCAGTAGTTGGTTTTTTAGGGGTAGAAGCTCAGCGAAGGTAGTAGTAGTTTGTTTTTTGGGGTTAGAAGTAGGGGAAGGTGGTAGTAGTTGGTTTTTTGGGGATAGAAGCCAAAGAAGGTGGTAGTAGTTGGTTTTTTGGTGGTAGAAACTAAGCGAAGGTGGTTTTTGGCATAAAACTGTGTCGCAGCTGAGTGATAGATCACTGTAACTCTTCAGAAGTAGTAACAGCTTAGACTTATAAGTTAGAACCTATTTGTTTTTATCATAAACAAGGCGGCCTAACCCTAAATAAATGAACTTACCCCTTACTATAACGAACAATAAATCCACCTTAAAACTCACTGCTATGGGGTCGTTGAATGAACTGCTTTTTATATGCTGCTCCTTGTTTTTTGTACTGCTGCTGCTTCTTTTTTACACTGCTACTGCTTGTTAGACTCACAAAATATGCCGCACAGATTAGGTAAATATGCCGATCTAGTACACAATGATTTAATTTTAGTTTTTTTATCAAAAATCAGATTGAGGGGAACACCCGACAAAAATGACATTCAGCACAGAATAAATTCAGGTGTGTCGCGTGTCTCTCTTTCTGTCTGTTCTGGTGGGCTCTCTCTCTTTCCCACAACAGCAGTCAAACCACAGAATAGGATGACACTGTCAAACGTCATTATGTTTAGTTCCAATTTAGTCCCTTGTCCAGATCGCAGGCGCTGTTCGCGCTGTTATATTCCGTATGACATTTTCACGGGGGTGGTCTCGCACAGAACACCAACTAAACCCGCTTTTTTTAGTGGTCCGCGATTAGAACAAGTGTTGCTTGAGAGTAGGTGGAGGGGCAAGCTTGAAGCGCTGCGAATTCATAAGTTCTGTTGGTTTTTCTCAACAAGACGCTAGCCCTACCAAGTCTACTTTGAATCGGAAATGGGACAACTGGGCGCGGCCAACTCGGCGCCGCCAACTGGGCGCTGGGCCAACTCGGCGCCGCCAACTGGGCGCCGGCCAACTCGGCGCCGGACTATTTTTTTTTTTATAAATTGTGTAGATGAAAAATAAAATATATTATTTATGTAAAAACATCTTTAAAAAATCCTTTACGCAATTTTTTTGAAATTTGTTTTTGTTAAGTAAAGTTAAATCCATTAGGTCGACTGTTGAATCCTGGTAGTTGTAGTGTTTGGTAACTGGTAACACTAGAATTTACGTTTTTTATTACAACAATGGCGGATCCAAAAATCAAAATGGCGGATCCAAAATGGCGGATTTTCTTATTTACTAACCGATTTGTCTCAAACTTGAAATATTACATTGCTTGAGGTCATTTAACAAAATTTTTTATTCAGACTTAAAAAAATCAAAATGGCGGATCCAATCTGGCGGATTTTCTTATTTACCATCCGATTTGTCTCAAACTTGAAATATTACATTGCTTGAGGTCATTTAACAAAATTTTTTACTCAAAATTAAAATGGCGGATCCAAAATGGCGGATATTCTTATTTACCAACCGATTTGTCTCAAACTTGAAATATTACATTGCTTGAGGTCATTTAACAAAATTTTTTACTCAAACTTAAAAAAATCAAAATGGCGGATTCAAAATGGCGGATTTTCTTATTTACCAACTGATTTGTCTCAAACTTGAAATATTACATTGCTTGAGGCCATTTAACAAAAATTTTTACTCAAACTTAAAAAAATCAAATTGGCGGATACAAAATGGCGGATTTTCTTATTTACCAACCGATTTGTCTCAAACTTGAAATATTACATTGCTTGAGGTCATTTAACAAAATTTTTTACTGAAACTGAAAAAAATCAAAATGGCGGATCCAAAATGGCGGATTTTCTTATTTACCAACTGATTTGTCTCAAACTTGAAATATTACATTGCTTTTTGGATCCGCCATTTTGTTTTTTTTAAGTTTGAGTTAAAAATTGTGTTAAATGACCTAAAGCAATGTAACATTTCAAGTTTGAGACAAATCGGTTAGTAAATAAGAAAATTCACCATTTTGGATCCGCCATTTTGATTTTTTTAAGTTTGAGTAAAACATTTTGTCAAATGACCTTAAGCAATGTAACATTTCAAGTTTGAGACAAATCGGTTAGTAAATAAGAAATTCCGCCATTTTGGATCCGCCATTTTGATTTTGTTAAGATTAAGTAAAAAATTTTGTTAAATGACCTCAAGCAATGTAATATTTCAAGTTTGAGACAAATAGGTTGGTAAATAAGAAAATCCGCCATTTTGGATGCGGCATTTTGATTTTTTAAGTTTGAGTAAAAAATTTTGTTAAATGACCTCAAGCAATGTAATATTTCAAGTTTAAGACAAATCGGCTAGTAAATAAGAAAATCCGCCATTTTGGATCCGCCATTTTGATTTTTTTAAGTTTGAGTAAAAAATTTTGTTAAATGACCTCAAGCAATGTAATATTTCAAGTTTGATACAAATCGGTTGGTAAATAAGAAAATCCGCCATTTTGGATCCGCCATTTTGATTTTTTTTAAGTTTGAGTAAAAAATTGTGTTAAATGACCTCAAGCAATATAATATTTCAAGTTTGAGACAAATCGGCTAGTAAATAAGAAAATCCGCCATTTTGGATCAGCCATTTTGATTTTTTTAAGTTTGAGTAAAAAATTTTGTTAAATGACCTCAAGCAATGTAATATTTCAAGTTTGAGAGAAATCGGTTGGTAAATAAGAAAATCCGCCATTTTGGATCCGCGATTTTGATTTTTTTAAGTCTGAGTAAAAAATTTTGTTAAATGACCTCAAGCAATGTAATATTTCAAGTTTGAGACAAATCGGTTAGTAAATAAGAAAATCCGCCATTTTGGATGCGCCATTTTGATTTTTTGATCCGCCATTGTTCTAATAAAAAACGTACATTGTAGTGTTACCAAACACTACTACGAGGATTCAACAGTCGACTTAATGGATTTAACTTAACTTAACAAAAACAAATTTAAAAAAAATTGCGTAAATGATTTTTTAAAGATGTTTTTATATAAATAATATATTTTATTTTCCATCTACACATTTTACAAAAAAAAAATTAGTCCGGCGCCGAGTTGGCCGGCGCCCAGTTGGCGGCGCCGACTTGGCCCGGCGCCCAGTTGGTCCAGCGCCAATTTGGCGGCGCTGAGTTGGCGGCTCCCAGTTGTCCTAGACCGACTTTGAATCCTTGGCTTTGCATGCGCAGATCTACCAATATTATTTACCTCATGTATTAGAATAGATGAATACAGGGTGATTTCCACTTGAATGATTCTAACCACATGAAAATAGAAAGTTTCAAAAACCTTACCTTACGAAACCTAATCAAATCTAACCGAACCGAACCAAACCAAACTGAACCAATAATTAAAAAAAAAACTTTTCTGACTTCCTACCCGGGATCCTAGAGGATGTGAATCCAAACCGAACCTAACTAAACCGAACCAAACCTAACCTAACCAAACACAACAACACTGCTAATTAGAAAAAAATTATTGGTTTAGTTTGCTTTGGTTCGGTTCGGTTAGATTTGATTAGATTTCGTTAGGTTAGATTTTCGAAATTTTCTATTTTCATGTGGTGGTGGACTTGGTAGGGCTAGCGTCTTGTTTTTTCCCAATCCCGGGTATGTCATACCCAGGTGTCCCAACGCCGGGTTAAGGAGTAACTCAGCATAGCTGAAAAGCTTACCACCACTTATACTCAAGGACAGAAATATACGTGCAAAATTTGATTAAAATTGGTAATAGTAGTTTATCTAACTAGTGCGGAAAAGACACTTTACGCACGAGTTAGGCACATTATTTTTTCTATAAGCGTGAGGAAAAAACTAAAAATTAATCAGAAAATTATTTATATTCAAAACATTTTAATCAATTAAATTATTATTATTAACATTAATATTAAAGGTGCAGTTTGTAGCGTGCTGTAAGTTGATAGCAGAGGCAAGTGTTTTCTCAAATGAAGTGGCAGATTTGAAACTTGGGTTTTGGTTCTCTACTGCGTTCTCCAAGTTTTCGGAAACATCTGTTGCAACTGTGGTCATGCATTTGGGGCTGGATTGAGGCACTTTGGAAGGTTGTATGGGAGAAGAAAGTTGCTGACTAGTTGAAGGACCAGGGTGGCTGAACTTCAAAATTTTATTCGAAATATTTTTTTGGAATCCAGTTGAACTGTCAAGGTACCCTTCTGCGACACTTGAAGATTTCCATCCACCGAGTCGTTTGATATTGGTTATTCCTTCGCCTGAATCTGCCAACATTGTTGCGGCAGAACGTCGGAAGCTGTGGCCCGTGTATAATTCTGGATTTGAAAGCTTCAGATAGCATGCGATATCTGATGGCATTTTACCGAATGTATTAATTCCAATGCATTGTACCGTACATGCTCCTTTTTTGTAGTTTACGAAGAACCGTCTATGTGGGGTATCTGGTTTCCTTAAGTTGACATATTTTTGGATCAATTGGAGAAGTTTTCCATTCTCGGCTTTTTCTGAAATAGCAAAACTTCTAAATGTATGGTTTTTTGAGTCAGGAATTTTTATAATGATCATATTTCCTTTTTCTTCAATGTCATCTAGGCACATTTTTGCTAGTTCTTCACGGCGACATGCGCCCGCCAAACCAAAAATCGTGGCAACTTTCATATGCAAATAAACTAGGTCAGGAGCTTCGCTTAAAAACTTGAAAATTTCTTCTTTTGTGAAGATTTTTGCCTTCTTGGGTCTGAATCCAACGTTTTGTTTTTTCAAGTAGGCCGTAACTTTAAAAAAATTGCTTAAGTCAACGTTTTTTCTGAGTTTTATTACACTTTTGAGCATAGAATACCTCGACCAAAGGGTATTCGGTTTGCACGTTTTGGAAATTTCGGAGAAATATGCCAAAAAAACAGCTTCTTGAAGGGATTTGATGCCTTTAGCGTGGCACCATCTTTCAAACAAACTATATTCCTTCTCATACCTGTGGCGAGATTTTGAAGGAAGCAGGTCCAAATTAGCGATTCTAGCGGCTTCTAGAACTGGCTGGGGTAGATCTTCGTCCGAAGAATCCATTGAAAATCTGATTTTTTTGTTTGAAAAATTCAAAAGACGCTTGTATCTGCAAAATTGGCTTTGTTTTGACAGTTTGTTTGTACTTTGTTGCTATGGTGATTTAAGATGCCAAATCTAAAACCACTAGTGTTCATTGTTGTTTGACATTGACAATGACGATATTTATACCGGGGAGGTTAAAAACTTATAATTTGAACCTATTTTACTGAAATCTTTATTTTATCGAAAATATTGAAAATATAGCAGAATTTTAGTCAATTTGAATATTTTTAGGATATTTCGTGTGGTAGGAAAGATACAAATGTATTTTGAACGGTCTAAATGTTATAGAACACCTCAAAATCGTAACAAATTTACTTTTCCGCACTAGTGCGGAAAAAATATTTTTCCGCACTAGTGCGAAAAAGTGGCACTTTCCACACTAAAATGCGTGCGGAAAAGTGGACTTTTGCTTAATAATTTGTGTTATAACAAAAAACTTCGTAGGAGCTTTAGTTTCTGATATATTTACAAAAAACTGTTTTCAAGGCTGATATATCATGGCTTTACTTGAAATTCGCTAATAAGCTAGCTAGGAAGGTCAGATCCTTCATTTATTGATTACAATCAAGGAATAAAAAAAATCTAAAATATGATTTCTAAATTGACTGTAATTGATTGAATGTCCTCCGTTTTGAGCAGACCCCTAGGGAAGACCGAAGCTGGTTGCCAGACTTTTTTACCTTCCTAGCCCGCGTAGCAATGGCTAGAGTGGGTATTATTTTCGACGAGAAATTTTTTTTTTAAGATAACTCCAAAAATGTGTTTTTTTATGTATTTTGACCTATCCTAGCAATATCGTCGTGATGTCTGTCTGTTTGTGTGTGTGTGTATATTATTTCTATCCGTATCACGATAGTTCCTAAACCGCTGAACCGAGTTTTATAAAATTTTCAGGTAAAATAGAGGTCAAAATCAATTAATGGTACTGACAGTTTTTCGACAATTAAAAACTTTAAAAAATGCAGTTTTCGGATTATAGTAGACTATATTTGGCTCAATAATTTGTATTATAACCAAAAACTTCGGAGGAGCTTTAGTTTCTGAGATTTTACAAAAAACTTTTTAAGGCTAATATATTATCATGGCTTCACTTGAAGTGTGATAATGGGCTAGCTAAGAACGTGTCATTTATTTTCATTTACATTTTTAATCACTTTGTGATTGTTTGTGTAATTACACTACATTATAAAAAAATAAATTGTGTTTCTTTAACATTGTCAAATAAGAAAATCTTAGAAATTTTGACAAAAAAAAAGCAAGGGTGACTTTTAACCCCGTGCCAGTTATGGTTGCATGGGCGCACCCAGCCTTGGATGTTTTGACATATTTTCCACATATTTCATGAAAAAACACAAAAAATAGCTTAAAATTCGATAACATGAGGCTTCCGCCCCCCCTCCCCAGTGGCTTCGCACCACCCCCCCCCCCCACCCCAGTGGCTTCGCACCACCCCCCCCCCCAAGACATATTCCTGGGTGCCCCACTGATGGTTGTCACAGTAACTGGGAGAGATAGACGCGTCAATTAAAACTGGAATATAACAAGAAAAACTGATTGCAAATGTGCGTAAAGTTCTATAAGAACAAAAATATAATTTAATTTACTAGGCCTCTTATCTTTGTGAAGTAACCTTATTAGACACTTATTGGAATAAAACCTGACCTTATTTTAAAATCGACCCTATGGTGACAGATTTACATATAAAAAGCAGCTGCTCTCCGTCAAAATTCGGCCTTTTTGTATTTAAAAACCGGATTTATTTTTGTCGGTATTTATTAAATGAAAGTTAGCGTCTTTATTATTAAATTTGGCTTTGGTATGTCAATTTTGAGAGGTCAGCTGTTAGTTTTCTGTGTAAATGTGTCAAAATAAAGTCGACTCTAAAATAATGTCAGGTTTTATTCCAATAAGTCCATATTGAAGGGTGTCAGTGTTCAGTCCCTGCGCCCTTTTTGTATAAAATTTGTGGGTTTGTTATTAGAAATCTATTTTCTTTAGTTTTTCTTATTTTATAGTTATATTCGCGTTGCTCTGTATATTACCTTTTACTGCAAATCAATGCATCATTTTTTGTGTCTTTTCTCCAAAGAAAGAATCTCAAATAAAAACCTAATCAGTGCAAAATAAAACGTCGATCGTAGCATACCTACACAAAACATACATACGGCGCGAACGATATACAAAATAGAATCTTTTTTTCTTTTATTATTTTTAATTTTAATATAATTTACGCGAGTGTAAAGTATCCTTCTTCAAACCTCTCCTTAGTACGCTTGTTGGATTAAAGGAACGTCGAGGACGGCCGTCAAGCTGCTAAGATGAAGAAAAACCGTAAGTTTTCCTATTTACCTATGAATATTACATTCCCTTCTCTCTCCTGAGAATCTACCCCCAACATAAATTGGTCCTTCACCCCCGATCCTTTGAACCCTTAACCCTTTTTTTTATCGAAGATAGTTTTGAATTTTAACATAAAATAATAATCTAAAATTTTAGTTAGAATCTATAAAAACACACACACAAATATTTGTACAAAAAGCGCTAGTCGAAAAAACAGTTTTTTGTGGCAATTTAATAGGTACCTACTATAGTGAACTTGTCTCGTTCACTTATATCCTCGTTCGTATATCGCTTCGCGCTAACTATGCTATGCTGTCTCATTTACACTCATACAGGATTTCAATAGATTAGAATTAGCTCACACTACTACTATACTATAGTAGTGTGAGCTATAGTGATCCAAATTTTTTCGAGAAAAAAAAAGTTGCTCCGTTTTCAAAATTTTTTATATATCTTTGCGTTTCAGATATTTTGAAACTTTTTTGTTGCGCCGTCTGTCTGTCTGTCTGTCTGTCTGTCTGTATGTCTGTCTGTCTGTAACGACCAACGCGCATAACTCAAAAACCGCTTGCCCGATTTTAATAAAATTTGGTACCTACGCTGGGTTTTGGGTCGAGATGGTCCCATTTAAAAATGAACGAAATCCACCAAACACAAGCCAAATAAAAGGGTGGGGGTATATTTCAAAAATTAGAGTTTATGTAAAAATATCGCCTGTGTGATATCAAACGAAAGGTAATTGCGTCTGGAGTTAAATAAAATACATTTTACTTTTAAAAAAAGGGTGGGGGTAAATTTAAAAAATTAGTGTTTATGTGGAAATATGGCGTGTGTGATATCAAACGGAAGGTAATTGAGTCTGGAGTTAAACAAAACACATTTTAGTTTAAAAAAAAAGGTGGGGGTAGATTTGAAAAATTAAAGTTTAAGTCAAAACATGGCTTGTGTGGTATCAAACGAAAGGTAATTGAGTCTGGAGTTCAATAAAATATATTTCAGTTTTTAGTTATATTAGCTCACACGTACACTATAACTATAGTAGCTAGTGTGAGCTTAGGTGCCCATAGATTGGCAGAGTATTTACTCTACAGCCAAGGCTGCGCTGCTTGCCGACCTGCCGACTCTCGCTTAACGCAGCGGCAAGTTCTCATCGTAGTTGGCTGCTATTGCGGTTGCACTTTAACACGCACGCGGATGCTTTGTTTCACTTTAAATAAACATACGCGTAGCTTAGAATTTGGTTCTCCAGCAGGAGAAGCAGATTTACATTTGCCTAAATAAATATTTAGCCAATATATTGGATATTGGCTCGATATTTGGGTTGCCAATTAAATCTACAGTGCGACTCAAAAGTTAATTTAGTAGAAGTTAGATATTTTTCAACTTTTTTCATTATATCACAATTATCAAATCAATCAAATTATTAATCGTAGTTAGTTTCTTTTGATTAAGAGATCACCTCTAATCATATCAATTGGCTAAAAATAGTAGATTTTAGTAGTTTGTTTTCTTTGGGTCATCCATTGAAACTCTAATAGCTCCTTGCCATTGCGTGCAAGCAGATTGTCGAAACATTGGTAGTTGTCAACATCCTTTAATTTTGTAAAAATCAAAATTACTTGGAAATTTAGTTATAAAGTGTAGTTAGTAACACTAAAACGTAAAAAATATTTAAAAATAAAAACAAAATAATATCTTTTATTTAAATATCTTTTATTTTAATTTTATTTTTTCGACATGGCTGCATCTTTAAAAAAAGCTGCAAATTTACGTCAAGTCGAAGTTAGTCGTATGGCAGAGCTCTATGCCATAGCTAAAAATGCCGAAAGTGATAACTCACATTATGTTTCTTTAAAAGTTCGATACACTCAAATGGAGGTTATGCGACAGGAATTTTTAAAACATCATAATGTCATAATAGGTTCTTTAGATACGGATGAAGAATTCGAAACTAATGATCAAACTAGAAGAGATTTTGAGAATAATTTTTGGACTGTCAAAAGTTTCTATTTTAATTTATTTTCTTCTGAGACTACTCCAGCTAATAGTACTTCTCAAACACCTCAACAATAACCTCAAGTTGCTAGTAATTTAAAACCTTTAGACGTGCCGATCTTTAGTGGAGATATAACCCAATTTCCCAGTTTTGAAGATAGATTTGATGCTTTGGTACAGAAAAATAATTTTTTTTCTGATGTCACCAAATTCGAATATTTGTTAAAATCTTTAGTGGATCAACCTAAACAGCTGGTACAGCATTTACCACTGACTGAAGCAAACTATCATATTGCTTATGATACCTTAGTCAAAAGGTATTTTAAATCTAGAATTATAGCGGCGAATCATTGGGCTGCAATTGAAAATACAAAAAAAGTTAGTACAGACAGTGCTCAAGAATTACGTAATCTTTTAAACACGTTCAATGAAAATTTAGAAGCATTGCGCAATTTATTTTTACCGGTTGATGCTTACTCTTTTCCTTTGGTTGAAATGATGTTAAAAAGGCTAGATGTTTCGCTGGCTACAAAATTTGAATTGCAACTTTCCGATGCAACAAAAATGTCCGCTTATAAAGATCTTGTTCAATATTTAGAGAGACATTGTCAAGCCTTAGATAATGTAGAGCTTACCAGAAAAGGAGATAAGAAAATTTTTAAGAAGTCTTTTAATTTTAATAATGGTCAAAAACATAATGTTTTTTCGTGAATAGTCAATCCAATAATAACGCAGAAATTAAAAATAGTTTGCTAAAAAAGGATTGCTCATCCAATTTTTAAATGCAAACTTTTTATCTCTAAACAGCCCAATGAACGCTATCAGTTAGCAAAAAATAATAATTTATGTTCAAATTGTCTTTCTTACTCTCATTCAATAAAGGACTGCCCTTCAGTACATTCGTGTATGAAATGTGAAATGCGTCACCACACGTATATTCACTTTGAAAATAATAGTAGAAATTCCTCTCCTTTTAGTCAAAATTATAGTAGTACCAATTCTGGTAATTCTAATAATCAAAATTCTCAATACAATCAAAGGTCTAATAATAATAGTTTTAGAAATTATCAAGGATCAAATAATAATCAATCTTTTGAAAATAGTAGTCAACCTGTCAATACTTTTAGTCAATTTAGTAATCCTAATTTTAAATTAGTTCCTAATAATAGTTTTAATCAGTGTCATACTGATCCCAGTAGTTGCTGTCATAGTTTTAATCAGTGTCATACTGGTTCTAGTAGTAGTGCTCAAATGTCTAAATCAAATTTATATCAAAATAGTCAGGGAGTCACCCCTTCTAGTAGTACCAATCAAGGTATCAATCATTGAATTGTATAACGCCCTGAAAGGGCGTTAGAGACGGAAAGACAAGGCATTTTTTAATGACCCTATCCAATTTGGTCCCTATGGGCGGGTATTCCTTTTACAATAAAAACAGAGATAGACATTATTGAACATGTGAAACGGACAAAGATAGGGTGATTTTGCATGCTAATAATACCCTAGATAATATATGGGTACTTTTATCTCTTTCACACTGACGGCATAAGTGCGACAGAAAAGCAGCTGGCTACCTTTAATCCACCTGCCGTATTTTGAGTGATCCTACCTGCTCGTCGGTTTATACAGGGAAAACTGATAGACAATGTTGTCTAAGTACGGAAATGAATTTTTTTGAATTTTGTGCGGGAATATTACAAAAAGAAATCTTAAAACGTTTAAAAACCAGTTTAGAAGTAACTATTTGAGTTCAAACATGGTCCAAAATTGTTTTTTGTGCAAAGGAAGAAAAAAAATCCATAAAAAAACAACATTTTATGGGTAAGTCGTCTTGACGGATCACTTTCCCGCACTTTTTTTTGCATTGCATGAAAATTAACAAAAAGTATTTGATTTTCTTCAAAATTATTTTTTTTTAAATGCTTACATACCGATTTTTATCCAGTTGTTTTTGTTTTTTCGAACCAAACTTTTGACATGTCACGGTCGAGTTTCATACATCTTGATGAATTGTTACACACACTCATCTATGTTTTTATAAAATTCGATAAATTTAATGTTTTTTGCGGACTTTAGAGTAATTTTAAGTTAAATTTTGGTCTTTCATCGCGAAAGTATATATTTATTATTATATGACCTCCGCGACCGGTCTACAGGCCGGTATCTTATGTGTATGTCCTTCTAATGTCATTTGACAATCATGCTGTCTTACTTAATAAGGTCACTTAGTTTAATTAATAATTTTGTCCTACATAATACACAATAAGAATAGAAACCAACAAAAAATTTGTGACACTTCGATTACCAATTTTCTTTGATTGCGATGGATTAGCGTGACCAGATTACGGTTTATTAGGGTGCCCAGAGTGCGGAAAAAAAGATTTTGCAAAATTTCCCTAAAAAAATTTGAAGAGCAAACACTCACGCGCCAGTCAATGTTTATGGTCGCATACACTAATCCTAACTCGATTTCCGACGATTATGGACAATGGTTACCCCCTGGACAAAAACCTAACAACTTTTACTATATTTATTAACAACTAGGTAGGTTAGGTTTGGTTAGGTTGGATTAGGTTGGGTTAGCTTGGGTTAGGTTGGGTTAGGTTGGGTTAGGTTGGGTTAGGTGGGTTAGGTTGGTTTGGTTGGTTTGGTTAAACCGGACTAAAATATTTTTTCTTCATAAAATGTGCAGATGAAAAACAAACTTAAAAAAATTAAAATGGCGGATCCAAAATGGCGGACTTTCTTATTTATGCATCGATATGTATCGAATATGGAACTTGGCGGTGTTTCAAGTCGCAGAACACTACACCTACCAAATTTCAACACTCGACTTAATCGATGTTGAAATTTTTGTATAAATAACATATTTATTTTGTTTTTTATCTGCAAATTTTATCGAAAAAAAAATAGTCCGGCGCTGAGTTGGCCCGGCGCCCATTAGGCCCAGCGTGGCGCGCCCTGTTGGCGGCGCCGAGTTGGCCCGGCGCCCAGTTGTCCCATTCCGAATTGAAATGTTTAGTTCCGAAATTTCATCTGACTCGAGCATAACTTGTAGTCCACCCAAGAAGAGAAGAGTTAAAAAAGACCCTTGTTCAAAGAAAGAAAATATTTTACCTGATGGAAGGTACAACATTTGTAAAGTTCTAAGATGAAAACAATAATTTTAATACATCCACTGCACATGCTTAGAAATTCTTTTTACTCTTTTTTTTACTGAAGAGAATTTTGTAAACACAGTATACACAAGTAAGTATTCATGAATTATTTATTATTCAAACAGAAAATTGTTGATAAAAAAATTCTAGTGGAATTCAAAATTTTTATTTTGCGCCGCCACTGCCCTTTTTTATCAAAGACAAGCAAATAGAATATTTTTGCGATGTTGCATGTGTCCGGACTCACCAAACCAAAATTCTATTTTCATCCCTATCTTGCTCATTAAATTCTTACTTGTATTTGGTCAATTGCGATAAAAGCTTGATATAATGGCAATTTTGGCCCATGCCGGGTCTACCCGTAGGGTATAGAAGTCAATGGTATCAATCAAAGTAATTTAGGAAATCACCCTCAATTACCTCTACAAAGTAGTCAATCAGGTCCATTGCAATCAAGCAATTCTAATTTTACGGGCTTATCTACTCCAAATTATCAATGTTTTAGTGGAAGAACCCAACCTACAAGCGTTCTTTTTTTCAACTGCTCTTGTAGAAATTTTAGATAGTACCGGTCATTATCAAATTATTAGAATTTTAGTAGATTGTGGATCTCAGTCTAATTTTATTACTAAGCAATGTGTCAAACGTCTTGGTTTAAATAGTTTTAAATTGTGTTTAGAGGTCCAAGGTATTGGTCAAATGGCTATGCTCAGTAGTTCTGAAGGAATTTCATCTAAAATCCGTCCTACTGGCAAAATTAATCCTTTAATAGACTAATGCAATAATAATTCCAAAAAAATGTGGAAATTTGCCCTCATCTAATTTATCCAGCAGTCAATGGTTACATATTCAAAATTGTCAGTTAGCTGATCCAGATTTTTATAGGTCAAGGTCAATAGATGCTCTGGTTGGAGCTGATATCTTTGCTCAAATTCTTAGAGATGGTAGACTAGTTGGAGGTTCCAATGAACCGATTGCTATTAATAGTGTTTTTGGTTTTCTACTTATGGGTAAAACCTCATCATTTGGTAATCAAATCAGTCAATCTTTTTCTCAAACTTTTTTGACTATGAATTCACTCGAACAAACAATAGAAAATTTTTGGAAAGTCGAAGAAGTTCCTAAGGTTTCCGTTAAGTCCCCTGACGATGAACAAGCGGAAAAAATATTTTTAGAAACAACTTATAGAGACGAAAGTGGTAGATTCGTAGTTTCTTTACCTTTTCGTTCAGATGAACCAACCTTTCCTAATAGTAGAGATCTAGCTCTAAAAAACTTTCTTGCTCTTGAAAGGAGATTATTGAAAAATCCAGACTTACATAAACAGTATTCTGCGTTTATGGATGAATATCTTTCTTTAGGACATATGAAAATTGTTTCTTCATTAGATATACCAGAAAAATCTTATTATATTCCCCACCACTGTGTGTTAAAACCATCTAGTGTCACTACAAAACTCAGGGTGGTCTATAACGCATTAGCTAAAGGACTAGGCGATCGTTGCTCTCTTAATGATTGCTTACTTCCCGGTCCTAAGTTGCAAGCAGATATTTGTCAATTGTTATTATTATTTAGACTTAGTCGTTATGTCTTTACAGCTGACATCTGTAAAATGTTCCGTCAAATCCTGGTAAACCCTAATGAAATTGACTATCAACGCATTCTTTGGCGCTTTACACCTGATGGTCCGATTAACGATTTAGCATTATGTCCCGTAACTTATGGTCTAACTTGTAGTCCTTATCTTGCAATTAAAAGTTTATTAACTTTAGCTGAGCTAGAAAAATCTAACTATCCCGAAGCTGCAGAGCTTATTTTATCGCACTCCTATGTAGACGATGTCTCAGGCATGCATCCTACAATTGAAAGTGCAAAACGCCTCCAAAATGACTTAATCTCTCTTCTTGCAAAAGGAGGTTTTGAATTACGTAAGTGGTGTAGCAATGATCCTAGGCTACTAGCTGATTTTCCAGCCTCTCACCTTTGCAATGAAAATCTTTCATTTGATGTTGATTCTAACGAATCTATGAAGGTCCTAGGTCTAGAATGGAACCCTTCTTCTGATTTTTATCAATTTTTTTTAATTTATTTAAAACATTTAATTCAAAAATTGTGGGATTTAAAGTTAAATTGGGATGATTCTCCTCCTTTTGAGATAACACGTATTTGGGAAAAGTTTACAAGTGAAATGTCATTACTTTCCTTGTGCACTTTGCCTCGTAAAATTCTTCCCGACTCTTTTCAATGTTGTCAAATGCATGGTTTTTCTGATGCCTCAGAAAAAGGGTATTGTGCAATAGGTTATTTGCGTTTGGAGTGTCATGGGTCATATATAGTTAAATTTGTAGCTGCTAAATCTAAAGTAGCTCCCCTGAAGACAATTTCTATAGCTCCGTTAGAATTATGTGGAGCAGTATTGCTATCACGTTTATTACATTATGTCTATGAGATTTACTCTCAAAAATTATCTATTAATCAGATTTTTGCTTGGTCTGATTCAACCATAACACTAAATTGGATAAAATCGTCACCTCATAGGTTAAATACTTTTGTTAGTAATAGAGTTTCTTTTATACAAGAGAAAATCCCTTCGTCACAGTGGCATCATGTTTTGTCGGAAAACAACCCAGCTGACTTAGGTAGTCGCGGTCTTCTACCGTCTGAATTAGCCAATAGTACAATGTGGTGGTTTGGCCCACATTTCTTGTCTCAGTCTTCTGACACGTGGACAGAAATAGTTATTCAGTTGTCATCTAAGGACATTCCTGAACAGAAGAAAAGCTGTCCTTTAGTCTCAACAGTCTTAACTTCTCACCCTATTGATGAACTTATAGATAGATTTTCGAGTTTTGACAAACTTCGTAGAGTTTTTGCTTACGTGCAGAGATTTATAACAAATCTAAAAACTAACGTCAAGGTGTCTAAACCTCTGACTTGCTTAGAATTACATGAAGCTGTCGTAGCTATAGTAAAACATATCCAAATCAAAGCTTTTGCTTCCGAAATTAGCTGCCTTGAAGAGGGATCTTTACCTCCGAAAGCCTTTCGAAAGCTCTCTCCCTTTTTAGATAATAATAAAATTCTCCGTCTTGGAGGAAGACTTCGACATTCTTCATTGTCTTATCAACAAAAATTCCCAATTTTGTTGCCTAACAATCATCGCTTTACCGATATGCTAGTAGAATACGTTCATTTAAAGTACTTTCACGCAGGAGTTCAATCTATCCAATGCATAATATCTCAGCAGTTCTGGATAATTTATGCAAAGAAAGTTATAAGACGTATTGTTTTCAAATGCATCACATGTTGGAAATCCAATCCCACTCCGATTCAAGCTCTACAAGGCGATTTACCATCCCAACGGGTTATTAGTCAAATAAAACCATTTCTACACACTGGTGTTGATTTTGCAGGACCCTTCAATATTTTAATGTCTAGATATAGAGGTTGTCGCATCACTAAAGTTTATCTATGTCTATTTGTGTGCTTTACCACAAAAGCTCTTCATCTAGAGTTAGTTTCTAGCTTATCTACAGATGCTTTTCTAGCTGCTTTGCGTCGTTTTCTAGGACGCAGAGGTCGAATTATATCACTACATTCAGACTGTGGCAGTAATTTTTTAGGTGCCTATAGACAATTATCTAGCTTTATGCAAAATGCTGCAAAATCTGAGACTATTTCATGGCAGTTTAACCCCCCCTCTGCGCTTCATTTTGGTGGCCTGTGGGAATCGTCTGTGAAATCAGTAAAAACCCATTTGTTTAGAGTTACCGGAAGTCAAATCCTTACATTTGAAGAGATGTACACTGTACTAGTACAGATCGAAGCTTTTTTGAATAGTCGTCCTTTGACTCCTTTGAGTAATGATCCAAATGATTTCTCTGCAATTACCCCCGGTATATTAAGATCAACTATAACTAATAAATCTAAGAAAACCTGTCCCAAGACACGTTTTAGAATTCATGAATGTTTATATGTATAAACGTATCACAGTATGTTCCTTGCCATAGGCAGTTACACTTTTGTGACATTTCGAACCACTTTAATCATTATAATATGCATACTGAACATGGATTTAAAACACTGTCGGATTGGATTTGCCCAAATTAAAAGCGGCAAATCCAAAATGGCCTCTGTCTTGTCCTTTTTAACCATTGATATTTTGTTCTCTGGTTTAGAAATGTCAACTAGTTGTCAGCCGCTGTTTTTGTTTGTTTGTGTTGTTGCCAGTCTATTTAATTAAACTTGGGATGAAATCCAACTGTTAAAAACTCTTCAGGGTCCTAAAGTATTACTTTTTCCATTAGAGTAGGAAAAGTTCGAGAATTTCTTTCTTTTTCAACAAAAACACAAAAAAAACAACAATTGACAGTCTCCACCATTTTGTCAAGGCCGTGATAAAATCAAAGTACAGTAGGTTTGTCAAGAGTCCCTGTATGTTGACATATTTGGATATAGTAGGTGCGTTCGGTATTTGCATCTCAGACATGACGGATTTTTGGTCAGGTGATTACAGATTAGTCTGAGCAAATTGGAATTAACGAACGATCCAGATCAAATCGATCAAATTTTTATTAATGGTTATAACTTTAAATATAACCAAAAATATTATGTACATATTGCAACTCTCGCCCAGCTATAATTTTGACAAAATTTTCCTGTGATGCCGGAAATTTATATAATTTCTTGTCTTCAATCTCAAATAATTCGATTTCAATCTTTTTACATAAAAAATTATTTTTCTAAACAAAACAAATACACAACATACGTCACAATCTCAGATTAATCTGTTTCGTCGATCAAAATGTACGAAGCAACCAGATTTACGTCCGACTAGTCTGAGCAGAATTACCGAACGATTCAGATCTACCTCCCCTAGATCTAGATGGAATGAACGAACGATTTCGATCAAAAAGATTAATCCGACGCAAATACCGAACGCAGATATTATATATCCAAATATGTCAACATACAGGGACTCTAGGTTTGGCTAGGTTACCTACCAGTAGAGACCCTGTATGTATGACATATTTTAAATAAAAGAGACGCGAAAACAGTGGCGGCTCGTGAAGTATAAGAATGGGTGTGCGCAATAAGTGAGTCGAAATAAATTTAAAATAAATAAAGTTAAAAAAATTTGCATATTTATTTGTAGCCAAATAAAATAACTTATGGTGCCCACTAGATAATAAGATTGTCAAAGTAAAAAAAAGCAGGTCTCCAATAAATAAAAATATGTCTTCACAAAAAATTACCTACAGTATACATACATATTAGTTTTTAGCCAACGATGGATACCATTAATTCAATGTACAAAACCATTTTATCTTAGCTTTTGATTAAAGTACCATTGCATATTGTAATGTTCGTATACGTTGATTCAAAAATTCATGCTTTTTAATTTTTGCCTGTAGATGATTTAAGTCAGTTACCCCTATGCGGCTCCAGCTTTTATCCATGCTTGCATTGAAAAATAATAAGAATGGAAAACAAAATAACGAGTTTGTAACATCACATCCACAAATCCAGTTGTTTTTTTGGTAAATATATTTTCTAAAGTAGGTACCTTTTAAAATTCCTACCTTCTTTTCTTTTGGAGCAAGTTTGCGATAATTCTAGTTCTGGAGTCGGCCTTCCTAATCTTTTAATTTCAATTTTTTTATTTGAATTAAAGGAGGAAAAGCTTGCTATAATGTTTTGTACACAATTAAGTCTTGAATTACTTCCAGGATTACCCGAACCCGAACTTATAACTGCCTCAGACATATTCGACACTTGTAGATAATAATTAACCCAAAAATTACAAACAAGAAGCCGAAAACAGCATAAAATTCACTTAAAAACTGCGTAAATAAATTTTAATTACGCCCAATACACGCATACTAACGGTAATATAAACAGTAATCAGCTGAGAACTATAAAAAAACGATGCAAGTGTGTATTGATTTAGCGCACCACCCCGCCCTTTTCTCGGCCGATATCACGAGCATTTCCGATCCAATTGCGTGGCAAAAATTGGATAAAAGAGGAACGCCGAATCCACGCGCACCTCCAGATTCAAGCCCGCCCTCTCATATCTCTAGATTCAAGCGAGGCGAAGCGAGGCGATCGGAGGCTACCGTATGCGGCAGCAAGCGTCAAGTCGAAAAGATATTAATTATTTCCGTTAATGGCCGATAGATGCCACTAGCGGGATCGGGATCATTAAAAAATAAATAAGAAACAACAGTAATTATTTAATAATAGTTTGTATTTATTTTTTTTCTTATTTTTGCTGGGGGTGCGCGCGCACCAGCGCTCCTATGGACGAGCCGCCCCTGCGCGAAAAACTCTTCAAAGTCAAATTTATTTAAGTCAAAATCAAAGGATGAAAATATGGGTCCTCTGAGGTAGAATAAAGAGGAGCTGACATGACGTAACTTACATGTACCCCCTTCGGCCATATTGTTTAGACACTTCTGTCATCGCGATCGATCGGATCGATAGAGCTTTATTTTCATTTAAATTGTGTTTTCTTAAAGATGCGAGTGGGATTTTTGCTAGTTTTTTTGAAAACGAACATTGTGTTTTGTGCTTTACGTAGTTATGGTATCAGAAGCAGTGTAGATCAGAAGATATGAAAAGGAATAACATTTCATAGGTGAGTATAAACAATAAACAGAACCGTACTTGTGTTTTTTATGGAACAAAAATTTTGAAAAATAATTATCTAGCTTACCTAAAGCTTACTTAGCCGGTACACATTCTACCCTACTTTACAGCCAAACTTTTTTTTTTGGCACTGGCCCCCCCTTTTTGAATTAACGAATTGGTTGCGCCGTCATGTCCACGAATATAGAAACAAACTGTATTTTTATCACAATAAAACAAATTTGATTAAAACAAATAAATTACATTAAGACTCCCGCGCCTTCTCCCCCCCCCAATATTGATCGGCGCCCTCTGATTTGGGAACCAATGCTCTAAATGTACCCAACCAAGAAACACAAGGCTGGCGGATCAGAATCGGCCCCTAGTCGCGTGTCTGAGCGCTCAAAAATGCCACTTTTGCTAGAAAAAAAATCGCGATTTAAATACTTTATAATTCAAACAAAAACAAAAACTTTTGTATTTAGATACCGAATTTCGATATCTCAATAAAAAAAATAGATAAATGAATGTTATTTATTTGACTTTTCAGATTTCCTAAATATGTATCTCGTCGTGAAGCATGGTTGAAGTTCGTAAGCAGGGGAAGCTGGCAGCCTACAAAATATAGTGTGCTTTATTCCAAGCATTTTTGTGAAGAAAGTTTTGACAGAACATCCCAGTGACTTTATACATTCAGTTTTCTTAATAACCCTCTCATATTAATTTCTGTCAAAAATTTTATATTATCTGCATAATAAGAGTTTATTTAACAACTATCGAAAATAGTACTTTTACAGGCCTAGGACAGTTTAATGTTATATACAATCAAGAAAAAATTATTTCCATTGTGCTGCACACTGCTTTTTAATAACCGCGTCGAAGTCCGGGCCGCGTATTTACGTTTCCGTGCTGATTTCACGGCAGCGCTGTTTTGAAATAGACACGGAAATATTGCAACACATTTGGTTACAAATGCGTGTTGATTTTAAGGCGCCGAGGCTCGAACAAGGCACGCATTTGTATTGAATTACGCAGCGCAGGGGTTCACCTATTAGTGCACATTTGAAACTTAAATTGGATTCACGTTGTTTATTAGTTTATAACTACATGAAAATTGAAAGTTTCAAAAACCTAACCTAACGAAAGCTAATCAATCAAATCTAACCGAACCGAACCAAAGCAAACTGAACCAATAATTTTTTCAAAAAAAAAAACTTTCCTGAGTTCCAAACCTAACCTGACCAAACTAAACTACAACACTATTCACACCCTCTAGGATTCCGGGTAGGAAGTCAGGAAAGTTTTTTTTTGAAAAAAATTATTGGTTTAGTTTGCTTGGGTTCGGTTCGGTTAGATTTGATTGATTAGCTTTCGTTATGTTAGCGTTTTAACCTGACAGTTGAATACGCTTTTGTAATAGTTTAATGAGCGATGTTCTCTTACAGATCCGTGCTCATTTCGAGATCAAAACTCTTAAAATCAACACGTATTTGAACCCAAATTTATTGTAACATTTCCGTGTCTATTTCAAAACCGCGCCGACGTGAAATGAGCACGGAAACGTAAATACGCGTCCGGGCCCTAGCGTCAAAATTTGGCCTTCGTGGGCGTTTTGATGAAGATTTTACAACACCAGTTTTAATCGAATACTAATAATTCCACCAACTGACCAGTTAACAGACCCAAAATTGTCTTAGTCAAAAAGCAAGGTTAGAGTGTCAAAATATTTTTTAATTTCTAAACAGTTTAAGCTATAGTAATGAAATTTGGCAGGCACATTAGCCTTTACCCACTAGCTTTTTGATTGTCAAAAAAAATGATATATTTTGCCCTTGGGCGCGCAATGGGGCAAAATGTGTTTTAAGATTATGCCTTATATCTTCTAAACTGTTGCACCCTCACAACTATGTCTTATCAAATTGGTAGGCCATACAATTACCCACAGGTTTGCCATATCGAAAAATCGAGGCCCCCTAGGTAGAGGCAATTTTTTTTTAAATTAAATTAAAAAAAGTTTAGTTGACTTATACTCTGCCCTATGTCAGTTTTGCACCAAACGGTAAGTTTGTATATTTTATACTTTCCTTAGGATCCTAGGGGCTGTAAGGAGTCAATATCTTATGTTGAGCCCACCGCAAAATTAGAAAATCACTCATTCAAAATATTTTATTGGGTCCGGCACATATCCCAAAATATAAACATTTTCATATTTAGAGGCGGCCCCTACATAGAGGTTATACATTTTAAAGTTCAAGCAATTTTATCAAATTAAATTAATTTACTTCGGGTATTGATCCATTACCTGTGATAAAAAATTATCTTAATGGCCCCTAGGGGATGTCCCTAACAATATATTTTTAGACTATTCCATTTATTTTTCACGCTACCGCACCTGCACAACTAGGTCTCAATAAATTAGAGGATTACATACTATGTGCGATGGGTCAAAATAAGATATTATCCCCTTACTGCCCCTAGGAACCGGGGGCAATGTATATAAAATTAAGAAGTAGTCAATCGCAACCGTTTGGTGCATATTCGCTGACAGCGCAGAGTATAAGTCGAAAGCTTTTTTTATTGTAAATTACAAAAATTTTTCGTGGCCTCGAAACAACTTCGAAATTTTTTATACATAGCCGACCTGTGAGTAATTGTATGAGCTACTAATTTATTAAATCATAGTTCTGCAGGTGCAATAGTTTAGAAGATATAAGGCATAATTTAAAAACACATTTTACCCATATATAAATATTTTTGGCAGCCAAAAATAAATACCTGAATTTTGATGCGAAATCGTTGAGAATTAAAAAAAAATTGATACCTAACGTTATTTTTTGATTAAGATAATTTTGGGTCTGTTAACAGGTCAGGCAGTGTTGGTGGGATCATTAGTAATCAAGTCAAACAAGTGTTGAAAAATCTTCATCAAAAAGCCCACGAAATACGCTATGGCCCCGGACTATCAATTTTATAATGATTTACAATGATAGAAGTCGCTGTTACTTTTCAAAACCAAATATTACCGCGGCAAAATAAAATTTTGATTAGGAAAGTGACTATGAGTGAGTTAATATTATTGGTATTTTTATAAACATAATTTTTTATTAAAACTACATAAATTAATCTTATCATAAATTCATAATTTTCATCCCTAAATCAATAAACATAATTTTTTCACAAACTTAAGTATTACGCTTCCCGATATCCCTTCCAGAGAAGAAGCTGTCATCTTGTATTAAAAAGAAATATAAACAAATGTATTGAGTGCAGCCCTGTTAAGCAGACATATTGGTACGATTCTAAGCCACGCCTAGGGGTCCCACTTTCTGTTGCATTATACAAATGCTTGGAGCGGCTCCCCTTGATTCTACCTTGATGATAATACTCTAGCGATGTTTAGAAGGAGACGCACCTTCTGTCCTTGTTAATTCATAAGCGTGGCAAAGGAAAAATAAACAATTTTTAACAAAACCTATACAGGGAGTGCGGACAAACGTGTTTGTTTATAATGTTGCATAATTAATGTCACTCACTGCTGACAATTTAAATTATTTTAGTGAAACGCCAATGAAATTGACAAGAAAATGACATAACCAAAAAATGTTAATTTTAGTGACTTTGACGGGATTGTCGCATCTCTCTTTGATAAAAATATGTCATACATACAGGGTCTCTACCTACCAGTGCCCAGCTATTTTAAGAACGATTCCAATGGTAATGTCAAACGCATAGAGTACACATTTTTTCTATTTTGTTTGGTTGTGAAATCTATGTAATATCTCTGATAATAAAAGCAAAAAAAAATCCTCAAACTGGCCTGTTTTTAAGTTGCTTTTATCTGTGCCTCAACTTACAGCAAGCATCTTCTCATCCAGACACGGTGACAGTTTTACTTGTCACAAAAGTGTATCTGCCAATGGCAAGACCCAAGCACGACCCAAGGTATTTATACTTTCACACAGGTTCAAATTCAAATTCAATACTTAGCTTATCCTACTTTTTAAATTTCTATCCTAAATTTAAGTATCTTTGGCATCACATCTGCCTAAACGCTGGCATTACAGTCCTTTGCTTGTATGCAGATGTCCTACCATATTTTATTTTTTCCCGAGTTAAGTAGATATAGCTTCGGCTGAGGCTGAGTGGACTTAGAACCCCGAGGATGTCCGATGCCGGAGTTATTCTTGGTTTAAACTTTTCTTGGTTTAAACTTGCAGTGGGAAGTTTTTAAAATTTTTGATTTTTACATTAACTGTCAAATAATTTAGTAAATTTTAAAGGATTATTTAAAATATAAATTTTTACTTCTTTGTTAAATATTTTTTTATTGTTTGAGTTACCTACAAGTAGTTAGTATATATAGGTTTTGGATCACGTTTTCCATTAAATCCCCATAAGACGAAAAGGTGGTCATTTTTTGAATATGTCACAGAATATTCAGCTAGAGACAGTAATTTTTGTATGAGTTATCTTTTACTGTCCAGTCTAACACTTTAAAGGTTTTTAAATTCTCAAGGAGCCCGTGAATTTTCACAATCTGTACAATAATTATTAAGCTGCTCTGACATCTTATGCTTGTTACAGAAATGTATTTAACTGAAACAGTGGACTGGTTAAATCTGATCATAATACTTTGATGACTATGGGTTAGTCATGCAATTTTAACACCCAATAAATAGTTTTGTTTTTCAGAAAATATTTTATTACTCTTTATGAGTTTTATATTGTTTCTGTTTTTCAATTTTAGGCACTACTAAATCAAGGTAAATAATAATAGAACAAGATTACTTTTCATTTATTTATTGTAAAAAGTATGCAATATCACTACAGTAAATCAATATTACTAATTTTAGTTGCTATAGCTATACCTACCGCATGATCGAATAATTATATTTTAGCAGTTATATTATAATAATTATAATACCATTATGGATAATATGACTATTACTATGGAAGTGTATATATTAATGTTTACATTAAAATACTAGGTTACCCTACGCATATGATATCACTACATATTTTATATAATAATATATAAATATCATTTTTATTCTTAGGCAAAACAAAGATTAAATTCAGGTTTAGAACTAAGATAAGATACATAAACAAACACTATGTAAGCAAACAACATATTACTAAGCTTAAATTAAAACTATATTTTCACTTAATACTATAGTGCCCCCACGGCAACGTTTCATAAGACTCTTTTGAAATAGACCGTTTGTCATCCAGGGGACTCAGTCCGATTTTTGTCTGTTTTACAGAGTATAGGCGGTGCTTTTCGGATCTTATAAGATTTTGCGTAACTATTTTTTCTTGAAAAGTATTTAGGCAGTCAAGATAGTCCTCAAATGATATTTTTGTTTTTACAACATTTTGCTTTACACCCTTGGCTTTCTTAGTCACGCTTGCAGCTTTACTTTTAGTATCCGCTACTTTTGTAGCGTACATTTTAGCTCTAAGGTCAATAAAATGCTTCGTTATTTCCCCATTGTTTTCATCTCTCATCATTCCTAGAACCTTTTTATTTACCCTCGGAATGTTATGTATGTTGTCTTCAGCATAATCCTAGGTGTCAAAATACTTGTGGCAGTCCCGCCGTATTGAATCATAAATGTCATGATTTTGGATGTTATAAACTAAACTGTCAGTATCTGTATATGCAACAGTATACTCCTTACCAAAAGCGGGTACCATGTAGTTATAGTGAAAATCATATATATGTTTTGGCAATGTCCAAAATACACATTCCCACATATATCGGTTTATTGAAATATATTTCTGTTTTTTCAAGTTCAACAGCAACCAAATTTTCATTAAATATGGTTATACTTTTAAACTCTGGTCGAGAAATCAGAGCTTCAGCTCCAAATCGTCCGTCCCATTTCGTGATTAATTTGACAACACTATGATTTCTAATATTTTCCATGGTTTTTCCAAACACGGCGTTGTTCATTAATTTGAAAAGGTTTTTCTCAAATTCATTTTTAGCATTCTGTCTTAATCGAGTATTTAAGTCAATATATGGTTTCAGCCATGCGGATTGCTCAAAACATAAAATTCTATGAATTGTTTTAAGTTTTATACCAAGTCTCAAAGCTTGTTTTAAATTTGTATAGTGAATTACTTAATCCTTTTTATTATGCAGTGTAGCCATAAGTTTTTTATTTTTTGGGTTCTTGTCTCCACCAGGCGGACACTGATGTTCAGGGCATAAATGTAAGTCTGAGAAATAGTCGTGTAATTCAACCGGAATGAACAAGTCGACTTCTAGAATGTATCCCTCACTTGAGTCATCCTCAATTTTGGAAACATCAAAATAAGTAATTTTGTCACTTTCTAACCAACTAATTTTACCATAAGGCAATAACTGACTCATACTAAATCCATACTGATTCTTAATGTCAAAATACATCAAAAAATATGTTTCTTTGTATGAGTCATAGTTAGCCATGTATTTGTTGTTGGCCTCGATGTATCTTTTTGAACATTGGCTCAACCCTCCTCTAATACCGCGCTCTATAAAAACCGTGACCATATTATAGTCCGTCAAAAGCTCTAATTTTTGTTGCGTATGGTATAGCATACAATCCCATGTGTAACCAGGAAGGGTAAAATAGTTCGCAGGGTCCAAACCATACGTGTTATGACAACTTTCCCTAAATTGCTGAATTACCTGCATTAAGAGGACTATGTCAATTTGCTTATAAAATTCCAAATAATCTTGTAGGGTTTCACAACCAAAACTTTCCCATACATCCAGTGCATGCTCATAATCAATTGACGAAATTTTTTTATTTTCCAGGGTGTTAAAGAAATGACGTTTTTCAGGCAAAGACGTCTCTTTTAATTTTTTCCAACTATCCATGTAGTCATAACAAAAAATTCCCTTTTTGAAAATAAGTTTATATTGTTCGTCAGACAAGTGAGGAAATTCATTTTTGATCAGCGCATACTCCTCAAGATATGAAGCAAGCTTATTCAAGCTGCTGGCCATAAAACGAAAAGAATCGATAAATCTAAATTCAATTAAATTTTCGTTAATGTTTTTGGTAAATGCTATATATTTTTCTTTGTTAACTGGCAGCAAATTTATTGAGCCATCCAAATTGGCGATGTTTTCAATTATCAAATGTCCATCATAAGAGCTAAGGTTGTGAAATATTACACGGACAGTATGACTATCCTGAAAATTTAGATTACAACTTTCATGCGCAGAGCCACGG
Source organism: Aspidapion aeneum (assembly GCA_963576565.1). Lineage (NCBI taxonomy): Eukaryota > Metazoa > Arthropoda > Insecta > Coleoptera > Brentidae > Aspidapion > Aspidapion aeneum. The sequence continues at coordinate 51,994,263 of OY755041.1, read as the reverse complement.
TACTCTGAAGTAAGGTGACAGTGGTCGCGTATTTTCTTGTCACCAACTGAAAAATTCTGTTCACAAATATGACATTTTTTAGCTTTATTAAAGTTAAGTTTTTGTTTCATACTTAAACGTTCCATGGGCAAGTCACAGAGAAATACAGTTTCTAAGTTTTCAGCGAACTCCAGTTATTGTTTACTAAACCATTCCATACAGTCAGGCCCCGTGTACGATCGATAAAATGAAAGGGAATCATCATAAGCACATTTTACGTAGTACCCCACTGAACAAGGCACATGCTGTTGATATTTTTGAGTTCTTTTACTACTATTTTTTACCATAGGCATCCGTAAGCATTCGATGTCGCAATAAATAATGAAGGATGCAAATTGTTTATTTTTAAAGTTTTTAAATTCCTGCCAATAATTTGGCAGTCTTTTATATGTTGGTCGAGTCCATCCTTCGAATAAAAATAATGCAGGCATCTGTCGCAAATGTATTTAACTTTTGAGAATTTGCTAAGTTGTCTACTCACGAGCCTTGAAAGATTTTTTATCCATACAAAGTGGTAAGTTGGTGCCGAAAGATTTTTTATCTCTTCATTCTCTAAATAATAGTTATTTTGTAGTAATAACAAATTAACATGTTTTTCGTACTTTTCCCCGGTAATATAAGCAGGCAGTACTTTAAAACTGTTTTCATTATGTTTTTGCAGGCGATATATATTAATAGATATATTATTTTGCTTTTCAAAGCGAGCAACTTGGTTTAAAGTCATTGGAAACTTTATTCCTTTTAAATTTAAAACTTCTTGAGGATGCGGATAAGATGAGACTCTATTTGAGTTGTTTTCAACAGGAAACATTGCCGACATAATCGCCCAGCCAAAGCACAAATTATCAGTATTTTGTACAGTAACACATGCTTTTTATTTAAAATAAATTTAGGCATTTTTAAATGATAACCTGCGCGAAGCGGGTAAAATCTGTTCATAGCGATAATAAGATTGTTTATTTTTATAAGAGACCATCCAGATTGATTTTGCTGAAATTCTTCCAAATTTGTTAAAAGCAGATCCTTAACATTCTTATCAAACCAGTTTTTCAAATTGGTATTATTGTCAATTACAGCATTGGCAGTACTAAAATGCTTAGTTTCCATAATTAATTCCTTTTGCTTTGTAACTTGAAAATCTCCACTTAAGACAGTGTTTACCTTAATCATGTTCTCTTTCTTTAAAACATTTTTAATTCTACGTTTAAATAAACTGAAGCTATCCGTCAAAAATTGCTGCGCATCAGTGTCTTTTAAATTTGTAATTACACCACTTCTTACCCTACTGTTAAAGGCTGACCTTACATCTTCCCATTGTACACGGTGTTTCGCAGTTTTCTTGGTGATGACATTACCACCTCCTTGCTTTATGTTTGACTTCAAGCGATGCTTAAAGCCTTTCACTTCTCCAAGACAGGCAGTTGGATGGGCTTTTTCATAAACCGTCCGGGACTTCTTTAGGGCAATGCTTATTCTTCGACTAGCGTTGGCACAGTCCTTTAAGATTTTTGATATTTTTGTAGCTTGATTAACACTTTCTAATTGGCATTTTATTTCATGGACTAATTTACTTGCAAAACTCATCTTCAGATCGATTTGATGTAATAACACTACAAAAAGTTCGGATTTTTCCAACTAGCAATTTAGTTAACAAATGCAAGTTTTTAAATGCTTATGGTAATTAACGATTAACAGATTTTTTAATAAACACCACTTTGTTTAAAATTCACTAAACGCAAACTAGCAGAGGAAGAATCGTTCTTTAACTCGCACGTTTAGCTATAGACTGACAGAAAAACGACTTGCAGGAGCTTTTGTAAATGGGATGCCCCTTTTTTAGTTACAGTGTTGCCAATGTTTTTACATGGTTTATAAAAGCTATTTTGTTAGAACCCGGTCAAAGTATTTACAGGACATTTTAATAAATAATTAAATAATTTCCCGCTTTCAGTATTTTCAATACGGATTATTAGAACCAGTGTCTATAGAAGTAAACTGAAAACTTTATAAAGAAATTGAAACCCTTCAGTCACCTTTTTTATTATAATATAAATGTTGAATTGAATTACATTAATTTTATTAAAATTAAATTAAATATTCTTACAAATTAGTTTTTTTTGTTTTGTAATATTCTATTAATGCCAGCTGAAGAATTATTTAATAACTAGCTCTGTGGTGCAAAAGAATCCTAAATAAGGAAGCATGGGGTAGCCAAAGAGGAAAGAAAGGGAAAGAAAGACGGAAAAGGCAGAAATAAACTTGATTTAAATTAACCAAATAGCTAACAGACAGAGAACTAGAAGTTAAACGGATTAAAAACTGAAATCAAAATGCGATAAGCATACTATAAAAAGAAATGCTTTAAAGCGCTCTAGTTATAGATGTTTATTATCGTAAAACTAAGTAGTCAAAATAAAATCAGACCTTATGCCTAGTTTGCCAACCATGTTCTTTCTTAACCGGAATGGCGAACAGACACGTGAAAACCAGCAATTTTACCCTTTTTCTTTCAGGTTTTAACAAGTTAAGAAAGGCAGATGTTTTCCTGGGCTTTACCTACTTTATGTAATATTTAACATAAAGTTTTTAGAGTTTTGAGTTATTATAAAAAGAATTACTAAGATTAAATATTAAATATCTACGTATTACATTTTTATAGATTGCATGTACTTATATTTTTTATTTGTTGAGTTTTTGTACATAGGTATAACAGAAAACTATCACAAAGCCTATTTATTTAAAATATCTCATGTTATAACCCTTGCGGGTGTTTACAGCGACCTGTAGGACTGTACATATTTTTCTTCGAATCGCAGACTTCTAACTACTTATATTCTATATTTTCTGGTTCTAATCACACAGAAAAATTGTATCCCTATGTGCTTGTGTGCTTAAAGAAATCAAGTTATGCGTACATTTTCTACTAGTATTTATCCCAAGTAGGCATCAGGTGAGTGCGCGACTAACGTAATGGGTCATTTTTATACCTAGGTTAACCCAATTCTTACAGGACAGACAGCATGTGCCGCCATTTTACCTTTGTGTATACACAAGTTCCCACTTTTCACTAAAATAACTACATTTAATTCACAGTTTTATTTTTCTTCAATATTACATATTATGTACTCGTTTTAGTCAAAGTCAATATTTAATTTTAATAATGTTTTACCATTGCTTCTTCTTATGTTTCTTTTTTAGCGATTACAAATAGTACTAATTGTTCATAGTATTGTAAGTTTTATATTAATCCATCCACACGTGCCCATGTCAAATTCAGATAAGCCGAATCTTGGGGAATCACCAGAAGTTAATATTAATATTTAGTATTAAGATTTCAAAAACCAAATACAAATTTGTATTTTGTTTTAGAGATTTAGTAATAAAAGCAAGTATTTCATAAATTAAATAGACTCAGAACCGGTCTCTATTTTTCTCTCTGTTCATAATTTTTGCATGTAGTATCATTTTTCGAATATGCTCCGCAACGCTCCTTATACACACACTCTATTAAGTTGATTATTTAGATACCACCTGTGCGCGAATAGGCACAAAAAGACAGATACCTGACACCTTTTTATTACATCAGCTTAGTTCATTACCAGTTTAAAACTTATGTACTAAAAACGCTATTTATCACTTACTACTTGCCTTAGAAGCCGTAGGTGTTTCCCTTGAAACCAACTTGACCTTACAGTCGTTTATATTTATTTTGTGGTGTTTAAGTTTTTTCTTAAACTAGGCGTCAGAATGCGTACGCACTTGGGCACTGCGTGAATAATGATCCACATTGGATCCAAGACACACCTTGACTCACAGCCTCCCCTAATTAATAATAAGTTAATGGGGTTGTACTCTGTAAGCAATAACATTGATCATTTTTTATCAATATTTCAAGTTTTTAGCCTAGAACACATATTTCTAAGCACTTAACGGAGTTTAAACCATAAACTAGTTTTGCTATTTAGTACACTTATAGAAGTTACGGTTTAAATATGTATTTTTTAAAAGACATTTTTCACAGAATAGATTAGCTGGGAGACGTTTGGAGCTAAGACACACCTTGACTCACAGCCTCCCCTAATTAATAATAAGTTAATGGGGTTGTACTCTGTAAGCAATAACATTGATCATTTTTTATCAATATTTCAAGTTTTTAGCCTAGAACACATATTTCTAAGCACTTAACGGAGTTTAAACCATAAACTAGTTTTGCTATTTAGTACACTTATAGAAGTTACGGTTTAAATATGTATTTTTTAAAAGACATTTTTCACAGAATAGATTAGCTGGGAGACGTTTGGAGCTAATCAAACGTTGTCAAGCCCTTTAGACAGGGTAATAAGCACACTCACCAAAGATATAGGTCATAGGTCGAAGGACATAGGACATTAAACAAATGCCAGTGGACATAAGCCAAATGCCAGTGGACATACGCCGAATATCATAGGGCATAGTTCGAGTGTCATAGGCCATTTAAAACGCGTGATAAGATACATAAACAAACACTATGTAAGCAAACAACACATTACTAAGCTTAAATTAAAACTATATTTTCACTTAATACTATAGTGCCCCCACGGCAACGTTTCATAAGACTCTTTTGAAATAGACCGTTTGTCATCCAGGGGACTCAGTCCGATTTTTGTCTGTTTTACAGAGTATAGGCGGTGCTTTTCGGATCTTATAAGATTTTGCGTAACTATTTTTTCTTGAAAAGTATTTAGGCAGTCAAGATAGTCCTCAAATGATATTTTTGTTTTTACAACATTTTGCTTTACACCCTTGGCTTTCTTAGTCACGCTTGCAGCTTTACTTTTAGTATCCGCTACTTTTGTAGCGTACATTTTAGCTCTAAGGTCAATAAAATGCTTCGTTATTTCCCCATTGTTTTCATCTCTCATCATTCCTAGAACCTTTTTATTTACCCTCGGAATGTTATGTATGTTGTCTTCAGCATAATCCTAGGTGTCAAAATACTTGTGGCAGTCCCGCCGTATTGAATCATAAATGTCATGATTTTGGATGTTATAAACTAAACTGTCAGTATCTGTATATGCAACAGTATACTCCTTACCAAAAGCGGGTACCATGTAGTTATAGTGAAAATCATATATATGTTTTGGCAATGTCCAAAATACACATTCCCACATATATCGGTTTATTGAAATATATTTCTGTTTTTTCAAGTTCAACAGCAACCAAATTTTCATTAAATATGGTTATACTTTTAAACTCTGGTCGAGAAATCAGAGCTTCAGCTCCAAATCGTCCGTCCCATTTCGTGATTAATTTGACAACACTATGATTTCTAATATTTTCCATGGTTTTTCCAAACACGGCGTTGTTCATTAATTTGAAAAGGTTTTTCTCAAATTCATTTTTAGCATTCTGTCTTAATCGAGTATTTAAGTCAATATATGGTTTCAGCCATGCGGATTGCTCAAAACATAAAATTCTATGAATTGTTTTAAGTTTTATACCAAGTCTCAAAGCTTGTTTTAAATTTGTATAGTGAATTACTTAATCCTTTTTATTATGCAGTGTAGCCATAAATTTTTTATTTTTTGGGTTCTTGTCTCCACCAGGCGGACACTGATGTTCAGGGCATAAATGTAAGTCTGAGAAATAGTCGTGTAATTCAACCGGAATGAACAAGTCGACTTCTAGAATGTATCCCTCACTTGAGTCATCCTCAATTTTGGAAACATCAAAATAAGTAATTTTGTCACTTTCTAACCAACTAAATTTACCATAAGGCAATAACTGACTCATACTAAATCCATACTGATTCTTAATGTCAAAATACATCAAAAAATATGTTTCTTTGTATGAGTCATAGTTAGCCATGTATTTGTTGTTGGCCTCGATGTATCTTTTTGAACATTGGCTCAACCCTCCTCTAATACCGCGCTCTATAAAAGTGACCATATTATAGTCCGTCAAAAGCTCTAATTTTTGTTGCGTATGGTATAGCATACAATCCCATGTGTAACCAGGAAGGGTAAAATAGTTCGCAGGGTCCAAACCATACGTGTTATGACAACTTTCCCTAAATTGCTGAATTACCTGCATTAAGAGGACTATGTCAATTTGCTTATAAAATTCCAAATAATCTTGTAGGGTTTCACAACCAAAACTTTCCCATACATCCAGTGCATGCTCATAATCAATTGACGAAATTTTTTTATTTTCCAGGGTGTTAAAGAAATGACGTTTTTCAGGCAAAGACGTCTCTTTTAATTTTTTCCAACTATCCATGTAGTCATAACAAAAAATTCCCTTTTTGAAAATAAGTTTATATTGTTCGTCAGACAAGTGAGGAAATTCATTTTTGATCAGCGCATACTCCTCAAGATATGAAGCAAGCTTATTCAAGCTGCTGGCCATAAAACGAAAAGAATCGATAAATCTAAATTCAATTAAATTTTCGTTAATGTTTTTGGTAAATGCTATATATTTTTCTTTGTTAACTGGCAGCAAATTTATTGAGCCATCCAAATTGGCGATGTTTTCAATTATCAAATGTCCATCATAAGAGCTAAGGTTGTGAAATATTACACGGACAGTATGACTATCCTGAAAATTTAGATTACAACTTTCATGCGCAGAGCCACGGTACTCTGAAGTAAGATGACAGTGGTCGCGTATTTTCTTGTCACCAACTGAAAAATTCTGTTCACAAATATGACATTTTTTAGCTTTATTAAAGTTAAGTTTTTGTTTCATACTTAAACGTTCCATGGGCAAGTCACAGAGAAATACAGTTTCTAAGTTTTCAGCGAACTCCAGTTATTGTTTACTAAACCATTCCATACAGTCAGGCCCCGTGTACGATCGATAAAATGAAAGGGAATCATCATAAGCACATTTTACGTAGTACCCCACTGAACAAGGCACATGCTGTTGATATTTTTGAGTTCTTTTACTACTATTTTTTACCATAGGCATCAGTAAGCATTCGATGTCGCAATAAATAATGAAGGATGCAAATTGTTTATTTTTAAAGTTTTTAAATTCCTGCCAATAATTTGGCAGTCTTTTATATGTTGGTCGAGTCCATCCTTCGAATAAAAATAATGCAGGCATCTGTCGCAAATGTATTTAACTTTTGAGAATTTGCTAAGTTGTCTACTCACGAGCCTTGAAAGATTTTTTATCCATACAAAGTGGTAAGTTGGTGCAGAAAGATTTTTTATCTCTTCATTCTCTAAATAATAGTTATTTTGTAGTAATAACAAATTAACATGTTTTTCGTACTTTTCCCCGGTAATATAAGCAGGCAGTACTTTAAAACTGTTTTCATTATGTTTTTGCAGGCGATATATATTAATAGATATATTATTTTGCTTTTCAAAGCGAGCAACTTGGTTTAAAGTCATTGGAAACTTTATTCCTTTTAAATTTAAAACTTCTTGAGGATGCGGATAAGATGAGACTCTATTTGAGTTGTTTTCAACAGGAAACATTGCCGACATAATCGCCCAGCCAAAGCACAAATTATCAGTATTTTGTACAGTAACACATGCTTTTTATTTAAAATAAATTTAGGCATTTTTAAATGATAACCTGCGCGAAGCGGGTAAAATCTGTTCATAGCGATAATAAGATTGTTTATTTTTATAAGAGACCATCCAGATTGATTTTGCTGAAATTCTTCCAAATTTGTTAAAAGCAGATCCTTAACATTCTTATCAAACCAGTTTTTCAAATTGGTATTATTGTCAATTACAGCATTGGCAGTACTAAAATGCTTAGTTTCCATAATTAATTCCTTTTGCTTTGTAACTTGAAAATCTCCACTTAAGACAGTGTTTACCTTAATCATGTTCTCTTTCTTTAAAACATTTTTAATTCTACGTTTAAATAAACTGAAGCTATCCGTCAAAAATTGCTGCGCATCAGTGTCTTTTAAATTTGTAATTACACCACTTCTTACCCTACTGTTAAAGGCTGACCTTACATCTTCCCATTGTACACGGTGTTTCGCAGTTTTCTTGGTGATGACATTACCACCTCCTTGCTTTATGTTTGACTTCAAGCGATGCTTAAAGCCTTTCACTTCTCCAAGACAGGCAGTTGGATGGGCTTTTTCATAAACCGTCCGGGACTTCTTTAGGGCAATGCTTATTCTTCGACTAGCGTTGGCACAGTCCTTTAAGATTTTTGATATTTTTGTAGCTTGATTAACACTTTCTAATTGGCATTTTATTTCATGGACTAATTTACTTGCAAAACTCATCTTCAGATCGATTTGATGTAATAACACTACAAAAAGTTCGGATTTTTCCAACTAGCAATTTAGTTAACAAATGCAAGTTTTTAAATGCTTATGGTAATTAACGATTAACAGATTGTTTAATAAACACCACTTTGTTTAAAATTCACTAAACGCAAACTAGCAGAGGAAGAATCGTTCTTTAACTCGCACGTTTAGCTATAGACTGACAGAAAAACTACTTGCAGGAGCTTTTGTAAATGGGATGCCCCTTTTTTAGTTACAGTGTTGCCAATGTTTTTACATGGTTTATAAAAGCTATTTTGTTAGAACCCGGTCAAAGTATTTACAGGACATTTTAATAAATAATTAAATAATTTCCCGCTTTCAGTATTTTCAATACGGATTATTAGAACCAGTGTCTATAGAAGTAAACTGAAAACTTTATAAAGAAATTGAAACCCTTCAGTCACCTTTTTTATTATAATATAAATGTTGAATTGAATTACATTAATTTTATTAAAATTAAATTAAATATTCTTACAAATTAGTTTTTTTTGTTTTGTAATATTCTATTAATGCCAGCTGAAGAATTATTTAATAACTAGCTCTGTGGTGCAAAAGAATCCTAAATAAGGAAGCATGGGGTAGCCAAAGAGGAAAGAAAGGGAAAGAAAGACGGAAAAGGCAGAAATAAACTTGATTTAAATTAACCAAATAGCTAACAGACAGAGAACTAGAAGTTAAACGGATTAAAAACTGAAATCAAAATGCGATAAGCATACTATAAAAAGAAATGCTTTAAAGCGCTCTAGTTATAGATGTTTATTATCGTAAAACTAAGTAGTCAAAATAAAATCAGACCTTATGCCTAGTTTGCCAACCATGTTCTTTCTTAACCGGAATGGCGAACAGACACGTGAAAACCAGCAATTTTACCCTTTTTCTTTCAGGTTTTAACAAGTTAAGAAAGGCAGATGTTTTCCTGGGCTTTACCTACTTTATCACAAAGCCTATTTATTTAAAATATCTCATGTTATAACCCTTGCGGGTGTTTACAGCGACCTGTAGGACTGTACATATTTTTCTTCGAATCGCAGACTTCTAACTACTTATATTCTATATTTTCTGGTTCTAATCACACAGAAAAATTGTATCCCTATGTGCTTGTGTGCTTAAAGAAATCAAGTTATGCGTACATTTTCTACTAGTATTTATCCCAAGTAGGCATCAGGTGAGTGCGCGACTAACGTAATGGGTCATTTTTATACCTAGGTTAACCCAATTCTTACAGGACAGACAGCATGTGCCGCCATTTTACCTTTGTGTACACACAAGTTCCCACTTTTCACTAAAATAACTACATTTAATTCACAGTTTTATTTTTCTTCAATATTACATATTATGTACTCGTTTTAGTCAAAGTCAATATTTAATTTTAATAATGTTTTACCATTGCTTCTTCTTATGTTTCTTTTTTTTCATCCACACGTGCCCATGTCAAATTCAGATAAGCCGAATCTTGGGGAATCACCAGAAGTTAATATTAATATTTAGTATTAAGATTTCAAAAACCAAATACAAATTTGTATTTTGTTTTAGAGATTTAGTAATAAAAGCAAGTATTTCATAAATTAAATAGACTCAGAACCGGTCTCTATTTTTCTCTCTGTTCATAATTTTTGCATGTAGTATCATTTTTCGAATATGCTCCGCAACGCTCCTTATACACACACTCTATTAAGTTGATTATTTAGATACCACCTGTGCGCGAATAGGCACAAAAAGACAGATACCTGACACCTTTTTATTACATCAGCTTAGTTCATTACCAGTTTAAAACTTATGTACTAAAAACGCTATTTATCACTTACTACTTGCCTTAGAAGCCGTAGGTGTTTCCCTTGAAACCAACTTGACCTTACAGTCGTTTATATTTATTTTGTGGTGTTTAAGTTTTTTCTTAAACTAGGCGTCAGAATGCGTACGCACTTGGGCACTGCGTGAATAATGATCCACATTGGATCCAAGACACACCTTGACTCACAGCCTCCCCTAATTAATAATAAGTTAATGGGGTTGTACTCTGTAAGCAATAACATTGATCATTTTTTATCAATATTTCAAGTTTTTAGCCTAGAACACATATTTCTAAGCACTTAACGGAGTTTAAACCATAAACTAGTTTTGCTATTTAGTACACTTATAGAAGTTACGGTTTAAATATGTATTTTTTAAAAGACATTTTTCACAGAATAGATTAGCTGGGAGACGTTTGGAGCTAATCAAACGTTGTCAAGCCCTTTAGACAGGGTAATAAGCACACTCACCAAAGATATAGGTCATAGGTCGAAGGACATAGGACATTAAACAAATGCCAGTGGACATAAGCCAAATGCCAGTGGACATACGCCGAATATCATAGGGCATAGTTCGAGTGTCATAGGCCATTTAAAACGCGTGCAATTTTCTGCACGGGGGGAGCCTTAGCTAGCCCAAATAATAACTAATTGGTAACACGACATTGCTGATTTGACGCATATATTCGCTGATCGAATGGGAGCTTTAGATAGCTAGCGAGAGAGGTATATGGAAGTAAAGGTATTTACATCCAGAATTATTCGTTTTTTTATTTAAAGAGAAACAATTAAAAAATTTGTACATATCAAGTTTTTAACATTTAGAATATACGAGTAAATCATTTTTAATTTTCGACCATTTTAACTCGATCTTTTAGTTTTTAGTAAACATCTTATATTTTCTTCTTTTCCTTGCGTGCGTTAATAGGACGTGTATTAACGAATAAATTTAGCTTTTCAAGGGGATTACGTGTTACAGGTCAAAATTTCAGGTAACACACATTTTTATTTCACTTTATCTAAAAGTTTCTTAACATTTAGAATATACGTGTAAACCCTGTATAATTTTTCCAGGTATTTTATTTTTTTCTTGCATTAATAGGATACCTATTAATGAATAAATTTAGATTTTCAAGGGGAAAAACACAAACTTTTATTTTAATTCACTTAATCTAAAAGGCTTTATAAAGAAAATAATTTCAGAATGCTATAACACTAAATTCAAATTTTTATGAACTCCTTATTAAATTTTAGAGAAACCAGTTATAAATATAAATGACTTCATGTGTCTGCAGTATGTGACTAAGTAAAAAGTTACATGCACTTTAATATACACATGGTTTTAACCAGGCACTGGTTTTTTTTTAGAAACTTTTTTAATTAGTTGGTTTTTTGAACTATTATGAAATAAATACGTTAAACATGTATTAAAATAGCTGTTAGCTGCTTGGTTTTTAGTATATTCACAGCATTTATGCTGTGTTGACTTCAAATTTGTATGCATTTTATACTGCCTTAAGATTAAACAAGTAGGCCGCCTCATAGGCCTTTGTGTCAGGCCTCCGGCTTACCGCTTAATCTCTAATTTTCCTATTCCGTTTCTCTATGTGTTGACAATAATATTTGAAACAAAACAATTCGTAGTGTTAAAAATAATTTAGGTCCTGCTCCTTTAAGATGGAATGACATAAAATATTAGATTTTAAATTCGGCCAAATTAATGTACACCTAATATTTGTAGCATTAATGTATATATAATATTTTAATGTAACGTGCTGATTCCATTTAGCACCTAACCGAACCGAACCGAACCGAACCGAACCGAACTGGCATTTGTTTAATGTCCTATGTCCTTCCACCTATGACCTATATCTTTGGTGAGTGTGCTTATTACCCTGTCTAAAGGGCTTGACAACGTTTGATTAGCTTAAAACGTCTCCCAGCTAATCTATTCTGTGAAAAATGTCTTTTAAAAAATACATATTTAAACCGTAACTTCTATAAGTGTACTAAATAGCAAAACTAGTTTATGGTTTAAACCCCGTTAAGTGCTTAAAAAGATATGTTTTAGGCTAAAAACTTGAAATATTGATAAAAAATGATCAATGTTATTGCTTATAGAGTACAATCCCATTAACTTATTTTTAATTAGGGGAGGCTGTGAGTCAAGGTGTGTCTTGGATCCAATGTCGATCATTATTCACGCAGTGCCCAAGTGCGTACGCATTCTGACGCCTAGCTTAAGAAAAAACTTAAACACCACAAAATAAATATGTACTGTTAAAAAATTGGATCGAAACGACCTGTAAGGTCAGGTTAGTTTCAAGGGAAACACCTACGGCTTCTAAGGCAAGTAGTAAGTGATAAATAGCGTTTTTAGTACATAAGTTTTAAACTGGTAATGAACTAAGCTGATGTAATAAAAAGGTGTCAGGTATCTGTCTTTTTGTGCCTATTCGCGCACAGGTGGTATCTAAATAATCAACTTAATAGAGTGTGTGTATAAGGAGCGTTGCGGAGCATATTCGAAAAATGATACTACATGCAAAAATTATGAACAGAGAGAAAAATAGATACCGGTTCTGAGTCTATTTAATTTATGAAATACTTGCTTTTATTACTAAATCTCTGAAACAAAATACAAATTTGTATTTGGTTTTTGAAATCTTAATACTAAATATTAATATTAGCTTCTGGTGATTCCCCAAGATTCGGCTTATCTGAATTTGACATGGGCACGTGTGGATGCATTAATATAAAACTTATAATAATATGAACAATTAGTACTATTTGTAATCGCTAAAAAAGAAACATAAGAAGAAGCAATGGTAAAACATTATTAAAATTAAATATTGACTTTGACTAAAACGAGTACATAATATGTAATATTAAAGAAAAATAAAAATGTGAATTAAATGTAGTTATTTTAATGAAAAGTGGGAACTTGTGTGTACACAAAGGTGAAATGGCGGCACATGCTGTCTGTCCTGTAAGAATTGGGTTAACCTAGGTATAAAAATGACCCATTACGTTAGTCGCGCACTCACCTGATGCCTGCTTGGGATAAATACTAGTAGAAAATGTACGCATAACTTGATTTCTTTAAGCACACAAGCACATAGGGATACAATTTTTCTGTGTGATTAGAACCAGAAAATATAGAATATAAGTACTTAGAAGTCTGCGATTCGAAGAAAAATATGTACAGTCCTACAGGTCGCTGTAAACACCCGCAAGGGTTATAACATGAGATAATTTAAATAAATAGGCTTTGTGATAGTTTTCTGTTATACCTACATAGGTACATACAAAAACTCAACAAATAAAAAATATAAGTACATGCAATCTATAAAAATGTAATACGTAGATATTTAATATTTAATCTTAGTAATTCTTTTTATAATAACTTGTGATCAAAACTCTAAAAACTTTATGTTAAATAGTACATAAAGTAGGTAAAGCCCAGGAAAACATCTGCCTTTCTTAACTTGTTAAAACCTGAAAGAAAAAGGGTAAAATTGCTGGTTTTCACGTGTCTGTTCGCCATTCCGGTTAAGGAAGAACATGGTTGGCAAACTAGGCATAAGGTCTGATTTTATTTTAACTACTTAGTTTTACGATAATAAACATCCATAACTAGAGCGCTTTAAAGCATTTCTTTTTATAGTATGCTTATCGCATTTTGATTTCAGTTTTTAATTCGTTTAACTTCTAGTTCTCTGTCTCCTAGCTATTTGGTTAATTTAAATCAAGTTTATTTCTGCCTTTTCCGTCTTTCTTTCTCTTTCTTTCCTCTTTGGCTACCCCATGCTTTCTTATTTAGGATTCTTTTCACCACAGAGCTAGTTATAAAATAATTCTTCAGCTGGCCTTAATAGAACATTACAAAACAAAAAAAACTAATTTGTAAGAATATTTAATTTTAATAAAATTATTATTATTAAAAAAGGTGACTGAAGAGTTTCAATTTCTTTAAAAAGATTTCAGTTTACTTCTATAGACACTGGTTCTAATAATCCGTATTGAAAATACTGAAAGCGGGAAATTATTTAATTATTTATTAAAATGTCCTGTAAATACTTTGACCGGGTTCTAACAAAATAGCTTTTATAAACCATGTAAAAACATTAGCAACACTGTGCCTAAAAAAGGGGCATCCCATTTACAAAAGCTCCTGCAAGTCGTTTTTCTGTCAGTCTATAGCTAAACGTGCGAGTTAAAGAACGATTCTTCCTCTGCTAGTTTGCGTTTAGTGAATTTTAAACAAAGTGTAGTGTTTATTAAAAAATCTGTTAATCGTTAATTACCATAAGCATTTAAAAACTTGCATTTGTTAACTAAATTGCTAGTTGTAAAAATCCGAACTCTCTGTAGTGTTATTACATCAAATCGATCTGAAGATGAGTTTTGCAAGTCCATGAAATAAAATGCCAATTAGAAAGTGTTAATCAAGCTACAAAAATATCAAAAATCTTGAAGGACTGTACCAACGCTAGTCGAAGAATAAGTATTGCCCTAAAGAAGTCCCGGACGGTTTATGAAAAAGCCCTTCTAACTGCCTGTCTTGTAGAAGTGAAAGGCTTTAAGCATCGCTTGAAGTCAAACATAAAGCAAGGAGGTGGTAATGTCATCACCAAGAAAACTGCGAAACACCGTGTACAATGGGAAGATGTAAGGTCAGCCTTTAATAGTAGGGTAAGAAGTGGTGTAATTACAAATTTAAAAGACACTGATGCGCAGCAATTTCTGACGGTAAGCTTCAGTTTATTTAAACGTAGAATTAAAAATTTTTTAAAGAAAGAGAACATGATTAAGGTAAACACTGTCTTAAGTGGAGATTTTCAAATTACAAAGCAAAAGGAATTAATTACGGAAACTAAGCATTTTAGTACTGCCAATGCTGTAATTGACAATAATACCAATTTGAAAAACTGGTTTGATAAGAATGTTAAGGATCTGCTTTTAACAAATTTGGAAAAATTTCAGCAAAATCAATCTGGATGGTCTCTTATAAAAATAAACAATCTTATTATCGCTATGAACAGATTTTACCCGCTTCGCGCAGGTTATCATTTAAAAATGCCTAAATTTATTTTAAATAAAAAAGCATGTTACTGTACAAAATACTGATGATTTGTGCTTTGGCTGGGCGATTATGTCAGCAATGTTTCCTGTTGAAAACAACTCAAATAGAGTCTCATCCTATCCGCATCCTCAAGAAGTTTTAAATTTAAAAGGAATAAAGTTTCCAATGACTTTAAACCAAGTTGCTCGCTTTGAAAAGCAAAATAATATATCTATTAATATATATCGCCTGCAAAAACATAATGAAAACAGTTTTAAAGCCTGCTTATATTACCGGGGAAAAGTACGAAAAACATGTTAATTTGTTATTACTACAAAATAACTATTATTTAGAGAATGAAGAGATAAAAAATCTTTCTGCACCAACTTACCACTTTGTATGGATAAAAAATCTTTCAAGACTCGTGAGTAGACAACTTAGCATATTCTCAAAAGTTAAATACATTTGCGACAGATGCCTGCATTATTTTTATTCGAAGGATGGACTCGACCAACATATAAAAGACTGCCAAATTATTGGCAGTATCGTGGTTCCGAAATTACCAAATAATGAGAACAACATTGTAGAATTTAAAAACTTTAAAAATAAACAATTTGCATCCTTCATTATTTATTGCGACATCGAATGCTTACTGATGCCTATGGTAAAAAATAGTACTAAAAGAACTCAAAAATATCAACAGCATGTGCCTTGTTCAGTGGGGTACTACGTAAAATGTGCTTATGATGATTCCCTTTCATTTTATCGATCGTACACGGGGCCTGACTGTATGGAATGGTTTAGTAAACAATTACTGGAGTTCGCTGAAAACTTAGAAACTGTATTTCTCTGTGACTTGCCCATGGAACGTTTAAGTATGAAACAAAAACTTAACTTTAATATAGCTAAAAAATGTCATATTTGTGAACAGAATTTTTCAGTTGGTGACAAGAAAATACGCGACCACTGTCACCTTACTTCAGAGTACCGTGGCCCTGCGCATGAAAGTTGTAATCTAAATTTTCAGGATAGTCAAACTGTCCGTGTAGTATTTCACAACCTTAGCTCTTATGATGGACATTTGATAATTGAAAACATCGCCAATTTGGATGGCTCAATAAATTTGCTGCCAGTTAACAAAGAAAAATATATAGCATTTACCAAAAACATTAACGAAAATTTAATTGAATTTAGATTTATCGATTCTTTTCGTTTTATGGCCAGCAGCTTGGATAAGTTTGCTTCATATCTTGAGGAGTATCCGCTGATCAAAAATGAATTTCCTCACTTGTCTGATGAACAATATAAACTTATTTTCAAAAAGGGAATTTTTTGTTATGACAACATGGATAGTTGGAAAAAATTAAAAGAGTCTTTGCCTGAAAAACGTCATTTCTTTAACACCCTGGAAAATAAAGAAATTTCGTCAATTGATTATTATGAGCATGCACTGGATGTATGGGAAAGTTTTGGTTGTGAAACCCTACAAGATTTTATGGAATTTTATATGCAAATTGAAATAGTCCTCTTAATGCAGGTATTTCAGTAATTTAGGGAAAGTTGTCATAAAACGTATGGTTTGGACCCTGCGAACTATTTTACCCTTCCTGGTTACACATGGGATTGTATGCTATACCATACGCAACAAAAATTAGAGCTTTTGACGGACTATAATATGGTCACTTTTATAGAGCGCGGTATTAGAGGAGGGTTGAGCCAATGTTCAAAAAGATACATCGAGGCCAACAACAAATACATGGCTAATTATGACTCATACAAAGAAACATCTTTTTTGATGTATTTTGACATTAATAATCAGTATGGATTTAGTATGAGTCAGTTATTGCCTTATGGTAAATTTAGTTGGTTAGAAAGTGACATAATTACTTATTTTGATGTTTCCAAAATTGAGGATGACTCAAGTGAGGGATACATTCTAGAAGTCGATTTGTTCATTCCGGTTGAATTACACGACTATTTCTCAGACTTACCTTTATGCCCTGAACATCAGTGTCCGCCTGGTGGAGACAAGAACCCAAAAAATAAAAAACTTATGGCTACACTGCATAATAAAAAGGATTAAGTAATTCACTATACAAATTTAAAACAAGCTTTGAGACTTGGTATAAAACTTAAAACAATTCATAGAATTTTATGTTTTGAGCAATCCGCATGGCTGAAACCATATATTGACTTAAATGCTCGATTAAGACAGAATGCTAAAAATGAATTTGAGAAAAACCTTTTCAAATTAATGAACAACGCCGTGTTTGGAAAAACCATGGAAAATATTAGAAATCATAGTGTTGTCAAATTAATCACGAAATGGGACGGACGATTTGGAGCTGAAGCTCTGATTTCTCGACCAGAGTTTAAAAGTATAACCATATTTAATGAAAATTTGGTTGCTGTTGAACTTGAAAAAGCAGAATATATTTCAATAAACCGATATATGTGGGAATGTGTATTTTGGACATTGCCAAAACAACTATATATGATTTTCACTATATCTACATGGTACCCGCTTTTGGTAAGGATTGTACTGTTGCATATACAGATACTAACAGTTTAATTTATAACATCCAAAATCATGACATTTATGATTCAATACGGCGGGACTGCCACAAGTATTTTGACACCTAGGATTATGCTGAAGACAACATACATAACATTCCGAGGGTAAATAAAAAGGTTCTAGGAATGATGAAAGATGAAAACAATGGGGAAATAACGAAGCGTTTTATTGGCCTTAGAGCTAAAATGTACGCTACAAAAGTAGCGGATACTAAAAGTAAAGCTGCAAAAGTGACTAAGAAAGCCAAGGGTGTAAAGCAAAATGTTGTAAAAACAAAAATATCATTTGAGGACTATCTTGACTGCCTAAATACTTTTCAAGAAAAAATAGTTACGCAAAATCTTATAAGATCCGAAAAGCACCGCCTATACTCTGTAAAACAGACGAAAATCGGACTGAGTCCCCTGGATGACAAACGGTCTATTTCAAAAGAGTCTTATGAAACGTTGCCGTGGGGGCACTATAGTATTAAGTGAAAATATAGTTTTAATTTAAGCTTAGTAATGTGTTGTTTGCTTACATAGTGTTTGTTTATGTATCTTATCTTAGTTCTAAACCTGAATTTAATCTTTGTTTTGCCTAAGAATAAAAATGATATTTATATATTATTATATAAAATATGTAGTGATATCATATGCGTAGGGTAACCTAGTATTTTAATGTAAACATTAATATATACACTTCCATAGTAATAGTCATATTATCCATAATGGAATTATAATTATTATAATATAACTGCTAAAATATAATTATTCGATCATGCGTGTAGGTATAGCTATAGCAACTAAAATTAGTAATATTGATTTACTGTAGTGATATTGCATACTTTTTACAATAAATAAATGAAAAGTAATCTTGTGCTATTATTATTTACCTTGATTTAGTAGTGCCTAAAATTAAAAACAGAAACAATATAAAACTCATAAAGAGTAATAAAATATTTTCTGAAAAACAAAACTATTTATTGGGTCTTAAAATTGCATGACTAAATCATAGTCATCAAAGTATTATGATCAGATTTAACTAGTCCACTGTTTCAGTTAAACACATTTCTGTAACAAGCATAAGATGTCAGAGCAGCTTAATAATTTTTGTACAGATTGTGAAAATTCACGGGCTCCTTGAGAATTTAAAAACCTTTAAAGTGTTAGACTGGACACTAAAAGATAACTCATATAAAAATTACTGTCTCTAGCTGAATATTCTGTGACATATTCAAAAAATGACCACCTTTTCGTCTTATGGGGATTTACATGGAAAACGTGATCCAAAACCTATATATACTAACTACTCCTACAGAATTTGAAAGGCCATTAAATCTGAATGGTCAACTGTAATCAGATTAAAAAATCTACGTCACCGGGTTGCCTGAAACCGATGGCGTAGCTACAGTAGACAACCTGTGTAAAAGTATAAAGTGCTTGGGCAAGGCCTATATCATAAAACCCATATTTAACATCACATATTTTTACGCAAAAATTAAGTATACTTTTGAGGTTCGGCACAGATGCACAATGATGTACTTTTGGTGTTCGAAAAAGACAGTTGCGCATAACTCTCTTTTAACATTTTAGAACATTCCGGTCAGGTAGAAAGAGGGTTACTGCTCTCGCGATTTTTTGACACTGATTGGTAAGCTGTGACAACCAGCCCCATCCTCCCGTGTCCCAAGCGGTTGTAAAATTTGTGGCGAATGTCAATGACCTCAAATTTATGGCGGAACAAAAGTCAACATAAGGTTGAAATTTTAACATGTAAATCCCTTTGATGCATGGAAAAAAAAATTGGTGTATAAAGATTTCTACAAGTTGGTTTTGACACTGCCCACACCCCAAGCTAAACATAAAATCAGCAACACAACCATTTTTATGTCTAGTCTCTCCAACTCTTCAACAATTTACTAAGGCCCTTAGAAGGTAGCAACAATATATGTATAAATCTGTCGTTAACGTTCTCCGCCGTCTTCTAATTTCCAGTTTCGGTCGGTCCAGAGATTCTTATCTACTCTTCTTTTTCTGATGTCTTTGTCTATTCCTTTTCTCCAACTCAGTCTTCTTCTCTTTCTTCTTCCCTGTGGTGTCAAATTTAGTATTTTCTTGGGGATGATGTCTTTTACCATTCTCTGTACGTGTCCATACCATCTAAGTTGGTTAATTTCTATGTCTTCCGTTATTTTGTGTTTAACATCCATAATTTCTCGAATTCTCACATTTCTCACTTTTTCCAGTTTTGATTTTCTGGCGCGTCTCCAATAATCGATTTCAGTGGCTTCAAGAGACTTGCGAGTTTTTTTTATTTAGGGGCCATACTTCACTACCATAACTGATTCACTATGTTGTAAATTCTATGTTTGTTTTGTTTTGACACAGCCTTATCCCAGAGAATACTGTGGCAACAAACTTTGTACAATAAAGAATCAAGTAAATGATAAGCAATTGAAAAAAATAACTTAACATATAGTTAAATTTATCTTCTAGATTTATGCTAAAATATGTAATTATCCTTGAGATTATCTCGAAGAAGCATAAGCGCAACAAAAATGCCAACTAAATCTTTTTTCTATCATCTTTAACCAAACGAAAGCGTATCGTATCAAAAATGACAGCAAAGGAAAAGTCAAAGATAATTAAATAATGAAAACATCTTACCCATAGCTAAAATTATCTCCAAGATTTTTGATAAAATAATTGGATAACTTCCCTTGAGGTTTTTCTGAAGAAACACAAATTAAACACAAAAATACCAACAAAACCGAGCATTGTTCTGCCATCTTTAACCAACCCAAGGCCTTAAACGATGCCGACAAACTCTGTACAAAGAAATAACCGAGCAAATGGCGATAAATAAAGAAAATAAGAAAATACTTACAAACCCACAAAGTTGAAGCTGGGACTTACAATAAAAAACAAAAATGATGACTAGGTATGTACTTGTAAAATCCGTCGTCCTTAACTCCATTAAACCGAATGTCTGAAAGAAAACACTACTGTTACTACTTACAAAGAATAGGTCCAAGAATATATACTAGTTTATGAACCAAAGAATTAAAAAAAAATCGTGCCCATATTGCTGTCATACGCGCTGCTAGGGTGGGAAAGTCTCTAAAGTCATCGATGGATTCCATTAATCGATGCCACCCAAACTTACCGACTCTGGAAGAATGTTAATTGTCAATCGAATCAGCTGCATATTTTTCTGCACAGGACACGTGCACATTTAAAGACTAAAGCAAATAACCAGAATGTTAGGAGTTGTTAGTAAACTAGCTCTTTGTAAATTTGATTCATATTTAAAGAATAAAAAAATATAATCAGATGTTGCGAATAGTTATTAAACTAGCCCTAAATCTCCTTAATGATTCTGATTTCAGCTATTTAGATGAGAAATTAGAATTAATTCTTGTTAAGGAACAAAATATTTGAGAAAAAAGACAGGTTAGGGTTTGATCTCATCAGGTTTCCTTTTATTTTTCGTTTGCTCATCAGCACACCATCGATGATTATCTAATGGATGTCACTTGTCATTTGTTAATATTCTAGATGCCATCGATGAAAAAAAACCCGGTGAATTTAGAGACTCTCCCGTACTGTGCAGAAGAATGTACAGCTGATTCGAATAACAAATGACATTCATCAGGAATTCCTCACCGGCTGCGGACGGACGGATTTCTTTGATGTTTCACCGATGCATTTAGGAACTCGATTGTTCTCATCGATGAGCTCATCGGTGAATTTAGAGACTCCCCCAGTCTTTATGGTTGGTCACAGCCTTCTTATAACAAGCCTCATCCTAGTTTGAAATGCAACAATGTCGAAGGCTGATATTTCCATTACTTTCTTGTCAGTCTATTTTGTTATTAGGGAATTATTGAAATACAGCCAGGCACTATTTTGTCACATTCACATTAAAAACTGACAGTTAATCCTTCAAAATTGACATACCAAAGTAGAATTTAAAACGTTCGTCGTTTATTTTCAATTAATAAAAGAAGGCTCTATTTATTCCGGTTCATATAGTAAACAAAGCCCGTGTGTTGAAAGATCACAGCTGATATTACGATGTGAAAGTGTCAAAATTGTGCCTGGCCCTATTATAGCCTGGCTTTATTTCAATAATTCTCTCTTATTGTCATTATTGTCGAAATTTTGATTCTGTCTGGGGCAAAAATGTTTTGAACAGATGACCTCTACTTGTCACACCTGTCCAGCCACACTGGATGTCCGGCTTGGTTTGTGGTGTTTCGGCAGTCAAGTTTTATAAGTGGTCCGGTAATAATTTCTGTGCGCTTAAAGTAAAATGGTAATTGGAAAAGCAGATATATTATCAATATTGGATTGGAAGTTTTATGAGTAGATTCGAATGTGAGTAGAAACTCATTTTTGGTGAACTACTTAAGATCCTGTGACCTTATTACTATTCAGGGGCTTGGAGCAATGATATAAGCCACATGTTAGTGAATTTCGAGACTTATTTGTTTTTAGAGATGGGTATTATACCCCACATACCTGTCAACAAGAGATTAAACTGATTTGCCCAAACATTGCGTAAACTCGTTTTTAATTTTGTAAAACTGTAATTTGTTTGGGTCAATAACGATATATAAGCCACGTGGAAAATCACTTGTTTAATAATGACTTAAAGAAATTTTTGTCAAGTTATAGTAAGACTTCTGGAATCGATTTTGATTCGGATGATAGCGTAAAGGAGAAAGATTATATGTTTTACCTATTTTTTATTTCTTTTTGATTTCCTTTGTATCATGTAGTCAGTTTGATTTAATGTAGTCAGGCAAGCCACGCTGAGCATTGAAATATCTTTTTCCGAAACACCGGTGTCCGTGGATGACTTTAGCCCTTTGAAGTTGCCTTTTATACTCTGTTACAAAAACGGCTTATACAAATTTGTTAGACCTCAAGATAAATATCTGAAATATTTCATATTTAACAAACAAAATACATAACAGCACAAGTTAAGCCATTGAAAACGTCAAATCAATACATCAAAACTAGTGCGCATGTCCTGTAGCCGACACGAAATTGCAACTTTAAGTGAAACTTGAAGCTTGTAAGTTTTTTATTTACTTCGAGTACCTACTCTTTTATAATATTTTGCTTCATCCCGAGAATTCTAGCATTAAAAAATAAGAATAAAAATTACTTAGTTTTGCTGATGCCAAATACATTTGTTAAATACTAAAATATTAGCAGGAACATATTACACATCACAAATGATAATTTACCTATTTTAATCCGTGATCTAATAGGCTAAATATTAAACATTTTTGATATTTTGCACAAAATAGCATAAAATACGGTATTATAGGGTCTCGGCCCCTCCCAAGAACTACTCCTGGATTCGCTACTGGTAAATACCTAAATAACGGATAGACTAAGGCAAGGCTAAGATAGGTCGGGCTAGGACTTTTATTCTTGACTGCCCGTGAGGTGAGCGGTTAAGATCACCGGTGAACTTAAGTCCTCCGGTGATCTTGAGTTCACCATCTTTTTCCGCGGGCATCTATCTAACCCTACTTAGAGAAGTGTTTTAATGGTTTCAATTTTTTGTAAAAAATTAATGTTAATGATCTCCACACTTTAGAAAAACTCAGCCAACACAAAACTGACAGGCAAAAGTAAGGCTACAAACACCACAATAATTCCCGTGGATTTATTTCTCCGTGGAAAAAGGTGGTGAACTTAGGTTTACGTCACAGCCGTCAAGAATGGCGTCTTGAGATTTTGAGCGCTCACCTCACCTCACGTCACCTCACGAACAGTCAAGAATAAAGGGCTAGATCAGAACGGATCCATTTATTTAACTATTAATTGAACATGGGGGTTTTCTGTTCGCAAAAAATATTAGAATTTTTATATTTGCACTTCTTGTTTACCGCGCGCAGCAGGCAGAAATTACTTTAAAAGGAAATAAAGGTCAGATGTTGATTCCTGCCGTTCTGAAGAAGATATTATACCACCTCGTAAATACCGGGTTTTACAACGGTGGTTTGACCTCCCTGGTATATCTATCTTTTAGTAGGGGAGACCGGGGCTGGTTGTCTCACGGGGTGGTTGTCATATCAGGAAGCGCGGATTTAAGGGGGGGTAACGTGGTAATTTACCGCCCTACCCTAAAAAAATATTAACTTTTTTTTAATAATTAAAATAAAAACAGGAGAATTACCCCTTCCCGTCTAGAAAAAAAATTATGTTAGAAATGTTTTCGTCGACTAATACCCCCTCCTAGATTTATTTTGACCCAGATCCGCGCTTGCACACATACCAAAACATAAAACTAGCTCAATAAATGAGCTCACCTATTGGTGTCAGAGAACCGCGAGGGCACTAACTCTCTTTCTACCTCACTTCAGCATGCTCTCAAATGTCAAAAGAGAGTTATGCGCATTTGTTTTTTTTAGAACTGCAAAAGTAAATTTTTGTGCATCCATGCCGAATCTCAAAAGCATACATATAAACATTGATTTAATATTTTTTAGGGAGGCTATTTTCTAAACGTGTTTTGAGGCAGGTTGCCTCAGATTGACGAGGGACTGGTCAGATGCAATTAAATAGTTCATATTAATATTTAACAAAAATTATGAGCAGACAAAAAGTACACAGAAAAGAAACCAAATCATATTCGTTAAAAGTATGATTCTGAGATAAAATACTCTGCCAATTTATGGGCACCTAAACTCACACCAGGTACTATAGTTATAGTGTACGTGTGAGCTAATATAACTAAAAACTGAAATATATTATATTCAACATCAGACTTAATTACCTTTTGTTTGATACCACACAAGTCATGTTTTGACTTAAACCCTAATTTTTAAAATCTACCCCCACCTTTTTTTTACACTAAAATGTATTTTATTTAACTCCAGACTTAGTTACCTTTGGTATCACACACGCCATATTTTCACTTAAACTCTAATTTTTGAAATCTACCCCCACACTCTTTTTTTAAATTAACTAAAATGTATTTCGTCTAACTTCAGAGTTAATTACCTTTCGTTTGATATCACATACGCCAAATTTTCACATAAACTCTAATTTTCGAAAACTACCCCCACCCTTTTATTTAACTTGTGTTCGGTGGATTTTTTTCATTTTTAAATGGAAACATCTCGACCGAAGAACCAGCCTAGAGACCGAATGTTATTCAAATTAGACAAGCCGTTTTTGAGTTATGCGGGTTGGTCGATACAGACAGACATACAGACAGACAGACGGCGCGTGAAAAAAGTTTAAAAAAGATATGTAAAAATTTTTGAAATCGAACTTTTTTTTTCTCAAATAGTTTACACTACTATAATAAGTTGTAGTGTGAGTTAATACTATAGTAAGTAGTAGTGTGAGCTAATAGGCTAATAAATTAAATTTCCTTTTTGTTATTAGAGATTGCTATAAACAAGTTCTTTTTAATCAATGTATTCAATTGATTCCAATCAGTTCTTTTGTTTATATTCTCCCTTTAATTAATATGTGACTACCTACCTCAGGTAATGTGACAACCACCCCTGGCACGGGATTAAAAGTCACACTTGTTTTTCTTCGACAAAATCTGTAATATTTTCTTATTTGATAATGTTAAACAAAATCTATCTAATTTGCTATACTAAGGCCCTGACTATTAAAAATGCAAATGAATAAAAAGTGTGACAACCAGCCCCGGTCTTCCCTAAAGAATAAGGTAAAAATGAAATGGGGTATTACCAGCCCAGTTGAGAAAGTTTTCGATTCCCCTGACTGGATTAGTGTAAAGAATTCATCTCTCTATCTATATAGCCTTCTTCGATCCATCTTTGGACATAGGCCTCCCCCAATATCTTTCACTCTTCTTTTCCTGTCGCCGTGTTTGTTCAAATCCTCCGCTCATCTCATTTGGTGTCTTCCTATACTTCTTTTATTTTCCTAAGGTCTCCAGTTTATAATACATTTGTTCCATCTATCGTCTTTCTGTCTGATTATGTCCTGCAAACTTTCTTTTTAATTTTGCTACCTTTCCTCTGACATCCCTTCCTTTTGTTTTATTTCCTATGCGTACATTTGTCTTTCCATTGATCTTTGGGCTTTCGTTACCTTATCCATGTTTGATTTTGTAAGTGTCCAGCTTTGAGATCCATAGGTAAGTACAGGAAGAATGGTTATACACTTTCGTTTTCAGGTACTGAGGATATTTTTTATTTTTTAATATGAAGCTTAATTGACCGAATGCTGCCCAGCCCAATCTTAATAGTCTTTTGATTTCAGCTGTTTGGTTTTCTTTTTTAGTTTAATAGTTTGTCCAGGTTAATCTAATTTCTTGATTTATTCTGATGTCTTCATCTGTTTGTTATGATTTTAGTTTTAATGTAGTTCATACTCTATGTATTTTAAGCTACTGTATCCAGTTCTTCCAGCATTTTTTTAGTCCTTATTTCTTATCTATTATTGAGGCAATGACATCAGCATATATTAGGTGCTTTACTTTGATACCTATTTCTTAATCATTCTGGGTAAATAGTGTAAGGAATGTTGTTATAAGAGTTCATACTTTGTCCAAATTTATTATTTATGGGGTAGTAAAAGTTCATTTCAACCAAAAAAGGCAAACTTAATAATTGTTTTCAATTTGTAACCAAAAAATTATTTTTTTGTCAAAACTCATTTTTACCTTCGTAGCTCGTGCAATAATGGCTAGAGAAGGTAGCTATTGCCTACGACTTTTTTGAGATAACGCCGAAAATGTGTTATTTGGGTATATTTGGCAATCTCGTCGTGGCGTCTACCCGTGTGTGTCTGTCCAGTCCACGATAGCCCTGGAAACGCTGGATCACGTTTCCTGAAAAATGGTGTTCGACACTGCAACGGGCTGATTAGATTTGGGTCTAAATCCATTAGTTCTAATAATAGTTGTTTGAGAGTTAAAAAAAATTTCAATGTAGACTTTGTGGAAAAAGTATATAGGATGACGAAACAGTCAGATATGGTACTGTGCGAATGTCCGGCGATTGCACGTTTACATCAGAAGACGATAAACCTCAGATTGATTCAGAAGATCTGAACAGTGTCTCACCCGAACTGATAGAAAGCCTTTTTGGAGGACTAGGCATACAGTGGTGAGAAACCACTTAAAAGTGAGCCGCGATAGACCCACTGGCACTGGTGGTCGCAGTGGAAAGGCATTAAAATGCGATTTTTGGAATATAGTAAAACACAATTTTCACAAAAATTTGTTTTTTCACCACAAACTTTGTAGAAGCTTTCGTTTCTGAGATATTTGCGAAAAAACTCTTTTTAGGGCTGATGTAGCGTGAAGTTCACTTGGAGTGTGCTAATAGGCTGTGGTATAAGGTAATGGATCAATTTATTTTTATTACCTACCGAAAAAAGGGCTCTGGAACGAAATAGCGATGTACAAAATAGCGAGTAAACAGCGACTATCAAAATAGCGTTTGTAAAAAAACAGTATCAAAATAGCGACAATCAAAATAGCGATGTATCAAAATGGCGATGTATCAAAATACCGAATCAAACCCAACCAAATCGATTCAAACCAATCCAAACCGAACCGAACCGAAATGCGCTATTATATCCTAGCGGTATTTTGACTATACCACCTTTTTTTTCTAACAAATTTTATCAAAAAAAAACTTCTTTTTCAGGATCCTAGAGGGTGTGAATCCGATTCGAATCGAATCGAACCGAACCGAACCGAACCGAACCGAACCGAACCGAACCGAACCGAACCGAACCGAACCGAACCGAATCGAACCGAACCGAACCGAACCGAACCGAACCTAACCGAACCGAACCGAACCGAACCGAGCCGAACCGAACCGAACCGAACCGAACCGAACCGAACCGAACCAAACCGAACCAAACCGAACCGAACCGAACCGAACCGAACCGAACCGAACCGAACCGAACCGAACCGAACCGAACCGAACCGAACCGAACCGAACCGAACCGAACCGAACCGAACCGAACCGAACCGAACCGAACCGAACCGAACCGAACCGAACCGAACCGAACCGAACCGAACCGAACCGAACCGAACCGAACCGAACCGAACCGAACCGAACCGAACCGAACCGAACCGAACCGAACCGAACCGAACCGAACCGAACCGAACCGAACCGAACCGAACCGAACCGAACCGAACCGAACCGAACCGAACCGAACCGAACCGAACCGAACCGAACCGAACCGAACCGAACCGAACCGAACCGAACCGAACCGAACCGAACCGAACCGAACCGAACCGAACCGAACCGAACCGAACCGAACCGAACCGAACCGAACCGAACCGAACCGAACCGAACCGAACCGATCGAACCGAACCGAACCGAACCGAAACGAACCGAACCGAACCGAACCGAACCAAACCGAACCGAACCGAACCGAACCGAACCGAACCGAACCGAACCGAACCGAACCGAACCGAACCGAACCGAACCGAACCGAACCGAACCGAACCGAACCGAACCGAACCGAACCGAACCGAACCGAACCGAACCGAACCGAACCGAACCGAACCGAACCGAACCGAACCGAACCGAACCAAACCGAACCGAACCGAACCGAACCGAACCGAACCGAACAGAACCGAACCGAACCGAACCGAACCGAACCGAACCGAACCGCACCGAACCGAACCGAGACGAACCGAACCGAACCGAACCGAGACGAACCGAACCGAACCGAACCGAACCGAACCGAACCGAACCGAACCAAACCGAACTCTGGAGAGTTTTTTTTTTAAATATGCTGGTTCAGTTCATGAGGCTGTATTTTATGCTATTTTATGTTTGTATTCAAGAAATATGTGGAAAATATCCAAAAAAATCTTAGCTTCGGGGGGAGCCAAGGCCCCCCAGCCCCCCCATATATACGCCACTGGTCAGATAGATAGATCGACAGATAATCCCAGAACATTGTACTGACACACAGTCATATACTACCACAAAATTTGGGAATTAGTTTTTTTTGGGTTTTTAAACAACTCATTTGAAGTGGTAATAAAACATTTTATTGACGAACCCATTAGGCTTTCACGTCTAATGGTATGCATAAAAAACTAAAAATTCTATATTTTTTCGTGTGCGTACTGAGGTCCTCCTAAAAATATTTGATGAATTTATGTATGCAAAGTTAATTAGTACAATAGAAGTTAGTTGTATCTGTAATAGATTGTTTTTAGCATACATTTTATCATATGACGGAATTCAGGTCAAAACTATGTTGGAGTTTAGGTAATCATAATGACGGAATTAGAAATTTCGGATCTTTAACTTTTTTTATTTACTAAAAAAATATAGTTAGTTTAAATTCTCAAAATAGAATACAATGTTTAATCAAATGTCCAAACTTTCAGCGCAAGTAAAAATAATTCAATATATCAACAAATAGAACATTGTATATCATCTCAAATGTCAGTCCATGAATACTAAGGGGCTTAAGGTGACGGAATTCGGGTCGACTACGGTATAACGAATTCATACCCAAAGAAAATAAATGCATCGCGGTCGTCCCATAAATCCTTACTTTACGATTGCTCTGGGATGCAATTTAGATTTTAGTTGCAATACCTGCCTGTTTTGGGATTCAATTTGTTTGTATGCAAAATGACGAGTTTAAGTCTGAAAAATAAGTTGATTTTGTAAATAGGGAGATAAATAAATATCAATTTAACCCGGCGTTGACACACCTGGGTATGACATACCCGGGATGGAGAAAATCCAACAGAATTTATAAATTCGCAGCGCTTCAAGCTTGCCCCTCCACCTACTCTCAAGCAACACTTGTTCTAATCGTCAACCACTAAAAAAAGCGGGTTTAGTATCAATCTGCCTCTGGTGTTAGGAGGTAAACTTGCGTCGGGCATGTGATACCCGGGTGTACCAGCCGCGTAACATTTTTGTAGCAAATTCCCAAAATAATAATCCGTTGGGTGTTATTAACATTCCATATGTTCAAGGGATTTCAGAAAACATAAGACGAAATTTAGCCAAACACTATAATATAAAAACAGTATTTTTATCGGGAAATACGATAAGGAGTTTTGTAACTAAAACAAAACCAGAAAATCCCTCAAATAATAAGGAATGCATTTACCGAATCCCGTGTGAGTGTAATAAATCATATGTAGGTGAAACTAAACGCCCTCTTCAGGTTAGAGTAAATTAACATCTAAAAAGTACCCAATTAGGGATATTTAAAAATCCGATTTAGCGAATCATGCATGGTCAAATGATCACAGGATTCAGTGGTCAGAAGGTAAAGTATTACATATGGAGTCGCATTGGCGAAAACGAAAGTTTATTGAAGCTGCTTTTATAATGCAGAATAAAGAAGTTTTCAGTGAACGGACGCACGGACATACCAAACATATGGTAACCAGGCGTCTTAGGATTAAAAAAGGGGGCGGGTCGTCACACCTGACTGCACACCAAGTAGTACGAGTAGTAGCCTATAAACTAGATTGCTTAGTTTACACTTGAAAACGGCTGGAGATACTATCCGAAACGTCGTGCTTAAAATAAATAAAGACAATTGAAGTCCGAAATTTTGTTTCTATTTAAAAAGTAGTTTTTAGTACTAAGTATGATTTTCTTTGTTTTTTTATATAAAAGTACGCTTCTGGATTTTCTGTTTGAAAATATTTAGTCAGATATTTGTTTATTTTTTCTATTTTCTTATGTATTATCTTCGAAATAAAATTAAAATTTAGGTTCTAAATTACTTCCAGCATTTTTTACGCTATTTTAAAAAAATATATTTTTAATTTTTAGAAAAATGCCCTTGCCTTGTTACCCAAAAATGCATTTTAGTATCCAACGCCACATGACTAATTTTATATATTTTTTTTCAACGTCAAAAAGGTTCAAAAAATTAAAACACAACCATCATATTAAAATTTTATGTCTACTCTTAACTTCAAATGCGAAATGGTCAGTGGGTATGTCATACCCGGGTGTACCATCCATGTTAGGAAAAAAAGCTGTACCAACGCCGGGTTAAACGCAAAAAATAAGCCCTAAATTGATTTTATAAATATATAGGTAGCTTTATCTTAAAGGTCTAGCCATGAATTTTTTAGCCAATACCACCTCCAGCTAAGGAAGCCAGCGCAGCAGAGGATATGTCCTGTGGGGGTGGGGGTAAAAATTCTACATCCTTTTCTGTTGTGGATACAGTTCCATTTCCTTTCCCTGTAATAAAAAACAAGTACGAAAATATTCAATGGGGAATTAACAAAAAAAATAATACATCTCTTTAAACGTCAGAATAAAAGGGCTTGAAGAACAATTAATAGTCTTTCTTTAAAACTCGTAGGAAATGATTGAGTAGAAAAAATTTCGGACTTCCATTGTCTTTATTGATTTTAAACACGACGAAACCAGAAAATCCCTCAAAAAATAAGGAATGTAATTACCAGATCCCGTGTGAGTGTGGTAAATCATATGTAGGTGAAACGAAACGCCTTCTTCAGGTTAGAGTAAATGAACATTTAAAAAGTACCCAATTAGAGTATATTGAAAAATACAGTTTAGCGGATCATGCATGGTCAAATGATCACAGGATTCAGTGGTCAGAAGTTAAAGTTTTGCATAAGGAGTCGCATTGATAAACACGAAAGTTTATTGAAGCTGCGTTTATACAGTATAAAGAACTTTTCAGTCAACCAAGCACGGATTTACCAAACATATGGAAACCATTCCTTAAGGAAAAGAGGCGTCCCATAATTAAAAAAAGGGGGCGGGCCGTCATACCTGACTACACACCAAGTAGTATAAGTAGTAGCCTATAGACTAGAATGTTTAGTTTTTACCTGAAAACGGTTAGAGATACTTACTAACCGAAACGCGTTGTTTAAAATAAATAAAGACAATGGAAGTCCGAAACTTTGTTTCTAACAATTAATGGTGTTGGTTAAAGGATTCTGCATACTTGATAGTTTCTTAATAACTTTAAAGCGTTCGTGATATGTAACAACTAACTTTCGGTACATTGCCTCATTGTAAGTTTTGTTACATTAATCACTCATCCAATTTGAGAGTAACATGTAACAAGTGGTGTTAACTTGGTACAAAAAATCCCAAGTATCTTTTTGGGGCATATTGGCAAGCTGAAGGGTCAAAATTTCCAATCATATGTCAAAACTTTTTCTTTTTTCCTTAAAAAAATTACTTCGAAATTAAATGTTTGTAAGATATGTCATAAACTCCAACGAGTTACCCAAGAAATCGTTGTTTATAGACAAAAAACTTTGAAGAATTCTTTTAGGAAAATCTTTATAATTTTACCCTCTTCGTAAGGCTTCAAACTCGTTTCAGCTATAAAAGCAAAGGGGGAGACAACTTGTGTTACGACTAACCTGTAATAAACCAATGTGTACGATATCGTATCAATTAACATTTGTTCAATTGCCGCGCTGTAAATTTGGTTACGTTAATCATTCATGTTGTGTGAGAGTAACATGTAACAAGTGGCATAAACCATGCATTAACTGTGACAATAGGGACTTATTGGAATAAAACCTGACTTTATTTTAGACTACACTTTATTTTGACACATTTACACAGAAAACTAACAGCTGACAAGCATTTAATAAATACCGACACTAATAAATCCGATTTTAAATACACAAAGGCCGAATTATGAAACAGAGCAGCTGCTTTTTATATGTAAATCTGTCAACATAGGGACGATTTTATAATATGGTCAGGTTTTATTCCAATATGTGTCTATTGCCTTGTTGTAAATTGTGTTACGTTATTCAAACAAGTTGTTGGGACATGTAACGCACAATTTTATACTTCTGTGAAACATACGTAAATTAAAAGAAGAGCTCTGTTCTTGGCACTAGATGGCACTGTCGAGTTAACATCTTTTTGGTAATATAGCGAATGTCAGATTTAAAATGTAATTGATTTATTTATTTTTTTAATTTTCCTAAAAGGTGTGGAATATTTTATAATCCTTGGAAATAGATATGGAAAGAAGTCCTTAAATATTTCTTTCTCTAAATACGATTATGAGATATCCTTAAGATGTCTCTTACGTCTTTAAATGGACGTTAAGATGTTTTTGTGTTATCTGGGTAGTTAATACAAGATTTTACAAAAAATGACTTCTTATCGTGAAAATGACATAAAATAATGTTGCAGTATACCGTAGCAAAGTTACAAAAAAGAATGTAATGTGTGTGTAGTGTATTATGTACCTTGATTGTTTAAACAATGTATCTATTTAACAAACGAAAGTTACATGGTGGTTGCATATATCATCGCAAACTTGGATTGTCACAATGTTACGTAGCAGAAGTTGCACATTTAACGTGGCGGTGATGTGACATTGCCGTATAATTTGTTATTGCAATGTTAATGTTACAATGTTTTGCACACTGGGTTGGATTTTTTCCATGGGTTTTATTAAAGATTATTGTACTAAGCGTCTGTTCTTTAAATATAATCGACGATTAGCAGATGTAGTTACTAGAGACGTATTGCAATAAAGCCTGGCAGTAATAGTGCCAGGCAGTGTTTGGACAGTTTAACATTATAAGATGACAGCTGGTTATTTTTAGTTCTTTGTGTATTATAAAAACTGGAAACAATAATACTGCCTCTCTTTAATAAATAAAAATAAACCAATTATTTCCAAATTTGACTTTTTTTGTCAATTTTCAAGGATCAACTATCACGCTACAATGTAAAACTGTCAAAATTATGCCCGGCACTATAACTAACTGGCTTTATTGCAAAAAAGCGTGTGCCATAAGCAGGGGCGGTCAGTGGCAGATCCAGGGGGGACAGAGGCCCCTCCCTCCCAAACATAACTTATTTTTTAGTTTAGCAGCGTCACTTATTTAAAATTTGTCACAAATTTAATTTTTTTTTTTGATGTTTGCTGCCCCTTTTGCCCCTCCCCACCGGAAATCCTGGATCCGCCACGCCGCGCCGCGGTTCGGTTCGGTTCGATTAGTGACCTTAAAAAATGTTATGTGACAAACTGATTTGTCAAAATGGGAGTCTATTTTAAGGTAACAGTTAAGTAGATTAGGATTAATCCTAAAACTCTCCTGCTAAACATATTTTTTTTTAAATTTGGGGTCCCATAAAACTTTGTATTTGTTAAACGACGCAGATAAAACTAAAGTCGGGCACCGGTAAATTCAAGAATAATTAACTCGAAATCCGCCCCTGTGGAGAAGGCCTAACTTTTTAGATTGTTAAATTAAATATTGTATACCATGGTATCGGTAAAAAAAAAACAAAAAAAAACACTCTGAACAATTTTTATATTTTTTGCAGAACTAGAATACTATTAAACCCAAATATGCCAACTAGTCGTTTGTGTTCTTTTTATTCAAATCTTTGATTAACTAAAACTAGAAGAACATAAAATGAAAAATGTACGTAATATCAATGAATTTGTTCATTGATTTAATTGATTTTAGCTGATGAAGAATTAAAAACCATTGAATCAATGAATGAGTTCATTGAATTAATATTTTTTCCTTCATCCGCTGAAAATTAATGGACACTGCAAATTTTGTTTTTTTTTCTGTAAAGTTGCTGAAAAGATGGGATCAGCCAGGGACACATGTAAGATTCATCAGTTTTTGGATCAGCCTAGATTTGTTGAGTAGATTGGTTGAAGGACTAATTTTGCCACTGACAAAATCGTATGGCCAATTCGCAGCGGTCCAATTTGCCGCCGAAGAGATTTATAATTTAAGTTTTGTTTATTTCGTATAGTAAAGATATTTTTAAAAAAATTGTAAAAAAAATAATTTTCCTAAAAACACTTTTAATTTTTTTTTATTAATTAGTTAAAAAAAAACTACTTTTTAAAAAAGTTTTATTAAAAAAATTAAATTGTAATAAATTACCTAGTCTTTTAAAAAACTAGTTATTAAAAAAAATCTTTTTGAAAAACCACTTTTTTGAAGTAATTTATCATCAAGTATTCTTTTTGGAGCTCTAGAATGGCCTACTGATCGTGGTTTTTTGAAACAGAGTTTTGTTTGAATTTTGTTTCTGCTATTGTGTCGGCTGTGGCGTAAAAAAAAGATTTTTTTTTATAAAAAAGAAATAACTTTTTTGTTTTATAAGAAAAATAATTACTGACAAGTAGTGTCCTGCACCCTAATTTATGCAATCATGAGCATAGAAAGACGTTTGCCACGCGATCCGCTTTGGCTAGTAAACTTGTTACGACGTGTCTGCTGAGATATTGGTGTCCGCTATTGTGTCCATATGGCACACTATGGTCTGAGGGATCAATATTTTGGCCAAAAATAGACTTTTACAATTAAACTCTCTAATCACTTAAACGCAAATCAATAAAGAAGTCTAAATTGCTAATACACAAATAAAAAGTATATTTTATTACCCCCCACTCTTGCCACTACCATTTTCGTGGTTTATACTGCCTAAAAGCCCTTTCAAAAAGTGTATTATTTTTAATATGATCTGCAGATAACACAGCCTCACAAAAAAACATAAATTTCAAAACTCGGAGGGTAGACCCCCAAATCCTTTGGTGCACAAAACCGATTTTCCAAATTCAATTATTGAATTTGCCCCTATTAGGACCCCCTGGGGGGGTAAAATTTGGTCTATTATAAAAATTCAAAATATTATATATTACTCTTAATTATTTTGGTCCGCAGAACTAAAATCTAAGGATTAAAAAGTTTTATGACCATTTAGTAACCCCATCCCCCCTTTTACTCCGTTTATTTGGGGGTCCAAACTCTACTTTTTTAATGACATGAACAGTTTATTATGGAAATATTTCTATTTGCTAAATTCAACCAAGAGAATAAAAAAAGAATTCACACATTAGCCCAAAGGCGTATTCGGCGGGGGGGGGGGGGGGGAGAAGGGCAACTGTGCGGCTGTCCCTCTTTTTAACCAGGTTGTTTAAAATCGGACATTGAAATTCAGTTAGAATATGAATCCCCCCCTCTAAATTAAGAAGGCCGTGGAATTCAGAAACCCGCCTCCTCTTATATTTTGGGTTGGATACGACCTTGCCCCAGCACCCCTTTTTCCTCCCTAAGAGGAGAAGCCGTAGAGACTAAA
Source organism: Aspidapion aeneum (assembly GCA_963576565.1). NCBI lineage: Eukaryota > Metazoa > Arthropoda > Insecta > Coleoptera > Brentidae > Aspidapion > Aspidapion aeneum. Next base: position 51,958,431 of record OY755041.1, on the reverse strand, counting down.
ATGACAACTCATATAGAAGTTAAGTCGTGCCTATAGTAAGTTCCATACAAAATTTATTTATAGACTCCCACTCCCAGGCCTCCCCCTCCCAGGGGGATGCTAAACAGTTTTTCTTGTTCTGGTTGGATTCAACGAATATCTAAGATTGCATTAAAAACCTTTAATGTTCATAAAAAGTGAAGTTCTGACCTCCACATTGGGTGTAAAAGAGAAAATAAATCCAATGAATGATTTAAATCGAGGAAAAATTTATATTGATCATCATATTTTAGTTTGAGGAATGATAGGAGGAAGTTAAATATTTAAAACCTATTTTTTTTTGGTTCGACACCTTAATTGATGTCACACATGTCAGATTTGATTATTTTAACCTAGTTAACCCCCCCCTGCATTATAAATTGTTGTTTCCCTCCGCCAATAAAAACTATTCTACATTTAAATTAGGTTTGCTCCAAATACCCTAAAACTGATGTTAAATATTTGCAGTCTCTATTAATTTTCTATCAATTTTGGCGGCCATCTTGAATTTTTTCCTTGTTTTTTAAAGTTTATTGCTAAGACAGGAGTTTTGATATCTATGATTCATTCTGCTTTTTTTTTAAGGTACTTTGCTCACTACTATCTATATAGAAGACACACTAAAACACAAATTTAAATGCACTGGAGTAGGTACTCTGTGTTTATCAGAATATGTACGGTCATGTTTAATAACGAATTTGGAGACTATCGCACTTTTTCGCACCAACAGTGTATGTACCCCGGAAAGTACATATCAAGACGAAAATATTTTCTCAAAAATTAACATGAAAGTTCGTAAAAGCTTTTTTGTTAGTCCAATGAAATATCGAGGAAAAAAAAATTCATACATTCCTTGCACAATTTTTCTATTATTCGTATTTAAAGAATAAGTTTAAAATTCCTGTGACTGAAATTATCAAAAAATAATCTAATTACCTTTAGTTAAAAAAGCCATTTTTAAAAATTTTTATAACTCTTTGCACTCCTTAGAAATAGCACGTTAGAGTTAGTGAAAAATAATGAACAATAAAAAAACAATTGCTCATTGTCAGGAAATGTCAAATTCAAACAACGATATTTCGAAGCCTGGTTTGGCAATGAAGCTAATTATTCTGGAATTTTGAGGTGCCACTAATTAGCTTTAAAAAATATATAACTAAACAGTTTTATTGTGAAGTTAGTTTTTGCTATTTTTGGCCAAAATATTGGGGTTTCAGACTAAAGTGTGGCGTAATAAAATGCAAAAAAAGTGTCCACCCTGGCGTGATGCGACGGAAAATTGCTTTTACCCTTAGCTCCAGAGCGGACACCGGTGCCCCCTGAGCCGCTCTTATGGGTGGGGTAGTGGGAAGCTTTGTAAAAAATGGCGGTGAATGTGTTAAGTAGAAATTTACAAATCGTTTACCTACCTTTAGTTACTGAATAATGCGGAACATACGGTGGAAGAGTCAATTCTGTATTTTTGTATTCATTGACTCCAAATCTAACTGAAGCTCTATAGCCACTCTCGTCGGAGGTGTACTTGGTAAATAGGTTGTGAGATCCGTAATCCGTAGTATATTGGCCTGAAACCTTGAGGATTGTGTCGTTCGTGAGGTGTATTAGTTGGCCTTGTTGGGACCGTTTGTCGTTTTCTGTTTCATAACTGAAATTTAAATTAGGTGGTGATAATACTGCATTTCATTGTGCAAAATATTTAGTTATAGGTACAAGTTGGCGACTTTAAGTGAAACGCTGCATCCATCTTTCTTTCTGATGCCGCAATTGATCGCTCTCCCCGCGCACCGGCTAGGAAACGAAGTGCTACAATAAATACTCCATTTCCTAGCAGAAATGCACGAGTCACGGTCCCTAAAATAGACCGGTTTATGGATTTTATATATGTCAAATTTTTACGTCACTGTTGGTCCAGCTGATTTTTGCATACAAAAGTTAGATAGGATATCTCTTTAATTAACAACTAATATTTTGGAATTTTTTTGAAAATCAAGGATATTTTCCAACTGTTTTTTAGTATATCCTTATAAAACATTATTTTGTAGACGTATTGTCGTTATTTTTTTTTAGTCCGCTTCATTTTTTCCATATTTTGTCTCTTCCGGTTTCAATATTTCCCACTCTGTCAGACTCTACCTAGAAAACCATACGAAGATAACACGCAATATATCGTGAAATTTTAGATTTTGCCGGTCAAAAGCCCACTATTTACTCTGCTGATAAAACAGCTCTTTTTATGTGTTCGAGGAACGATTTACTGATTTTTTTCTTATTTTATGTAGTTAAAAACCTTGGATATCTTAAACAAGACATCCGTAATTAGCGCATTTAAATATTTTTCTTTATTTTTTATTATAATAAAGTATTTATTACATTTTTTTTAGTTACTTATCATCCGTTCATAGAAAAAAAATATTATTTGTACCACTAGCTAAAAAACATTCTTGCCCGAAGCCGAATATTGACCCACTAGTGTGCGGGGGTATCAAGGATTTATGTTATTCTTTACGCCCTTGGTACAAAAATAACTATTTTTGCCACTAAACAAACGCATATGCAAGGAGAAGTAAATAGGGAAAACATCTTACCCATAAGTAAAAGTATCTCCTAAATTTCTGCTGAAGTAATTAGATAACCTATTTCCTTGATGTTTTCCTGAAGAAACACAAACTAAACACACAAATACCAACAAAATCGCGCATTGATGTTTTGCCATCTTTTATCAAACCAAGGTCTTAAATAATGCCGACAAATAAATACCCGAGCAAATGATAATAAATTAAGAAAATAACCAAATACCTACCAAACCACAAAGTTGAAGCTGGGACTCAGTAAAAAAATAAAAAATGTTGACTAGGTATATATACAGGGTATTTCAAAATTTAATCACAAAATGTCAGTATTAAATTCCTTAAGCGATTTTCAGACAAAATTTTCACGTAGGTCATTAAACGTTATGCTGCAGGAAATAAAGAGTACCGTATCGCCCTGGCTCTCGATAATCTAATAAAATCTCGAAAATCTGAGCAGCCTGAGATAATCGTACATTCCGGTAACTTGGAAGCGAATTAAAGTAGTTTTTATCCCAAAGTCGGGAAAAACTAATTACAAGACTGCCAAAGACCGCAGACCTATCAGTCTCTCCTCGTTTTTGTTAAAAACCATTGAGAGGATTATCGACCTTCATATCAAGGAGAAACCCTCCAAGATTCCGATAAGCAAATCACAACACGCTTACACCAAGACTAGATCGGTATAAACAAAATTGTAGTAAGTACAATTGAAAGCAATCTCAACATCAAGGAGTATAACCTTGAAGGAGCATTTAGCAATATCAGAACCGAGGCAATCTTTGAGGGTCTGCAGAACTTGGTTATAGAAAATTGCATTAGCCGGTCGGTATAGAACACCAGGAAGTATTAAGGTACGTCCAAAGAGGAACTCTCCAGGGAGGAGTCCTGTCTCCTACTCTGGCTAGGAGCACTTAATAAAATGCTGGTCATTCCGGAGGTTGCTAAATTTTTCTATTTAATTTGAAACACACTATATATTTGTATAATCCGTCGTCCTCAAATTTAATAAACGCTATGTCTAAAAGAGGACAACTGCTACGTACCTTTAACTAAAAGAATAAGTTTAAGATTAGACAATATAAACAAAAATATTATATTATATAACGAGTGAAGCAAGTGACAACACACAAATGTGAAAATCACACGAGTGTGAAAATGTCACTTTCTGAAGTGTTATTTACGCTATTTTTCCTACGACCACAAGATGTTGTTTTGTTTTGTTTTGTTTCTTTCTCGTCCCAAGGGATGAAATATTTTCTTCTCATAAGAGGAAAATATGGATATGAAGAAAAAAATTAGGGAGTTTTCTCTCTGGAGAACAAAATATTTTTGTCGCTAGTGACGAAAATAAAAATCAATAGTTGTGTGAAATATGCACCTTTCTGAAACCTAAAAGAGTGCAAATTTCGACATTTTAGTATTCGGTGGTACCCCGTGTGGGCAACGGGTGAAGAATATCCCCATGATATTCCCGTGTCAATCATATAATTCTACTACCATATAAAAAAATGTGTCACAAAGAAAAAACCTGAAACAGCTGGACTGACTTCAAGGAGACGAAGCTTTGTTAGTATATGACTTTTCGATTTCAAAACTTGCAACGTAAGAGCCTTCTCTAACTGAAAAAAATTTACTAAACTAACTAAAATATAACAAGAAAATAAAATTGTTACTCTCCAGGAAATAAAATAGAAGGGAAATGGTATTATTAAAAACAAAGACTTCTATTTATACTACTCGGACCAGCAAGAACGCCAAGGTGAACTAGAACTGGGATTTATAGTATCCAAAATATTTACAAACAGCGTATTGAGCGTCACTCCGATTGGGCCAAGGAAGTGTGCACTACGACCAAATCTACGATTTAAAGGAAAGCTTCACAATTTAGCTTTTATAAATTTATGCAAGGACAGAGAAGACAGATTAAAGGGAAGTGGATATCTTTTAATACAATGAAACGTCGAATCATGACGCTCTCATAGTGCTTGGTGACTTCAAGGCCTAGTTAGGCATGAGGGAGGCATTTAGGGAATTCATTGGAAACAAAAGTAACCACACTGGACCAATTCAAATGGTTTGCAACTACTACAGTTGGCCTCCTCAAATATGGGCCAAGGTTATTCATAAAGGAACCTGGAAAATCCCTGATAGGGCTGAAACAAACCGAACCGATATAGATACTCCAACAAAAGAGAAACTAATAACAAAAAATGAAACTGGGAAAAATTTTACGATAACGCAATTATTTTAGGATATAAGAGAACGTTGAAAGAAGAACTACAAACGAGGGACAGAAGACCAAATCTAGATGAAGAATGGGAAGTAATTAAAACCAGCATACAGAAAGCAGCAGCAATTGAAAGAATGAGACAAAGCAAGAAAACAAGAAACAAGAAATAGTACGATGAAGAATGCAGAAGAATGACAGAAGAAAAAAGGAAAGTCAGAGTCTTCAGAGTGGTACCATAGCAAATAGAGCAATATACAACAAGAAACGATTAGAGGCAGCAAAAACAATACGCCGTAAAAAGAGAGATGCAATGTAAAGGAGAGTTAAAGCACGGTTGGACCACCATAATCGAAATAATAGAAAATTGTATAAAAGTAGAAACGAAGAAACTTAAGAACTCAGAAAGCAATAGCATGCAAGGATGCGTGGGGTAAACTTTTAACTGAGAGTGACGCATTAATAGAAAGATTGAGTGAATATTTCAAAGATTTGCTTACAACGAACAGGAACGATAGTCTAGAAAACATAGTGTACTACACAGCCGAACCAAATATTGAACTGATGTTACAAAGACGTTGTTACTGCAGTTGAATGTCGGACAAATTCAAAAGCTAATAAAAAATACATGCCCTAATAACAGAAATATGGACACAAAAATGGTGAAAAGCTATACTGCCAAAACTACCAAAGGCCATGCTAAACGTAGTTTATAAGGTATGGTTAGTAGCTTTGTACAGAAACAATGTATTTATGAGCTCTCTATCGGAGAATACCAATGTGGATTTCGCCTCAATAAATCTACTTCAGATCAAATATTTGTTATGAGGCAAATTCTAGGCAAAGGCTATGAACACAACTTAAATGATTTATGTAGATTTTAAACAGGATTTTGTCAGCGTACATAGGGAGAGAATGATGCATGATTTAGCTACTATGAGAATTCCATCAAAATATATTAAGCTTATCAAGGCTTCTATTGAGTGTTCCAAAGCTGTTGTCAGAATAAATAACCAGTTCAGAGTCATTTTGTGTTACTTCAGGAGTAAAGCAATGTGATACACGGATGACATAGGTCTTCATAGTTGAGACAAAAGATCTTTAAAGCTTAAAAAGGAGGACTCAAAATAAATGGAGAATAACTCTACACATTAACTTCTCGAAAAAAAACAAGAGATATGCTCGAAATTTTCAAGCAAATGGTTGTAATTTTGAGTAGGTGGAAATAAATACAGAACACTCTATTACAGAGAAAATGAGCCGGAGAATAATCCAGAGGTGGCCGCATTGATACTGTGTGATATAATTTCTATTGGGCTTTGTGTATTGTCGAAAATCATATTTTTTTAGTTCTTTTACAGGGGCCGTGTACCATAAGTCAAACTGCAGCAGGACAGGCCAAGCCATTTAAAAGCTCGAATCAACACAGCAAATATACTGCATATGTCCCATAGCCAGCACAAGATTGCGAAAGAAGTCAAAAGTTTCTTCGCATACTTTGACTTTGAAGTTGTCCTCAAATTCCATTGGTATCTTAAAATATTATGTTATATGCCGTGACTAAGTCTAGGTTCGAAACCTTGCATGTATTTTTTGAAAATGTAGGTATATAAATACAGATTTTGATACTGCACTTTTGGGCAATGTTGGGTTGCGCTCTGAAATTTTGTACATAGTATTTTGGATTTATAAGAAAAAATATTGTTCGACCAAAAATTTATTCGACGGAAACCGTTATATAGCCCCTTCTTTTTCAAAATGGCCGCCAATTTTATATAAAAATCAAGTTAGTCGTAGACAGAAGTGCGAAATATGATTTCTGCATATCTCGACAATTTTGAGTCAAATGCAACCCTTCCTAACCTTATCTGACCCCTACTTCAGCCGCAAATCGGGTTTTAAAAAAAAAACAGGCAAAACTTCGAAATTTTGGAGTTGACTGTACTTGGTCAAGTGAGGTATTTTTTTTTACACAAATAGATTATGGGGAGTCGAATCAAATCATTTCCAACTCAATTTCACCCTTACTTTGTATCTCTATTGTTCCACTTTTGTGGTTGACTGTACCGGCACAATCGAAGTATCGATTTCGCATAAGTCTGCCATGGCAAGTCGAGCGTAACCCAACGATTATAAACACACAGGATTGCTTATTAGCTCGAATCTTTCAGCGGTAGGCGGCGCCTTGCTTACGTCACTGGACCTCTGCTCAGCGCGCTTTATTTAATAGATATTGCAATCGTGAGTTTTTCCAGCTTTTTTCTTGCTTATTTGCAAACAAATGTTTTATTCGTGATAGTAAATATAATTAATAATTTCATTCATTCAAAACAAATGATTTGATAATTCAAGAGTTTGCTCCAAGAGCTGAATTTTCCTACCAGACTATATGTTGGAGTTTCTTTTTTAAACAGTTGAAAGTTTTAGAATAGAAGTAGGATTTTTTCTAAAAGTTTATTCAATTTAAATCATTAGATGTATAATTTATTGTTTTTGTTGCGGATATAATAAAATACACTTATATTATGTAGTAACAAAAAGGTATTTATTTGATATTTCAGATCTAAAATTGCAATATTTAATATATTATTATATCAAAAACCAGTCAGTTTTTGGAGAAAACAGCCTGATTTAGCCAAGTTTAGAAAAACATTTCCAAACTAGTAAGAACCATTCATTTTGTAAATTTGTATTGTAGAACTTGGCTTTACTTTTATCTCAATTCTTTTTACGGAATACCACTTTCGCGTATTAGGCTTTTTTTACATGAAATGTTTTTGTTATGATTTCACTGCTTTTTTAAAGGATTTGGATAATATTTTAGTTTTAAAGTAGTAAAATATACGGGTTATTGTTCAAAACTTTATGCAATGCCTTATTAAAAATGTTGAGTTTTTTTATATTTTCCTATGGTTTTATCATAGTTCATAGTTCTTATCAGCCTTCTAAAGCTCAGCTCTCTAGTGTGCCTGGAAGTAGGCAATGGTAATTTTACATAACTTTACATTTATAGGGAAGAAAAGTAAATTAAAATCTTAGTGTTTTTAAATTTTTTCCTATAGTTTTATCATAGTTCCTATCAGTCTTCCAAAGCTCAGCTGTCTAGCGTTTCTGGAAGTGGACAATGCTAATTCACATAACTTTTCATTTATAGGGGAGGGAAGTTAATTAAACTTTAGGGTTTTTTAATTTTCTTTTATAGTTTTATCATAGTTCCTATCAGTCTTCCAAAGCTCAGCTCTCTAGCGTTTCTGGAAATGGACAATGCTAATTTACATAACTTTACATTTATAGGGGAGGGAAGTTAAATAAACTTTGGGGTTTTTAATTTTCTTTTATAGTTTTATCATAGTTCCTATCGGCCTTCCAAATCTCAGCTCTCGAGCGTTTCTGGAAGTGGACAATGTTACTTTTAGACAACTTTACATTTATAGGGGAGGGAAGTAAATTATAGTGTTGGGGTTTTTTAATTTTTTTCTATAGTTTTACCATAGTTCCTATCAGTCTGCCAAATCTGGAATTGGGCAATGTTACTTTTACATAACTTTACATGTATAGGGGAGGGAAGTAAATTAGAATTTTGGGGTTTTTGATTTTTTTCAGGGGTTTGGTCATAATTTCTATCAGTCTGCCAAATTTCAGCTTTGTAGCATGTCTGGAAGTACAGTAGAATTTTGTTGATCTATAAAGAGTGAGTGAGTGAGTGACAATTTCGAAGTTTTTTGAAATTTCGTAACTACTTCAGTACTTTTGGGAATTCCATGAAACTAAACATGAAGGGATTGTTAACTCCATGGGGATCTACGACTGTGCAAAGTTTGAGATTCGTAGCTCATTCCGAAGTAGAGTTTTAGATAGGTCAAATATCGGCTGAAATGTTTCAAGAAAAGGTGGTACGGCACGTGAACTTGGCGAGGCACTGCCATGCCCTCAGATTTACCTCCTAAATAGTCAACCACATCGTCAAATAAATAAAAAAACGCAAAAAAACGGAGGTAAAAACGTCAAAAACACCTTAAAATCACACGAACTCTCAATACAAACAAAGCAACTGGTCCGCTGGTGACATAAGCAGACACTGTTCGTCTCGTGAGCGATGCTAACATAGAGTTAAATGGAAATAAGCAATCCTGTGTGTTTATAATCGTTAAGCGTAACCATCCTTCACCCAACCCGATCCATCTAGCATATATAATATATATATATATATGTATCATAACAAAAACATTTCATTTAAAAAAAAGCCAAGTACGCGAAAATGGCATTCCGTAAAAAGAATTGAGATAAAAGTAAAGCCAAGTATTCCAATACAAATTTCAAAATGAAAGGTTCTTACTAGTTTGGAAATGTTTTTTTAAACTGTGCCTAAGGGTCATTTACAGCCGTAATAGCCAAGTTTACATGAACTGTTTTTGTTATGATTTCACTTCTTTTTTAAAGGAATTGGATAATACTTAATTTTTAAAGTAGTAAAATATGCGGAATATTGTTCAAAACTTTTGCAATGACTTACTTAAATTTTTGAGATTTTTTAATTTCTTTTCATGGTTTTATCGTAGTTTCTATCAGCCTTCCAAAGCTCAGCTCTCTAGCGTTTCTGAAAGTGCACAATGTTACTTTTACATCACTTTACATGTATAGGGGAGGGAAATAAATTAAAATTGTCGTGTTTTTAAATTTTGTCCTATATTTTTATCATAGTTCCTATCAGTCTTCCAATGCTCAGCTCTCTAGCGTTTCTGGAAGTGGGTAATGTTACTTTTACATAACTTTACATTTATAGGGGAGGAGAGTAAATGAAAATATTTAACTTTTTAAATTTTTTCCCATTTCGTAATTTCTATCAGCATTCCAATGCTCAGCTCTCTAGCATTTCTGGAAGTGGGCAATGTTAGTTTTATATAAATTTACATTTATAGGAGAGGGAAGTAAATTAAATTGTTGGTGTTTTTAAATTTTTTCATATAGTTTTATCATATTGTCTTTCAGTCTTAAAAAGTTCAGCTCTCTAGCGTTTCTGGAAGTGGGCAGTGTTTACTTTTACATAACTTTACATTAATAGGGGAAGGAAGTAAATTAGAATTTTGGGGTGTTTTAATTTTTGTCTGTAACTTTATCATAGTTACTATCGGTCTTCCAAAGCTCAGCTCTCTAGTATGTCTGGAAGTAAGCAATGTTACTTTTACTTAACTTTGCATTTATAGGGGAGGGAAGTAAATGAGAATTTTGGGGTGTTATAATTTTTTCCTATAGTTTTATCATAGTTCCTATCAGTCTGCCAAAGCTCAACTCTCTAGCATTTCTGGAAGTGGGCAATGCTACTTTTACATAACTTTAAATGTATAGGGGAGGGGAGTAAATTAAAATTTTGGGTTTTTTGATTTTTTCCTATAGTTTTATCATAGTTCCTATCAGTCTGCCAAAGCTCAACTCTCTAGCATTTTTGGAAGTGGGCGATGCTAATTTTACACAACTTTAAATGTGAAGGGGAGGGGAGTAAATTAAAATTTTGAGGTTTTTTGATTTTTTCCAGGGATTTGGTCATAATTTCTATCAGTCTGCCAAATTTCAGCTAGAATATTGATGATCTATACATGACTGAGTGAGTCAGTGAGTGAGTGGCAATTTCGACGTTTTTTGAAATTTCGTAACTACTTTACTACTTTATGGAATTCCATGAAACTTGAAGTGGGTGTTAACTCCATGGAGACCTACGACTGTGTAAAGTTTGAGATTCGTAGCTCATTCCGAAGTAGAGTTAAATATCGGCTGAAATGTTTCCAGAAAAGATGGTTACGGCGCGCGAACTTGGCGAGGCACTGCCGTGCCCTCAGATATTTATATTATACGCATGCTTTGAAGACATTTTTATATGCAATGCCTAGTTCGGGGACATCACCTCGCTTGTGCCGGTACAGTCAACCATAAAAGTGTAATTAAGACATAAAACTTGCAAAAAAATTGCATTTCTGGTCAAACTAAGAGCCGGATTGAGTTGGAAGTGGTTTTATTCGACTCATGCAAATTCAATTTATGCAAAAAATATACCTCACTTGACCAGGTACAGTCAACTCCAAAATTTCGAATTTTTGCGTATTTTTTTTAAAAACGGGAAAACAAGTACGGGTCGGATAAGGTTGGGATAATTGCATTTGACTCGCCATTGTCGAAATATGCAGAACTGATATTTCACACGTCTGTTCACGACTAACCTGATTTTTTTTTTAAATTGGCGGCCATTTTTATAAAGAAGGGCCTATATAACCGTTGAAGAGATTTTTGGTTAAATTAAACAAATTTTTTTCTTATGGGTCCAAGATACTATGTATAAAATTTCAGAGCTCTACCCAAAAGTGCAGTATCAGATTGATCTGGGTCATGTAGTTACTCAACTACTTTGGGATAGGTCGGACCGAACTAGAGTGGCTCGAATTTTTTAACCATTTTTTTTAAACATGGAGGTTTTTTGTACGCAAAAGATATTGTAATTTTTAAATTTGCACTTCTTGTTTACCGCAGCTGGCAGAAATAACCATAAAATGAACTTAAGAGCAGGTTTTGATTCCTGCCGTGCTGAAGATGATATTACACCTCCATATATTTAAGTGCAGTAATATGTATCGCTAATCTTAAAATTATTAAAAACGAGAAATTTCCATATTATGCGCATCTGATTGGTTGGGGCAGCTAGTTTTTCTTAGTTTTGACAGTGATTAATATCATTGGTAAAAGCAAACTACATCCCTAGAGTGATGTCCTGCTTTATAAGAGGCGTGTCTTTTATATTTTGCATATAACGACATAGAGGGCGACACTGATCAAATGTCGTTAATAAAACATAACCTCAGTCTTTACCTAACCTAAATTTAAAACGTCATTGCAATGTATATAGTTTTATAGCTACAGTGAATTTTTTAAGGAACGAAAGGAAGGATGGAAGGGAATTATCTCAATAAGAATGCCTTGCCGGTTTGATTTTTGTTTTCGGCAATGAAGCACCACTTCAGTCAACAGTTTCTCGTTGATATGGAGTATTCAGTGGACGGGTTAGCCCAATGAACTTGTGAAAACATATAGTTCAAGTTCAAGTTTTCTTTATTGTTTCTAAGAAATTTTACAATCTCTATAACAATGAAGTTCGTAGCTATCAATTAGGCATTTTAACTATTTTTAAACTAAAATAGAAAAGGAATAAAAAAATAATAATAATTATTATTGTTACATTATCGCAAGAACGTCCTAATAATAGAATCAAAAGGGGAAAAATACTTGTAAAAAATAAAAACACTTGTCTTCTGGAATAGCAACCTTTAGCATCTAAACTAAATAATAAGTAAAAACACTTGTGAGCGGGGAGTAATGACGGCCTCTTACTCATTTCTCAAGAATGCTCGTATCTTAAAAATAGTGTGGGTGGTGTGAGAGTTTTTGATAAACATTTGACCATTTGCCCACAAGTTATGCCTTGCGTAAGTGTACATAGACAAACAATATGTGGTAAAGCGTTTCTGGAATGTGCATGTTGCAGACTGAGCAGTCTTCGTTCGGCCTCACAACATAAGTGGCCCCATTAAGATAAAATTTCATATAGTTCTGTGTGCACAGTCTAACTTGCGAGATTACTCTCAAGATACGCATGGGAAGCCCCAATTTGAGGTGCAGAGCTGGAGACGAGTTGTGGCTAAGTACATGATAAACCGATAAAACATATACAACTTCATTGGGTTAGCCGGAGCAACCCTCGTAATTATTGATCCTTAATACAACAATAATAGTCTGGTTCTGTGAGCAAATGAATAACCTATACTTATAATATAATAAAAATAAAAAATATATTTTTCAGTTAATTATAGATTAAAATATAATATAGGTAATATATGTATAGGTAGCTATACTAAGCAGTGGCGTGCAGTGCTAATCAAAGCAGGGTAGGCAAAAATTGGCATAGTTTTGCCACTTACACTTTTACTGCACACACATCCCAGACAGCACACTTCATCCCGGGGACGTAATTTTAAGTCCATTTTACGTCGGTACGTCCCAGGACCAATGAAGTAAGTACTATGTACGTACAATTGTGAACGTACACAGTACGTCCATACGTACATTTTACGTAACTTTTATGTCGGTATTTCTCGGGACCAATAAGATACGTACTGTGGACGTACAAATGTGTACGTTCATGATACGTGTACAAGGTACGTATATAGGACATACGTTTTACATTTATTTTAGAGATGCGCCTCCAAATATTTAACAAAGGATTTTGCTAATAAATGGCGTACACTAGTTAACATTTAACTTTAAATCAAGCAAAAAAAACTTCAAACCTATCGAGATTTCGAGCCTCGAGGTAAAACTGGATGATTCACTCTAAATAAGGAATGTTCAGGAAGCCGGAATTGTTTTAAATGGTACCTATTCCTAATCACTCACTTTTTTTAAAAATTTTATGTCATATGTACGTACCATGGACATCTAGGGTACGTATATTTTAGGTGCTACATACGTACCTTGTACGTCTGGAGTACGTACATTTTACGTTTAATTGGACGTACCTTGTACGTCTGGAGTACGTACATTTTACGTTTAATTGGACGTACCATGTACGTTCCTAGTACGAGTTTTTTACGTACATTCGTCCAAAATACATCAGATGTCCGTACATAGTACGTACTTCAGTACGTCCATAGTACGCACAAATCGAAGGAAAATAGTGGCTAAAGTTATGTCCCTACGACGTGCATATGTTGACGTCCAAAAATGTACGTACTATGTACGTACACTACGTCGCAGAGTTACATACTATGTACGTCCATAGTACGTACTTGTGCTGTCTGGGATACTAGACTACAAATTAAACATTTTCAAACTATATTATCAAATATTAAAATAAAATAACAAAAAACGTCGAAGCCCTTAAAAAATCAAATATATTCATTATAGCTAATATTAAATTGAGATAATTCTGCCCAAATATGAAAAAAGGCAGTAACTAGCAAAAAAACCAAAATAATTTTTTTTGTTACCAGTTAATCTTAAATTATTTTATATTTTGCGCCCAAATTAAAACTAAGCAATAAATATTCGAAAAAACATTTAGTGCTTTCTGGAAAAACTAAACCTTTGCCAGTTAAAGTCTTCCTGGTTTTGACTCTCTTATTCTAACAGCGCCAGCGCTCTAGAAAATAAAACGTCGCAGTCTACTTTATCCCATTACCGATAATAGAAATAAATGACGAAATTTACAAAAGTTTTATGGTGTTCCATTAGGAAAATATTAGATGAGAATAATATAATATAGATAAAAAATGCTTATTATGAATATTTTTGTTAAATGTGTCATGATGTAAGTTACCTATTTAAAATACATTTTTTTTAAATTTTAGCTAGGGTAGGCAACGCCTTTCCGCTTACATTGTATGCACGCCACTGTAATTAACGATATATACAAATTCCTGAATTCATCCTGAATCATCTTTAGCTTAGCCTTCTATTTGTAATGCAGTGTATTTTACGTAAATAAATAAATTTGATTTGCTTTGATTTGAGAGTTAAATCGGGAATGAATAATGTTTTTGTTTCTAAACCAAAAACATATAAAAAAAAATTAATAAAAAAACACCCAGCCGCTAAATTTATTTGTAAGTACTAGTCGCAGTTGTGTACAAAATTGATAGGTATACCTATAATGTACGACATGCTTCAACTTTTAGCTTTGATGCCCAAAGCGCACTTATGAAATTATACAGTTTTGTATTTTCATGAATCAGGTTATTGGGTTATTTTGTATCCAACTGCGACTAGTAGTTACAAGTAAATTTAGCAGTTTTTTTAGTGGGTATTTTTTTTATTATTATTTTTTTTTATTTCCAACTTTTAGGTTTAATTCTTATTCAGCCTTATAAAAAGCACTATGCATTTAGCTTTAACTAAATCTACGAACGCGAACAATGTTAAGGTGGTGGAGGAGAGAGGGAGGAGGAAATTAGTAAAATGGAGTCGAAAAAAATCTTAAAGCGTGTGCCGAAGAAATTTTTGAAATCACTCTAAATTTGTAAAAGGTATAGCTACAACTATTACTAATAAGAAGGGTGAGGAGAAGAGAGGGATAGGAAGGGGAAAACTAGTAAAATGATGTTGGAAAAAAAATCTTAATGCGTGTGTAGAAAGAATTTTTGAAATAGCTCTATATTTGCGGAAGGTTCATATATAGCTATAACTATTACTAATAAGGAGGAAGGGGAAAAGAGAAGGAGGGGGAAACAAGTAAAATGATGTTGGAAAACAGTCTTCAAGCGTGTGCAGAAAGAACTTTTGAAATCGCTTTACATATGTGAAAGTTATAGCTATAACTATTACTAATAAGGATGGCGGGGAGGAGAGAGGGAGGAAGTAAAATGATGTTGGAAAAAACATCTGAAAGCGTATGCAGAAAGAATTTTTAAAATCGCTCTATATTTGATAAAATTATGCGAACATGGTTTTTAAATAGGGTTGGGGGGAATGACAGGAGGGGAGATGGGTCGGAGCAGGGAGGACCACAAAGTAACTACAGCAAATTAGAGGACATTTGCAATGGGTAATCAAAGAAATTTCAATAAACTCGCCTGAAATTTAGATAATTTTTATGCTTTAAAGCCTACACCATGTGACAAAATGGCGTCTGAAGACCGCCATGTTTATTCCTGTTTAAAAAAGTATAGCCTGTAGCACCTTCGGGATCAGTAGCAATTCAACGACGCTTTTTTGTCAACATCCGTTCAGCCGTTTAGCCTCCAGCGTGACCCAAACATACACAGTATACATACAATCTTTCGCCGTGCACATTTCTAGATTTTTTTTAAAACTAGCCTTCCTGTTCTCTTTTGGAAAGGTCCACAGAACGGCAGATCAAAATCGGTGTTAAGCTAACCTCCTGGATCGCAAATGGATCCTAATATAGGGTCCAAAACCTAACATTTGAGTAAAAAAAAAGATCTAAAAAAATGGTGTTTAGTCAAACAGAATTAATGTTTTTCAAAAAATCGGTTAGTTTCAAATTTCAGCTTTTTTATTTAAATATACATTTTATTATTATTATTGTTGCTGTGCTGCTTTTTAGGTTTCGAAAATATGTTTGAATTTTTATATAAACTAATGTATTTTTATAAACAAATACTAAATATAAGGAGGACAGGGAAGCCCACTTAAGGAAAAATATAGAGAATTTTTTATTAATTTTTGGGTTTAAAAACAACAACATTATTTATTTTCCATTCAGAATTGAAAGGGAGAGAGAAAGAAGTTTACATGAGAAGAAAAAAGAGAGAAGTGGTGAATGCGCGGTCCAAAAATGGGATTTGGGTTTGGCTTTTAACGCCTAGTTTTCTAAGGGACGATTAACAGATAAATAATTGGTCTATCGGTCTGCCTGCGGGGCTGTTCATATTTTGATGTATATTGAAAATGGTGACCAATTTACACACTATTTTTGCTGTAGCTGTTGATTAGCGATTTTGTTAGCTATATTTAATCCAACCATGCCAAATGGGCAGCTATTTGTCAATCAGATTTTAGCTTTTAA
This sequence comes from Aspidapion aeneum, assembly GCA_963576565.1. Lineage (NCBI taxonomy): Eukaryota > Metazoa > Arthropoda > Insecta > Coleoptera > Brentidae > Aspidapion > Aspidapion aeneum. The sequence continues at coordinate 51,942,050 of OY755041.1, read as the reverse complement.
TTCTGCTGCATTTTGAAATAGGCGACAAGTGTACAGCGTGTCCCATTTTCGATGGGATTAAATGGGAAACTCGGTTAATAATAAAGATATTGATTTTCTGATTGCACCTTACCATGCTCTTTTTTTGAGCCTTTAAATGGTGTAATCAGATTTTTGCTATACCCCGTAGTTTCGCTAATAGAGAGAGTTTTTGAAAAAATTCCATTTTTAATAATAATAATCTTGTTTAATTTGCAAGATATTTTTATTCTGTAACAACCTTTTTATGGCAGCTGTTTTAGAAGAAAATAATGAAGTTGTCAATTTTTTAAAATATTGTTTAGTTTTGAAATATGGTATTTATCGTATAAAAAATAACTACGGACCTGGATTTTTTTATTACTAATTTGATTGGTTTCGTGTTATTATTATCACAAAATAATAAAAAATTAATATTTTTTTGTTTTAGGGTTAAAAATTATTTTTTAAATATTTAAATCAAGAAAATATTCAAGACAGTAATGGCATAAAACCAATCAACATAGTAATAAAAAAATCCAGATCCGTATTTAATTTTTTTATGATGAATACCATATCTCAAAAACTAAACAATATTTTAAAAAATTGACATCATTATTTTGCCCTAAAAAAGTTGCAACAGAAACGTTTTTACAGAATAAAAATATCTTGCAAAATAAGCGAGACAGAAGGAATTAATAAAAATGCAATTTTTTCAAAAACTCCCTGTATTAAGGGCTCAAAAAAAGAGCACGGTAAGTTGCAATCAGAAAATCTATATCTTTAATAATGGCCGAGTTTCACATTTAATCCCATCAAAAATGGGACACGCTGTACAGTGTAAATCTATGTTTTAGCAACTACATCAGCTATGTTTCACTAGAACTTGCTAAACTTGTTATTTACTACTAATCAGACTTTAACTTTTTTAACGAAAAAACCAAAGAAATAGTAAGAAAAATCGCATAATTTCCAAAAAATTTCACCAGAATTTTTTATACAAAACTATCAAGCGTCAGTCATAAGTCATATGTCGGGCGACTACTATACTGTCACAGACGAGAAACAACACTAAAACCAGGGATAACAAGCAGAGGCCGTTCACAAACTACGACCCAAAATTTTCTGATCTAGACAACAGGCCGGAATTCCTGATCAAAACAGCTGATTGCCGAACAAAATAAACAGCTGTGAAAAATAAAAACAAGAATGACTGGGGCGACTACAAGAAATGCCTCCCTACTTTGTGGGAAATGTGGAAGTAATGTGAACACTAGGTTATTGGAAAGCCTGCAATGTAGAGATCCAGAATATACCTTGTACAGATTTAAATGAAATGCAATATGGGGTGCTAAAAAAGCTAAATAAGACGTTTTGCTGCAAAAGTTGTATCAATAAAAAGAAAACAAATACTTCTCAAACTGGACAAACTAGCACAACAAAGAAAACAAACAAAAACCTGAGCCTGGAGGATAGAATGGCTGCAGTGCAAGAGATTAAAACAGATATTAGGGACATAAAAAAGGACCTACAGTTTTACTCAGAGTGCTATGAAGAGCAGAAAGTCAGAAATAAAATGTATGAGGATAAAATACATAACTTAAAGCAACTAACTCAAAATCTTACAAGTGAAGTATTGAAAATAAAATCAATTCTGGCAACAAAAGATACACAACAAAGAAAGAATAACATGATTATTGTCGGTATTAAATACGAAGCCAAGGAAAATGAAACCTCTTGGATTAAGGATACTAAACAAAATGCAGAGAAAGCCATAAGATATGTATACCCAAACTTAAAACCTGAGGAATATAAAGTTAGGCTTACAAACCCAAACTATCTAATGCACCGCTAACAATCGAATTCGAATCAACAGCATCAAAAACTAAATTTGTAACAGAGCGCAAAGCAAAAGGAAAAATACAGGCAGCTGACTGTGGGATACTAAGCCATGGAGAAACCATAATTTATTTCAACGAGGATATGACTAAAGAACAGAGCGAACTCTTCAAAAAGACAAAGCAATTAAAGATGAAGGGGTATAAATATGTATGGGCCAAGAATGGAAGCATTTTTGCAAGAAAAGAAGACACAAGCATGATCATAAAAATAAGAAAAGAAGAAGATATTGAGAGGTTAAAATAAATACGTAGGTTAGGATATAATATATACTTAACTTAATTTTTTTTTTAGGCTTAAAAATGACTTACAATGTACTGTTGGATGACTACCAGAGTGCAGAAGCTATTGAGTGTGACTGTCTGAGTAATATCAAAACAAGCGCGGAAGGGGAATTGTTAAATGTTATACACTTTAATATATGTAGCTTAAATGCACATTATGATGACCTAACTGCGTACCTTGAGACAGGTAGTATAAAATTTGATATAATCATTTTATCTGAAACTAATATAATCAACAATATAAACAACTTCTCAATCCCTGATTATGAAATATATTATAATAAAAGCCAGCTCAACAAATGTGATGGTACCGTCATTTTAATCAAAACAAACTTATTTCCTTCAGCAAGCTTAATCACAAAGTACTTTAGCAAATTTCTAAGAATTACATTTGTAAAACATAATATAAAAATGGGTTTAATCTCAATTTACAACTCACCATCCCGTGATAAAGAGTTATTTATCAAAAACTTAAATGATACACTAGAACTAATCAATGCAAAAAAACAAACTATAGAAATATTCTGTGGTGATACAAATATAAACATACTTAAAACAAATCCTAAAATATAATGAGCACTACATAACAAAAAAGCTAAGAAAAACAATTTATAAATTTTACCAATTAAGGGAATTCATGTCTCATAAACTGTTAAAGATGGTGTATCAGGCCCTAGTGGAGTCAATACTGGGTTATGGAATAGGTGTATGGGGAAGTGCGTGCACAACCACATTGAATGGCTTAATAGAAACCAAAAATATATCCTAAAAATTATTTTAAAAAAAACCAAAACGATATCCCACTGTGGATCTTTTTAATGAAATAAAACTAATAACATTTAGAGAGCTTTATTTTAAAACAGTTTCTAAATATATGCACAAAAATCAAAAATATAGAGTTTCAATAATTCACAACATTGGAACAAGATCCACAACAAATAAAAATATTCATATCTCTAGGGTGGAATTTGTGTCATGTCAGCGTCACATCGCATTTGTTGGGCCTAGGGTCTTTAACATGGTACCTAATGAAATAAAAAAAATAGTTAGTAAAAAGACCTTCAACAATAAAATAAACAGCTGGATAATGGACAACTCCCATCTCATTGAGGGCAGATTTAGTATCTTCTAAAACAAATTAAAACAAATTATCTTCTAAAAGAAATTATAACTCAGCATCACCTCAAGGCCAAACACTATGGTGGATCATTAATTTTATTAGGTTTAAGTTTTTAAAAAACAATCTCATGTTCTGTGATAGTATATACCTGTTTTGTATGTGTGTGTTCTTGTATATGAATTCAGTAGATGCAAATAATAATAGGGCACAACAATGTGATATATCGTTTTTATACTACTAATAATTTTTATAAGGATCTCAATAGATTAAATAATTGTAATATAAATTTTAACTAGGAATAAGGATAAGGATTGACGAAAGAACACATTCCCGACAAGTCACTTGTGACTTAGGGAATCTGTTCAAATGGAAATTTTAATTTGAATGTATTGCTTTTTTATAAAATAAATGAATTTTGAATCTTAAAAACTTGTTTCATTAATACTTTTTGGGTGATATTTTAGTTAAAATGACAATTTCGTCATAAACATTAGTTGTCCCAATATTTTAACGGCAGAAAATAGCGGTGAAAGGCAGTCATACTGATTGTCAGCAAATGCGCTGTCACCATAAAGTTTTTATGGCAAAATTTTTGCTGTAAATTCGGTTAAATAGATTATCAACCTGAGTTTTGTGTGCTTGGAAATAATATAAAAATTAACTTTTTTAAATATTTGCATCATTTGTTAAAAGGTTTTTCGTGCACCTAGACTACATTTTTTCATAAAAATTTAAAATAAATTATTTGGTCACCAAGTTTAAATAAAAACTTTATTGAATTTTAATTAAAGATATATTTTTTAATTTTTAATAGGATTTTTTTTTTTTTTAATTGGTTTTGCTCTTAAATTTAATATATGACATTATAAAACCTCTTGAAACAAATGTTTTAACATCCTAGATTTAATGTTAAACTTACTTTGTTTTAAACTTTAACACCAGTATTTACTAAGATGGTTTAGGGTTTAAGTTTAAAGTTTAGGTTTAGGTTTAACTTTTAGTTTATCTTTTGTGAAACGTTTTAACTGAATATCTTTCAAACTTAATAAAAGTTAATGGAATTTTGGACTAATTATAACTACATAGATTATATCGCAATGGAAAAAAAAACGGTTTAAATAAATATCAGCAAGGATTTCGTAACAAAATGAAAAAAAAAACGGAAAAGAAATGGTTTAAACTATCGGTTTAAGTTGTAGGGAACGAGGTTTAAGTCAAAATGCAGCGATATTTAACTGAATTACTTACATTTTTCAATTTACACTTACTTCCCAAACTGGACATTGTCGGAAATTGTGTTCTAATTTCGTAATTTTTATTATATAACTTGCACAAACAAAGCGAAACTGAAAAATAAATTTTTAAATTTATTAAAATGACGTAAAAGTGACTTGACTGACACTTGCTGGACTAAGTACTGGGATTGTCATCTGCTGTCATCTCGGTGCACGTACATCTTAAATATATCTGTATGGCTAGAGCGTATTAAAACCATTAATGGAAAATGACTGCTACAATAAATAAATAAATATATAAAAACATTTTTTATTATATTAATTTAAAGATTATTTGCAAACAACAAACAAATCGCGTGTGAGTTTATTTGGATTTTAATCTGAAGATCGTTTTTTTTACTTTCCTCGTCAAGGCAAATTTCGTTTAAAAGCTACATGCTAAAATATAAAAGAGATATGAAAATTTAGTACTAAACGGTTTATCCAGCCTTGTGTACATTGCCCTAAAAACTCGCTCTAATAGTTAATTGAAGCTAAAAATCGTATAAAATTTTGTCATTTCGTTCCTAAATATGATCAAATTTAACATTTTTAACAAATAAATTAACAAAAACGTGATTGTTTTCAAGTTACAATGAGATAAACCACCCCCCGGAGGTAGTTTAAAATTTAGTCGGAATCCCTTGACCTAGGGGTTTAAAGTGACGTAGTAGTCTAAATTAGACAGTTGTAGAAAAATCAGTTTTCCATGTTTTCTTCTTTTTTCGGGTCTATATGGTCCATTTCAAGAACAAATCGTCTTAAATTTCAATTTTTAGGACATTTTATTGTCCGTACAGGTAAAAATACCAAATCAATTGCGGCCTGTTTCGGCAAAAAATCAATTTTTCCAAACCAATGCACATTTAAATTTTAAACCTAAACCTTATAGTCTAAGAGCCCAGTAAGATTTTGGGCTTGAATTGCAAACCGATACTCATATATTTTAATCGATTCGTCATAAGACCATGTCCCAAAAAAAATTAAGATACCTGCGAAAATCCTGCATAAACAATCCGCCATCTTTGTTTAAAGATGGCGAAAAGGAGTTTGAATCAAATGTACGTAACTTTTTTATTATGATATCGATTTTACTCAAACAAATCGTGATTAGCTTCTACTATAATGGCCTCTCCAAATCACTATCAATACTTTCTTTTTTATTTGTTTCTATACTATAAATTCTGTAAGATCCTCAAATACGCCTTTTTAGGTTTTTTGATTTTTTAAAGAAAACTACTGGTTATACAAATAAAACATAAAATATTATATTATATTCATGGTGGGTCTAATATTTGCTCTAGATTAAGCGGTTCTCGAGTTACACTCAAAAAACCACTAAAATGGCCTAAACCTACCCCCAGGTACAAAATTTTCATATTTTCATCAAAGTCATGAAAGTTACTAAAAAACTATACAGAACGAAAAAAGATGGCAAGCTAAATAAGAAACGGCTATTAGTTTCAAAGAAAAACTGATACTGACTTAGATATGTCGGCTTAAACATGGCCGAAGCGTAATTTACAATTTTAATTTTGAAGGTAATTTCTTTATGTAAAACGAACCCCTACGGGGTTAAAATGTACCTCAGCTAAAAGACAATTTAATTATCTTTAAAAAAAGGATAGTACACTTTTTGTCATAAAGTTAATAGTTTTCCTGAAAAAAAACAAAAAATATGCGGCATACAAAATTCGATGTTTTCGTTCCATAGAAGTACGACAATGGCATGGGTCCATTATGGGAAAAATAATTTATGCACAGATAAGCAAACCCGCAGTTACATATTTAAACTCAGCGTCAAAAATCTTACAAAAAACATATTTGATACTTTTCTGTTAAATTGACAGGTGGTCACGTGATTTTGACAACTTCTTAACGGTTTGAGCTAGAGACTTGGTTCTTTTTTTGATTTGTAGACAAAATTATCCAATTTTGACGACAAAAACATATTTTTAAAAATTTTAAATACGGTGCCGCCTGGCGCCTAAAACAAATTTTCTAACTAGTCGAATCCGCATTTCGATATTTTAACTGTTGCATAATTAAAATTTTATACTTTTCCAAATTAATTTTTTGAAATTTTCTGATAAAAATGCGGTAGTATTTCTGAACTGAAACATATAATATTTTTAACCTTTAAGCAGTGTAATGAAAAAAACTTACACTAACGCTGTTACCGGTATTATATACCGCTATTTCTATATGACGTTTTTTTGAACCCATTAAAAATTATTATAACTGTAATAAAGTATTTTTAATATGTTTTGGTTTATTGAAAATTCAATCTTCTAGTGTACCCTTTTCAACTGAATTTGCCGCCAACTTTTTGAGGGCTCTTTATTTTTACTGTTTGTTAAAACGGCCGGGAATGCAGTCTTGCCCGAGGCCTTTCCTTTCCTGAGCTGGTTACTAAGATTAAAATTCCTTGTTTTTTGTATTAGGGACTTATTGCAATAGTGCCAGGCACTAATTGTGCCAGGCACTAATTGTGCCAGATTCGCATTAAAAACTGACAGTTGATCTTTCAAAATTGACATACCAAAGTGGAATTTATAAATCCAGTCGTTTATTTTCCATTAATAGTGGCGGCACTATTAATTTTGGCTCTTATAATACATAAAGGACTAATTTTGAAAGAAGACAGCTGTTCTTTTAATGCGAAAATGTCAGAATAGTGCCCGGCACAATTATTGCCTGGCTTTATTGCAATACGTCCCTATTATTTCTGCTCTTCCTGGCACTAAAATTAGCCAAGAGAGTAATAAGGAGGAGATGCCAGGAGAGTGAACGAAAACAAGATATTTATACAGGGTGTCCCAAAACTCTGAGTCCACTCAAAAATCTTCTGAACTATTGAAGATAACTGAACCATTTTTGGCAGTAATCGTTAGCATCAAGAGATCTATTTTATGAAGAGGCGGTTGTGCTGCCCCTGCATTAGGGGGCGACATAGGGGCGATCAACTTAAAAATTTTAATTATAAATCCCTATCGATTGATACCTCGTTTTAAAGGTATTTGAAAATTAAATATTTTTATATAGCCGGTAATTGTCTACACAATCAAATCTGTCAAAATCTATGGACTGAATTTTTTCAGTTTTTGTCAAAATTCACAAGTTTGTTGTTTTAAACAAAAACCCTATTGAGAGATATCTTGTTTGAAAGGTCTTTGAAAAACCATGTACGCCAACTATCCCTTGCCTATAAAAAAAACGTGTCAAAATCTATCGACTGTCAAACTTATTATTTTTACCATTTTTTACAAATTTTTAACTATAGCTATACCCGCCATTCCCCATACGTGGGAATTTTTGAAACATATTTTTTTGTTGGTATTGTCATATAGTTTAAGGTTTTGGTTGTTTCTCTGGTCAATTACAGCATACCCGGGAAAAACATGGAAAAGCACGGAAATATGGATAAAATTACTTATACAGTCTGTGTCTATGAAAGGTCAGTACAATTAAAAGCTATCTACTTTAGCCGGACATTGCTCCGTTTTCGAAATACAGGGTGCTTTTTAGAAAATAAAAATCGAATAAATAGCTAAAATATAAATATAACTTTTTTCTTAGTGTATTTTTTAAACTTTTTTGTTAATGTATGCATAAAATAAATCTATTGATGTCATCAATCACTTCCAAATATGGTTCAGTTATCTTCAATAGTTCAGCAGATATTTGGGTAGACCCGGACTTTTGGGACACCCTGTATATATTTTTACAAATTTAAAAACATGCCAGTGGTAATTAATTTTGATCGAACATTTGTGTCTACAAATCAAAATACTCTGCCAATATATGGGCCCCTAAGCTCACACTAGGTACTATAGTTATAGTGTACGTGTAAGCTAATATAACTAAAAACTGAAATATATTTTATTCAACTCCACACTAAATTACCTTTTGTTTGATACCACACAAGCCATGTTTTGACTTAAACTCAAATTTTTGAAATCCACCCCCACCCTTAAAAAAAAACAAAAACTAAAATGTATTTTGTTAAACTCCGGACTCAATAACCCTTCATTTGATATCACACACGCCATATTTTCACTTAAACTCTAATTTTTGAAATATACCCCCACCCTTTTTTTAAAATAAATTAAAATGTATTTTGTTTAACTCCAGACTCAATTACCTTTCATTTGATATCACACACGCCATATTTTCACATAAACTCTTATTTTTGAAATCTATCCCCACCCTTTTATTTGGTTTGTGTTCGGTGGATTTTGTTCATTTTTAAATGGGACCATCTCGGCCCAAAACCCAGCCAGGTACCAAATTTCATTGAAATCGGCCAAGCGGTATTTGAGTTATGCGCGTTGGTCGTTACAGACAGACATACAGACATACAGACAGACAGACAGACAGACAGACAGACGGCGCAACAAAAAAGTTTCAAAATCATCTGAAACGCAAAGATATATAAAACAATTTGAAATCGGAGCAACTTTTTTTTCTCGAAAAAATTAGGATCACCATAGCTCACACTACTATAGTATAGTATATGTGTGAGCTAAAAATAAACCAAGTCTTTAGCTCAAACCGTTAAGAAGTTCCAAAATCACGTGACCACCTGTCAATTTAACAGAAAAGTATCAAATATGTTTTTTGAAAGATTTTTGACGCTTAGTTTAAATATGTAACTGCGGATTCTCTTATCTGTGCATAAACTGTTTTTTCCCTTAATGGACCCATGCCATTGTCGTTCTTCTATGGAACGAAAACATCGAATTATGTATGCCGCATATTTTTTGTTTTTTTCAGGAAAACTATTAACTTTACGACAAAAAGTGTGCTATACTTATTTGAAGACAATTAAATTGTCTTTTAGCAGGGGTACACCTTGACCCCGTAGGGGTTCGTTTTACATAAAAAAATTACTCTCAAAAATAAAATTGTAAATTACGCTTCGGCCATGTTTAAGCCACCATATCTACCTCAGTATCAGTTTCTGTTTTAAACTAATCGTGTTAAGCTTGACATTCTTTTTCGATCTGTATAGTTTTTTAGTAACTTTCATGACTTAGGTGAAAATATGAAAATTTTGCAACCAGGCGTAAGTATAGGCCAATTTAGTGGTTTTTTGAGTGTAACTCGAGAACCGCTTAATCTACAGCAAATATTAGACTCACCATGAATACATCTTAACAATCTGCATATTTTTTATTTTTTGTGTTTTTTTGTAAAACCAGTAGTTTTCTTTAAAAAATCAAAAAACCTAAAAAAAAACAGCGTATTTGAGGAACTTACAGAATTTATAGTATAGAGACAAATAAAAAACACAGTATTGATAGTGATTTGGAGAGGTTATTATAGTAGAAGCTAATCACTATTTGTTTGAGTAAAATCGATGTCATAATAAAAAAGTTACGTACATTTGATTCAAACTCCTTTTCGCCATCTTTAAACAAAGATGGCGGATTGTTTATGCAGGATTTTCGCAGGTATCTCCATTTTTTTTGGGACATGGTCTTATGACGAATCGAATAAAACATTTGAGTATCGGTTTGCAATTCAAGCCCAAAATCCTACTGGGCTCTTATACTATTAAACTTAAACCAACCTAGACTAAAACTTACGCCTTAGTAAATACTGGTGTAAGTGAATTGTAGAAGATGACGCTAGAGACAACAAAAAGTTTCGCATGGTATATTATGATTTTATTAAAACAAAGTGTAGGACCTATCTGTATCATGCGGGAACAGTATAATAAACCGAGTTTTGGAGGTTTGTTTCCAAGAAAGCAGGCTTGGTGTCCACTCGAGAGAAATGCTCTAATGAGAGCTTCTGCAAATAAAAACATTGTGCAGGGTTATTTACAGTTTCTCTCTAGAGAAAGAGAAGCTCGACGCGCACCCTAAACTACCAACATATAAATTTAATAAAAGTTAATCCACTATTTAATAATTAATCTATTTGCGTCTAATATATGACCTACTAAAAAAAATCATATATAAAATATTTTTTTCTAATATTTTGTTTATTTGTTTAAAATATTTTTCTAATTATTCCAGTATTTTTATAATAAATATTCTAGGTGGCTCGAAATATTTATTCTAAATGTATACTTTAACTGCCTTCCATTTCATGGAGATATTGCACTTGGTTTAAATAGTTTTTATCAATCTTAAATAGTTTTTTTTTCTCTGTAATACAGAATGTGGGCAGCTTTACCGGCATATCGTTTTATGCGTGTATCGTGAAGATGATCAAGGATTATTTTTTACTAATTCAAATAAAAAATATTTAAAAATTTGGCCCAAATTACGGCAGTATCGTACGTAATAGTAGGTTAGTTAATAAGTATAAAAAATTAATGAAACATTTTAAAATTATTGCTTCATATTGGACTTTCCTGAAAGTGAAATCTGACATGATTTAGTAAAATACCACACCCTTGGAATTTCCGTTTAAATAAATTTTTGATCCTCAATTATCGTGCGTGAATCACAAACAAATAACGAGGACATCGTATAACATACATACATCAACCCCAGAGCAATTCTGTTGAAAGAAGTTTGGCAATACAATTTTTTTTTGGTAGCTTTATTTTAACAACAATAATTTTTATAATATTTTAAATACTTAATTATCTCACAAAAAACAACCGTTCCTAGTAAGTCCCTGCCCCTACGTAAATTTCTGGGCGTCCTTGGGATGTACATCATTTGCCTTGGCCACAACGTACAATCTAGGGAAAACCCATGCGACGTACCTTGTACGTCCCGGATGTACTAAGGTAAAAGGGACTTATAATGTACGTCCATGAAATGAAGCTTGCTGTCTGGGTATTCTTTTTGATGATAATTACCAATGGCGTACGCAGAAATGGATCCTGAAGGGGGCTTAAACGCGGTTCGATACGCACAGTTGAATTCTGGGCGGGGGCTTGAGAATTTAATATTGAGTTTTGGGGAAAATTCTTGTTTTAGGGGGTCAGGAGGGGTTTAGCCCCTAAGCCCCACCCGCCTCCGTACGCCACTGTATTTATATGTATACGCTTAATCTTAACGGCTCTTGCGGTGGGTTGAATGAAATTTTTATTTTACGGTTGTAAGTTTTACGGTGATCTGAACACTATCTTTTTCCACCGGGATATGAATCCGCGTGGGTTGATTGATTTTACCCTTTACACTTTTATGGACACAGCAGCTACAGGCAATTCGTCCAGCTTCGGTGAGTGGACTGGACCTGGCAAGATGCCCCAGTAAAGAAAGTCATCATTCAACTAGGAATTATAATAAAATATTTAGAAGCATGAATTGAAGTATTAATAGACCAGCCAGATTATGAATTTACCTGGAAGAAAAATGATACAAGCTGGATTTTTGTATAATTATTCCTTAGCATCTAAAACACATCCCCACATATTCTCCGCCAAAATCCTCCTTGATCTTTGCTAGATATAAGGCCCAAATGTTCGAAAAATCAGTTTTTTGCGATTTTCTCAAAAACTAATAAGTTTTTCAAAAAAAGTTTAGAGAAAAAAAATACGCAAAATCATTCGGTTCATACTACAAAATTAAGAAGAAAAAGCTAAACTACCCTTAGGTTACATTTATTTTTAAACCCCCATGTCCAATTAAAGTTTAGTGAAACACTATTTTTGCTATCAATAGCAGTTTGGCTGGAATTTCAAATATAGTAAAAGTCATTTGCTGATATTTTAAAGCTTTTTTTAACCAAAAGTTAACCTTTTTTTATATCATCATCTTCGTCATTGGCCCAACAACCATGGTTGGGTCCTGGCCTTCGCAAGCTTCTCTTTCCAGCGGTCTCTTTGTAAAGCAGCGACTTTCCAGTTTGGCGCACCGATCTTTTTGGCGTCCGCCGTGACACTGTCTTCCCATCTCACCTTTTTTTATATACGCTTTTATTTCTCGTACAGTGCTTAATTGTATAAAAATATTTTCTCCAAATCTTATTGGCATGGCGGTCCGGCTATTATTGACCATTGGAATGACCGTTACTTACACATGTTTAACTTTAATGAAACAAAAACTAAATTTAAATACATGGTGTTTTGTACAAGTGGGGATCAAGCTTAACATTATAAAGTATTAACATTTTAAAACAAGTTAACTACAGGGTAGGAAAAATAAAAAAATATATATTTTTTTAAATGTTAGGTTAGGTTTTTTTCTTAATTTTATATTATAGACCGAATAATTTTGCATATTTTTTCTCGTTAAACATTTTAAAACAGAATAGTTTTCGAGAAAATCGCAAAAACCTATTTTTAGGACCTTTGGGGCCTTATATCTAGCGAAGCGCAAGGGGGATTTTGGCGGAGAATATGTGGGGATATGTGCCAGATGCTAAGGAATAATTATACCAAAATCCAGCTTGCACATCTATTTTTTTCCAAGTTTCAGGGTTTTTGAAGCGAAAGTTACTTAGAATACTTTTCTTTGTCAGTTATGTTTTAGCCAAAAGTGTTTTGATAGTTTCAATTTTTTTTTTAAACTAGGTAAAAAATTTATGTTAACCGCCAGGTGTATATGTGCGGAAATTTGGATTGTAGATCCGATCGGCAGCCGATGGAATATACGTAATTAATACCCATTAACCTATTTTGTTGGTAAAATTTAAAAACCGTCCGGTTTGGCCCCAGCCAACCAGGCGATAGCCCGATCGCCCGATGTCCGAGTCTGGGCCTGCTCAATTTGTTTGGTAATTACCATAGGTACAACATCAAATGCCAAATATGAAATAAATGCCTAGGTAATCATCACGCTATAACATCTTACCAAATTTATCAATTGACAATATGTTATTAGCTCTTTTATTCATAAATTTGTTTTGAAATATTATTAACTCTCAACTGGCATGGTAATTCGAAATACTGACGTTACTGTAGAAATTCTTAAAATGGTGAAGAAGAAAAGAAATAATTATTTTTGTATCTACAGGCATACAGTAATACTTTATGCTACAGGTCATAAACAAAGTGTTTAACGTCCGGTGCTTGGAAATAATATTATGAGCCGCCAGGCGAGGGATTTTACACTTTTGAAATTGATGATCCACATAGATTTTCTTTCAAAATATCCCAAAGGTCAGCAGGAATTTGGCACGGTCTTATTCTAGGCTTATTTTAATACTCTTAATCTTTTTTACGGGATTCAAAGGCATAAGACGTCTTCCAGCCCTCTAGTCTTTTGGAAGAAACGCCTGGTTAAACGTTCTTACCGCTGCGCTGCCTCTCTTGTGAATTATTATTTTTTTATGATCTCATTTCCTATATGATCTGTTCTAGATATTCTCATTGATCTTCTTATTGCATCCATTTTGACACATTCCATCTTTATTTTGTATTTTTACGCGACAAGTCTATTCCATACAATAGCGTGCTTTTATTCATTGTTTAATATATGTTAAATTTTTCATTTTCTTTTATCTATCTGCTCCATAAAATACTGTTAATACATCCAATAACCTTTTTTGCTTTTAATATTATTTTTTCCAGTTTATTACAGTCTGTTCCTGTCTTATCAAATGTGACACCTAAGTATACATACTCATTGCATGGATATATTGTTTGTCCGTTGTCTTGTTCTAACTCACTTGATCCGTTTTTAATACATAAGTATGTCCACGTTCACTGTTAACCCCGATTTTTGGTATTCTTCCGTTAACTTTCTCATCAAATACCCCATGTCTTCTTCATCATTAGCTACAATTACTTGATTGTCACCAAAGTGTGGTGTATTCCCATGTTTAATTTAGGTTTCCAGTTTTTTGGAGCTACTGCGACATATATTTTTAAAAGAGTTACAATATCCCAGTCTAAAGCCTGTCGTTACCAGGAATTCTGTCGAAAGTCGATTTTCCAATTTTATTTTAGGTTTTCACCCTTTGTATAGTTTTTTCTAACACTGTCCATAATTTTTCTACTGGAACGGCATCATATGTTTTTTTAGGTCCACAAATGTAACATAAGTCTCTATATTTCTGGCACTCTTTTTCTCAATTACTCGTTTAAGACAAAAAACATTATCACTTTAAGATCTACCTGCACGAAACTAACCTTGCTCTTCTTCTTCTTGTTTATGAAAATCATTGTCTATTAGATCTCTAAGAATCCTACTGCACAATCTACTTAGATACTGGTTACTGAAATTCCTCTGTAATTGTTACAATCCAGCTTGTTTCCTTTTTTATGTATTGAGGATATGAATGCAATTTTCGAATCATCAGGTACGAGATGTCCGTTTATGCATTAATATATGTAAGTTTTTCTGGTAGTTTCTCTGATCCATATTTGAGCATTTCAGCGTATATTCCCCCAGGTCCGCTAGCTTTTCCGGATTTAAGCTTTTTAACACTATTTTTTATCATTTCTTTTTCGATTATTACTTCCTCTCCATGTACTTCTACGTCTCTCCTTGGAGAGGCTGACAGAGATTCGGCTCTCGTTTCCTGCAGGAGTCCCTTGTAGTGTTCTGCCCATTGTTTGTTTTTCTTTTGTTGGGGTTTTTACCGTAGAAATGAATTTCCATACTTCAGAACTCTGCCTACCTACTACGTGTGTATTTATATCATGGCATTTACGCTCGAACATTTAATTTTTTTCCGAGCGTTTTAAATTTCATAGCTGTCTTCTCGTTTCCCTGTAGATTTCTTCGTCTCTTTGCTCTTTAGTACCGAGCCATTTCAAGTATGTGCGTTTTTTCTCCTTGACCATTTCCTGTATTTCCTCAGTCCACCACATCTTATTGTTATTTCTATTATCTTTTTATTATGTTTGTATATATTTCTTCAAATGAGTGTTCTGTGCTTATTAATTTTTCATCTAATCGCTTCTGATACAATATTTGCGTACTTTCGATTTCTAGACTTCTAAAGTTAGAAGGTTTTCATTTTCTCCAGTACTTTCATTTCTATTTGTTTTTAGGAGTAAAATTTTTGCTTTTTCCAGATGGTGATCAGAGCGACATTTACCACTATATAAGTAAACTATATAAAAACCACGGAGTGCTTGCACATCATACCACAATATAAGTGTTGTTCACCTATCAATTATTGATTTAAGATTTCTTGTTGTTCGAATCCAGGTATATCGATGAATATCCTTAAGCCGGGTACTCATTAACGAACCACGAGCCTCGATCAACGAGCACGATCTATTCACTAATGTGGACGGCATTGTTCGAGGCTCGCAGCGCGATATCGAAACCTTAAATTAAAACAAATACTTCTCATGAAAAAATTTACCTAAATAAATAAATTTTTTAAATAAAAAAAACATTTAAATTTTTTTTTCTAAATCTATTTGTAATAGTTACTTGTAAGCAAAATAGTATGTCTTAATTTTTAACTTAAATTGCGAATATCTCGAAAACTAATCTATTAATTTTTGAGATAATATCAATGCTGTAAAGGAATAAAAAAACTCTTTTAAACAAGGTATCACTTGACCCACTTTCCCTCTCTAAAGTCAAGAGGTCAAAGCTACCCCAACTGGGAGTCGGTAGATATAAATATTTTAAGAAAATAAAAATAATTTGTGGAAGGATATTTAAAAAAATTTACTTTAAATACTCATAATGGCATCCGGTATACGTTTTCTGTGAGTATATAACTTTAAATTAAAATTGATAATAAATATTATAACGGAAATGATTATACGTATGTTTTATCGCTCCGCTTGTTTTGTAAAAGTTTTTGTTTTTTTATTTATGGGTAATAAATTTTGTAGTATAGAATGGAAAATAAATATATTTTGTTTACCTCACTCACTTATGATTGGACAAGCTAACCTATGCACGTATTAACACTAAGAACTGCACAGAACAGATGTGGTTTACGCAGGCGTTGCGATTTGTATTGAGAGATGTTGAAGGAATAAGAACAATTCGCGCGCGCTCGCTTAAAGCGCCTCTAGCGGTACATATTTAGGAATTACAAACTGATAACGGTAATGGCACTTTTCCAGGGAACGCGTATAAAATTTTATTTTCTAAAAAAAATTAGGAATAATATTTGCTTTTAACAAACGGCGATACATACTTGTATATTGTCGGTCCAATGCCAAAGTCACGAATGTGCAAATTTGGCAATTTTCGCCTATGTATAGCAGTATGTACAATTTTATTCATAGTATTAAATGCCAAAAGCGCGAAGGTGTTTGCTCTCTCTCTCCCCCTCCTTTAAAAATTTAAAAAATGAAATCTCTATTTCTCGGAATGTATCTTTAATGTTTAAAACGCGTTTTTCTCAAAACATCAATTATGCACATTCGTGACTTTGGCATTGGACCGACGATATATTATATAAACATTAAACTAGACTTAAAGGGCAATATAATATTGAATTCGTATGATACATTAGGTTACTTTGTTTTATTCGATGCAAACCTATGATAACGGAGTATGACCTTTGGGCCGGTCTTCCACATATATTAGCAATAAATAGCAACTTTAGCATCAAACTAAATGTAGTGCTTTAGAGCAATATTGAAAGCGATTTTACTTCTACAAGAAATTTTATACATAAAATATGTATAAAATGTAAAATAAATATATTTTATTTACGTCACTATACTAACAACGGTAATTACAACTTATTATCAGACAAGCCTAATTAATGCAGGTATTAACGCTAAAAACTGCATGCGGGCGTTGCGATCTCTGTATTGAGAGATGTTGAAGGAATACGAACAATTCACGAACAAAAAAAATAGGATATAATATTTGTTTTGAACAAACGGCGATACTTATATATATATAAACAATAAACTAGACTTATAAAGCAATATAATGTTGAAATTCGTGTGATATATTAGGTTTTTTATTTTAGTGAATGCAAACCTCTATCCGGTTATGATAACGGAGTATGACGCTTGGGCCAGTCTTACACAAATGTTAACAACAAATAGCAATTTCAGCATCAAACTAAATGTAGTGCTTTAGAGTAATATTGGAGGCAATTTTCTTTGTACAAGAAGAATAACTAATAAACTAAACACTAATTTAATTTTGGATGGTAACATAAAAGGGGTACCCTTTTTCAATAATGACCCAATACTTATACATGTTCTCTGAATTAATTTGTCTGGTTCATGCAATTTTTTTTACGCTGCCGCTTGTGCGAGTCGGGCTTCGTGGCTAATCAAGGGGGGGGGGGGGCAGAGGGGCCTGGCCGTCCCCCTTCCTTGATATAAAGCTTATAATTTTTAGTTCCAGTAAAACAATAACCAATGCATAAGCCCCAAATTTTAGCCAAATATAAAATTTTTCAAAAAAATTCGCTAAAATATCTTTTTTTTTAATTAAAATTTAACTGATTTTGCTCAAATTTTGGCCTGCGGCACATTTTGTTTGCACATAGTGGTAAGCTTTAAAGCTAATTCTTATTAAATCCGGCTAAAAAAATTGTTTTGTGTTTTTTTCCCTCCTGGGCACCTCCCCCCCCCCCCCCCCGGACATCCTGGATCCGCCACTGGTCGGGCTTACTGGCAAAGCCATTTTGTTTTAGGCTAGTAACATATAAACCACGCATCTTCTTTTAAATGTTTTTTAAGTAGTCTTTGTTCTTTGGATCCCATATAACAGGTCTATTCCTGTAATTTTCAAATAGACTATACTTTTTCATCATTCAATTGTATTTTTTTTTATTTGAAGCGCATTGAACGACGACCGCGGGCTAGCGATCATACCTTTTTCACGTCTACATTGGCGAATTGTTCGAGGCTCGAGGCTCGTGGCTCGGTAATGAATACCCGACTTTATGTTTAAAAAAAAAACATTTTTTATTTTTACGTTGTGGGTTTCACACAATTGCATCAGTCTCAAGCCATTATCATTTGTTACTTCCTCTACAAATGGTCTTACTCTGCTTTTGGTTTGTCTACCAGTTCGACTATTAAAATCGCCAAGCATAATTATTTCCCGGGTATTAGCGATTTTGGTTTATATTACTGTAATATATTTTTGAAAAAAATATTTTTGTTTGGAATTTCGTTAAATCATATTAAGTATTAAATAACAGGTCTTTAACCCATGACCTCATACAAAATGTGGGATTTTGGGCTGGGCCAAAATATTCCAAAATAATGTTTTGCATACATACACGTTAAGAGACATAAAATCATTATTTTTATTAATGCTTATTTTGACGTACCTAATACACAAAAATTATAGGCGACTTGGCACACTTTCACTATTATTTATATATTATAGCTATTTTAACAAATATATCGTGCAACTCTTACGACTCACCCCTTAACAGGGATATAACTATCTTACACGGGTGTCTCAACTAAAAGGTTACAGAGGGGTTTTTCAGTATGTTTCGTGCGAATTTGGAGAAACGTTTAGACACGTCGATTTTGCTTGCGAGGGGGACACTTTTTAACTATATTGAAATTTTTGTAGCACGCACGATCTTCGAGGGGTATACTTTACCCTATAATTTGAATAGGGAAAGTGTGCCTAGTGATACCTTGTTGTGAAGGCCTCTTGAATGTCTTTACAACTGTGTAAAAACTTCAAAAATCTATCCATAAGTTTTTGAGATAATTGCCTTCAAACTTTGAAATTTAATATGGACTGATAAAATAAAAATTTTATCAAAATTTTATATTTTTCGGATGTAATTTTCATGTTAAATTTGAAAATTTTAAAGCAAATATCTCAAAAACTAATCGATGGATTTTTGAAATTTTTACATGGTTGCAAAGATTTTCAAGAGAACTTCAAAACAGAGTATCACTAGATCCATTTTCCTTATTCAAAATATAGGGGTAAAGTATACCCCTCGAAGATGGTGCGTGCTACAAAAATTCCAAAAAGTGTCCCCCTCCAAGCAAAATCGATGTGTCTGAGCGTTTCTCCAAATTCGCACGAAACATACCGAAAAACACCTCTGTTACCTTTTAGTTGGGACACCCTGTCTAATGGTGTTTTTTTTGGTTAACTTAAGATTTTATATAAACAAATATCTTTTTATTTTAATTTATTCTTTCATATTTTTCCAATACATTTTAACGATGACTTATTTCTATTTTTTAATACTCATATTACTACCCGACCTGAAGATGGCGAAGAAATACATCGGCGATATGAGGACACAACCTATAAAACCGTCGCAATTCACATGCTCTGTCGATCGGAATATTTTGAACGATAAAAACTAAGAATTCTTTTAAAAATTAACATTGAAACTCGAGAGTACTGGAATGCTATTAGTAGAGGAGGCCGTGGAAACATTCCATGAAAAAACATACACCAGTATTTACTAAGGCGTAAGTTTTAGTCTAGGTTTTGGTTTAAGTTTAAGGTTTAGGTTTAAAATTTAAATGTGCATTGGTTTGGAAAAATTGATTTTTTGCCGAAAAAAGAAGAAAACATGGAAAACTGATTTTTCTACAACTGACTGACTTCTACGTCACTTTAAACCCCTAGGTCATGGGATTCCGACTAAAAATCGTCCTAAATTTTAAACTACCTACGGGGGGTGGTTTATCTCATTGTAACTTGAAAACAATCACGTTTTTGTTAATTTATTTGTCAAAAATGTAAAATTTGATCATGTTTAGTAACAATATGACAAAATTTTATACGATTTTTAGCTTCAATTAACTATTAGAGCGAGTTTTTTAGGGCAATGTACACAAGGCTGGATAAACCGTTTAGTACTAAATTCTCATATCTCTTTTATATTTTAGCATGTAGCTTTTAAACGATATTTGCCTTGACGAGGAAAGTAAAAAAAACGATCTTCAGATTAAAATCTAAATAAACTCACACGCGATTTGTTTATTTGCAAATAATCTTTAAATTAATATAATAAAAAATGTTTTTATTTATTTATTTATTTATTTATTTATTTCAATACTTTTAAAATACAAATATAAATTATTAACGATTTCTGTTGTTAGTTCGCTTCCTGATTATGCACACTAGTTTAAACAATCTGTGAGGGTTGCTTTTGAGATTTTATGCAACTAAATAATTAGTTGAGGAAGACAACAATTTGGTTTTTCCTTTAATTGGTAGATTAAAAAGTAAAGCGGGCTGTTGAAAAAATCAATTTTGAAACCTTATAGATAAAGACAGTTTAATAAATAGGTAGCTACCTAAATTTCACATATTTTGTAACATTAATGAAAATTTAGACAGAAATTTTATTAAAGTCTCAAGTAGAGTAGGGGACGATTCGCCGCGAATAATTCGCTGCAGGGACAGTTCGCCGCGAGATTTTTTGTTTTATGATATTACTATTAATTGTTTAAACAGTTTTATTTAACTTGACGTCATATAATATATTTGTTTGATCATAACTTTTTTCAAACTTTTCGAAATAGGTATTTTGTGACTAGTATTCAATTCAACATTTTTTTTATTAGAAAAATAAATAAAATGGAGGATCCAAAATGGCGGATTTTCCCATTTATGAACCGATATGCATCAAACTCGGAACTTTACGATCTTTTAGGTTGCTGATTATTATTTTTAACTAAAACTAAAAAGAAATCAAAATGGCGGTTGAAAAATGGCGGGTTTTCCCATTTATTAACCAATATGCATCAAACTCGGAACATTGGGGTGTTTCAGGTCCCCAATTATGATTTGTAACTTAAACTTAAAATAAATCAAAATGGCGGATAGAAAATGGTGGATTTTTCCATTTATGAACCGATTTGCATCAAACTCAGAACTTTAGGGTGTTTTGAGATCGTTGATTATGATTTCTAACTTAAACTTAAAATAAATCAAATAGCGGATACAAAATGGTGACTTTTTCCATTTATAAACCGATTTGCATCAAACTCAGAACTTTGAGATCTTTCAGGTCGCTGATTATTATTTTTCATTTATACTAAAAATAAATTAAAATGGCGGATCAAAAATGGCGGAGTTTTACATTTATGAACCAATATACCAAAATATTCTGCTTTAAAAGTCCAGATTTTTTTGTAAAAAAAGTTTAATTTTCTTTTTTTAATTTCAGTTTTTTTTGTACTAAAAAGTTTTAAAAAATGCATTGCTTTAAAAGTATATGCTATATATTTTGTGCTAAAAACTATGTCTGCTGGCCTAATAAAGGCCGGTGTGCCACCGCGGTGCTACTAAATCACTTGTAACAATGAACAATAAAATAATAATCAGCGACCTAAAGCACCCCAAATTTCCGAGTTTGATGTATATCGGTTCATAAATGGGAAAATCCGCCAATTTGTACCCGCCATTTTCATGTTTTTAAATTTGAGTAAAAAATTGTATTGAGTTACGTTAAGCGCCGCGACGTTTCAAGTTTGTTTGAGGCAAATCGGTTTATAAATAGGAAGGCACAATTGTGGATCCGCCATTTTGATTTTTTAAAAGTTAGTTAGAAATCATAATCAGCGACCTGAACACCCTAAAGCTCCGAATTTGAAGCACATTGGTTTATAAATGGGAGAGTCCGTCATTTTTCATCCGCCATTTTGATTTTTTTAGTTTAAGTTAAAAATAATAATCAGCGACCTGAATGATCGCAAAGTTCCGACTTTGACTCAAATCGGTTCATAAATGGGAAAATCTGCCATTTTTTATCCGCCATTTTCATTTTTTTTTAAGTTGAGATTAGAAATCATAATAAGTGACCTGAAACACCCTAAAGTTTCGAATTTGATGCTTATTGGTTCAAAAATGTGAAAGTCCGCCATTTTTGATCCGCCATTTTGATTTTTTTAGTTTAAGTTAAACATAATAATCAGCGACCTAAAAGATCGCAAAGTTCCGAATTTGATGCATATTGGTTCATAAATGGGAAGATCCGCCATTTTGGATCCGCGAGTTTATTTATTTTTCTAAAAAAAAAAATGTTGAATTGTATACTAACCACCAAATACCTATTTGGAAAAGTTTCAAAAAAGTTATTATCTAACAAATAAAGAAATATTTTATATGAAGCCAAAAAATTGTGTTAAATTTTGATAATACATTTAATACATATAAACATAAAATACGACATTTAACTTAACCAGATTTCTTACAAATGATATTTAAAGTAAATATTCAACTGCATTAAAACATTAATTTGGCTTTTTCATGATACTGAAAAGGCTTTCTCTATAAATTTCTTGATCATCAAATTAATTTTCTTTCAGGCCTTTGTTGTCCCCTGTTTTTTCAAGTAGGTAATTCCATCCATGTGTTTTTTATTTTGTAGGATTTTTTGTAGTTTCAAACCATTCTTCACAATCATACTTTTTCGTTCTAGAGAAACTTTTATCACAGCTAAAAACTGTTATTTAAACCAATCTTGATAAATTAGCTGAAATTATTAAAAGATGTCATAAATATCAAAAATGTAGCCAGCTCATTCGCTTCCTTGACTCAACCTTTCTTAAGGAAAGCTTTATAAAATGAAAACGCTGAGAAATATTTGAGGACGCCCCGCAAACGTCCGACCTTAAGGCTCGACTATAAATTCCACCCTAAATCAACTCAATATAAATATAAATTTTATTGAAAGCGTTTGCTTTTTTTAGTGGCGTATTTGGAAAAAGCTTTTAGGGGGCCGAGACAGTTTTGAGGGTGGGGGGAGACCCCATAAGGCCGTATTTTATGTTACTTTATATTTGTATTCATGAAATATGTAAAAAATTTCTAAAAACACTATTAGCTTAAGGGGGGTGGGTTCCCCCACTTATATACGTCACTGGCTTTTTTAATCCATTTTGTGTTCAATTGAATCCAATATGGCGGAACGCTTGTAGCAGTCATTTTCCATTAATGGTTTTAATACGCTCTAGCCATACAGATATATTTAAGATGTACGTGCACCCAGATGACAGCAGATGACAATCCCAGTACTAAGTCCAGCAAGTGTCAGTCAAGTCACGTTTACGTCATTTTAATAAATTAAAAATTTATTTTTCAGTTTCGTTTTTTTGTGCAAGTTATATAATAAAAATTACGAAATTAGAACACATTTTCCGACAATGTCAAGTTTTGGAAGTCAGTGTAATTGAAAAATGTAAGTAATTCACTTAAATATCGCTGCATTTTCACTTAAACCTCGTTCCCTACAAACTTAAACCTATAGCTTAAACCATTTCTTTTCCGTTTTTTCCATTTTTTTTTCGAAATCCTTGCAAATTCTTATTTAAACTGGTTTTTTCCATTGCGATATAACCTATGTAGTTATAATTAGTCCAAAATTCCATTAACTTTTATTAAGTTTGAAAGAAATTCAGTTAAAACGTTTAACAAAAGATAAATTATAAGTTAAACTTAAATCTTAAACCATCTTAGTAAATACCGCTGTTAATGAAATACCTTTGATCACCCAAAGATATGAATTCGAGGAGTTCTTAGTAATGCATAAATATGTTTATTAGTGAAAGCTATACTTAAGCTAGGTATAAAAACTAATATGACTTATCTCTAAATATGGGAAACATCTCTGGCAAAATTGTCAAAAATTGAATATTAATTTTTGACAATTTTGCCAGAGTTATTTCCTATACTTAGAGATTACTCATACTATTTATTATACTTTGTTCAAGTATAGCTTTTACGAATACGCAATACTAAGAAAAAAAGTTCTTTGAATTTAAAACTTTATTTGCATTTTGCGCATAAACCCATCGAAAAACCCCCTCCTATTCATATAACAAATTTTGCATAGAATTGATCAAGGAACAATTTAATCGATGTTGGCTGACTAAGAAAATAAGTTCCCAGAAACTTCACGGCCTGCCCTACTATATACAAGATTTCTGGCGAATCTGTTGCATCGGTGGAAAGAGATCCAAGACGTCACCGGTAAGGAACTTTTTCATTTCAAATTGTCACCCTATATAGATTGTAACCGGGTGAATTTGTAGTCGTCTCTTTTTGATTTCTGTTAGAATCTCGGTTTTCGATCAACGATCAATAACCCCGAGCGATCCGAGATGAATCTCAAAAACATTGGTCTGTTCGATTTAAGTATCGCGTTGCACCCGCTGAAATATCTTTGTTCGATCAGGCAAAACAATTGCTCTCAAATTTCAAGCGGATCAATCTCGCTTGCTCATAGTTCTTAGACGGATCAACGGTTTTTGATCAAAACAATAAACATAACCCTACTTTTTTTATTTTGGTCTGGCGCGTGTTGTCTTTTTTCGCGTCTGTATAGAGCAACAAAATTATTAGAAAGCCTTGTAGAAAGCCTAAAATAATGGCTTTGAAAGAGTTTTTGTCGCTTAGGTCACGTTCTGAAGGTGAACAAACGTTATCACAATTCTTAAAATTCGTTGTTTTGCTTGTTGAAAATAATTTTAAAATAAAAACAAAAATTTTGAGGGTTTCTGGTTAAATTGGAGATCCCGCTGGGAGCGTTCCATTTAGGATTTGGATCAATCAAGTATCAGTTTGCAACAGTGCCGGTTTAAGGGCCTAACGGGCCCTAGGCACTAGCGGTTAGACGGGACCCTCTCCCTTAACAAATAGATTCTGTGAGTTTCAATTAAAAAAATTCACCTAAAATCAGTACTGCCTAAAATATTTGAGTCAAATTTAGAGACAGCATGGATATTCAATACGTGAAACTAAACTTTCAGATGCCAACAATTATTATTATTACACAACCCTTACGAAAAAATGTCGAGATCTGTAAGACAGACCTTGATATAAGTATTTTTCGACGCTCAATCTGAATCCGGGGCCAAAGAAGTCCCAAGACGCCTTAAATGTCCATATTTTCGATTTTAATGATTTTTTGTATCTGGGGGCACGGCAGTTCGCGCGGTAACTGCTGTACCATCTTTTCTGGAAACATTTCAGCCCATATTTGACCTATCTAAAACTCTACTACGGAATGATTTAAGAAACTCAAACTTTGCACAGTCGTAGATCTTTATAGTGTTAACAATCCTTTTAAGTTTCATGGACTTCCATAAAGTAGTAAAGTAGTTACGAAATTTCAAAAAATGTCGAAATTGCCACTCACTCACTCACACATGTATATATATCATCAAAATTCTACTGTACTTCCAGACAAGCTACAAAGTTGAAATTTGGCACACTGATAGAAATTGTGACCAAACCTTTGGAAAAATTTAAAAAACCCTAAAATTCTAATGCACTCCCCTCCCCCATACATGTAAAGTTATGTAAACGTAACATTGCACACTTCCAGATAAAACTATAGAAAAAAGTTTTAAAATCTCAAAATTTTAATTTGCTTCTTTACCCTATAAATGTAAAATTATGTAAAAGTAACATTGCCCACTTCCAGAATCGCTAGAGAGCTGAGCTTTGGAAGACCGATAGGAACTATGATAAAATTATAAAAGAAAATTAAAAAAGTTCAAATTTTAATTAACTTCTCTCCCCTATAAATGTAAAGTTATATAAAAGTAACATTCTCCACTTCCAGAAACGCTAGAGAGCTGAGAGAAACTATGATAAAACTATATGAAAAAGTGTAAAAACACCAAAATTTTAATTTACTTTTCTTTCCTATAAATGTAAAGTTATGTAAACTTAACATTGCCTACTGCCAGGAACACTAGAGAGCTGAACTTTAGAAGGCTGATAGGAACTATGATAAAACCATAGGAAAATATAAAAAAAACCTCAACATTTTTAATAAGGCATTGCAAAAGTTTTGAACAATATTCCGCATATTGTACTACTTTAAAACTTAACTATTATCCAAATCCTTTAAAAAAGGAGTGAAATCATAACAAAAAAATTTCATTGAAAGAAAAGCCAAGTACGCGAAAGTGGTATTCCTTAAAGAATTGAGATAAAAGTAAAACCAAGTTCTCCAATCCAAATTTCTCAATGAAGTTTTCTCAATGTTTTTCTAAACTTGACTATTAACTTTTATCTCAATTTTTTTTTAAGGAATACCACTTCCGCGTACTTGGATTTTTTTCCATGCAATGTTTTTGTTATGACACATTAATTCCAGTAAATTTCCAACTTTTCTGAACAATTTTTTGAATTAATTAAAAAAAACTGCAGATTTGGCTGAAACAAGCAGTAAAATAAATTTAGATTTACATAAGATGATGCCTCCTTGAATCACTTTTGCATGATTACCTATGCAAAAATGCATAGATAAAACTTTGGCCCCAAAAGTAGTTTTTCAAAAAAAAACCAAAATTAAAAAAACTTATTTTTTTGCATTTTATCCTTGCATTTTTTCCATCTCAATAAATTTAAAGTTAAATTGAGTTTTTGGACCAGGGCCCTACGGGCCCCTTGAGGCTGCGCATCTGCTGTAGCAAGGAGCGATTTCGGAGTGGTCGAGAGCAGTGTTGATGAAAAATGGTATTAAAAATTTTTAAATGATATGCAATAATATCTTATTCGCCATCGCCAGTTATGATGAGAAAGTTTACATAATAACCATGTGCTGAAGAGAAGTCTATTAAGGTCATCTAATTGTTGTTTATATTTTTAAAAGGTCAAGCGTTTTTCATTACAATTTTTTCTATGGTTTACACATTTTGCATCCAGCGGCAAGGATGCATGTTTTGTTAAAAAAAAAACACCGCAAAGATTAATTACAAAATTTAACAAAATTTTCAAACCATAATACCCCACCACTTACAATAATTACCAAGACATGGATTAAGTTGCTATTTCAGAATACCTTAATGTCTTGAAAACTAAAACTCTACAGAGTTGTTACTTTCGCACAGAAGTCTTTAACTGGACTTTTCGTCTTATAGAACAACAACAACGACGCGAGAGAGTGCCTACGGAAAATGATCCCCTTCCAAAAGAATTGCATCCGCGTGCCAACCTCACCCTCACTTGCTATCACTTCGGGTGGTCTCCTCTTCAATTTATATATATCAAAGTTGAATCTGAATTTTTAAAACAGAGCTGCCTGAAAGGGTTAAGACGTCGGTCTACCCAAAAACGGCCGTTGTTGCTGTTGGGGAGTCATAGAAAAAGGAATGGGCTAGGAAGGATTGGAATAGTGGTGAAGAAAAGACCTACACAAGTAACAATAGGCGTGATCGTTTGTGCCTATGTCTGATCCGAGGATCGTAGTCAGAAGCTTGTCGTATCAGTGAGTATGATTGTCAACTTTATAATTTGTCGAATGAATATGCTCTTTAATGTATGTCGAAAGTGCGGTAAGATGATTGTCATGCATGACCCTTGTAACGTGTCATTTTTACGTTTAAGGCAACGTTACATATTTGTTTATTTAGGTAAATAATCAAGGCTCTTCGACTCGTCTTTCTGTACACAAATTAAGGGTATTTTATAGAGCTAGGTTTGGAGGTTATATAGTGTCCAAAAAGTTACCTTATAAAGGAGACATTCCATCGAATTACTGTGGACACTACGCACATCGCATTATCTGGACATCGTAATTGGAATTTAGGATCACAGGTTTCGGGAAAATCACATAAAAACTTTTGGTTGTTTTGTTTATCCGTAAAATTTCATAATTTTCTTTGACGTTCACGAAGATAAACAGCTGGGGAATGGCGGCGTTGCCGCATCACAAATGGTTTCCGTAACAGGAAGGAAACATTTGGATGAACATTTCATTCCCTTACGTTTATTCTCGAGGATATTGGGACAATCCGAACCTCATAGCTAGTTGTGATAGCACGAAAACATATTTAGGTCCACGGTTTGACCAGTAACAACCGAGGCTCCGCCCACTTTGACATCTTTATTAATTTGATAAAGAGAAGATAAAATAAATACGAGTTATGCACTTTCGTAAATGGAAGATAAACGAGGAATAAAAACCAGGACTAAAAGAGTAAACAAAATCGTATTTTTATATTATATAAATTTATATATAATCATAGTTGTGTAAAGTTAATAACTAGCTCAGTTAGTCGGATTGAAGGGTTTGTAGGGCTGGCTAGTGGTGAGCAAACTTAACATCTGAACACTCTTGTGCCGAGTTTGAGCAGTAGTTCAATGGGTATTTTTAGGTTCAAGTTCAGAAACAACTTTATTAATGTAGAAATGTTTTACAAGAATGGCGTCAAACCATATGAATCTTAGAGAAAACATATATAAAGAGCAAAGGAAACTTTTGACTAAAACTGTAACTAAAATACAACTAAATTCTACAGTTAGTATAGCTTTACTCATATGGGAATTGGTTGAGTGTTCGAATATTCCTGGGTTTGATACATGCTCGAATCTCCAGTAATTGAATTTACAATTGATGGTTTCAATGCTGAGCTTCTTATAGTCCGGCTGGTTATTTTCCTCCTACTTGCTATTTTGGCAGGGGTCCGGTAGGCAAATGTTCGGTCTATGTATGGAGGGTGTCTCGACGTCCTTGTTATAAAAATTCCAACCGTAGAAATAGATCCGACAACACCTCAATGCGCGTTTTACGTACTTTCTATCCTCTTGGTCGGTGCTGCCCCCTATATACTGGTATGGAACTATTGGTGTATTTCCTCATTGGTTAGTTTGAAAACCGCGGGTTTTTTCTTCCAGTCTTGCAACCGAAGCTAGAGATTTTTTGGCGAAAAAGTTTTTTATAAATAGGTTTGCATCCTTTATTTGAATCTAACCGGGAAAATTAGGTTGGTATTGTGTTTTACTGTCCCCCACCACATTTACAAAACACATCATTTTTTTGTGTTCTCGACAAAGTGCTTTGTCTCTTGCTAACGAATTTTGGCTGGGTCGACAACAGTTTCTGGGATCGCCTTTGTTTTTGGTTATTGGCACTGCAGCGATTGCAGGAGATATCCCAGAAACTGTAGAAGTGAGTCCGTCGTGTTTAGGCGAATCCTGGAGTGACGCTCATACCCTCTGAGGGGGATTTAAGTCGGCCTACGCCATTTGTACGGGAAATAAGAGCAGTGCACCGTCCATTCCATCGACGGGACAGTTGTGCTGGTGGAACGAGGTTCTGTTCCATCGACGAGCCAGTTGTAACCCTGGGAAAGGTACGTTAGGGTTATTTTAGTTCATCTGTTTAAATCTACTTTATTTTATTGAGTCGACATGGGGTTCTCGATTTAAGTTACTCGGTGTAGGGAAACTTCGTGCAAAAATAGAAGAATTCCAGGAAACTGAAACATTTCATTTTCCACAGGGTTTTTATGCTCGGGCAAGAATCAACAACCTTTAGACCACCATGTGCTGCCCTAGCACCATGTGCTAAGCAAGCACGGGGGGAGGCGCGGGCAGAACCAGGACCAGAGTAGCAGTGAGGAATGGCGGAGTACACCACTTCCAGGTTTACAAAATAAAACACACATAAAATAATCAAGGACCAAGGTAGGAGCAAGCTTCAGATATAATCTTTCATATAAATCTTCAAATTATTTTAGACATAATCTTTTCATACAAATTTTTAATATAATTTAGACGTAATCTTTTCATATATAATTTTTCACAGTATGATTTCAACATTGCTTGTAAACGCAAGGTAACGGTATGACGTCATAACCACAATTTTGCGGCGTATTTACTAAGTTTTCCTTCATTTCATTTATTTAAGACAATTTCTCTGTCAAAGTTAAAGTGCCTCGCTACTTTGGCCCGAACTTGTTTAATTTTTTTTGCATATTTCATGTCTCCAGTATTTCTTTTGCTTTACCTTTAAAATAAACAAGATGAACTAAATCTTTGTGTTATTTGTACAATCCAACGTGAACCAACTTTGTAGAGACAAAAGAGAGATGAGGTTATATTTTTTAGCGGTTTCTTTGCACTGTTTTACCTCATGGGGTGGATCTCGGGCTGGGTTGCTGTCTGTCTCATTCTACCCAACGTAGAATGATGACAGCAGATATTTGGTCCAGATCTCCCCTATGATGGAACGATTTTGGAAGTGTATTTTTTTGACAATCATTTATATAACTGAGTCTCACACTACTGACTCAGATGTAGGTACACTATGACCTGTTAAAGGAGTCCATCTACCTGTAAAGTGCTTCTAGTTTTGTCATCTTAATTCAATCTTTTAGAATTTTATTCTGTTTATTTTTTTTTGGTTATTCTCAATTACATAAATACTCTGGAAGCCTCGGAAGTAAGTAGAGTTTCATTGTTTGGCTACAACGTTTGGGTTGAACTGTATTTTAATTAAGATCTTCTTTGTAAAACATTGATTTTAAAACACTGTGGCGCACGTAAAATTTTCTTATTTCTGAACCCCCCCCCCCTTCTCCACTGTATAAAAGTTACCGGGCATAACAATGTTTTACCTAGCTGGAAAATACAGTTCTGCTTCCAGATATTTGTTTAATTATTTTAAGCTGCCACAAATGTCACCCAACGCATTTTAATAGGCCACAAATTGGCGCCCTACGTGAGTTTTGGCTAGTTTTTTAAACATCTGATGTAATTTTTGTTGTTTTTTAATTTGAAAAAAAAGCTTTTTTTGAATTTTTTTTGAATTTTTTTTAGGGAAATTTTTTTTTGGTGTTACAGCTATAGCCAGGTTTCAGTCTTTCAGTGGCTGTCGGTGTTTTTGACACCCAATCATTTTTTTTAATAAAAAACAAGATCATTGGTTTTCGGAAATAACACTTTTTAAATATTTTTTGGTAATATTTAAGCGTTGATTTGGAATTTGTTGTTTTAGTAATTCTCATAGGTTTTTGTTAGCTTATCTTCACAGGTTTTTTCTTGGAAAATAAAAGATTCATTTTTATTTATTAAGGAAGAATAAGTAGATAAAAAACATGGGAGTTTTTATTGAACGGAGTCTAACTCATGTCTTAATTCTTTAAAGTTTTTTGTAAGGAAAACATGTTTTAATTTTTTAAATTTTTTTAAGAGAAATACAGCAATGTAAATTTACTTCAATTTTTTTGTTGATTTATAGGTGGATGGACCTCCAGACATGGTCTTTTTATGTTTTAAATATATGACATAGGTAGTGTGTTTTTTATTCTAACAATTTTTTTTGCAGGTTGCCTACTACTAATATGTTATTATTTCCTGCTTGTGATAAGATAGAAATTGTTTTACAGATTATTTTTTAGTGCAGTCAATTTATTTAGGTCAACAAGTTTTTTTTTTGGTGATTTTAATTTTTTATGGGATATCACCACTTGGAAATTGGAATATTTTTACAGGGTTTACACAAATTTTTCTTGGCTGAGTTGTTTTAAAGTAAATATAGCTTAACAGCTGGTAGCTTTGTTTAGTTGAAAGTATTAATTAGTAATGAAAGAAAAGGAAAATGAGTTTATTTTGCTTTGTCATTTTCTTTTCTTGTTTTTTGGTGGTAACTGTTGATGACATTAAGATCTTCAGTTACATCGGGTTAGAGGAGGGTACTACTACTACTTATAGTTAGCTCGGAAGTTTATTCATATTGGCTGAAGATCAACGCCAGAGGTCCAGTTAACATTTTTTTGGGGTATTTTTTTTGAAAGACAGTTTTTAGGTCTTTGGTTTAGTTGTCTAGTTGTGTTTCGTGACTGGTAAAATTTTTTTTTTGGTAGAAAATACGGCGTTGGGCTTTGGAGTGCATTTTTTAAAAAAATGACCTACGGATATTGCTATCAATTAAAGTTTTTCTTGTTCACAATTATTTTTTTTCTGTATTTTTTTCTGCGTTCAGGTCATAGCTTTGTCATGGCCAACGGAGAGCAAACATTTATGTTTGAGCCTTGAGAAGTTTTGCCTGCTCCGGATTGAATACAGAGAAAATGAATTTGAAGCCCAACTAGATATAATACCACAAAAGAAATGTTTAACTGAGACAGATATAGATATAAGTTTTTTTGATTTTTTTTAGTTCATTTTTAAAGTTCAGTAATTTTTTTAAGTAATGTCATTTTGAGTCTGTGAATTTAAGAGAGACTTTCAACTAAATATAAATGCTAGGCGGTGGTAATTGGTAAAAATATTTCAAAATTTTACCTTTTTTTTAAAATAATTTAATCTTTTTTAAAAAGATTTTTTTTTTCTGTAAACATAACTTCTCGAATTCTTGTTTTGGTCAAAACGGTTTGTATAGTGGTCGTAGTTTTAAAGGATGACCAGACAGGTTATATTTCTTTTGGGGGACCAAACAGGAATTTCTTGAGTTTGTGAATTTTTTTTTGTCTTAGTTGATCAGGCAGGAATAAATAAATCTTTTTACTTCCGAATCATAATTTTAAATAACAAGATTTATTGGTTAAGTGTTTGGGTCTTATAGTAAAAAACGTTTTGTTTTTGGAGGATACTGGTATGATATGAAATTATTTTAATTTCATGCCAAATGTTGGTTGACGGCAGATATGCTAGTCTTCAGTTTTTTTCGTTAGTTTTCACTTCAGGACAGTGGCGTGTACTTAAGGGGGCCTTACATCTGCGCCCATTGTAAAGCAACTTCCAACTTACTTGCTTAGCTTTTTCACTTAATCTTCGTTTTGTTGCTTCTGAAATTAAAGCGTTATGTTGGATAACGATGGATGGTGTTAGACTGAGAAAGTACCTAGGTATTTAGGGATGAAGTTGTGGACAATTGGGAAATGATTTTTTTTATTTAATTTTTTTTTAATTTTAAAATAATTTCATACTGGTGACCTCAAATATTGAAGCAAATTTTTTAAATTACAATACACTTTTGTGGAATAAATGGGGAAGTGTTCAGGTTAAACAATAAATTTAAGATGATTGATTTTTAAAAAAAGATTTCAACCTAAGAATAAATTTAAAAACAATAGGTTTTCTTTGATGCGACTAAACAATGATGAGGGCATATATTTTTTTTTGTTATGCATAATATGATAGTAGTACCTTTTGTATTGCAATAATTAGGGGTTTTCCTCCCGCGAGCTGGGTGGAAATGGAAGAAATGTTTGGTTCGGAGTGTGGAAATCGAGGAACGAGGACTTCCTGCTAATCTTTTTAGGATTTCGCAACTTCGGTTTTCGCTAAATTAAAATACATCCAAATTTGGCCTACAGGCTGAATCTCACATCTTCCAGGACCTTGCAGATTTGCGGAGAAAGACAATTTTTGTGATCCGTTTAGTTATGATAGGAATTAAAATAGTAACATGCACATGAGGGAACTAGATATATTTAGGTTAAAAAGTAGTAAGAACACTGATCTGAACAATTTTCCATAATAGTATCCTATTTTCACAGGGTGCTTAAAAATACCTTCACCTTTCTTTGAAATAAGATATTGTTTCGCCTGTGGGTGTTTAACCGTTGGAAAAATATATAGAGTCCAGATGGGATTGGAATGGAAATCACAAGTTTTTGGGTTTTATTGACATTATACTTAGGGAATAGGGGAAATGTCTAATAAAAAGTTTTTTGGTTTTAGGCCGAGTTTTGTTGAGATAACAAAAATTTAATTGGGGCCGGGAGTTTTATTATGCTCTTTTAAAATTAATGTAACAGTTTTGGCTTCTTGATTTTTGTTGTCTGGATTTTACGCAGGATTATTCCCAACTGTTTCATTTCAAAATGTCATTTGTAAGTGATAGGGTCTCATTAGCCCTTGGACATTTGGTAATTTTTGCTTTGGGTTATAGTTGTGGAAAGGGGCCAACTTAATTTTATATCTCGTGAACACCAGGAATAGGGATCTGAGAATGCATTAAGCAGTAAAATTTTGTTAGATGTTGTGTGTAAAAACACTTGAGTAGGCAGATTTAGTTTTGCAACGTTCTTATAGGTGAACCTTGAAATTGTTTTCATATTTGTTTTTTTGAAAGTGCACACAAGATAATTCTTTACGGGGTTGAGTGCAAAGTTTAAAACTTAGGTTCACATTATTATAGTGGTACAATAAATAAGTACTCACGTTGTTTATTTCCTTTAGTAATAATTTTAAACAAATATACTAACATCGTTTGTTTTTTGGAACATAATTTTTTTTTCTCTTTTCCTAAACTGATTGTTTCTTTTGCGATTACGACTTTTTATACCTTATGATTTTTAAGTAAATTTAATTTCCAACAATTTTTTCTTCCGGATAATAAATTATTTTTTTTTTTGCTCATTCACTTTTCACATTCACACAGTTTTGGGAGAGGAAAGGGAATCTACAACAGTTTTTAAAGGGAAAGAACTGAGACTGTTGCATAACATATCTCTATAAAGATTTTTCTAGTGCTAATTTTATTTTATTTCTTTTAAAATCGTTAATAGGAGCTGCAACCCCACTTAAACATTTAAAAAAATTTTTTGAAAATATTTTTATTTTACTATTTTTTTTTGGAAGGAAACTTGATTTTCTTGTTGGAAAATTTTCTTTTTTTTGGTGCATAGTAGTACCTTGTCCCAACAATGGTTCTACCAGTTTATTTAAGTATTTTTTTTCTGAATTAAAATATAATTTCATTTCGAACCCTCGCGTTTTAACAACCTAACCTTAAGTTTTAACTTTTTTTCTCCCTACTCCAAACCAGGGTAGAGTAATATTTTGAAAATTTTAGTGAGCCACTAATTAATCTGTGGTCGACACCAAAAAATTTTTTGGAAAAAAATTTTTTTGGGCACCTTTTGGTACGATCCTATGGTCTTCTTGACCATGGTTTGCATCAATTTAGTTTAAGTTTTGGGAGTTTTATTTTAATGAAGATTAGAGAGTTGCAGTCCTACCAAGACGTTATTTCTGTAAATTTTTTAATAACATCGATAATTTTTTTTTTAATTTTTTTTTAATTACACACAACATCCTTACTAGTCTAATTCGACGCAATTTCAGCGAGCGGATTTTTTTTTAATTGAGCATATTTTACGATTTGTATAACATGAACATCTGTTCCGATGTTTATTGCGTTCACTTATATATTAAGGGATGATGTGACCTTAAGCAATGCATGTTTCGTGTAAACTCAGAGTAGGTAAGCAGGTTAAAGTGGGTTTTGATTTATTCTTTGTAGAAAAATCATTGTATACGGCGATTTGGGTTTTTTTTTGAGGAGTTTATTAGTGGAGCCGTTCTGCAATAGCAGGAGTATACCCTAGCGTTAACTGTGTACAACAGCTTTGGGATTTTTTTGTTATAGGTAGTCTGTTGTACGTTCCATTTAGGGATAAATTTACCTATTCGGTTGCTGAGGTAAACAAACATCACTTAACTTTAATTTTAATCCAGTTCAGCTAGGATAAGCGCAATTATTTTTTTTTTTTTTGGTTTTAGTCACGCAGGAGTGGAACATAAGACCTGAACACTGCCAAAACTCTTGTCTCTCTTTTATTTTTTAACTTTTTTTATGGCTACTTGTTAATTCTAATTTAGGATTTAAGTAGTTATTTCTCTCTGCAAGGTTGGACGTCATAGTTGGTTGTACAAATACTTAATATAAACTATGATTACATTTTTAAATGCAAATAAATTTTATTTTCTTACTGCTCCGGTGTTCTTCGATTTTGTTCGCGTCTGCCCGTATTTAAGTTTATTTATTTATTTATTTATTTATTTATTTATTTACGGCCAATGCCATTTTACAAATTTGATTATTAATCAAAACTACATAATACAAAGTAAATATTAATTAGGAAATAAAATTGGATATTACTTCAATCTATAAAATTACTTAAATCTATGATATCATACATATACTAGAACACAATTTACATTTTATACTTAGTTAACTAGAGTACAAGTTTTAAGATCAAAAATTCAAGTTTACGAAGTTTAAATTTAAAAAGAAAAAATTTTTAATTTAAGTTCACGTTCTAGTATTTAGTTATTAGTTTTTCGTCTATGACCACGTATCAAGCTGATAGTAGGTAGCAAAAGTGAAGCATGGAAACACTATCCTGTCATGAAATGTTATAAGTAACTAGTTCATGTTCAGTCTGACAACAGTTTTATATTTTCTACATTTGTGAGAAAATTTATAGTGATTTTCACTAGTGAATTTAAAGTGAACTTTGTGTTTGTTATTGCGTGGTTTAGTTTTATAATTGGGAGGTATAATTACCAGTTTTAATTAAAGTTTAAAGTTTGAATATAAAAGGCACCATGGCTATTTCTTTGAGTCGGTTGTCTGACATAAGGTACTTAGTCAAGGACGAGTTAATCTATGAATTAACATGGAGAGGCATAGCCATTGGATCGGTGGAAGAGATGAAGCAACAGCTCATACTGATTAGACAGAGAGAAAGGACCGATGGAAGTATGAGATACCCTCCGTATCCCTTTAAATTTGGCCAGGATGCTTTTAGCTGCATGAAGAAGCTAGATAGTCTAGTACCGCTGGTAGAGAAGTTCTCTGGTACGAGCAAGGGGGGAGAGTTTAGAAAAATCGCTGTAAGGTTGGAACACGTGTTGGTCAGGATAAATAACATGAATCCGTCTAACTTTGAAGAAAGCCAAACGAAAGGCGTACTGGTTGCGGAAACATTGAGTTTGATTGGGAGGTTGCAGAGCCAAGCAACAGATTTATTGAGAGTTGGCGTTGCCTCAGATGATAATGAAGCATCTGAAACCCATTCAACGAGTCGAGACTCAGACCACTCAACAAATGCTGGCAACACACCTAACAAGTCTCATTTCCCGCAAGCACCGCACTCGAGCACACAACAGCCTACGAACCAACCGTCGGTCATTGCTCCATTGCAAATGGAAGTGCTTACGAACCCAACTCAAGCACCAATACAGGCACCACCCCCAATGCTAATTCAGAACTACGGTACAACAGCTTTTCAGTATCAACAACCGTCTACCGTTCCTTTGAGTTTAGCTGCTCTCCAAAGTAGCATAGCACCAATTGCTCAGTCACGACCATTTTCATGTTCGTCGCCAGTACCAATGTCAAGTGATCCTGGTACTTCATATCATGTTGCACCTGTACCTCCGCATAAGTGGAACTTAAAGTTTACAGGCGAGAGGGGTACGATCTCCGTCACCGCATTTTTTGAGAGAGTGGACGAGTTATGTCAGGCGAGAGGAGTTAGTAAAAAGGTTCTACTGAACTCAGGCATTGATCTTTTTGAAAAGTCAGCCTGTACTTTTTATAAAGATGTTCGTAGAGAAGTCCACACATGGGAACAGCTGGAACAAAGGTTCATGACAGAATATCTTCCTTCTTCATATGGCGAGAAGCTATTGAAGGAAATTCAAAAACGTAAACAAGGCCCTGGAGAGTCTATAGGGACCTATATTGCTGTCATGAACACATATTTCCAAAGACTTGGCTGTCCTGTTTCCGAAGAGGCGAAATTAGCTATCGTCAGAAATATCGCGGACATTTATAAGAAATGGTTGATTGCTACTGAGGTCAATAGCCTATCACATTTAAAAGAATTGTGTCGTAGAATAGACCAGAGATATGGGTTAGAGGAGGAGAACTTTACTCCTAGAAGAAACCAATCTATTGAACCTGACTTGGCCTACGTTGACGTAGAGAGCGATTTTGACGATTTTCCAACAGGGGTTGATGCAATTCAAATATCAGGTGCCGGGACATCAAATCAACAGAATTTGAATATTCCTGATAATAGATTTAACAGAGATAGGCAGCAGCCAGCAAGCAGTTTCGCTGCTAGAGCTGATAGAGAGAGACAACAACCAGCTAGTGGTCAGGCTAGTGTAAATGACAGAGATAGACAACCACCACAAGGTGCTAGGTCTGGTATGGCGAACAGGGACGCTGTTTGTTACAGATGCAACCAAACAGGGCACATAGCAATCGGGTGCGCATTACCTAGACGCAAGCAGTGTTATTCGTGTGGTTAGGCAGGGGTAACAATCAGTCGAAATTGTAATCGTCAGGGAAACGGACCCAGGCGCTCGTAGGTGGTCGACCTTCGAGTCAGCCTGAACAAACATCGACCGATAGGCTAACGTACGTCTTAGATTATGTGATAAGTCATGCTCGTAAAGATGAGAGGCCTTATTTAGAAGTGGATGTGCTCGGAAATAAGTTATTAGGTTTGTTGGATTCCGGGGCTTCGCGTACCTTTTTAGGGAATCATGATTGGTCAATCATCGAGAGGTTTGGTTTTTCACTTGATACGACAAAGAAGACGAGTTGTATTGTGGCAAATGATCAAAGCACGAGTAGTATTGGGACAGTGCAGCTTCCTATGCGAGTTCAGGATAAATTTAGGTTAATAGAGGTCGTCGTCGTTCCTGAGTTG
The DNA here is from genome assembly GCA_963576565.1 of Aspidapion aeneum. Taxonomy (NCBI): domain Eukaryota; kingdom Metazoa; phylum Arthropoda; class Insecta; order Coleoptera; family Brentidae; genus Aspidapion; species Aspidapion aeneum. Next base: position 51,903,476 of record OY755041.1, on the reverse strand, counting down.
CCGCACACTTTGATTTTGGGATTAGATTTTTGGATTTCGATGGAGATAGTACCGAACTTAAGTACTAATGAGTGGCACTTTGCCGATAATAAAGATGTGATTTGTTCTTTAGAAACATCAGACCAACAAACTACTCTTACGCCTTATAAATCAGAACGACTAGAGGAATTGGTCGATAAATATAAGACTATTATGGGTGACTCACTAGGATGTACAGACAGGGTAGAGCATAAGATTACAACAAATGCAGCACCGATAAGACAACGTTCATATAAGGTCTCACCGGTCATTCAGAAACTTATTGATGACGAAATCGACGAAATGCTGAAAATGGATGTGATAGAACGTAGTAGTAGTTCATGGGCTTCACCAGTGGTAATGGTACAAAAAAAACACAAAGAAATATCGTTTCTGTGTAGACTACTGCAAATTGAACTCAGTGACGGCGCGTGATAGTTATCCTTTACCACTCGTATCCGATACTCTTGACAAGTTGAAAGATGCTAAATACTTGTCAACTTTAGATATCAAAATCGCTTATTGGCAAGTGCCAATGGAAGAATCATCGAAGCCACTAACAGCATTCATCTGTCGACGAGGTCTCTTCCAATTTAAGCGTTTACCATTTGGTCTTCATAATGCACCTGCAACTTGGCAGAGACTCATAGATAGCATCATAGGAAACGATTACGTATATCTCGATGACCTCGTAATTACTGTGGACACTACGCACATCGCATTATCTGGACATCGTAATTGGAATTTAGGATCACAGGTTTCGGGAAAATCACATAAAAACTTTTGGTTGTTTTGTTTATCCGTAAAATTTCATAATTTTCTTTGACGTTCACGAAGATAAACAGCTGGGGAATGGCGGCGTTGCCGCATCACAAATGGTTTTGGTAACAGGAAGGAAACATTTGGATGAACATTTCATTCCCTTACGTTTATTCTCGAGGATATTGGGACAATCCGAACCTCATAGCTAGTTGTGATAGCACGAAAACATATTTAGGTCCACGGTTTGATATCTTTATTAATTTGGTAAAGAGAAGATAAAATAAAAATAAATAAATACGAGTTATGCACTTTCGTAAATGGAAGATAAACGAGGAATAAAAACCAGGACTAAAAGACTAAACAAAATCGTATTTTTATATTATATAAATTTATATATAATCATAGTTGTGTAAAGTTAATAACTAGCTCAGTTAGTCGGATTGAAGGGTTTGTAGGGCTGGCTAGTGGTGAGCAAACTTAACATCTGAACACTCTTGTGCCGAGTTTGAGCAGTAGTTCAATGGGTATTTTTAGGTTCAAGTTCAGAAACAACTTTATTAATGTAGAAATGTTTTACAAGAATGGCGTCAAACCATATGAATCTTAGAGAAAACATATATAAAGAGCAAAGGAAATTTTTGACTAAAACTGTAACTAAAATACAACTAAATTCTGCACAAACGTGAAATTTCATACCCGTGAATTTAAAAATCAAACAAGTTTCATGGCTAATCGGGCAAAAAGGAGTTTTTGTTTCCCTTATATTTTTCCGTGGGTAGCTTGAAAGCTTAACCTCACGGGGGTCCAAGATCTAATGGACACCTAATAAGTGTTGACAGTTAACCGTTTCGTCCTTATGGGACTCCTCAGAACACTGCTGGTCAAGTGACAAATCTTGTGAAGTTAATCAGACGGTTTTGTCTCTAATTAAACGTAATTAGAGAGCGAACTATAGCAAGAGGCGCCATCTACCGAGATACGAGAGAAACAAAAAACCAAAAGCAGCGAAACACTGCTATACAATGTCGATCAATGAAAAGATCGAATGCAAATAAAAGAAAACAACTATAGTCCGTGACCTACGACAGCTCTTTGTCTTTTCAGGCCGGATCAACGCATTTTGCATTTTTACCCGTCATCAAGACAGTGAACGTCAATCAACGGAATTTTTAAGCCAAACAACACTAACAAACGTGAAATTTCATACCCGTGAATTTAAAAATCAAACAAGTTTCATGGCTAATCGGGCAAAAAGGAGTTTTTGTTTCCCTTATATTTTTCCGTGGGTAGCTTGAAAGCTTAACCTCACGGGGGTCCAAGATCTAATGGACACCTAATAAGTGTTGACAGTTAACCGTTTCGTCCTTATGGGACTCCTCAGAACACTGCTGGTCAAGTGACAAATCTTGCGAAGTTAATCAGACGGTTTTGTCTCTAATTAAACGTAATTAGAGAGCGAACTATAGCAAGAGGCGCCATCTACCGAGATACGAGAGAAACAAAAAACCAAAAGCAGCGAAACACTGCTATACAATGTCGATCAATGAAAAGATCGAATGCAAATAAAAGAAAACAACTATAGTCCGTGACCTACGACAGCTCTTTGTCTTTTCAGGCCGGATCAACGCATTTTGCATTTTTACCCGTCATCAAGACAGTGAACGTCAATCAACGGAATTTTTAAGCTAAACAACACTAACAAACGTGAAATTTCATACCCGTGAATTTAAAAATCAAACAAGTTTCATGGCTAATCGGACAAAAAGGAGTTTTTGTTTCCCTTATATTTTTCCGTGGGTAGCTTGAAAGCTTAACCTCACGGGGGTCCAAGATCTAATGGACACCTAATAAGTGTTGACAGTTAACCGTTTCGTCCTTATGGGACTCCTCAGAACACTGCTGGTCAAGGCCTCTTGCTATAGTTCGCTCTCTAATTACGTTTAATTAGAGACAAAACCGTCTGATTAACTTCGCAAGATTTGTCACTTGACCAGCAGTGTTCTGAGGAGTCCCATAAGGACGAAACAATAACTGTCAACACTTATTAGGTGTCCATTAGATCTTGGACCCCCGTGAGGTTAAGCTTTCAAGCTACCCACGGAAAAATATAAGGGAAACAAAAACTCCTTTTTGCCCGATTAGCCATGAAACTTGTTTGATTTTTAAATTCACGGGTATGAAATTTCACGTTTGTTAGTGTTGTTTGGCTTAAAAATTCCGTTGATTGACGTTCACTGTCTTGATGACGGGTAAAAATGCAAAATGCGTTGATCCGGCCTGAAAAGACAAAGAGCTGTCGTAGGTCACGGACTATAGTTGTTTTCTTTTATTTGCATTCGATCTTTTCATTGATCGACATTGTATAGCAGTGTTTCGCTGCTTTTGGTTTTTTGTTTCTCTCGTATCTCGGTAGATGGCGCCTCTTGCTATAGTTCGCTCTCTAATTACGTTTAATTAGAGACAAAACCGTCTGATTAACTTCGCAAGATTTGTCACTTGACCAGCAGTGTTCTGAGGAGTCCCATAAGGACGAAACGGTTAACTGTCAACACTTATTAGGTGTCCATTAGATCTTGGACCCCCGTGAGGTTAAGCTTTCAAGCTACCCACGGAAAAATATAAGGGAAACAAAAACTCCTTTTTGCCCGATTAGCCATGAAACTTGTTTGATTTTTAAATTCACGGGTATGAAATTTCACGTTTGTTAGTGTTGTTTGGCTTAAAAATTCCGTTGATTGACGTTCACTGTCTTGATGACGGGTAAAAATGCAAAATGCGTTGATCCGGCCTGAAAAGACAAAGAGCTGTCGTAGGTCACGGACTATAGTTGTTTTCTTTTATTTGCATTCGATCTTTTCATTGATCGACATTGTATAGCAGTGTTTCGCTGCTTTTGGTTTTTTGTTTCTCTCGTATCTCGGTAGATGGCGCCTCTTGCTATAGTTCGCTCTCTAATTACGTTTAATTAGAGACAAAACCGTCTGATTAACTTCGCAAGATTTGTCACTTGACCAGCAGTGTTCTGAGGAGTCCCATAAGGACGAAACGGTTAACTGTCAACACTTATTAGGTGTCCATTAGATCTTGGACCCCCGTGAGGTTAAGCTTTCAAGCTACCCACGGAAAAATATAAGGGAAACAAAAACTCCTTTTTGCCCGATTAGCCATGAAACTTGTTTGATTTTTAAATTCTACACTTAGTATAGCTTTACTCATATGGGAATTGGTTGAGTGTTCGAATATTCCTGGGTTTGATACATGCTCGAATCTCCAGTAATTGAATTTACAATTGATGGTTTCAATGCTGAGCTTCTTATAGTCCGGCTGGTTATTTTCCTCCTACTTGCTATGTTGGCAGGGGTCCGGTAGGCAAATGTTCGGTCTATGTATGGAGAGTTTCTGGACGTCCTTGTTATAAAAATTCCAACCGTGGAAATAGATCCGACAACACCTCAATGCGCGTTTTACGTACTTTCTATCCCCTTGGTCGGTGCTGCCCCCTATATACTGGTATGGAACTATTGGTGTATTTCCTCATTGGTTAGTTTGAAAACCGCGGGTTTTTTCTTCCAGTCTTGCAACCGAAGTTAGAGATTTTTTGGCGAAAAAGTTTTTTATAAATAGGTTTGCATCCTTTATTTGAATCTAACTGGGAAAATTAGGTTGGTATTGCGTTTTACTGTCCCCCACCACATTTACAAAACGGTTTCCGGCCACTTCATTTTTTTGTGTTCTCGACAAAGTGCTTTGTCTCTTGCTAACGAATTTTGGCTGGGTCGACAACAGTTTCTGGGATCGCCTTTGTTTTTGGTTATTGGCACTGCAGCGATTGCAGGAGATAGCCCAGAAACTGTAGAAGTGAGTCCGTCGTGTTTAGGCGAATCCTGGAGTGCCGCTCATACCCTCTGAGGGGGATTTAAGTCGGCCTACGCCATTTGTACGGGAAATAAGAGCAGTGCACCGTCCATTCCATCAACGGGACAGTTGTGCTGGTGGAACGAGGTTCTGTTCCATCGACGAGCCAGTTGTAACCCTGGGAAAGGTACGTTAGGGTTATTTTAGTTCATCTGTTTAAATCTACTTTATTTTATTGAGTCGACATGGGGTTCTCGATTTAAGTTACTCGGTGTAGGGGAACTTCGTGCAAAAATAGACGAATTCCAGGAAACTGAAACATTTCATTTTCCACAGGGTTTTTATGCTCGGGCAAGAATCAACAACCTTTTGACCAACATGTGCTGCCCTAGCACCATGTGCTAAGCAAGCACGAGGGGAGGCGCGGGCAGAACCAGGACCAGAGTAGCAGTGAGGAATGGCGGAGTACACCACTTCCAGATTTACAAAATAAAACACACATAAAATAATCAAGGACCAAGGTAGGAGCAACCTTCAGATATAATCTTTATAATTAATAATAATTTAGACGTAATCTTTTCATATATAATTTTTCACAGTATAATTTCAACATTGCTTGTAAACGCAAGGTAACGGTATGACGTCATAACCACAATTTTGCGGCGTATTTATTAAGTTTTCCTTCATTTCATTTATTTAAGACAATTTCTCTGTCAAAGTTAAAGTGCCTGGCTACTTTGGCCCGAACTTGTTTAATTTTTTTTGCATATTTCATGTCTCCAGTATTTCTTTTGCTTTACCTTTAAAATAAACAAGATGAACTAAATCTTTGTGTTATTTGTGCAATCCAACGTGAACCAACTTTGTAGAGACAAAAGAGAGATGAGGTTATATTTTTTAGCGGTTTCTTTGCACTGTTTTACCTCATGGAGTGGATCTCGGGCTGGGTTGCTGTCTGTCTCATTCTACCCAACGTAGAATGATGACAGCAGATATTTGGTCCGGATCTCCCCTATGACGGAACGATTTTGGAAGTGTATTTTTTTGACAATCATTTATATAACTGAGTCTCACACTACTGACTCAGATGTAGGTACACTATGACCTGTTAAAGGAGTCCATCTACCTTTAAAGTGCTTCTAGTTTTGTCATCTTAATTCAATATTTTAGAATTTTATTCTGTTTATTTTTTTTGGTTATTCTCAATTACATAAATACTCTGGAAGCCTCGGAAGTAAGTAGAGTTTCATTGTTTGGCTACAACGTTTGGGTTGAACTGTATTTTAATTAAGATCTTCTTTGTAAAACATTGATTTTAAAACACTGTGGCGCACGTAAAATTTTCTTATTTCTGAACCCCCCCCCCCCTTCTCCACTGTATAAAAGTTACCGGGCATATCAATGTTTTACCTAGCTGGAAAATACAGTTCTGCTTCCAGATATTTGTTTAATTATTCAGTGGTTTTGTTGTGTCACAAGTTGGCAAATTGTCATTATTCTAATTACAGGGTCACAAAATGGCGGCAACGTCTATAAGCTGCCACAAATGTCACCCAACGCATTTTAATAGGTCACACCCTATTGTATAAAAACCACCAGGATGCGTTGATGGCGTGGCGTTTGTAACGAAGTTTTGAAGCTCGCGGATCAGTGGCGGATCCAGGATTTCCGGGGGGGAGGGGCCAAAGTAGCAGTAAACATCAAAATCATCGATTTTTGATACATTTAAGGTGTGAAATTTGCTATCTAAAGAAGATCTATGGTGCCGCAGGCGAAATTTTTTGAAAACTTAAGTAGAATTTGTGACAAATTTTAAATAAGTGATGCTGCTAAACTAAAAAATAAGGTATATGTCTGGTAGGGAGGGGGGGGGGCGGGCTCCTCTGCCCCCCCCCTCCTGGATACGCCACTATTGCGGATGGGTGATGGAGTGCTATATCCCCGTATTTAACGTTTGTTTAGAAACAGTGTTAAAATACGCGCAAATGCGCAAATAAAAGTGTTTGCATTTGCGCGTAACACTGCTTTTTACCGAAGGTTAAATATATTTTTAAATACGCTTTTATTTCTAGTATAGTTCCTAATTGTATAAAAATTTAATTATCAAAATCCCATTGCTAGTATTAACCGTTTTCGTAACCTTGACCTAAAGTTGATTAACTTTAAGAAAACAAAAACAAAATTTAAATAAATGGTGTTTGCGTCTATATTCTTTTAAAAATTCAAATTTAATATATTCCGCCATACAGGATTAAAATGTGCATGAGAAGACTCGACAACGCAGGATTCTGCATCTTCATGCGCGAGAGAGTGCGCAATCACACTTCGTTATCACGCCAAGGAAAGAACGGCATGTTAAAAACTCAAGTGATCGAAAAATCAATCAAAAATTCAATCCAAAACCTTATTATTCGATTTTAATTATAATCTAATTAGTGTTAAGCAATAAGGCGCTGACTGTGACGTAGGCCACCACCCCGATGACGTCACGAGCACCCCGATACAAAATCGACACAAAATATGATTCTCGAACGTACTGATAGTTTCATTGACTGAAGTCACACATTATCATCCGATTATTTACTGTCTTTTTTTAAAGTAATGTACTAGTAAGGGCGCATAATAATCTAAAACAACCATGACATCAGTGACTGATCAGTGCTTGATTAGTTTTATTTACGAAACTCACACATTATCATCCAGCTATTTACTCTCTCTTTTTAATTCAATGTAGTGGGACGGGCGCACATGAGTCTAAAACAGCCATGGGATTATTTTAGTAAGAAAGTATACGAGAAGTCAAATTTATGGGGTTATATTTATTTATTTTGATATAACTGTTTTTTCCTAAATTTTTATAAGAAATACGTTGTGTTTGGCTAATTATCTCATTAAAGGCTGTAAAAGTAATGCAGAAGTTCCTTATGCAGATCATAAAACAGAGTTAACCTTGACAGTGATTCAGTTTTTGCAGTGATTTTAAATGAGGACCACTCCCAATCAACCCCCTAAAATGTTTGTTTGTTAAATGTGTATTTTACTTATTATTTATATATATATATATATATATATATATATATATATATATATATATATATATATATATATATATATATATATACATATTAGTGTAAACATGTTAGAATGAGTGGACTAACACGTCCCTTAAACCTTCCAATCAACCCTAGTACAAACTAAAAATAAAAACAGTAAAAGTGGCAGAAGAACAGAACCGACAGAGTGATCAGGGGACACCCGAATTAAGATACAGGTCTAAAAAGAAAAATTGAAAATCAGATCTCAAGTGGCTGAAGCCAGATTACCTTGAGGTCTACCAAACAGCACTGACGAATTGTTCCAAAAAGGAACAAAGCCACAAACAAACAAGACAAGACAAGACAAGAGGACCACTCATTGCAAGATGTGATGAATATGTGCAATGTGCCAAGAGGAAATAAATTTAAAAAAAAGACAGATATGTATCATTTTGTGTAACAGAGTGCACTTTTTATTTTGTGTTGTTATTGCAAATAAAATATAACTTTTTCTGCCCCCGGGAAGCTAGCTTGCTGGCCAGTAACAAGAATTGTACAGTCAGACAAACAGTGTTAAGTAGTTCCGAGGGGTGAACAGCTAACCCAAAATGTGTACACCGATTGTGAAAATCCACAATCTTCTGCTAAGATTGTGAGGGATTGTGGTAAGATTGTGAGAAATGTGTACACCGATTGTGAGAGCTGTTCACCCCTCTGGTATTTCATGATGTTTATTTACATGGGTACACCCAGTGGGGGCGCTAGCCTAAACACAAAAAATTGCTTAAAATATGACATCATGAGGCTTCGCCCCCCCCCAGAGGCCTCGGGCCCCCTCCAAGACATTTCTGGGTGCGCCACTGATGTTTGTAGTAAAAAATTACTATAAAATCAAAAAAAAAGAGTGTCAAAGATATAATTTAAAAATAATCTGGTCCCCAAAGGTCACTCATCGTAAAGCAAGCTTTATAGGTAGCGAAGCCTGACAATGAATTTATATTATTTGGTTATTATTTTTGAAATGTTTTCCTCGGTTCGAATTGGTTGCTGGCTCGTTCTTATTTTAAAAATGTGGTTAAATCACAGTCTAAAGATCTATTTAATAATAACAGAGTTTCAAGATAGTTTGAAGCATAACTTTTTATTTTTAAAAACATAAATATATATAGGGTGTTTCAAAATTCAGTATCATAATTTTAATGTTCAATTCCTTAAGTGATTTCAAGACAAAATTTTCATATTGTGCAAACACATATAAACATAGGTCCTCAAACACCTTATTTTTGAGATACAGGGTGTTAAAGTTTAGTTTTTTATATATTTTCTTGTTTATAGTTTCTTGCAGTTTTTGAGATATTTCAAATTTGGCATGTGTATTAAGCTATAGACACTACACTATCAGACATGCCAAAAAATAGTAAAAATCTACAGAGTGATACTTTTCAGGGCTCATGTCGCCTTTTCCCCAGATTTTTTTTCCTTGTAAGCCACTGGTAGGCAGAACTAGGTAGTTAAGACAAGAAATAAAATCCTTGTTTTATTTGCAAACTTTTTTGTTTCTTTAACTGTCTAAGAGAAAGTTGCTGTTTCACCAAAGGCTGCTATTATAAAATAAAAAATGTGCCAGTATGGCATCACAAGTATATCAAAATAAAATTAATTAAAACTTATTTGGCATGCCTAATATTGTAGTACCTATAAGTAAATATATGTGCCAAATTTGAGCTAAATATCTTAAAAACTGTAAGAGCTATAAAAAAACAAAATTTGAACACTCTGTATCTTGAAAACTAAGCGTTTGTGGACTTATGTTTATACGAACTTTTTGTCTTGAAATCACTCAAGGAAATTAAGATTAAAATTATGTTATTGAATTTTAAAACACCCTGTATAGTTTAGACACCTTTGTACTGTGTAAAACAACATCTTTAAAATAAAACTGTGCTGCCAATGTGAAACCGAGGAAAACATGTCAAAAATATTAAACAAAAAATAGAAAATCGTTTCCTATAAAGCTTACCTTTACAATGAGTGTCCTTACCCCAAACCCCCCTGATAGTCTAGGAGAATAAACCAAAACACATGATTACATATTTACGGCAAAAAAAATCATAAAATATTGAAGATAATTTTGTTTCACCAAATTTTTTATAAAATTACAAAAGGAGTCTCTAACCTACAATTTAGTACTAATACAGGGTGTCCCATAACTTAAGGGCCATAGTGCAGCAGGTGATAGAGGAGGTTATTTACGAGAAAAAAGTTTATATAACATGGGTGTCAACACACATCTTTTAAGATATAGGATGTTTAAAGTTAGAGGAGTGGGGGAAAAGTGTATTACAAAAAAAAGAAAATCTGTCATAGCCAGCTGAATACCCGGCTAATTGTTATTCAAAAATGTGGTATTCCTTTTTTTGATAAAATTACAAGTTAAGGAGATACAGGGCTGTCAAAATAACCTCCAAAAACATAGAAAAAATTATATTTTATAAAAAAATTTTTGCTTACTCTTTCTTTTAAAAAATATCAATAAAATTTTATTATTATATCTTGCTAGACTTGTTTTTATTAACAAAAAATATAAAAAAACATTGCGTTTAATATGGCATTTATAAAAGTTTATACCAAAAAAATTGTTTTTTTCTGAAAAAAATTGACCGACTAATTTTTTTCAAAATAATTTTTATTTCAATTTAGTGCTCTTATTCTATTACAACACTCTGCCCAATTTCATGTTTTTACTGCGTTTTTTTAAAACGTTATCAAAAAAGTTTAAAAAATCGCCAACTTTGATGCTTTGTATCTCGACAAAAAAGAGTTTTAACCCATGCATTATAGGAACTTTTTTATCAGACATGACCTCCTCTATCACCTGTTGGCCTATAGCCCCTAAGCTATCGGATACCCTGTATACAAAAAAAACACAAATAATTGAAGACAATTTTGTTTCACCAAAAACTTTTATCACAGATCACCTTTGTCAAGGAGATCCGTGCTTTTCTGAAATCAAAAAAATAATTATTATGTTGAAAATGAAGAAAAGGTGTCAATATTTTGTGTATAAACAAGTGTATAACTCTCTCAGTTTGTGATATTTTTTTAGAGAAGCAACTTTAAGACCCAAAGACTACATGTTCCTAACTTGCATTCCAATCCTTTAAGACATAAAAAAGCTATAAGGTTGGTGTATTAAACTTTTTCATTAACATAATTGAGAACAATATTTATTTGATTTTGTACATGAGAAAAAGTGACTTGGACTGTTATATAAATAATGTCAGGAAATTATGTAACACAAAAATTTAGGATTTTTGACCACCCCCTTTATAAGACATTTTAAGAAAAAAAACCCCCTTCGAGTGTTATGGAAATGTGTGTATGTGTAGAAACAAGTATATAACACTGTTCAGTGTATGTGTTTTTATTTTTAGAAAATCAACTTTAAGATCCAAAGAGAACATTCTTTAAAATAAGAGGATCAAAAGTGCACTGCACATGTCACCACCAGTGGGTTTGTAGTCCAATTACTAGAGATATATATAAAAGCTGTGTTAGTGCAAAAAATACGAAAGTTTGGAAACACGATTAGAAGGTTGGTAATCTTACTACTTCTGTAAGTTTGTGACATCGAGCGGCTGCCATCTTAAAAATATGACGCCTTAAATGGTTGCGGTAGGATTTATAGGAAAAAGTTTTAAGTTTTTTATAGTTTTGCAAAAATATTTAAAAGCATAAAATAAAACTGAATGAATTACCTATAAAATACTTATTATTAGAAGTTGACTGGCTAGTAGCTTTGCCAACCCTAAATTGTTAGCAATATGCGCATTTCCTTTATGTACTATCACATTATATTCCAAATAAACAGACAATATTAGATTTTACCAAAATTTCTCAGAAACTAAGCATTTTAGAGCAAATGCGAATTTTTATTTATTTATTGCAAAAACCACAAATATCTTTTAAACAATTAATTTAAATAAGGCCAAGTTTCTGATTACCTGGCACTATTTTAATTGGCGTCTCTAAATTGGTAATATTTCAAAGAACAAGAAAAAAATTTATAGGTTTTATTAAATTTTCTGAAACACTTTTGTAAAAAATATAATTTTGTTGTAAAAAATGTATCACAAAGTGGTATTAAATAATAATATTGCCAATAAAGTTATTTATTATTATAAACTGAAATTATTACGTAACCTTAACTCAAATTAATGGTGGGCACTCCATTGCCATCCTTAAATTGGGGTCCTTTGTAATCTTAAAAATAGTACCAGTTTACAGACCCCTAAACTGTGTAAAGGACTATGCTTGCCGGCATAGGTTTTAGTTTTAAGGAAAATTAAATTAAAAATTCATTACCAGAATAGTTATGTATAGAATTAAAATACTAACCACAGCGAAGATAAGTGCGACTTTGTATCTGGAGACCGCCCCCCAGCATGCGATTGGTTAATCAATAATTTGGTTGGCCGCGATTGATTTGCCTTTACAAGGCAATAGTATTTGAACAGAACCAATCGTGAAAAACCAAGGTCTTAATCAACCAATCGCGTGCTGAAGGGACTCTTTTGTAATATAGTTTATAAGCTCTATCTACAGCAAATATTGTAAAATAGTTAAAAATATTTCAAAAATCGATAGAATGTGATAATAACATAACAGTCATAAGACTTAGAGTACATACAAGTTCTTTATCACCAAAGAGTTTTTAATATGGTGTAAGATAAGAGTTGTTAAAAAAACTGATTTAAGGCGATATTTTTTCAAAGTGATGGCAGTAAAAAACTTCGGGCATTATATTTCACACTCTATTTGGAAATAAGTAAACATTTTTTACGAATTAAATGTGTGTTATTGTAAAAAATGCCTATTTTGACTATAATAATATAATTAGTTTTCTATTTATTAATGAGCAAAGAATAAAGCCTTATAATACTTTATTTTTTGGAATTATCGGACAAACCCTTGTAAATCTTGGTAGACCCCTCTTAAAACTGAAATGGTCCCCTTGTACTCTACTCCATTAGGGTCCCAGTCTGACACTGTCCTTTAGTAATGAGTTTAAAAAAAAAACAGTGACTCTTTTTCAAAGGCTGGTGAGAGTTTTTTAGTTTTTATTGTTAAGATTAACGAAAGTGACATTACTGATTCGAACCCCATAAAAAGCAGACTCATTACCAGTAACCATATTTATGCTCTTAATTGTTTTTTGTACATAATATTTTAGTTCCTTATATATGAGAGTTAAGCTAAAAACTGCGTTGAATTAGAGAAGCAACACACTTGGGATGGATAAACATGAGACTACCCCAAACATTTTTCGGAGGGGAATAATATATTTATGTATATAAATGTACAGTTTTTTTGCTACTAAGCAAACTCATTACCAGTAACCCGTTTATTTATGTTCTTACTTATTTTTTGTACATAATAGGGACTTATTACAATAAAGCCAGGTAAAATTGTGCGGGGCACTATTCTGACAGTTTCCCATTATAACAACAGCTATCTTCTTTCAAAATTAGGACTTTGTGTATTATAAGAGCCGGAATTAATAGTGACGCCACTATTAATGGAAAATAAATGACTAGATTTATAAATTCGACATTGGTATGTCAATTTTGAAAGGTCAACTGTCAGTTTTCAATGGGAAACTGTCAGAATAGTGCCCGGCAAAATTTGTGCCCGGCTTTATTGCAATAAGTCCCTACTACTTTCGTTCAAGCCTTATATATGAGATTTGAGCTAAAAACTGCATTGAATTAGAGAAGCAACATACTCTCCCGAACATTTCCAGAGGGTAAACCACCCCCACCCTGGCAAGGTTGATTGTTCCCTCTTAACAGTTTTTTGCTAATAACTCGAAAACTGTCGTACAAGTGTTAGTTTTTCTTGTGGTATTTTTTATCCTTCACACATTGTTTTTCCCAAAAACGTGCTCCACTGCTTCCAGGGATGGCCATGTACATCATTGGAAAGGATGTTTTGTCGAAAAATGATTTCAAAAATATATTTTTTTAAAATTTGAGTTTTCCAGTTATTAACAAAAAACTGTCAAGAGGCACATTTAAGTGGGGAGCCACCCTTGTTAGGGTTACATAACACTAAGAGTGTTGCTACTCTCATTAACTATAGTACATATTATCTAATACTCTATTCGCTTAGCAATTTGAAGAACAGGATAATTTTGGAAAATTCACAACTTTTTTATTTCTTAAATTAAATTTTGTTTTATTTGGAATATAGTGCACTTTTATAAAAACTATTAATCACATGCATTTTGAATGTTTCCGTTTTAAAAAAAAAATTATTTCCTCAACATCATGTCTTTTTTTCATGTTGTTTGCGTTTTATAGAGAAACTGCTGATTTTACAAAAAAATCACAAGATACAAAAAAGATGTGTATTAAAAAGTTGTTTTCACATTTTCACCATGAGTTAAACTTTTCGAGGTATACTCAAAATCTACGAAATTGGAGTGTACCTCTAGACACCAAAATTTCACATTTTCATGAGTTTCAAAAGTGGAAAAAATGCTTCAAAAATCAAAAGGCTCTACCATTTTAAATAACGTTAGCTAAGTTTTTATTTTTTGTAGTCTATATTTTGTCAAATATGACGGCTTACATAATGACCGACCCACGAATTTGCACCAATGTCTTCCCGACTATTTTTTATACCCTACGGCAACATCTAGGAACCCAAAGGACACATTGGTGGAAAGGTAATTTAAAGCTTTACAAAAAGCTACCAAACCATTTTGCTTTTAAAATGACAGCTTTCGTCAAAAATCTAAAAAATCTGTTCACAAATAACAAAGTTATGAATTTTCCAAAATTGTTGTTTTTTTCATTTTTGAGATGTTTCTTGTATTTGGCATGAGTTTGACATATGTCGAATAAGTCGAATGGCGTTCCAAAAAGCAAAGGCTTTTGGCGTCTGTCATCAAATTTGCATTTACACGTTAAAATAACAGAGGTCACGAACCGACTAGATAGTGATATGATGATATGAAGTTTTTTAGAATTTTGACCAAATTTGTAATTTTAAGAGAAAAATGGTTTAGTAGTTTTTTGTAGAGCTTTAAATTACCTTTCCATCGATGTTCCTTTTAGGTTTATAGAGGTAAAAATTAGTCGGGAAAACATTGGTTCAAAATCGTAGGTAGGACGACATATCATATTTGACAGAATATAGACTAAAAAAATTATAAATTAGCTTACGTTATTTTTTAATTTTTAAAGCATTTTTTCCCTCTTGAAAGTTTTATGAAAAAGTAAAATTTTGGTGTCTAGGGGTACCCTCAGGCCAACTTCGTAGTTTTTTGAGCATACCTCGAAAATTTGCTAACTGTGGATACAACTTGTCAGGAAACAATTTTTTTGTATCTTGTGATTTTTTTTTGTAAAATCAGCAGTTTTTCTATAAAACGCAAAAAACACAAAAAAAAACATGATATTGAGGAATATATTTTTTTTGAGACACAAAAACATTAAAAATGCAAGTGATTAATAGTTTTTATAAAAATGCAATATAATCCAAATTAAACAAAATAAATTTTAAAAAAATTAGGTTAAGAAATAAAAAAAATTGTAAATTTACCCAAATTCTTCTATTTTTCACTTTTGAGCTGCCATATTGTATTTTGGCATAAGTTCGACAGACGTCCAATAAGTGTAATTGTATTCCCAAATGTAAGGGCTTTCCAACCTCTCATCAAAAGTGCATGAAGGCCTCTAAGCGAATAGAGTCCAAACTATTATAAAAGTTATAGTAATAGATATTTTATTTTCTTTTTTAAGTATTAACTTTTTAATTATTCTCTATTTTAAACTTAAAAGTAAAAAAAACATATGTAGGTATGTGACTTTTTATTTGTTTTGTCACAGATTATTTTATTTTTAGTATTATTATTATGCTTTTGGTAAATGGTATCTTTTTATTTTGCAGCTGTTGTGCTATCTTTAGTATTTAATAATATTATTATTCTTATATTTACAACTTCTTACTTAATTTAGATAAATATTGTATTGTATTAGTTGTTTTTGACTAAATAAACGATAGTGATCCTACTTATAGCGTTTTACAAGATTTCGTAAGCCAGCCCATTTCCCTACCTAAATGAATAAAGTTGAATCTGTATTTTATGAAATCTGATCTGGTTTTGGTTGTTTGATATCTCAGATAGAAATATATAAAAAAAGTCTGTAATATATCATGCAGGATTTTTGGCATGTGTAAACATTTAAGAAGTTTTATGAAATTTTTAAATTAATAACAAATTTAGAAATTATATTATTTTATTATTTTTTTAAAACTGTTTATAACTTTCACCATATAAAGAATAAATGTAATATCCTACTAACTAATATACTACTAACATGGATAATTTATTTGCTGCATCAAGTTTTCTTGTATTCTTTTCAAACGGCCACAAAGTTGCTAAAAATAATAATATAATGTTGAGATATTCAAATATTATTTTTGCTGACTTATAGTTCAGTCATTATAGAATTTTAGCTTGCAAAACGTGGTGTAGTCGCGATTTTGACATATGTTGTTCACATTGGAGTCCTAAAAAAATTGAGGTATTTATTATTATTAATTATTTAGTTACTGTGCATTTTAGAAAAATAATAGTTGATAACAAAATAGATGAAAACAAAAGTTCCTATAAAAGCGTTTGTATACGTAGTTTCGTCCGACGAATGGTTTTCGAGTTATGAGGCTAAACATTTCGCCGCCAATATGGATATTGACCAATTTTCTTTTTTAGTGGCTTTTATCTTAAAAACTGCTTAATTTTGAGAAAAACATGAAATAAAGACTAACTAAATCTGGTTATTACCCTTGCTGAGATATGAACTCTGAAGTGTTAGCGGTACACCCGTTTCCTAAGTATATGCAAAATAAACCGAACTTATCAAGTTTTATCTCATTTTCGTAAAAGGTAAGCAATTAACTGAAAATATGTAAGCAACTCTTTTGTAGAAAATTAAATTATCTTTTAAACGGTGTATCATTTGAATGGTTCAATTTCACGGTTACCACTTAATATGCCATCCCAAAAATGGGGTTATTTTTTAAGTCATGAAAAAAAATGCTTTTTTTAGGTTTAATTCAGGTTTCAAGAAAACCAAGCATTTTTTAGAAAAATTTTATTAAAAACTAAGTTTATCGAAAAGTTCAATTTTACTCTGTATTATTAAAAATAAAATTATTTTTAAAACAATATGAATTTAGTGGGTTTTTGTAATCGGGGAACACTCAAGGAATATACGCATGTTTGGTGATTTTTTTTTCAATTCAGTTTTTATACGCCCCTGGGGTATTAACGGTTGCCCTAATGTTATAAATATACACACTGTTCGAAAGAAAATTTAATTGTCTATAGTACAAAGTAAAACTTTTTGCCGATAGAGCTTGCTTTAAAAAAAAATTGATAAAACACATGATAATTTTTTTTTATTAAAAAAAACCAAATATGCGTATGTTTCTTAAGTGTCCTCCGTTAACAGAAACTACTAGATATATATCACTTTAAAGATAATTTTATTTTCAACAATATAGAGTAAAACGGGAATTTTTGAAAAGCTTAGTTTTTTAGAAAATTAATTAAAACAAAAAAAAATATTTAAAAAAAAATAACCTTAATATGCGGACGCCCCTCAGGTATAATAAGGTGAGTAATAGCTTTCATACCACTTTGTGGTACGCTGTTTAAAAGTACAATTTATTTTTTCTGAAAAGGGTGTTTTTTTTCCTAAAATGTTTTTAGATGTCAGTTAAGTGCTAATCGTGGAATTGGCCTATCTAAGTGATACATTGTTTAAAAGATAATTTAGTTTCTTACAATAAACTTTATTACATATTTTCTGTAAAATGCTTACCTTTTGAGAAAATGACAAATATTAATGATTTAGGGGTTTATTTTGCATACACTATGGAAATACATAGAAAACGAGTGTACTGCTACCACATCAAGGTTCGCATCTCCGCAAGGGTACTACCCAGGCCATTCAGTAATGTCTCCTTTTATATGCCATTAATTAATCTTTATTTTATACAAAAATTTGCTAACATACAAAATTGCGGCGAAATGTTTAGCCTCATAACTCAAAAATCATTTGTCTGTCGAAAAAGTGTATATTAAAATATAAAAAATGTTTTTGTCTTCGACTTTTGTTTAAAACTAATTTTTTTCTAGAATGTACCGGAAAAAGATAATTTTTAAACAATCATTTTTGTTCACACTAAATCCGAGATGAAGGGGAGAGCCGCCCCCCTACGCCAAGGTGAAAAACTTAATTTTTAGCTCACACATATACTATACTATAGTAGTGTGAGCTATGGTGATCCTAATTTTTTCGAGAAAAAAAAAGTTGCTCCGATTTCAAAATTTTTTATATATCTTCAGATGATTTTGAAACTTTTTTGTTGCGCCGTCTGTCTGTCTGTATGTCTGTCTGTCTGTATGTCTGTATGTCTGTATGTCTGTATGTCTGTATGTCTGTATGTCTGTATGTCTGTATGTCTGTATGTCTGTATGTCTGTATGTCTGTATGTCTGTATGTCTGTATGTCTGTATGTCTGTATGTCTGTATGTCTGTATGTCTGTATGTCTGTATGTCTGTATGTCTGTATGTCTGTATGTCTGTATGTCTGTATGTCTGTATGTCTGTATGTCTGTATGTCTGTATGTCTGTATGTCTGTATGTCTGTATGTCTGTATGTCTGTATGTCTGTATGTCTGTATGTCTGTATGTCTGTATGTCTGTATGTCTGTATGTCTGTATGTCTGTATGTCTGTATGTCTGTATGTCTGTATGTCTGTATGTCTGTATGTCTGTATGTCTGTATGTCTGTATGTCTGTATGTCTGTATGTCTGTATGTCTGTATGTCTGTATGTCTGTATGTCTGTATGTCTGTATGTCTGTATGTCTGTATGTCTGTATGTCTGTATAGGTGGATGTCTGTATGTCTGTATGTCTGTCTGTAACGACCAACGCGCATAACTCAAAAACCGCTTGGCCGATTTTAATAAAATTTGGTACCTAGGCTGGGAACAAAATCCACCGAACACAAACCAAATAAAAGGGTGGGGGTAGATTTCAAAAATTAGAGTTTATGTGAAAATATGGCGTGTGTGATATCAAACGAAAGGTAATTGAGTCTGCAGTTAAACAAAATACATTTTAATTTATTTAAAAAAAAGGGTGGGGGTATATTTTAAAAATTAGAGTTTTAAGTGAAAATATGGCGTGTGTGATATCAAACGAAAGGTAATTGAGTCCGGAGTTTAACAAAATACATTTTAGTTTTAGTTTTTTTTAAGATTTCAAAAATTTGAGTTTGGGTCAAAACATGGCTTGTGTGGTATCAAACAAAAGGTAATTTAGTCTGGAGTTGAATAAAATATATTTCAGTTTTTAGTTATATTAGCTCACACGTACACTATAACTACAGTACCTAGTGTGAGCTTAGGGGCCCATATATTGGCAGAGTATTTTATAAGGCGTCCAATGTAAACATATGTCAAAATCGTCACCACACCAACTTTTATGCTCTAATGACTGGCCTATTGGTGCAAATTATTTTTTTATTATGACATGGCTACTGGTATTATTGCCAAGAATTTTGGCAAAAATAAATACCTTGTACCTTTTGACATTGGAAATGCCTTAAATTTTTGTACTTTTAATCCTACAAGGATTAAAAACTTTAAATAAAAGTGACACTTCTTATCCCGAGACGAAAATTTTGTACCATGAGCGTAGCCATTTCTAGCCATTACTTTTCATTCTGAGGATTTCAAGTGGAAAAGTGTACTTTTTATTGTAAAGTAAGTGCAAAAAATGTAATAACTAAAAAATAACATTTCAAATTAAATCTTGAAAATTTTTGGCCTAGTAGTTTATTTTTAAAATAACTTTTAAAAATTAAAAGATTACCAAGTTTTGCTCCTACATAGGTAAAGAAAAATAGGAATATCTATAAAACTACTTTACAGCAATCTATGAGTCATACCTTGTCAAAAAGGTATTTAAAAGACCTTTTAAATAATGTGTCACATGACACATTTTAAAAACACTCTGCCAATTTATGGGCACTTAAGCTCACACTAGGTACTATAGTTATAGCGTACGTGTGAGTTAATATAACTAAAAACTGAAATATATTTTCTTCAATTCCAGACTCAATTACCTTTCGTTTGATACCACACAAGCCATGTTTTGACTTAAACTTTAATTTTTGAAATCTACCCCTCCCTTTTTTTTAAACTAAAATGTATTTTGTTTAACTCCAGACTCAATTTCCTTTCATTTGATATCACACACAGCATATTTCCACTTAAACTCTAATTTTTAAAATTTACCCCCACCCTTTTTTTTAAATAAGCTAAAATATATTTTGTTTAACTCCAGACTCAATTACCTTTCGTTTGATATAGCACACGCCATATTTTTACATAAACTCTAATTTTTGAAATATATCCCCACCCTTTTATTTAGCTTGTGTTCGGTGGATTTTGTTCATTAAATGGGACCATCTCGACCCAAAACCCAGCCTAGGTACCAAATTTCATTAAAATCGGGCAAGCGGTTTTTGAGTTATGTGCGTTGGTCGTTACAGACAGACATACAGACAGACGGCGCAACAAAAAAGTTTCAAAATCATCTAAAACGCAAAGATATATAATAGTTTTTAAACTCGGAGCAACTTTTTTTTCTCGAAAAAATTAGGATCACCATAGCTCACACTACTATAGTATAGTATATGTGTGAGCTAATAAAAACAAACAACCGAACCAGGCCCCCCCAAGCCTTAGATTTTTTTAACATATTTTCCACATATTTCATGAAAAAACACAAAAAATAGCTTAAAATTCGACATCATAAGGCTTCGCCTCCCCTCTACGAGGCCTCGGGACCCCCCAAGACATATTCGTGGGTCCGTCACTGGGTGTGGGCTAAAGTACATAAAGACTTTAAAAACTTTAAAAAATGCTGGATCCCCTGAAGCTGGGTAAGTTTTAATTTTAACTTTTTTTACAAAACTAAACAGAAAGTTTTAAATATTACCAATACCATACTAGACTAATTTATTTCAGCGCCATCTACCCTTCACTGTTGTGAAGCTTGCCAGTTGCCACTCTATATGGATCATATACTCATTGATATTACAAAAATCATTTTTTTTTCAATATTCAAATTATTTTAGACAAATGAAGTAAATGTGAGTTTTTTGCACCCAAACGGGTCAGCCCCCTCTTTTTATTAACCTAAAGCAGATATTTTAATTATTGAAAGAAAAATGATATTAAGAAAAGTTTAACCCATTACCGCTACAGGTTAGACCTACAAATTTTGGAAATAAATAAATATTATTTTTTCCTATATTATAGCATTTATCTTTGATTCTTATATGTTTTACTTAAAAAAGCTACCATTTTTTACATGTTTGAATATTGTTTTATTTTTTCATATGGAACCCATTATTTCTCTATCTTGAAATTTGGTGAGTGTCTTAGTAAAACATCGAAAAAAAATTATATATTTTTTTGAAAAAATTTAAAAATGGTATTTATCCAAAAAAATCAATTTTTTTTTTAAATTTTTTAAATTTTAAAAAAAATATATTTATTTTTAAAATGTGTCATGCTATACATCATTTAAAAGGTCTTTGAAAGGGGAAATGGCATAGATGCTAATATTAAAATTTGTATATAGAAGTTACTAGGATTAATTATCTATAGGTACGAATTTTAATTTGAACCCCTCAACCTCCCAGGGGACTTATTATACTAAGTGATTAGAAATAGTTTTTGTAGTTCTGGTTAGATTTACCAATTATAAATATAAAATATTGTATATAAGAACAAAACTTCATAAAAAGTTTAAAAAAAGTATAAACCAAAATACCTATTAATTTTTATTACTGATTGATAACATCTAACTTTTTTCCTGCTTAAACCAGTCCAGTTAATCTATAGTATCATGTAAATGTTCCAGTTGCTAAAGTATGTATGAGTTTGGTGGTTTTCCAGCCTTTTTTGTCCAAATGCTCATCAAAGTTTTGTCAATACATGTTTTTATCTTCCCTAAATTCAGTAGATTTCTTTTTAGTATTTATGTCACATATATCAGGAAACTGTGCCGGAAACCCTAAAAGCATAAAATAGTGGATTTTTATAAAACTATACTTTTACACATAACAAAAAGAGAAAAATGAACATAGTTCTTATAACATTGCGGTAAGTATAATTTAAAATAAGTAAGAATAAAATAAGTTATATTATGTAAGTATACAATAGCAAAAACCTAGAAACAAATTTTGTTTCCTAGTTTTGAATGTGCGTATAATAAAAGGGATGAAAATATTCCAAGTAAGAACTTTTACATTGAGGCCATCAAAATAATAATTAGTCTTTGTGAAACATAATATGGGAATACATAAACTACCACAGCGATTGAAGAAAAGCTTTCTTCTCTGGAATACATCCAAACAATTAATAAGAACCTTTTCACTGAAGCCATCAAAATAATAATTTAATCTAAGCTTTTCACTAACCAAAATTTGAGCATATGTATTGTCTCTGTAGTATGATTATGTCTTTTTTATTATTTTCTAGATTATATTGATAGCCTCAGTATGTAAGTATCTACGCCTTATGCCTAATTTACTCAACAATGTAAGGGACCATTCTTAAATTATGTAATGCCACAGGGAGGGAGGTTTAACCTAATCTTGTGTTACACTAAATGTTTTTTTAATGTATTTTTTACAAAAATACCTTATCAGGGGGAGGGGAAGGAGGTCGAAGATACTGAATTTTTGAGTTAAATAATTTAAGGATGTGCTCTAATTTAAGTGCTTTCAGTGAACTTCCAGGGCTCTTTTTTTAACAAAATTATGAAAAATATGAAATTAAGAAAACAAAATATGATGGAATTATAAATAAAAAATTTAGTTTCTTTTTGGGTCCTCGACCAAATGGCTTGTTATGTCAAACCCAACTTTTTTTTAGGAAAATTCATTTATTAAGCAAAAATATATATTTCTTAATTTTATTTATTAAGAAAAGTTATAAGAAACATTTTCAAGTTGAATTAGGCCTGGATGGGGTATGGCCAAACAAAAACAAGGCACATTTTTTAAAGCATATTTTACGACAAGGTATAAGGTGTTTCCGTATTTTTAATCCAAGGTTTACTGGAATTATTCAAAGAAATAGAACAACATTATAAATGCAAAAGTTGTAGGCTTTATCCTATACCATCAAAAAAAGTTATAAAAAACCACAAACATTGTAAATCTCTTACGGAATATCCTACAAATTAATATGTTTATGATTTAACTTTAAAAAAGTAGATATTTTCTTTCTAAACTCAAAAATATATGATAAACTGCCATTTGGTAAAGCCACTGCTAAAATATTAGCATCTACAATTTCTAGCAGTTTGGGACCTACCTTACATTTCTTGAAAATAGGTACCCTATTTTCTATCTCTTGAAATAAGTGCATGCAGTAGACCTTTTTGGAAATATATTAAAACACCCTGTACATCTAGTAACACAGAACACTTAAGTATACTTGATGATATACTTGGTATACGTTAAACACCTATTCCGAGCTCAAACATTAAAAAAAACTCAACATTACAATTAGACTTCTTTAGAACTAACCACGGATGTCCAAAACAACTAATTAACATAAAAAATGCAACAACCATAACAATAATAAAACAAAAGGCAAAAAAGCCCTACTTTATTCAGACTTTCTTAAAGGCAACAAACTAATAACAAACTAAAAGGAACTCAAAATCCAAGACTAGGAAAAATATTGAAAATTTCCACACTTATTCTATGACTGAAGTTTCTTCAATGGGGAAAATATGAAAAATATGAAGTTTTTTCTAAAAATATGGAGTTTTATGAAGTCTGAAAAAAATATGAACATTTTCATAAAATATGAAGGTCTTAAGTACCATTACTACTATTACTGGAAAAAATATAGATTATACCTACGAAAATTAAGCAACAAGCTTATATTATGTCCATTGCATTTCTAAATAAATCAGCCTTTACTTATACTAGATGACACAAACTATTATTTAAAATTCCTCCTTTTTTATATTTTTAGTATTTTGTCATGTTTTCGCTTCCTTTAGTATGATTTTAGGCAAAAAATTAAAGTTTTTATTTGCTTACATTATGGCTATAAAATTTAGAGCAAAGTTTTTTTTGTCAATTTCAACCTTTTAATACTATAAACTAAATAAAGCTTACCTTTCTAGATAGCGGGAAATCCGCTTTGCATCAAGATACTAAAAGATCGTTTTCACAATTAACACAGTCGAAATAAACTTTTAAAAACATTCTGTATTCAACAAAAATTATCTAATGGCATCCATTTTGCCAAATTTTTGACAACCCGTCTTCCAGCAAAGCTATGAGTTAGACAGCAATAAAATTAATATACTGTGCATTAAAAAGAGATGCATATGAGTATGTTCCAAAATTACAATTTATGTCGGGGTGCCAATGGGGTGCTAATGTCAACCTCCGTCACGAGTCAGCTCCCGGGATGGTGTATCTGCGACAAAACTGGTAAGTGCATATTTTTTTGGTTTTGTATGGCTTGTTAATTATTTTTTGGAAATTTGGAAAGTTTTACAGTCTGCGTTATATTTTTTCAAAGGAAAGATTCAATTCTAATTCAAATCTCTAACATGGTGTTTGGTACAAGTGGGGATCAATCTTAATGTTATAAGGTATTAACATTTTAAAACATGTTACCTCCAGAGTGGGAAAAAATAAAATAAAAAAAATAATTTATTATTATTTTTTTTTAAATTAGGATAGGTTTTCTCTTAATATTAGAATGTGTGATTTTGCATACTTTTTCTCTCTTCACTTTTTTCGAAAAAGTAATTACTTTTCGAGAAAATATTTGGGGCCTTATATCTAGCGAAGCTCAAGGAGGATTTTGGCGCAGAATATAAGAAGTTGTGGCCCAGATCCTAAGGATCCTAAAATGACTGGGCTAAATACCTCATTTTATCAATCAAAAAGTGTTCAAAAACTAATTTTATGTCGACTTTCTATGCATGCATACTTATACACGATCTTTAATTTGACGCCCCTGGGGGTTTGCGCCTTAGACAGGTGCCTATGCCTAGTTACGCAACTGATAGTTACTAAATTTGTAATTATATAGGTACGTATTATTTCAAGGATTCACAAAAATCAAATTAACAAATTAATTTTGTATTTAATAATATTTAAGTATGTGTACTTTTTTTTAAAGAAGTTTGATGGGTCAATGATGCAGAACTTAAATGTCGGCGAAGATTAAGAATTTGTTTAGTAGGTATTAAATAAAGTAAACCTTGACCACTATTATGGTACCCATTACGAAATATGGACAAGTCGGAAGTCCAGTAGCCAAAATTTATTTGAAGAATAATCTTAAATATTTTCTCACAAAAACAATCATTTCTAATAAGGTCACTGATATGCTGCCGTCCAGAGGAAGAACACCAAAAAAGCGTCTTAAGAAAAACAACAATTTTAAAAATCAGAAATTTAGTTTTACTTTCCAAGACGAATATTTTAGTAGGGGAGGCAGTGAATATTTTGGGAACTTATTTTCTTAGTCATCAAACATCGATAAAACTGTTCCTTGATCAATTCTAAGCAAAATTTGTTATATAAATAGGGGGGGGGGGGTTCCGATGGGTTTATACGAAAAATGCAAAAAAGTTATAAGTTCGAGAAACTTATGTTCTAAGTATTGCATATATTTAAAAAATAATAACTATGCTTTTTGAGATATTTAATAAAATAGATTTGAGCAATTTTTCGAAAAACCTAATTTGAACAACCTTGTAGTTCTTATAGTTACCGAGATAGCAATAGTGACCCATGGCAATTAAGACACTCTGTATATCTAAAGTTATACTTAAACTAAGTATAAAAAATAGTATGACTAATCTCTAAGTATAGGAAATATCTCTGGCAAAATTGTCAAAACATGGAATATTCAATTTTTGAAAATTTTGCCAGAGATATTTTTTTTCCATATTTAGAGATAAGTCATAAATTTTTTAAAAAATGTTCCTCGAATTCATATCTTCTTTTGCATTTTGCGAATAAGCCTATCGGAAAATAAGTTCCAAAAAATTTCGCGACATCTTCTACTATTTAATATCTGAACAAATATTCGGCGCTCTGAATGAAAATGCAGGGGTATAACAAAACGGTCGACAGAAAAATTATTTTTAATTTATTTCTTTATTTCTAGAGGGTAATTATCCCGTTAACTAGCCCTTTAATTATTGACTTAAAGTGCATATCTGTTTTTTGTAGGTACGGGTAATTGGCCCATTACCCCCTCAAATCCGCGCTTGCCGACTGCGTTACAAGTTGTTTCAAATTGTTTCAAATTGGAGAGGATAGGTCGAGAAAAAAAATACAAGGATTGATGTTTATAAAACGGCATCTTGATTTTTTACTGGCCATTTTAAAGCTAAGGGTTCTTTAAAACGTTAGAACAAAGCACTAAAATAATTTTTAAAATGATGAGTCTTATGCGAAACTCGGTTACTAATAACAAAGATCGCAGAAATTGGTTCGAACACACTATGTTCGAAAACCTATGGTTCGGCTTAAGTTGAGTTGAATACCAGTATTTTTTAACCAATCAAAATCTGTTTTTTTGTGGATTTTTTTTTCTCGTATGTACCCAACAGGAAATTTTTTGACGTTTTGATGACAGGATAATGTGTTTGAGGTTAATATTTTTTTTGTATACTTCGGACGCCTCGTTTCTTCTTAAAGGCGAAAAAGCTGGACTTTGAATGGAATGACTTAAATATCTATATTTATTCACCATTTTTTCGTTTCCCACTTTCAATTTTGTGACACTACATAAGCCCTGCATGGTATGAGTTATGAAAGATATTATTATATTAATAAAGCCTGTATAAGAAATAATAAAAATGCAAAAAAGGAATTTTCTACCATTTGTAGTTACACAAGACTTTGAAAAACATTCGGTTCGGTTCGGTTCGGTCTTAAAAAATCTGTTCAAGTACCTTTATGAAAAATCGTAAAAATGATCATTTTCTACCACTTGTAGTACCAAAGTAATTATATAATGGAAGATAAATTATTTTACATCATAAATTGGCATTTTTGTGGTACTACAATGAGAAGAAATCAACATTATTTGAACGTATTATTATGACAATTGTAAAATAGTCGCCGTCGTGGTGTAGTGATAGCAATGTTTGTTTCCCACACCAGCGGCAGCGGTCCGGGTTCGATTCCTGGCTAGGTACTTGGTTGTTTGTGTTTGTTTAAAAACTGTTAACCTTGCTCGAACTTTGCGAAACTGGGCGATTGATCCTGATTGGATGGAAAGTTCCAGTATAAATAATAAATAAAAAAAAGTTAAATATTTAATTTTTACATGTAGGCAATATGCTTCAAAGATTATTTAAATTTAAATATTTAATAATATTTAAATATAAATATTATCTTAGAAGTAAGAAGTCAAAAATTAAAAAAACAAAATTTATAATTTTGACATAATTACAACTTACAATTTTTATTTGAAAAAACAAAAATCCTGGTTTATATTTAAGTTTGACAGTCTGTATAATCCTTTTCCTTAAAAAGATTGCTTTAAAAATGTTTTTGAAAAATTAAGAAAAATAGAACAATAAGGTGAAATCCGCAAATATAATCTTTATTAATGAACGAGTGTCTTATTTAATCCAATAGAAAATGGGACACGGTATCAAGGCCATACTTAGGAAGGGGATCAAGGGGAATCAACCCCCCTAGATGATTAACAAAATGTGTTATCCGCAACACAAACAAGACAAAAAAGTTACATTACGCACATTTTTATTGAAACTTTTTATCCCCTTCCGAAATTTTTTCCTGAGTACGGCCCTGCACGCTGTACTTGTCATGTGATAGGTACATACCTAAATGATATGTCGTCTAGCCTTGACGATAAAATGCTCTTAATCTTTTATGAAAACATTCTTCTCAACACCTTCTTAATGTCTTCATTATTTTAGAGTTCAAATGATAGGTATCAATTGGATATGCAAACAGCCAGTCGTTACGAAAAAGATTATGTTTAAAAATATGACGTTCTTACATTTCTTGGTTTCGTGGGTGGTTGCAACTACGTTGCATTAAAAATAACACGGATTTTATAGAGTTTTAGCTAGTAGTTGTTACAGGCAATTTTCAAAATTTGTAAAACTCAATAATTTTTACTTATTACAATTTTTAAGGCATTAGTTGAGTGGTCTGTGGTATCTCGTGGGATAGTGTAGAAGATTTTTTTAATCTACCCCAGATCGACACTGGGTGTTTGCCTCCAATTTTTCATGTTTTCACAAACGTGACTTGTAAATTTTTCTAAATTAGTTTTGCAAAAAAACTGTTAGTACGTTTCTTGTTTGCATTCGAACTCCGAGTAAGACGGTAAAGAAACAAGCTTTATATCTTAAAAACTAACAAAGGTATTAATTTTTTTTAAACTAAAAAATCGTAACTTTTTTTACACTAAGAAATGTAATTTTGTATTACTCTAAGCTAGTTTTAAATTATAATTTAAAAAAAATACAATTCATTTACTTTTTAAAGATGGCGGTGAAAAAAGTAACGAAAAAACCTTTTTGTTTTTTTTTGGAAGTTAACGAAACAAACAAGACATCTCGTTAAAACAAGACATCTCGTTAAAATAATGAAATGTGTTAAACAATTGCCAAATTTTTGATATATGGTTTATTTTTACCTACCTAGCCCGCGTGACAATGGCTAGAGAAGGTATTAGTTTCGACGAATTTTTTTTTTAAGATAACGCTGAAATTGTGTTATTTGGGTGTATTTTGACCTATCTTAGCAATATCGTCGTGCTGTCTGTCTGTATGTGTGTGTTTGTTTGTTGTTTCTGTGTGAGAGTATATTTTCTCCTAAACTGCTATACCGATTTTCATAAAAATTATAGGTACAGTCGGAGACTTTTTAAATGGCCTCCCTGGAAAATAAAAAAAAATCTTACTTGAAATTTGGAAAAGTAGTTTGAACCAAAACAAAAATATTGTGAACCTTACCTTTGTCTGTATACATACATATTTACTTTTTTTTTTGATTTCTTTAAATGAATAATTTTGACACAAAAAAATAAAACGGCAATTTAAAAAGTCCCCGACTGTACAATAGTGTTTGACACTCTGGCGAGCTGATTAGATTTTGGTCAAAATCCATTAATGGTTTTTTGACAATTAGAAATTTTTAAAAATACTAACTTCTTAACGGAGCAATATAGTAGACTACATTTTGCTCAATAATAATGTGTGTTATAACCAAAACTTCGAAAGAGCTTTAGTTTTTGAGATATTTACAAAAAACTGTTTTCAAGGCTGGTATCATGGCTTCACTGCTAATAGGCTAGCTAGGAAGAAGGTATCAGATGCGTCATGGATCTTTCTGATAGATAAACAATCCAAATATTGGCTTGGCAAAAATAGCAAATTAACGGAAAAACACTTATTCGATACCTCGAAAAAGGGGCCGCGGATAAAAGGTCGAAAGTACAAATGAACAATACTCTGCCAATTTATGGGCACTTAAGCTCACACTAGATACTATATTTATAGTGTACGTGTGAGCTAATATAACTAAAAACTGAAATATATTTTATTCAACTCTAGACTCAATTACCTATCGTTTGATACCACACAAGCCATGTTATTACTTAAACTCAAATTTGTGAAATCTACCCCCACTTTAAAAAAAAAACTAAAATGTATTTTGTTTAACTCCAGACTCAATTACCTTTCGTTTGGTATCACACACGCTATATTTTCACATAAATTCTAATTTTTGAAATTTACCCCCACCCTTTTTTTGTTAAATAAAATAAAATGTATTTTGTTTAACTCCAGACTCAATTACCTTTCGTTTGATATCACACACGCCATATTTTTACATAAACTTAATTTTTTTAATCTACCCCCACCCTTTTATTTGGCTTGTGTTTGGTGGATTTTGTTCATTTTTAAATGGGACCATCTCGAGCCAAAACCCAGTTCAGGTACCAAATTTCAATAAAATCGGGCTAGCGGTTTTTGAGTTATGCGCGTTGGTCGTTACAGACAGACATACAGACAGACAGACAGACAGACAGACAGACAGACAGACAGACAGACAGACAACAACAACAAAAAAGTTTCAAAATCATCTGAAACGCAAAGATATATAAAAAATTTTGAAATCGGACCAACTTTTTTTTTCTCGAAAAAATTAGAATCACTATAGCTCACACTACTATAGTATAGTAGTAGTGTGAGCTAAAAGTACAAAAGATTGACAACATAAGTTCGAAAAACAACTTCCCTGACTTCTTTCCCGGGATCCTAGAGGATGTGAATCACGAGAAAGAATTTGGGGAGGTTCTTTTTCGCTTATATTTTTAATCTTTTGTCCTTTTGACCTTTTATATGCTGCCCTCGAAAACAAATTTAAAATATTTATTTTCTTTTATTAACTTCGACTTACTTTATGTTTGTTTAAACTTGAATGTACGATTTTCATTCTGTTGTTTGTTTTAACTTACAAATATTTCTATAATAATAGTTTGTCGTTTTATAGTTTTTTTAGTTTCCCGTTTAACTTGGTTGTCTAGTTTTAGTAGAAAACTATCTTTGATGTTGTTTGTTTCTAAGTTAAATAAAATTCGTTAGCAACGAATTTGCATGGGCATGAGCGTATAAGCAACATTATGGGCTTTGTTGTGTATACTCTCATGCCCAATAGAAGCACATCATGGACATATTAACGACCCGGTTGTTATTATGCCCAGTTTGCTATAAAATCAATAAAAATTAAATATAGAGATACTATTATCAAATCTTTCTTTAAATTAATTGATTGGGGCCAGACCAGCCAGAGATTAAATTAGTATGATCTCCGAAGTTATAAAAAAAAGTACCAAAATTTTCGGTTAATTTGACCCCGGCACCTTAATTACTTTAAAAAATACCAGATATTAGGTACTTGGAATAAAACCTGACTTAATTTTAGAGTCGACTTTATTTTGACAGATTTACAAAGGAAACTGACAGCTGACCTCTCAAAATTTACATACCAAAGTCAGATTTAAAAATAAAGCTGCTAACTTTCATTTAATAAATTGAGGCTCTAATAAATCCGGTACTTAAATACACAAGGGCCGAATTTTGAAAGAAAGCAGCTGCTTTTTATATTTAAATCCCTCACAATACTGCCGATTTTAAAGTAAAGTCAGGTTTTATTCCAATAACTATACGAACTGAAATAACTACTGTCGAATCTAATTATAGATAAATAAACGACTTAGTATTAAATCCGACTTTGGTATGTAAATTTTGAAAGATCAACTGTCAGCCTATATTGTAAATCTACCAAAATACGGCCTGACACTATATTGCACAGCTTTATTCCACTAAGTCCCTATTATATCTACTAACTCTCAACATCCAATAAAAGCCTGCATATGTATGTGACATATCTGGGATGCGTCCAAGTTTTAAGTACTGAAATCTATTACAACAAATGTTTCGCTTTGTAATATAAACATAAGTACCCTATAATTCAGTACCAACATTACATTATAACCCATGCAATTTAATAAAGAAATAAAAATAAAAACCATTTTATTTGTCTTCTTGAACTTTTGCCCGCGCATCGCCGAAATCAAGCGGTGGAATACAATTGGGCGATCATTCAATATTCTTTAGTTTTCTTGACAAATTAAATTATTAAAAGAATGTTTTAAATTTTTCTATTTAAAAAAGAATTAAAACCTTAAACAGTATAAAATAAATGGATCCATGGATCCATTTATACCTTCCTAGCCCATTAGCACACTCCACGTCAGCCTTAAAGAAGAAGTTTTTTGTAAACATATTTAAAACGAAAGCTTCTACAAAGTTTTTGGTTATAACACAAATTATTGAGAAAAATATGCTCTACTATATTCCCAAAACCGCATATTGATACGATACTCCGTTAAAAATCATCATCATTATTTCAATTTTTAAACTGTCTAAAAACTGTCATTAGAATCAATTAATTTTTACCAAAATCTATAATCAGCGCGTGACAGTATCGAAAATCGGTTTAGCGGTTTAGGAGCTATCGTGTTACGGACAGACATACACACACATACAAACAGACATCACGACGATATTGCTAAGATGGGTCAAAATAAAACAAAAAAAATTTTTTTCGTCGAAAAGAATACCTTCTCTAGCCATTGCTGCACGGGCTAGGAAGGTAAAAAACCGGTTACTAGTTTTTAGCCTTATTTTTTTCATCTTATTATTTATGACATCAACAAAGTAAAGTAACAGTAAAGAAGAATTAACCAGCAAGTTTTTTTCTGTGTCTGAAAGTCAATGGCAACATTGTCCCCAAACTCGCATGTATTGATTGTTTAAGTCAGTTGAAAAATTTCTAGTACCCGCGCGGCAAAAGAAAGCTGTGTACGAAAATTTATCATGTTAGTGGTCACTGAAAAAATAGACAGATTTACTGAGTACTAAAAATGCTTTAATATCATATCTAATCCAGTGTTGCACAAGATGGAAATTTTTGTGCTGACAGACTAAATATTTCTTGTCTAGTCTTCAATTGCAAGTTATATCTTGCCTTATTCTTACCTACCAAAGTCTTATCTTGTCTTGTAAGACTCTTGAAATTTCTCGTCTTGCGAAACACTCCTGGATTTCCGAAATCTTGAAAGAGTCTTGGGAGAATGAACTGCACTTTTGCATAGGATTCTCTAAACTATGGTTTGGTTCATCTCTCTCAGTTACACATATTTAAAGCAAGAGAAAAGTATTATCCACACTCGTGTTTTCTTTTGTCGCAATAATTGGTCTTTAATAAAGAAATTCTGTTCCTACAAATAGAGATAAAAATTTTCGTGGCTAATGGGGTAAAAAGAAGTTTTTGTTTCTTTTATGTTTTTCCGTGGGTAGCTCAAAAGCTCAGCCTCACGGGGGTTCATGATCTAATGGACAAGTGTTGACAGTTAACTGTTTCGTCATTACGGGACTCCTCAGAACGCTGCTTGGTCTATAGTGAGAAAACCCTCGCAAGAGAAACTAGAACAAGAGCAGGTAAGTAAAAACTGCATCCGTGACCTACGACAGCACTTCTGTCTTTTAGGCAAGAGCAACGCTAATTAGCGTTTTTATCCACCTTCAGACGTGAGCGTCAATCAGCGGAATTTTTAAGCCAAATAATACTAACAAACGTAAATTTTAGTACCCGTGAATTTAAAAATCAAACAAGTTTTCGTGGTTAATCGGGTAAAAAGGAGTTTTTGTTTCACTCATATGCTTCTGTGGCTAGATCGAAAGCTTAACCTCAAGGGGTCCAAGATCTAATGGACACCTAATAATTGTTGACAGTCAACTGTTTCGTCCTTATGAGCCTTATTAGGTGTCCATTATATTTTGTAATACACTGTTTGTAAGCAAATTTTATAATCCGCCGAAAAATAAATAAATAATAAAACCTGTAAAAAAATTGATTAGTTAGCCATCAATGGAGCGGTAATTATAAGATAACGTTTACTTTGTTATACAGCATTTGAAAGAAAATTTTATTATCTACGACGAAGTAAAAAACATATTTTTTAATAAAGAACTTGGTTTTTAAGAAAATTTAATAAAACATGTTTCTCTTTATGATTTTTTTTAATCACCCCATTTACCAAGGTCGCTGGAGAGTTTGCTATAAGTGAAACTTTACCGACTTTCACATTATGCAAAAGGAAATTTTTCTGTCTACAAAAAAACGTATGGTATTTATTTTTTCATATTTAGCTTAGATTCTGAGAAAACTATAAAACAAAATGGCTTATTTTCTAGTTTTTTAAAATTGACTTAATTTACGGACGCTCCTAAAGTTCTAATTAGGAAATCAATCCCACTTTGTTATACACTATTTTAAAGCAAATTTCATTCGCTCTAATAAAATGTAAGATATTTTTCCTGTAGACGTTGGTTTAAAAAAAAAACGAATAATTCATTGGAAAAACATGGGTATTTTTTTAATTTTTTAAATTATCTCAATTAGCGGACGCCGCACAGTAGAACGTTTTGAAGATCTAGGTGGACAACCCCTGAGTAACATTTACACTCTTTAATGCTTGATTTTTTTAGCTTTAAAATAACATAAAATATTTAAAAGCATTAAGTATTTGCAATATTACCTACCTCTTATATAGGGTGATTCAGATTTTAACGATTTTAAGATTTGTAGTCATACTGTCTGTTTTTAACGAAAATTGTTTCAACAAATTTTGTAACAATGAAGCAACGGTATATATTTTTTTTAGTTGTTTTTGCAGGAAGGAATTTAAATAAAACAATTTTGCAATATACAAGGTGTTTCAGAAAAATTTAAATAAAGACGTTTTAGGCGGTAAGGGACGATAAAGAAAAAATTCCGTTCTCATCTGTCACTATATGAAAAATAAATGCATTAAACATTTTAAACCTCTCACTCCTTGCCCGGGGTGAAACCAACCCCTAAAATTATAACGGGAAATGTTCATCGGATGGCATTATCTTTAAAGGGGTCTAATGTGAGAAAATTTAAGAGATATTTGGATTTTAATTTTATATACCTAAGAAAGTTTAAAAAAATATTTATTAAATCGGAAAATTCCAATTTTATTAGAAAAATATCATTACTTAACATAATAGATAATAGAATAATTAACTAACACAAGTCCATTTTATTATTATATTGCAAACTAAACTGTGTTAAATAATTTCTCAATCTGACACAAAAAAGACAAAAAAAATATATTATCATATTTCTTCTACTTCCCTTGGAGTTTGGTGCAGATGCATTTTTATTAAGCTTGGTTAAGCTTGTGATAGAGTGAAAAGTTACTGTTTACAAAAATTCATGAAAGTCGAGAGTTTCAAAAACCCAGCGTACAGACATACATAGGGCATATTCTTAAATTACGTAACCCCTCCTCCGCCCTCCGTAATGCATATTTAAGAAAAAATATATTCAAGAATCATGACAGTGTAACGCAGGGTTATTACGTAACCCCTCCTCCGCCCTCCGTAATGCATATTTAAGAAAAAATATATTCAAGAATCATGACAGTGTAACGCAGGGTTAATAACCCCCCTTCCCCCCTTGAGCGTTACATACTTTAGGAATCGGCCCATATGTCTCAGATAAAAGTAACTACAAAGGGGTTTATGAGGATTTAGGAGACGGTAAGGCTTACCAATTTTGGTAAAAAAGTGGCGCTATTTCGAGCTGTATAAAAGAAAACATTTATATGCGTTTTCAAAATATTGAGAAATAAATGGATCCATGATGGATCTGATACCTCCCTAGCCAGCCTATTAATACACTTCAAGTAAAGCCATGATAATATATTAGCTTTGAAAAGCTTTTTGTATATATCTGAGAAACTGAAGCCCTTACGATGTTTTTAGTTATAACACGAATTATTGAGCAAAATATAGTCTACTGAAAACTGTATATTGATACGATGCTCCGTTAAAAAGATAGTTTTTTTAAAATTTTAATTGTCAAAAAACTGTCATTAGCATTAATAGATTTCAGCGGTTTAGGAGCTATCGTGTTACGGACAGAAATAATATACACACACACACACAGACACCTAGACAGACATCACGACGATATTGCTAGGATAGGTCAAAATACACCCAAATAAAACATTTCCGGCGTTATCTAAAAAAAAAAAATTTCGTCGAAAATAATACCTATTAATAATACCATTGCTATGCGGGCTAGGAAGGCAAAAACTAAAAATTGTGACTTTTTGAAAAAATAAAGTCCTAAAAAAATTGTTAACGTCATTTCATTGGCCTAGTCATATTTATGTAGTTTTATTCAATTTGTTTAAAAGAAGGCGACAATATTTTAATTTTTCGAATAACACAATTTAAGTTTTTAAGCATTATTTTGAAACCCCCTGTAGATATTTTTAACTTCGACACTGCATCCGATTAAGCTCGCAATAGCGCCACTTTTTTCCTTCTGAACGAATATCGTAAGTGTTACCGTTTCTCAAAATCCCACAAAGCCCTATGTACTTACTTTTATCTGGACACCCTGTAGACAAACAGACACATTGACTCATCGTGATATAGAAAAATGCACGAAGATTGACTAATTTAGGTTATAAAATCCCCAAAGGGCACATTTGTGAAGGTATCAAAAAGAATGTTAAAATGTCATTAAACACAAATAATACGTTTTCTTTTTAGTACAAGTTTACCGCAAAAAAAGGACAAAATTTCAATACTGCGTCAGAAAGTAGAGATTTCGGTTAATTAGAAAATAATAAAACTAACATCAACAAATTCTAACGAACTAAAGTTTCAGTCCAACATAAACTATATAAAAATAAAATTTTAGTTACCAAAACACCAGCGAATTCATAAAATCATAGCAAGTAAAACACTGCAACAATGACAGTCAAAATGCTTCCCTATAGTCTTAAGGACATGTCACTCTAAAAATGCCTGGCACTTGTTTTACTCCAGCGCCTACCACGCGGGAAAAAACAATATTGTTTTAAAGCATTGCCCATACCTAAGATTAAAATGTCTAAGCAGAAAATTTTTAAGATGCAACTTTCAATGCAAATATCCTGACAACCAGAGAGGATAAAAAAATAATATTTTGGATCTAGGATGTATGGAATATGCTCTTTAATTGTAGGTAGCTGAAATGTTAATTTATAGTACTTAACCATGTCCACCAAGATTAGTGAAACGTTCCACTGTGCGCCGCTAGAAAGTTTCTAATCAGTCTAACTCGAGGGGTCATCGGCACCCTAAAATTTTGTACAGCGTCCAACAGGACTTGGGTCCTGACGTGTACTGTTGGGTCCTGTTGAGTACTGTTGGGTCCTGTTGAGTACTGTCGTCGTGTCTTGGGGGGGTCCGACAAGGACAAAGCGCGCCCTCAAAAAACATGCGAGCAAAAAAAAAAAAAAAAAAAAAAAAAGGTCATCATCTTTGGGGAACCGCGCCGCGCTCACAAATGTTGCGACCAAAAAAAAAAAGTCATCCTGTTTGGGGAAGGCCGACAGGGCCTTAGGGCGCACTCAAAAAACTTGCGACCAAAAAACAAAAACAAAAAAACAAAAAAGCTCATCATCTTTGGGGAACCGCACAGCGCTCACAAATCTTGCGACCAAAAACAAAAAAAAGCTCATCATCTTTGGGGAACCGCACCGCGCTCACAAATCTTGCGACCAAAAAAAAAAAAAAAAGGTCATCCTGTCTTTTCGCATCTACGCCACTGTTTCGGGTTAGACGGTTGTGTCGAGTACTGTCGTGTACTGTTGGCTTCTATCGTACTGTTACGTCCTGTCGTGTACTGTTGGGTACTGTCGAGTACTATTGGGTCCTGTTGTGTACTGTCGAGTACTGTTGGGTACTGTCGTGTACTGTTGGGTACTGTTGGGTCCTGTCGTGTACTGTTAGGTACTGTCGTGTACTGTCGGGTACTGTTGGGTCCTGTCGTGTACTGTCGAGTACTGTTGGGTACTGTCGTGTACTGTCGAGTACTGTTGGATCCTGTCGTGGTACTGTCGGGTCCTGTTGTGAAATTTGTACAGTACTGTTGAAAGCGATGACCCCTCGGTCTAACTCCATTAAATTATACCTTGCTAAAACAGGAATTTTATTCTCTACAATAAAGTGTTTTATAAATTTTTCCCTTAGGTTAGTTTTTAAGAATATTTGAAAAAACCTCAAACTTTTAGAATTTGGGGGTTTGCGGGGTTTTTTGGAGGTTTTTGCAGCCATTAAAAAAATACTAATTAGTTATATAAATATATATTTTTAATGTACCTATGTTAATTGGGGCTTTACAGAGGCAATTTAAAATTTCGGCGCCATGTTGAATATCTTAGCCCCTGTCAACATTTCTAGGTGGCAACAGGAATATTCGGATTCAGCGTGGTCGAAATAGAAGGCATTGACCATTTGCCAAAAAGTAATATAAAATGCTTCGGGAAAATGGATTTTTCGAAATCTTGCCTTAACTATAACGGTTGGTAGGTGTCAATTACCTGCCGCAATTATGTTTTTAAGCAACCACAAAAAAAGAACAATAATTAATTTGCATCAAAATGAAATATTTATAAATAAAAAAGGTATAAACTACATCCTAAAATGCAAAATTTTTGAAACTCACCAAAACATTTTAATAGTTTTTTAAAAATAATTAAAAAATTATTTGTCGCGCAAATAATTACCGTCGTTATTGAAGATGCGCTAATAGAGGTGGCTAAATGTCACGAGGCGAAGAATATTGCAGATTCACCATAAGTCCATCTTTACGTTCACTTTCTTCACACCACTTCACCTATATCATCTCGAAATATAGTGTTGGTATATCACCAGATATGTTGGGTGAGTTGTAAATAGGGAAGCGAACATGATTGTTGCAAGGATGATATATGGAAGGATTTGGTCCCATATAAAAACCCTACGTGGGAATTTAGATATCAGTTGATATCGGTCACTTAAATTTTTCAGACGCATCAATTTTACAAAATACAAAATCAAAATGAAAATGGTGAGTGTGCAATTTAGTCAAAAAAATTTGGATTTACTTGTTCCTGTTTTACCAAAGATTTCTGGATTAGTGAAGTTTTACATTTTGGTGGAATTTTGGATAGCAGGTCCTAACTACAGTGAATACATCATAATTCAAAAATTAAATAGTGTTTTTTTAATTTTTAATTTATATTCTTGTTTTAGATACATATATACCTATATTGTTTTCTTACAAAACAAATATTTTTTTGTTAGATATGTTATTAAAGATACATACAGGGTTAAAAAAATATGATAAAATAAACAAAATTAAATTTTTCCTTTATTAATAATATATAACTTTGTTTAAGAAACAACTGAATTGTTATTCCTTTTATAAGTTTTTTTTACCTTCTAAATTTTACAAAAAGTATATAATATTGTTATAAAAAGTATATTTTTTTTATTTTTTCCTAAATTTAAAGTATTATTTTAAATAACTAACAAATGACAAAATAAAATTATATTTCTCAAAGTTAGTTCTTATAGGTAATTTGTATTAAATTTGTTTAAGTTTTTTTTTAAATTATCAATTATTTATTCGTAAGGTTTGTATAAAATTTTACAAAAATCTCGCTTGTTGTTCTAATTTGAGTTCTTTAGGTTTTTGTTTAAATAACTTTTGGAAATAAATATGTTTTTTAATTTGCAGTTCGTAGTCCTTTCCGCCGTTTTGGCCCTCGCCCTTGCTGCCCCTCAAAACCAAGCTGACAGAGATGCTGTAGTTGTCAAATATGACAGCGACAACATTGGAATCAATGGATATAACTTTGCGTAAGTATACCTTTTCTTAGAAATAAAATTATTTATTTTAAACACGACCTTTCGGTTAGTAAGTGGCTCTAACCGTTTTCAAGTGTAAAAGTTGACTAATTTTTGACACTAATTGTTTTGTTTTTCATTGTCTTTATTTATTTTAAACACGAAATTTCGGTTAGTTCCAAAGTTAGTCAAGGTCGTGTTTAAAATAAATAGACAATGGAAGCCCGAAATTTTGTTTCAACTCAATCATTTTACGAGTTTCAAACAAAGAGTATACCTTTTCTTTATAATATATTCACGCTATGTTCCTAAATTTAATTAATTTATTTTAAAGTTCTTAATAAAACCAAATGAATAAGGTAGTTAGCACAAGCACCGACCGAGGGTGATCACAGGCTCGAGCATTTGATTTGATGCCCCTAAGCGCTAGGCAGCTCTTCCTGTTTTTTTGAATGGGTTGCATTCTCTTCAGTGCAACTGATTTAAAAAAAAAGAGAAAGAGCTGCCGAGCACTTCGGGGCATCAAATCAATTGCTCGAACCTGTGATCATACTCAGTCGATGCTTCTGTTAACTACCTTATTCATGTGATAAAACATAGAAGCAGTTGTAAATACATTTTTCTTTCTAATTTAACCCTAATTTTTTAGCTTGGCCTTATTATTGTTATGGAAAGCTATGTAGATCGTCAAAAACCTTTTTTTATTTTTTCCCAAAATAAGTTATTTAGGTCAAAAAACGCCCACCTACTAAATGTTGTGATGGTGTCTGTCACAATAAAACTCAAAAATTATATCATAACAAAAACATTTCATGTAAAAAAAGGCAAGTACGCGAAAATGGTATTCCGTAAAGAGAATTGAAATAAAAGTAAAGCCAAGTTCTCCAATACAAATTTTAAAATGAAAGGTTCTTACTAGTTTGAAAATGTTTTTTTAAACTTTGCTATTACAGCCAAACTTCTTTATGTTCATTTTAGCACTGTGCCTAAGAGTCATTTGCAGCCGTATTAGCCAAGTTTAGAAATACATTTTCAAACTAATAGGAACCTTTCATTTTAAAATTTGTATTGGAGAACTTGGCTTTACTTTTATCTCAATTCTTTTTACGGAATACCATTTTCGCGTACTTGGCTTTTTTTACATTGTTTTTGTTACAATGTTTTTGTTATGATTTTACTTCTTTTTTAAAGGAATTGGATAATATTTAATTTTTAAAGTTCAAGGAATATTGTTTAAAACTTTTGCAATGCCTTATTTAAAATTTTGAGGTTTTTTTAATTTTTCTCCATGGCTTTATCATAGTTCCTATCAGCCTTCCAAAGCTCAGCTCTCTAACGTGTGTTTCTGAAAGTGGACAATGCTACTTTTACATAATAGGGGAGGAAAGTAAATTAAAGTTTCGGTATTTTTAAATTTTTTTCTATAGTTTTATTTTAGTCCCTATCAGTCTTTTAAAGCTCACCTCTAGCGTTTTTCGAAGTGGGCAATGTTAATTTTGCATAACTTTACATTTATAGGTGAGGAGAGTAAATTAAAATTTTGGGCTCAGCTCTCTAGCGTTTCTGGAAGTTGGCAATGTTACTTTTATATAAATTTACATTTATAGGGGAGGGAAGTAAATTAAAATGTTGGTCTTTTAAAATTTTGTCCCATAGTTTTATCATAGTGCCTTTCAGTCGTAAAACGCTTAGCTCTCTAGCATTTCTGGAAGGGGGGAGTGTTAATTTTACATAACTTTACATTTATAGAAGGAAGTAAATTAGAATTTTGGGGTGTGGTGAATTTTTTCTATAGTTTTATCATAGTGCCTTTCAGTCTTAAAACGCTCAGCTCTCTAGCGTGTCGAGAAGTAGGCAATGTTACTTCTACATTACATTACATTTATAGGGCAAGGAAGTAAATTATAATTTTGGGGTTTTTAAATTTTTTCCTATAGTGTTATCATAGTTCCTAGCAGTCTAGTATTTCTGGAATTGTACAATGTTACTTTTACATGTATAGGGAGGGGAGTAAATTAGAATTTTGGGTTTTTTTGATTTGTTCCAGGGGTTTGGTCATTTCTACCAGTCTGTCAAATTTCAGCTTTGTAGCATGTCTGGAAGTACAGTAGAATTTTGATGATCTATACATGAGTGATTGAGTGAGTGGGTGGTAATTTTGACGTTTTTTCGTAACTACTTTACTACTTTATGGAAGTCCAAAGTAGAGTTTTAAATAAGTTAAATATGGGCTGAAATGTTTCAAGAAAAGATGATACGGCAGCGCGAACTTAGCGCGGCACTGCCGTGCCCTCAGATTCAAACGTAGCACAAAAATTTTGCATTTTGCATCCCGTGAATAAGGCCAGTTTTTGGTCAGGGCGAAGGGGTTATTAGAGAAGGGGAACTAGTGTCGTCTCAAAAATATTAGGAGCTAGAAACGAAAAAAAAAAACCACACTTGAATTAAAATTTTGTTTTTTAACAAAAGAAAATCTTTTTCGAATTAAAATTTTGTTTTTTAACAAAAAAAAATCTTTTTCGACACACAGAACAATTATTAGGCTTACATTAGCACGTTTAATGGACGGCTGTACATATCTGCTGGCATCAACTTTGTTATAAGAAGGCTAATCCAAACCCGTTTCCATGGTAACGTGGGCCGCAAGCCAGATTGCGGAGAAACCGGAACTGCTAGCAATTATTATTTCGTACTGAATCGTGTAGGCAGTCGGAGATGAATATTCATGGTATACGTTTTTATTATTATTCATTTTTATTATTTTTGTCTATTTAATACTTGAATTTTTTGAGTTCAATACACAGAAAAATAAAAAAGTTAAAAACATTAATTGTGAGTACATATGTACATTCACAGACATTTTATGTTGATTTAAAAAATAAAATAAAATGACTATAATTCCTTCAAAAATATAACTTTTTTATTATCTCCAAAACCAAAAGTAACAGTTTCAATGTTTGATGACGATTTATCTGTAAAACCAAAGCTATAAAGTCCCTTCCGAAATGCACACTTTTTAAAAACCCTGCGTAGCCCGAATACGACTAGAATTATAAAAATAGGGGTTTAACTCTCTAGCTTCTCTTGGAGCTTGAGTGTCCCAAACGGGGGTAAGTTTTCTTTATCTACCCCACAAAAATATCCAATTGGGGTCACCCTGAACCTTCAAAGTCCTTTTATACCTTCTTAGCCCACGAAGCAATGGCTAGAGAGTGTACTGTTTTTCACTAAAACATTGTTTTGGGGCAACGCCTAAAATGTGTTATTTGGATGTATTTTGACCTATTTTGGCAATATCGTCGTGACGTCTGTCTCTGTGTGTGTGTGTTCGCATGTCTGTCCGTAAAACGATAGCTCCTAAACCGCTGAACCAATTTTGATAATTCAGATAAAATAGTGTACAGTACTGTAAAGATCTGATTAGATTTTGATCAAAATCCATTAAAGCACACAGTTTTTTGACAGTTTAAAAATTGAAAATATACTAACTTCTTAATAGAGCATCGCATCAATAGGCGGTTTTTGGAATATAGTAGAACACGTTTTTATCTTATTACTAAAAACTTTGTAGGAGCTTCTGTTTCTGAGATATTTACAAGAACTCTTTTCAAGGCTGATATAGGCTGGAGTTTACTTGGAGTGCGCTAATAGGCTAGGAACGTATCAAATGGATTATGGCTTCAATTATTTTATTTCGTGTTTTTATCCCGGAACAGCATTAATTATTAAAATATAAAATTTTCTTAAATATTCTGAAATCGTGTTGAAATCAATTAAAATTTTGCCTCAAGAAAAAAAATTAAAAGCAATTATTTAGTTATTTCATTTTTTTTCTAATGCTCTCTGTCACTCAACTATTGCTAAATTTAATTATAATGTGTGTTTCGTAATTGCTTAATTTGTTTGTTTGCTTTTTTATTGTTGTAAATACCTATTTTTTATCTACACTTACTATATCATTATCATCATCCTTAAGAAGTCATGAAAAATGCTACTTAAGGTGATTCTTGCAAAACGAATAATGAAACTAGCAATAGAGTACAGCACTATATAGCACGTTCTTTAAACTAAATTTTTAGAGCATTGAATCAAAAGAAGAAGATTAATTTCAAACCAGTCGCAAAAGTCTAACACGATAGTTGTAGGTATTATATAAATTCGACTTTAATTTTATTATATGCGTTTCTTTTTAGTTTATAAATTATATGAAATTTGATAAACATGTGCAATTCTATGGATCACACTCGGAATCGACGCGACGTAATGAATGGGCCACTAAAACCCAAAGCAGCGTATAACACCCGCTG
Source organism: Aspidapion aeneum (assembly GCA_963576565.1). NCBI lineage: Eukaryota > Metazoa > Arthropoda > Insecta > Coleoptera > Brentidae > Aspidapion > Aspidapion aeneum. The sequence goes on along the minus strand of OY755041.1, from coordinate 51,860,035 downwards.
TCCAATGAATATATGCCACTTTTCTGTTGGCTTCTTCGAAGAGAGATTTTATCAGCAGCCTATATGAGCGATAAAGTTACGGCCTATGTTGGATATTTTAGCGTTCTTATAATTGGATCAGTTAGTTGGATTACTCGCATTGTTTATGTGCGTGGGGCATGGATGTTTTAATTTACGCACTTTACAACACATTTTAATTATTTCAGCAAAACAATAAATTTTGCGTAATTTCATTCGGAATTTGGCTGGTTTCTTTTAAAAAAAATGCATTAGAAAACCCAAACGTAGTGGTGGTAGGTATGTTTTTTAATGATTTGTGGGTAAACGTTTGGGCGCGACAGCCGAACATTTTTTTACTGACTTAGAATTCTGCCACTAGCATGTTGTATTGACACCAGCCGCCGCATCATATCCTCCTACTTTACCTCAATGAAAGCCAATAAAGAGTTTTCATTAGATAGATGCCCCTCTCACTTGGAAAAAGTAACTCACTATCAAATGTTTCTTTTTGTTTTAGTTACGAAACCAGCAACGGTATCCAGCAACAAGAACAAGGTCAGCTCCAAAACGCCGGCAGCGAAAACGAAAGCATGACTGTCAGGGGCAGTTTCAGCTACACTGGCCCAGATGGTGTTGTATATACTGTTACCTACATCGCCGACGAAAATGGTTTCCAACCTCAAGGTAAGAACAAAGAAGTTTTAAAAAACTTCTCTCCATCCGTATATTAACCAAATATCGTCTTTTTTTGTTAAGACCGTGATTTTTATGTTTTGAAAAAATTCTCGGAACAGTGGTGATCCGTGTTTACGATGATACAGTGAAACCTCTCTTTGCGGACACCTCTATTAAGCGGACAAATTTGTTGGAACCAAGCTTTCCCCTATTTCTTTACATATCAAATTCACTTCTATAACCGGACACTCCAATAACCGGACGCGGACAATTTTTTTTTGGTTAAAAAATTCTGAATCCTCCCTTAACCGGACGCGAACCTCGGACAATGGGACGGAGCGCTGCACCGACATGGACATAAATATTATGCACTCTGCAGCCGGGGAATTACTTCTTTTCATTTTAATGCCGAGATTAAATACTTCTGTCGTAGTTACAACATATTTTATCCGGCGAGACTGCTGTGTTTAATTTTTATTGTTCAGTGGAGTGGTAATAGATCCCTTTAAAATGGCGCCTAGTAAAAAACTTCTTAGTTTACGCGAAAAAATTGAAGTTCTTAACGTTTCGAAGAAGGAATATCTCAGCACGAAAGATCGCTAAAAAGTTTTATATCGAAAAACTCAAGCAGCGGAAATTGTTAATAAATATTTGTATTAAAATTTCGCAGTTCTTTCTCATAAGCGGACATTTCCAATAAGCCGACAAAATCGACAAAACCGTAAGTGTCCGCTTATAGGAGGTTTCACTGTATATCAATTCTGACTAAATAAATAAATTTTCGTGCTAGTCCTCGGAAAGGGGACATGGTAGCCGCACATATGTTTCCGGATTGTTAGGGTTCATTAGTACGGTGCAACCAAAATGACCATGACCCCTTTCTTTAGACTAACCGAAAAATTAATTTATTTAGTTTTTGACTACATGTCGAAAAATTTATTTTATATTTAATATCAAATATGAGATGGGAGACATCGTTATGCTTATTTTATAAGTAAATAAATAAATAAAAAGGTCTTTATTTTCTAGCAAAAAAATAATAGTTACACATGATATATGTCCTTATCTATAACAAAAAAAAACTGTCAGCAAAATGCCGGATATCAGTTAACCATTTCGAAGGACGAAATGGTCTCTGGACTAAGTCTCAAGCAGATAATATATATTCAATATATTTCGCCGAACAGATTGAATAAAAGTACAGTCTAAAAATGTCCAGAGAGTTTGAACTAATACATTTCCTTACACTCACAAATATAGTGTTTTAGTGTTTCAATGATTGTCAGCTTTAGTAAAAAGTAATGCAGTCGGAAAATAATCTATTATTAAGTTTGTTTGATGAATGAAAAAAAAAGTCTAATTATAACAAACTCTTTTTAGGTGCTCATATCCCAGCAGCTGCAGCGCCAGGAAGGAAATAAGCCAGTATTATTTTAGGAATAATCTTATTGTTTGGAAGGACTAGGAACTAAATTTGGCAAACACGATTTTATACACAATCATTTCTTAAATGCACTACTATAAACGTGTAAATATTTAGCACTACTTTTTATTCTACCATTTTAACTGGAAATTACTTAAGGGCTTTAATCACCATCCATTTTTAATGCATGCTTTGATTTCTTATTTTGGTAGTTCTAAATTACTTTAATTGTTTTTAACTATCAATAATTACTAATACATTTTTCTGTTTTTAAAATATCTCATCTAGATTCATTTTCTGTATATTATTCGTTAGTACGTTATTTTTAGGCACATTTTTTGCTTAAATCTTTTTATTTCGTTTTTTTTTGTAAGTATATATACATCCATTTCTTAATGAGTATATTAATAACTTAGCAACTTTTTGTGATTAACCTCTTGCAGCACAAAATGATTTATAGTCGTCCCAATTCTAATACCTATATTATCATCACTTTTTAAAATTTGAGTTTTGGATGCATTTTATCTATTTATTTTTGCACATTGCAGTAGTTAAAACGTTAATGGATAGTTGAGTATTAGCTTTCCATGCACGATTTTATTCTAAAATGCACTTCTTAATTTTTTAAGCGCACTTTTTTCTACAATCTTCTACAACTTTGTAGCACTTTATTTCATTTCTTGTAAATATATCACACGACTTAACACTCTTTTTCTGACTTTTTAATCTAAATTATTTTTTCCTGGTGATATTGCTTAAACTTAGTTGGTGATAGAAACCATGCCGTTTAGTTTCACCAAAGTTGGTAGCTTTATCGCATTTAAAATTGTGTTTGCCAAATTATACAATGATCTTTTTGATTGCCGTACCTATTAGGTTAAAAAAGTCAGAGCTTTTTTCAACTTTCTATGAAAACTATTTTAGTGAAAACTTTTACTTTACGCAATATGCTTTATTTATTTATTGTTAAAAGTACATAGAAAATTTTAAAATGTTTTGTTGACTTTCTCTTTAATATTTTTAGCGCTTTGTCATGCGGCAGACGCTGAAATTTGTGATTTGTGTATTTATGTGTTTTGTACATATTATTTTTATACTGAAATGAACATAAATAAAAGAGTACAACTTTTAGCAATGTGTTTTGTAATCTATTTATTTTTACTTCACCATTGAATAAAAAATAAACATAATTAAATTTTATACTTTTCCTTAAACCTAAAGCAATAAGTGTTATGCATCTTAAGAAAAAATAAACTTGTTACTAAGACAAAATTAAAATTAACTACAGTCGAACCTCTCTAACTCGAACCTCTATAACTCGAAATTCTCTATAACTCGAACCTTTTAAGTGGTCCCTGCACTTTTTATATGAATTTTAACCTCTTTAACTCGAATTTCTATAAGTCAAACTCTCCATAACTCGAACTGATTTGGTTGTCCCTTGAAGTTCGAGTTATAGAGGTTCGACTGTATATTCAATGTAACATATATACGTAATACTCCTATTATTTAACGCTTTAAAAAGCTTTTGGGACCTGATTTTTTACTAATAACAAAAAATTTCCATTTACCTTCATTTTCATCAGTAAAAAAGGACCAAAGTTGTCTATACAAAATAAAAATAAATGGATCCATGACGGATCTGATTCCTTCCTAATCCATTGGAACACTCGACGTTATATCAGCCTTAAAAACAGCTTTCTATAAATATCTTAGAAACGAACACTTCTGCTATGTTTTGGGTTTTAACGTAAATTATTGAGAAAAATGCGTTCTGCTATATCCCGAAAACCACGTACTGATATAATGCTCCGTTAAAAAGTTAGCATTAATGGATTTTGACCAAAATCTAATTAGCTCGTTACAACCAGTGGCGTATATACGAATCTTAGGCCCGGGCCCCCCCGAGTCTAAGATTTTTTTAGATATTTTCCACATATTTCATGAATACAAACATAAAATACCATAAAATACGGCCTTATGAGGTCTCGCCCCCCCCCCCCCGAAACTGATATCAACCGAAAGGTAAATGAGTCTGAAGTTAAACAAAATACATTTTAATTTATTTAAAAAAAAAGAGTGGGGGTATATTTCAAAAATTAGAGTTTAATTGAAAATATGGCGTGTGTGATATCAAACGAAAGGTCATTGAGTCCGGAGTTTAACAGAATACATTTTAGTTTTTGTTTTTTTCAGGGGTGGGGGTAGATTTCAAAAATTTGAGATTAAGTCAAAATATGGCTTGTGTGGTATCAAACAAAAGGTAATTTAGTCTGGAGTTGAATAAAATATATTTCAGTTTTTAGTTATATTAGCTCACACGTACACTATAACTCTAGTACCTAGTGTGAGCTTAGCGGCCCATATATTGGCAGAGTATTTTACCTTCCTAGCCCGCGCACTATTGGCTTAATTGGCTAGAGAAGGTATTATATTCGACGAATTTTTTTTTTCACATAACGCCGAATATATGTTATTTGGGTGTATTTTAGCTTATCTTAGCAATATCGTCGTGATGTCTGTCTGTGTGTGTATATTTGTCCGTAAGATGATTGTTTGCCCGCAGGTAGAAAAAACGATAACTGCAGTGGACTGTATATATTTTAATTAATGAAAGCGCGAACACACATAAATATATTGATATGAAATCACGAAATAATTAAGGTCCATAGGTTAATTGTTGGTACCACACAACGGAAATCAGAAACACAGCACTCACTAGTTTGCAGCCAATTTCTCCACGTTGCAGGGGTCCCTTTCTGGATCTAATGATGGCACCACGCAGCTGAAGGGCTGAAGTTTCTAGTTTTATGCTTCAGTACACCAAAATCGAGCACTTTCAAGTGTAGAAATTTGTAAATGTTGGAGAAAGAAATTAACACGCCATTTTCTCGAGGCGGTAGAAAAAGGATCTCACTGATTGTTGGTGCGCATGTCGAAATGCGCGAAAAATGTACTCTGTCCGTCATCCAATTGTGTGGTTTTAAAATTTACAAACAACCGCGAAATTTAGCGGGAGCTAACATAACGAATCGGTAAAGCTGGAGGGACCATGATAAGGGGCCCAAAAACCATTGATGTCATTAATTGTTGCTAATTTGTTGCTAATTTGTTGCGACAAAATTAATTTTGTTGCTGTAGCCGTTTACGAGAAAATTGTGGTCCCCTCAGGTTTACCGTAAAGCTAGGGGGACCACGCGTATCTCCGATTTGATAAGGAGTAGAAAGGTCAATTTTGCGGCATTATTTGTTGCTCGGAAGGCCCATCAACAATCAAAAGTAATATGGTCAAAAAAGTTAACCGTTATTTTTTTATACGCAAAAAACCATTTTTTTAAGTAAAGCTACTGAAACCAGCCATATCTCGTCACTGGATTGAGCTATCGGGATGAAACAAAAACTGGATTTTGTTGCTCGCCTAGTACGAATTAGTTGCGGCAAAATCCATTTTGTTGCGGCGTTATTTTTGAAAAAGTTGTTATTTCGTAACATTGTAGGGGTCATAACTCAAAAATAAACTAGGGGGCCCAAGAGTTTCATATGCCGTTAGGATAACAAGTACTAATTAGTTGCGGAAGAACCAATTTTGTTACTGTAGCCGTTTTCGAGAAATATGCGAAAAACTAGTTTTGGTAAAGTTAGGGGGACCAGGCATATCTCGTCACTGGATTGAGCTATTGGGATGAAACAAAAACTGGATTTTGTTGCTCGCCTAGTACGAATTGGTTGCGGCAAAATCCATTTAGTTGCAGCGTTATTTTTGAAAAAGTTGTTATTTCGTTACATTGTAGGGGTCATAACTCAAAAATGAATAGATAGAGGGTAACGAGTACTAATTAGTTGCGGAAGAACCAATTTTGTTGCTGTATCCGTTTTCGAGAAATATGCGAAAAACAAGTTTTGGTAAAGTTAGGGGGACCAGCCATATCTCGTCACTGGATTGAGCTATCGGGATGAAACAAAAACTGGATTTTGTTGCTCGCGTAGTTCGAATTTGTTCCGGTAAAATCCATTTTGTTGCGGCCTTATTTTTGAAAAAGTTGTTATTTCGTCACATTTTAGGGGCCATAACTCAAAAATAAACTAGGGGGCCCAAGAGTTTCATATGCCGTTGGATAGAGGATAACGAGTACTAATTAGTTGCGGAAGAACCAATTTTGTTGCTGTACCCGTTTTCGAGAAATATGCGAAAAACTAGTTTTGGTAAAGTTAGGGGGGCCAGCCATATCTCGTCACTGGATTGAGCTATCGGGATGAAACAAAAACTGGATTTTGTTGCTCGCCTAGTACGAATTAGTTGCGGCAAAATCCATTTTGTTGCGGCGTTATTTTTGAAAAAGTTGTTATTTCGTAACATTGTAGGGGCCATAACTCAAAAATGAACTAGGGGGCCCAAAAGTTTCATATGCCGTTCAATAGAGGGTAACGAGTACTAATTTGTTGCGGAAGAACCAATTTTGTTGCTGTCAATGTTTAAAAATACCTAACATACCTGGAGAAAGCTTGTACTGTTGCATTAAGAAGTGCTTTGGAGTCATCGCAGATTACCTCCTTAGGCCAGGGAATGTCAGCGTCCGTTTTCAAAAATCTTTCCAAAATGACAAAATATCCCTTTGCTCTTGTCTTTCAGAAACCATCTGAGCTAATGAAAATTGGCCACCGGGATAGTTTACCACAATTAAGTAAACAAAAAGATTATGTGTGGTGCTTGCATAAGCCCTTTCTATTTGTTGTAGTGAAAACCCAGTGGCGTCGATGCTGACTGTTACACCACCATGCATTTTTTGAACCTGCTCATTTGTCAAATAATGGACAAAGAATGGTTTTAGTCCAATATCATGAATTTCGTGAACGTTGGATGTCCTAGACATTACGTTCAAAGCTAACATTGGATTTGAATGGGCGTAATCTTTCTGCCTTTTTTGCGATCCCGCTACTTTAAGAACATCACTAAAAACAACTTTATATGTAGGTATAAGGATTTAAAAAAATATATATTTAGGTTCGTTTTCGACTTAAATTTATCTTGTCTGTGTGCGTTTCTGTGTTCCCAAAATCTTCAATGCCTCCCCTACTAAATCATTATACTAAAGAAAATGCGTCTTAGCTGAAAATACTTGAAAATAATAAAATTATCATAAAAGAAAAGTGCACCGCAAAAGAAATTTTAAAACGTCATTTTCGATATCAAAAAGGCTTATGATACTGCATGGAGATACAAAATTTTTCAACAAATTAAAGAATGGAATATCGGTGGCAACATGGCATTTTTTATTCAAAATTTTCTGCAAAACAGAACATTTCAAGTAAAGGTAAATAACACCCTTTCAAACGAAGTCATTCAAGAAAACGGTACGCCGCAAGGATCAGTCATAAGTGCAACCTTATTCCTAGCATCCATAAATGACATACTTAAAAAAATTAAAGCACCGGTTAAGGCTCGACTTTTTGCTGACGACCTTGTCTTAAAACTGAAAGGGAAATGTACCAAATCAATGGAGACAATTTTACAAACCCAAATTCATAGACTGGAGGAATGGTCAAACAATTCAGGGTTCATCTTCTCAACAGAAAAGACCAAAGTTATGCTATTTTCCAAAAAACGTATAAGACTTGAAAACCCCAATCTTCAGCTATACGGAACGGTACTTGAATGTATAGAATCAACAAAGTTCTTGGGAATGATATTTGATAGAAAACTCAGTTGGAATCTACACATAAAATATATAGTAAAAAAATGCCAAAAGAATATAAACTTACTAAAAATACTAGCACATAGATCCTGGGGTGCAGACACAACAACCTTGATGGCCATCTACAGAAGTTTAATAAGATCTAAAATCGAATACGGGTGCGTAGCATATGCTTCCACGTCGCCCTCGTTATTACAGATGCTAAATACCATTCAAAACTCCAGCCTCCGTATTGTCCTGGGAGCATACCGTACGAGTCCTGTCGAAAGCCTTTTGTGCGAAGCAGGAGAACCCCCTTTATCCCTTAGAAGAATATACCTTAGTCTCTCTTACGCAGCCAATGCCCTAAATAATAATTCAAACCCAGTCAAACAAAATCTCCAAAAACATGATTTCAGTCGTATCTACCAACAAAGACCAAACATAACACCATCTTTCTATGAAAGAATTAAAAGATATCAAGCCGAAGTAGGAAGTGTTTTTCCTAACTTCTTCACATACGAAGAAAAGTATCCACCATGGCTAGTTGAGACCCCAGAATGCATTTTTTCAATGACAAAATTTGATAAGACCAGCAATAACCCAGAACTAATTAGAAATGAACTAGCAACTATAACAGAAACTATGAAGAACCATGTCAAAATATACACTGATGCATCAAAAACTTTAGAGGGGGTTGGAGCAGCGGTCGTAATAAAAGATACTGAAATACTCAAGTTTCAACTGACAAAGCACACCAGTGTGTACACAGCAGAACTTTATGCGATCTATGAAGGACTAAAATATACACTTAACAAAAGACTAAAATCAACTTTAATTTTATCAGACTCCCTAAGTTCTATCCAGTCAATTTGCTCAGTCTATTCAAAACATCCCATAATTCATATGATTAAAGACATACTATACAAGATGCAAGAACTCTCACTTAAAGTAACTTTTATGTGGATTCCATCACATGTCGGTATCGCGGGAAATGAAACGGCTGATCAACAGGCCAAACTGGCAATCAGTGACTATATTGACTCTACACCTATCAATAAAACTGTATATAGTGACTTTAAAGTGTTCATTAAATGTAAAGTGCTAAACCTATGGCAAGACCAGTGGAATACATCAAACTCTAAATTACGCACAATTAAGACCTCTGTTAAATCGTGGCCATTTTTATCCAACTCAAGAAAAGTGCAAGTTTACTTGTCTAGGCTTAGAATAGGTCATACGAAAATTACACATGAACATATTTTTAACAAAACAAATCCTCCCGTATGTACAGAGTGCCGAGAACCTATTACGGTCAAACACATTTTAATTGATTGTGTAGCTTACAGAAACGAAAGACAAAAACATAAATTAATAGCAAACATTGGTGTTCTATTAAACAATGAAACAAAGAATTCAAACAGTGTCCTAGCCTTTTTAAAAGACTGTAAGATTTTGCAATGTATTTAAAATAATAAGGTTATATCATGTTAAACAAACGTTAATTTGCGCTAATGACCCTATGTGGTCGATGCGCCTTAATCTAAAATAAAAAAAAAAAACGTCATAAAATTTTAAAACATAATAAAGTAACACAAAATAAACCTCTCTATATAGAAAACTTTAAAATAAAAATTTTAAATTTTAAAAAATGCGCCGCAAATGTATAGGTATCTACCAACTACTCAAAGAAAACAAATCAAATAAAAAAACTCACCTGGATGGAATAAAACCAGGTTTTGGGTCATCGTTTTCAATAAATTTGTTGGCTAGATTGGATCGAAAATTTTCTATCCCAAAAACTTCTGTTATTTCGGCAACCTCCTTTCTTATGGGATTTCTAAGGTAAGCGTCACGGCAGCCTTTTCCAGAACCGACCTGAATATGTCCATAACAATCAACATCGCTAATTCCAGACTCACTTGAAAGTCTCAAAAGTCGTTCCACATTTGCAGTAACCTGTATAACAAAAACAATTGGATAGCTTTTTGGGTAGGGTGAGATAGTAAGATGTCTAAAAGTAAAGTGTCGTTTACAATATTTTTGTTTGTCAAATGGGCGATTTATAATTAAAAAATTACCCCTGGCATTTAAAAATTTTGTTTTTTGGAGACAAATTTTGGAGTTTGGCCGTTTTTCATCAATTATCTAAAGGAGTTTTGCTTTGGGACTCCTCAAGTAGGTAAAATAATACATAGGTAAGTACATAACTACATAATTTAATTATTATATGTGTATTAAATTAAATAAAACGTATACTTACTTAGGTACCTATATTTTTTTAATTACCTACCTTCTAAAGATCCTGAGGTGCCTTCATATGACAACCATTGGTTTTTATAGTTGTAACCACACTGAAGCCTAATACCAGCGCCCCATAATTTTTTATTAAAAAAATTTTGCCAAATGCCTGGTGTAAAAATCCGTTTACGCCGTTTATCTTTTCTCCTGCGCATTTGTCTCTTCTTATCTGTGAAGGTACATATTTCTTCAAATTCTGATCGCTTAATAAGGAACCTTACATTAGAATTTCCCGAATTTTCGAAAGAAGCTAAAACTGCCGAATTAGTACTTAAATTGTTCGAATCATTCGTTGTATTGGAAAAATCGTTTATTTTAGATGCATCATTGTTAGCTTCTCTCAGTAAAAGATTTCTTAAATTGTATCTTCCACAGACTACCATGGCGTAAATGGAAGCAGGAGAGAGTGTTCTATTTAAGCATAGAGATATGTAATGCCTAGCACGAGATCTTTTGACGATCGTACCATTTTTGAGAATTTCAGTCTTGCATTCAATTATTAATTCTTTTACTTTCCCAATTGGGAAACTACGTTTACGCCCACGTAAAGCCATCAGATCAAACGCACACGCGAAACAGGTCAAGACTGCTATTTAAGATTTAAATAAACTATATTTAAAACAGTTTTTCAAAGAATTTCACCGCGTCCTACCAAAAGGCCCTAACCAATCTATTCTTTCCGCAAAAATTCAAGAGAGTCGCTCTCTTTGAGGCGGTAAATATCAATTGTTTTTGAGAGTGAAATTCCTGAAATTCCGCGTCGCGCCGATCACACAAATTTACAGGGCCGCGTTACCTGATCGACAAACCGGGGGCAGAATTTCTAATACTTTTTAAATATATTTTTTTTAATAGCTCTTATACATTCATACGTAACCACCATAATAAACAGGTAGCGCATTTGTTAAGCACTATAGTAATCAAACCTAAACATAATGTTATTTATATAATATACAGTTAACCCACATATATTTATTTTGCTAAGCATAACTTTTTTAACACTCCTGAGAGTTTTTTAATAAAATATAATATAATAAGGAGCAGGCACTGATGCACAAAATTGCTTCAAACCTTCAAACCTAATCAATTTTACCAAAATTATAGGCATTACATTTAAGCAGGGTAATTTGGTGGTATTTGAACTTTTAATAAGATTTACAACATAAATAGGTATAAAAACTTGCATCTAACGCCCGCGGTGTTGAAATCACCGGCGGTTCTACGGAGGGGGGGGGCGGGTACTGGGGGTAATTAACCCCCCCCCCCAGAGTTCGAAAAAAATACATTAGGTATAAAGGCTGATAGCTGCTACAGACAAGTTAAAGGCTAAAAAAAATATTTTGTTGTCTTTATTAGATTCCCGATAATAAGTGCATAGAAAAAAAACACAGAAAAATTATGCGTAAAGGAAAAGAGCGCATACAAAAAAATCGCACGCGCAAAAAAACGCACCGAGGAAAAACTTACAATAATAACAACGGTCATAAAATCAAGAAGTGGTCTGTACATTTGACGAGACCTACCTAGTACGTACATATCTATGTGTTTTTCGGTGAGCTATCTATGTTGTCAAGATATAAAAATTTCAAATTATATTAGATAAGACTAGAGACCTGTATGTATGACATATTTTTAAAAAATAGAGACGCGATGCAACCATCAAACCATTCAAACTCACATTTTTTGGTTATGTTATTTTGTTGCCAAGTTCATTGGCGTTTATAAATAATTTATGTTGTCAGCGATGAGTGACATCTAGTATCATTCAACATATAAACAAATAGGTTTGTCCGTCACCCCCTGTAAATGTTTGTCAAGAATCGTTTATTTTTATTTTCCGATACCTATAAATTAACAAGGGCAGAAGTTACATCTCTCTCTAATCAAAGATAGAGTATAATAAAAAACCGATATTTCCTTGTTTTTGTCTTAAATAAATTTGGCTTTAATAAGTTTGTCGCGTCTCTAATTCTCTAAAATATGTCATACCCTAGATATGAAAAATCTTAATTTAAAAATAAATCAGGGACTATTTGACCACTACTTTATAAATCTACGATTACATCATTCATAATTTTTTTTACAAATTTTCATAACTGCAATTTCTTGCAATTTTCAGAGTTTTGCGCAACTTATTTTGTAAGCGCTAAAAATTGCAACGTGTTTTTATTAAGTTTTATGGTGTACGGTCAAAATGAACCACGCATTCGGATTCAGCGATACGAAGAACTTATATAGATTGGTAGGTCTGATCAAAGGTACAGACCACTTTTTTATTTCGTCTGCCGGTGTAAGTTTTGCAAGACTTTCAAAATTTTTCGTTTTTTAAAACACAAATATGTAAAAAAATTTTTGAAATTTCAAAATTTTATGAATTTTAAGATTAATAGTCTCGTCTCTTTCGTGGCGACAGGTTAGGTTATCGTCGCCACGAAAGAGAGGAGACTATTAATCTTAAAATTCATTACCCCCCCCCCCCCGAATTTGGCTCTAGAACCGCCCTTGGTTAAAATAAATAACACGAGCGTACAGGTGAGGGTTTTTAAACACCGAGGGCGTTAAACTCACCTTATAACCAAGATTGCACATCCATATTTTTCGGAGAAAAATATTTAAACAATAACAATGTATTTTAATTCATTCAAATTGGTTCAATAGCAATTCATTTATAAAAAAATTATTGCAGACATGACTGTGAAGGCAATCTGTAGAACAATGGCTAAAACAATAATATATTTTTTTAGAACCACTGAACCGATTTTACTGATATGCACCTTATTGTTCGTTGTGAAAATGCAACTTTTTTATTGATTTAAACTAGTATTTAAAAAATGTCCGCAACACAAAAATAAACCAGTATCTTTGAAGGGTACATTTAGCGGTGAATGGGCCTTATGGGAAAATTAAAAAATTCCCGGTGGGCCGGTGCCGTATGGGTCGGTAACTTATAGGTCGGTGCCTCATAGGCCGGTGCCTTAGTTGGGCGCCTTATAGAGGTTAGAGCCTATCCTTAAATTATGTAACTCTTAAGGAGGTGGGGTTTGGATTTGCGTTACACCTAATGTTTTTTTAATGTAATTTAATAACGTTCCCTTATGCCTTATGGGCCGGTACCGGTAACGTGGCAGAATAATATGCACCATCTATACTTTATTTTAGAAATAAACTAAACTATCAACGATAAGTGCGTAAGTGATATAGACAAACAGTGCTTTTCAGCAGTCGCGGACTAAGGGGGAACGTTAGAGATAGAGGGACGGCGCCGGCGGCGGGCTAAGATACCCGTTATGCAAATAATTTTGAGAATCTTCTTATGCTCAAAAAGTACATAAAAGATCTTAATGCGCTGGCTATTTTTTGCATCTTTTGGAAGGGTTAAATTTAGATTTAGGAACACTGGGTAATTCAAAAGAAAATATGGTGTGCATCAGAAACCGATGTGCCAGTTTTTTTACCGCGGCGTATTGTATCTTCCGATGATCTATTATAAACAGAAGTATAAACAAATAAAAAAAGATTTTTCGTGCGCTTTCTCTTGGAAATCCTAAATCCGCCTCTGATCTTGAGTACAACAAGGAATATTAGTCGTTTTAATAAAAAATATTTTTCGATTAAGATTATTGTATTTTTGCCTTTGTGTGAACAATAGTCGCGTGTTTTTTTCCGGGCCGGTTTACAGTTCCCCGTCCACCGTTGGGTACATTTTAAATTCGTCCGCCATCTTAAATAAATTAAATATATTTATTCGCAACCTCAAAATCCAAAACTCTGATTAATTTTCTATAAGGCGCAGTTTTTTTCTGAAAATCGGTTGTATCGTTCAAAAGTAATAAAGGTAAACATTTTACCCGGTTTTATTTGACCCACCATCGCAGAAATTTGCCAATTGGGTCTGTTGCCCGGAACGCCTCGCCGTGTATCCGGCACTGGAAATCAACAGAACCAGAAGACAGATCTTCTTTGAGGACAGTGAAGGCACAGTGTCCTATATTATATTTACACTGTAAAGTCACCGGATCCACAAGACGCTAGCCCTACCAAGTGTATTTTGGCTGCCTGACTTCCGCATGCGGAGATCTACCAATATTATTTACCTCATGTATTACAATAGAAGAGCAGGGTGATTTTCACTTGATTTCTAACCACATGAAAATACAAAAGTTCAAAAACCTAACCTAACGAAACCTAATCAAATCTAACCGAACCGAACCAAAGCAAACTGAACCAATAATTTTTTTCAAAAAAAAGACTTTCCTGACTTCCTACCCGGGATCCTAGAGGATGTAAATCCGAACCGAACTTAACTAAACCGAACCAAACCTAACCTAACCAAACTAAACTACAACACCGCTAATTAGGTTTAGTTGGGTATGGTTAGGTTTGGATAGGTTCGGTTGGATTCGGTTCAGTTCGGTTCCGTCCGGTTCGGTTCGGTTCGGATCCACACCCTCTAGGATCCGGGGAAAGAAGTCAGGAAAGTTTTTTTTTGTTAAATTGTTGGTTCAGTTTGCTTTGGTTCGGTTCGGTTTGGTTCGGATTCACATCCTCTAGGACTCCGGGCAGTAAGTCAGGAAAGTTTTTTTTTGAAGAAAATTATTGGTTCAGTTTGCTTTGGTTCGGTTCGGTTAAATTTGATTAGGGTTCGTTAGGTTAAGTTTTTGAAACTTTCTATTTTCATGTAGTTAGAAATCAAGTGAAAATCACCCTGCTCATCTATTGTAATACATGAGGTAAATAATATTGGTAGATCTGCGCATGCGGAAGTCAGGCAGCCAAAGTACTCTTGGTAGGGCTAGCGTCTTGTACCGGATCCTGGCTAGCCATCCAGGATGTAGTGGCGCTACTACCAGTGCAGTACGCAGAGGTGGAGTAGGTGCTTAGGAGCCTAACCCCCCAGAGCCCAAATTGACCCCCTAAACATCATTTTTCACCAAAAATGAAGATTAAAATGTATCATTCAAGCCCCCCCCCAAGAGTCATTTCTGCGTACGTCATTGCTACTACGCACTGTGGTGAAGGTAATATGAGTTGGCAGTGTACTGTGTTACAATGAAAAAACAAACATGGGCCAACTAAAATCCTTAAATGGTTTTTTAGATTGAAATATTTTCTTACCTAGACTTGAACGTTTATCCATCCTCACCAACATTCCAGCACACTAGATTCATGTTTACCATAACATCAACTTTTGAAAAACTGTTGTTTGTTTATTTTTCATCGAGTTAATTTGGCTTGGAGGCAAATAAAATAGATGTGGTAATGTTACTTATTTAAATAAAAGCATATGTATGCCTACGAAATTACACCTTTGTAATAAGTAGAACCGCAATAAAAATTAATTTTGGCGTAACAAATTCGAACTACGCGAGCAACAAAATCCAGTTTTTGTTTCATCCCGATAGCTCAAACCAGTGACGAGATATGGCTGGTCCCCCTAACTTTACCAAAACTTGTTATTCGCATATTTCTCGAAAACGGCTAAAGCAACAAAATTGGTTCTTCCGCAACTAATTAGTACTGATTACCCTCTATTTCACGGCATATGAAACTTTTGGGCCCCCCTAGTTCATTTTTGAGTTATGACCCCTAAAATGTTACGAAATAACAACTTTTTCAAAAATAAGGCCGCAACAAAATGGATTTTGCCGCAACAAATTCGAGCTACGCGAGCAACAAAATCCAGTTTTTGTTTCATCCCGATAGCTCAATCCAGTGACGAGATATGGCTGGTCCCCCTAACTTTACCAAAACTTGTTTTTCGCATATTTCTCGAAAACGGCTACAGCAACAAAATTGGTTCTTCCGCAACTGATTAGTACTCGTTACCCTCTATCTAACGGCATATGAAACTTTTGGGCCCCTTAGTTCACTTTTGAGTTATGACCCCTACAATGTAACGAAATAACAACTTTTTCAAAAATAACGCCGCAACAAAATGGATTTTGCCGCAACTAATTCGTACTAGGCGAGCAACAAAATCCAGTTTTTGTTTCATCCCAATAGCTCAATCCAGTGACGAGATATGGCTGTTTTCAGTAGCTTTACTTCAAAAAATGGTTTTTTGCCTATAAAAAAATAACGGTTAACTTTTTTGACCATATTACTTTTGATTGTTGATGGGCCTTCCGAGCAACAAATAATGCCGCAAAACTGACCTTTCTACTCCTTATCAAATCGGAGATACACGTGGTCCCCCTAGCTTTACGGTAAACCTGAGGGGACCACAATTTTCTCGTAAACGGCTACAGCAACAAAATTAATTTTGTCGCAACAAATTAGCAACAAATTAGCAACAATTAATGACATCAATGGTTTTTCGGCCCCTTATCATGGTTCCTACAGCTTTACCGACTCTAACATAACTGCCCTCCAAAACACACAATTTTAGAATATCAGCCGGACAGATATAGATATAAGAAAAATGATCGACCGATAAATATAAATGAATGAAAAACAGATAAGTAGCGTAAGTTTATTTAGAGATAACGAAAACCCGAAAAAGTCAAAACAAACAAACAAAATTTAAAAAAAAAATAATAAAGAATTACCTATTGTAATAATTGACTTCAATAGGTAGGAAAAATTAAAATTACTTATAATTCGGCAAGAGGCACAGTTTTACAACTGGCCGCTTGTAAACACCGGTAGCCGTTTGTACCGTCGCTACACGCACTTGACCGTCTCCGCCGGGATGCAATTCGAGAACCCGACCGACTGGCCATTTCAAAGGTGATTGGATGTGATCACTCGTTATGATAACCAAATCATTTAATTTGATATTTGGGGACGAATCAGCCCACTTGTGTCGCTGTTGTAGCGTATGCAAATACTCTATAGAATACCGTTTCCAAAAATCATTATGTAGTTGTTGGATTAGTTGCCATCTCGAGAGCCGAGTTAGAGGAACCTCGGACAAATCTGACTCCGGAATTTCTGAATTAAGGGGTTCAAGGGTCAAAAAATGCCCAGGGGTAAGAGGTTGAAGATCGTGTGGGTCTGAAGAGGCAGGAGATAAAGGGCGACTATTAAGTACAGCTTCTAGGCGACAGGTAAGGGTGGACATTTCCATGATGGACAACTTCTGGTCGCCGACAACTCGAACAAAGTGAGTTTTAAAACTTTTGACGCCAGCTTCTGCCAGGCCATTGAAATGTGGACTGAGAGGAGGTCCCAGATGCCAACGAATAGAAAGTCTGGTGGACGCACTTCTTGCGTAATCGAGTAATTGGTTACGAAACACTATAAAATTACTGCCCTGATCTGACCAGCATTGCGTCACGCTTCCACGTCTGGAAATGAATCGATGGAATGCACCTACAAACCCTTCGGTGGACAGTTCCATGGTTAATTCCAAATGCACGCAATGTGTGGCCGTACAGACAAACACACAGACATACGATTTGAAAGCTTTACAACCACGGTAACGATGAGGAATCACAAAGAAAGGTCCACAAAAGTCGATAGCTACACTCGAAAAAGGTTTAAGTTGATTGATTCGATGAGCGGGAAGTGAACTCATTATGGGCGGTCTATAGGGTTTAGGGTTGATTCTAAAACATTGCAAACACTTGGATATGGTTCTTTGAATTGCCCGTCTGGCAGATAATACCAAAATTGCTGTAAAAGCAGATTATGTAATGTTTTAAACCAAGGATGAAGGTATTGTCGATGAGTGGACTCGATAAGAAGAGTAGTTAAACGATGGTTACTCGAAAGTAAGACGGGGTGTTTTGCAGAATAAGACAAAAGGTCAGATTTTTGTAATCTACCACCGACTCTAACGATATTATTTTCATCAAGAAAAGGTGAAAGTTTTCGAAAAGGTTTCGGTATTGGTTTATCCTTAGATAACGCGGAAAAAAGCTCAGAAAAACAAGAACCTTGAACGCGTTTGAAAAGAAGGTATAACGCACTTTGCATCTCACCGGTGGTAGGAAAAACAATATTCTCAAAAATAACTTTTTGGTCCGGCGGCTTAGTGGGTTTTTGATAGGAATGGTTTTGAAAAAGGTTAACTATTCGAAGGACATAACAAATGATACGTTGAATTTTTGATATAGATGAATATTTGATAAGAAGCTGATCTAAGAAGTTAACGTCAATTATCGCATTGCAACAGACCTTTGGCTTTTCCTCCAGATTAATATCTCCGAAATCAATCCGCATTTTTGATTTATGAAAATCGGGCCATTCGTTTTCGGGAGACCACAAAAACGACGGTGCGTTCCACCACATGTCATGTGACATGAGCTGTGAGGGGGTGGCCCCTCGTGACGCAATATCGACTGCATTTAAAGCAGAAGGAATGTAGCGCCATGAGTTTGAGGGAATGATTTCTTGGATTCTGTTGACTCGATTTCCAATAAAGGTTTGCCAGCGATTAGGAGGGGATGAAAGCCAGTGCAATACGACTTGCGAATCGCAGAAAGTAACGATATTTGTAAAAGTTATTTTTCCTTCATAGCTAGATAAAACGAAGTCAATTAATTCGCTTAAAAGAAATGCGCCTAGGAGTTCTAGCCTAGCCAAAGTTTGTGACTTTATAGGCGCTACACTAGATTTTGCAGATATGAGAGAAACAGATATATTGTTTTCCTCTTCTACAAGAAAATATACGACGCCTGCGTAGCCTCGAATTGAAGCGTCACAGAAGCCGATGATTTGACAGGTATTGGTTTTAGACAGTTTGATTTGTCGGGGTAATTGAAAATTGGAAAGAAGCGGGAATTCAGAACGAAGTTTGTTCCAAGAGTCGATGATAAAAGAATCTGGTTCTTCGTCCCAGCCTATTTTCGATATCCACAACTGTTGCAAAATAAATTTTGCTTGTAGCAACAAGGGACAAAGAAAACCTAAGGGATCGAAGATTGTTCCTATGATAGATAAAATAGAACGTTTAGTTGGGGGTTTGACCTTCATTCGGCATTGATAAGAAAAAATGTCGTTTTTTGGATGCCATTGAAGGCCTAAAACTTTGATAAAGTGGGGTTCCTCCTTGTCAAAAGAGAGAGGCAATTGACGATCGGATTCTGGCAATGTTGCCAATAAATCAGGACAATTGCTTGCCCATTTTTTAAGTTCGAATTCTCCCGACTTTAACAATTCATTGAGTTCCGTCTGAAGGGAAAGGGCTTCAGAAAGCGAGGGGCTAGTTCCCAAGATATCGTCGATGTAAATTGACGTTTTTAGAACAGTACGAGCCATAGGAAAACGTTCCTTTTCTCTCTCTGCCAGCTCATTTAATGTACGCATGGCTAGAAAAGGTGAGCATGTCATGCCAAAAGTGACAGTAGAAAGTTCCCACACTGAAAGTGGGTCCTGTGGAGAAAACCTCCACAATATCCTTTGATAAGGACGGTGATAAGGATTGATGATGACTTGACGGAACATCTGTTTGATATCAGCAATGTAGGCAATAGGATTAAGACGAAACGTAAGGAGTAAAGAAGCAATATCTTTTTGAAGTTTCGGTCCAGATAACAACGTGTCATTGATACTAATATTCTTTGGGGTGACTGCCGAACAATCCCAGACTACCCTTAATTTTGTACTTAAGCTTTCCGGCTTTATTACGCAATGATGTGCCAAAAAACATGATACGTCGACTTTTGGTTGACTAGGTAAAACTAAACTCATATGATTAGAATCGATTAGTCTTGCATGAAACTTGAATAGGCAGTGTACAGATCAGGATTTTTGATTAATCTATTTTCTAGAAGTAAAAATCTACGATAAGCTTGCGGATAAGTATTTCCTAGGTCAGGGATTATTTTATCTTTAAACGGAAGATCTATCATGAATCTACCGCTCGGTTGTCGTACGACACTCGCAGTAAAAATTGATTCCGCTTGTTTTTCTTCCTTTGATAAGATTTGCTTTTTAGGCAAATGTTCGATTTCCCAAAACCTAGGGATAATGACCTCTAAAGGAGGTGAATGACTCGTTAAAAAACAACTGGCTCGTTCCGTATGACTACCTACTTCGTCCGCTTTTCCCATGACGACCCAGCCAAAGATGGTTTCAAGGGCTGAAGGTTGCCCTATTTGTCCAAGAACCCGGCCCTCCTTGAATATCTGTGCGAATAGCTCGCAACCAATAACTAGGTCGACAGGTCTAGATTTGAAATAAGATGGGTCGGCAAGTTTAAGGTTTTCCAAGTGTTTCCACTGATTATCGTTCAAAGTGAATGTAGGCACATTGGAACATAATTGTGGAACGACAATTGCTTCGAAATTAAGTAAAGGAGTGACCTGTCCTTGTGGCTTAATGTGACATTGAACGAGCCTTTTGGAAGTAAAAGAAGACATTTGATTTAATCCGAATATTTCAGTGGTGTAACTTCGCCTAGGAAGATTAAGACGCTGAATATACTTTTCACTGATGAATCCTGTCTGTGATCCAGAATCAAGCAGTGCCCTTACAGGTTGAAAATTTCCGCAACCGTCCACAACATCTATTATGGCGGTGCATAAAAGAAAGGTACCTGACGGTCCTGAGGTATTTAATGACACATGAAGATTATTGACAGGTGGTGTGTGAATGACAGGACTAGTATCTTGGCTTCCAGACTCTTGATTAGTTTCTAAGATATAAGTTAAAGTGTGGTGCCTTTTACTATTGCAAGTCCTGCATGAATATTTTGATTTGCACGTATCTACCCCATGCGAGGGATGAAAACACGCTAGACATAATTTTTTCTGCTTGACGAAAGATAGGCGATCGATAGGTGAGAGGTCAAGAAATGTTTGACATTTCGAAAGCACGTGACCTTGATTACACCGGAGACATTTTATTCCCGTACTTGAATTAGTTGAGGTGCCAGCCAGTCCTATAAAAGGCGAATTGGATGATTTATAGGTAGGCTTTTTCCCAAACTGATTTTGCATAGAATTTGAATTTTGATAGGTAGGCTTTTGCCCAAACTGATTTTGCATAGAATTTGATTTTTGATAGGTAGGCACCTTTTTGGGTGCTGTTGATTGAGGAAGTGATTCCAAAACTTTACATCTTTTTTCTGGAAATTGAAAAAGTGACTGAAAAGTGGGAATTTCGGTATTAGTATTGGCGTGACTCATTTCGAAATTTGAACGCGTCGGAATATCCAATTTTTCTAACAAAATGAAAAAAATAATAAAGTCCCAACTGTCAACGTCAAAGCTAAGTGATTTTAAAATTTCTAGGGATTCTGAAAAGGTGTCAATTAAATTACGCAATTCCTTAGCTGACTCGTTTTTTAAGGTAGAGTTCATAATTGTGCTTAAAGCATCATTTGCGAGTTCTCGCTTGTTTTGATATCTATTGACTAATTTGTCGTAAGCAATTTTATAATATTGATCAGATAAGCTAATCCCTGATATCAATTTTAAAGGCTCATTCTCGAGATATGAAAATAAATATTGAAGTTTTCGAACGTTACTTAGACTTTGATTTTGATCTATAATGTTATTAAAAAGATCGAAAAAGCTTGGCCATAATTTTTTATCACCTCGAAATATGGGAATACCTAACTCTTGAGTTGAGAGTTTTGGAGTTTCGTTATGTCGAACATATGATCCCGAAAAGGATGGGGCCTCAACCGGAAATATTTTAGAGTAAACCCCCTTACACGCATAAAAATATTTACGAGCTTCTGAAAGGATTGCATCTTGCGTTTTAAACTCCTCGTCGTCCGAGTCGTCTATCAACATAATGACATCAATATGTGCTAGCATGCATTTATCGAAGGTTTCATCCAAATCGGAATACCTCACTTGAAACTCGTTTCTCGCTTTTTCGTCCGTTGCCGCGGTCTGTGAAAACACATAACACTCGGTGATCGCAGATAAAAAACCCTTGCGTTTTTCACGGTTTTTTTGATAGACATGATTTTACCTTTGAAATGACGAAATTGTCGGTAAATATACAATTAACGCTAAATTAATGCTTCTGAAATAGAAAAATGACTAATTGTCGAAAATATGCACTAATTTATCGCAATTGACTAAAATTGTTTTAAATATCGAAATGATATGGAACACATCTAATCACAGAAATGTCGGTAAACATACAATTAACGCTAAATTAATGCTTCTGAAATAGAAAAATGACGAATTGTCGAAAATATGCACTAGTTTATCGCAATGGATGAAAATTGTTTTAAATATCGAAATGATATGGAACACATCTATTCACTGAAATTGTGCTTGTTTGTTTTGATTGCTTCTCGATTTTTGTTTACTGAATGACCACGCGGTAGACCCTGCGTTACCATAGCAGCGGACCGAAAACAGGTGAACTGCGCCGATACCGAAGGTCGAACGAAAATCTCTCTCGTTTCAATACGATTGGCAAAATTCAAGGCCTTGTGATCGCCGTGTGAAAAATGACCGACTTATTAATATCGTTGTATGGAGTAAAATTTAAATAATTGGGGTCGAAGGAACACTTATGTTTGCCCGCAGTTAGAAAAACGATAACTGCAATGGACTATATATATTTTAGTTAATGAAAGCGCGAACAAACATAAATATATTGATATGAAATCACGAAATAATTAAGGTCCATAGGTTAATTGTTGGTACCACACAACGGAAATCAGAAACAAAGCACTCACCAGTTTGCAGCCAATTTCTCCACGTTGCAGGGGCCGCTTTCTGGATCTAATGATGGCACCACGCAGCTGAAGGGCTGAAGTTTCTATTTCTATGCTTCAGTACACCAAAATCCAGCACTTTCAAGTGTAGAAATTTGTAAATGTTGGAGAAAGAAATTAACACGCCATTTTCTCGAGGCGGTAGAAAAAGGATCTCACTGATTGTTGGTGCGCATGTCGAAATGCGCGAAAAATGTACTCTGTCCGTCATCCAATTGTGTGGTTTTAAAATTTAAAAACAACCGCGAAATTTAGCGGGAGCTAACAGATGATAGCTCCTAAACCGCTAAACCTATTTTTATAAGATTTTCGTGAAAAAAGTGTTCGATACTGTAACGAGCTGATTAGATTTTGATCTGATCTAAATGAGAGTTTTTTGACAGTTTAAAAATTAAAAATATTGTAACTTTTTAACGGAGCATCGCATCTATATCAGGGTTTCGGAATTTAGTAGAACACATTTTTCTCAATAATTTGTTATATAATCAAAATCTTGCTTAGCTTAAACTATTATTTTTACCCAACTGCAGCAGGAAAAGTAATGTTTTTCGATTGTGGCTGTAAGTAAATATGTTTGTGTCACGCTAAAGGCTAAACAGCTGAATCGATTTTGACAAGAAAGGTGTCATTGAATTTCTACTGATCCCGAAGGGTCCGCTAGCTATATTTTTTTAAACAGGAATCAACATGGCGGTCTTCAGACGCCATTTTGTGACATGATGTAGGCTTTAAGGCATACAAATTATCTAAATTTTAGGCAATTTTATTAAATTCCTTTGATTGCCCATTGCAAATTTCCTCTAATTTGCTTTGGTTACTTTGTAGTCCTCTCTGCTCCGACCCATCTCCCCTCCTGACATTCCCCTTAAACTATTCAAAAACCATATTTGCATAATTTTATTAAATATAGAGCGATTTCAAATATTCTTTCTGCATAAGCCTTCAAATTTTTTTTCCAACACCAGTTTACTAGTATATAGTTATTTTTTCGGTAATAGATTTCTTAAAATATTTGAAAGCGAGAAAAAAATTATACGGACATCCTATTCTAAAAATGAAAACAATAATAAATACTCTGCCAATATATGGGCCCCTAAGCTCACACTAGGTACTATAGTTATAGTGTACGTGTGAGCTAATATAACTAAAAACTGAAATATATTTTATTCAACTCCAGAATAAATTACCTTTGTTTGATACCACACAAGCCATGTTTTGACTTAAACTCAAATTTTTTAAATCTACCCCCACCCTTAAAAAAAACAAAAACTATAATGTATTTTGTTAAACTCCGGACTCAATTACCTTTCGCTTGATATCACACACGCCATATTTTCACTCAAACTCAAATTTTTGAAATATACCCCCACCCTTTTTTTTAAATAAATTAAAATGTATTTTGTTTAACTCCAGA
Organism: Aspidapion aeneum; assembly: GCA_963576565.1. NCBI lineage: Eukaryota > Metazoa > Arthropoda > Insecta > Coleoptera > Brentidae > Aspidapion > Aspidapion aeneum. Next base: position 51,835,919 of record OY755041.1, on the reverse strand, counting down.
CTCCATTACCTTTCGTTTGATATCACACACGCCATATTTTCACATAAACTCTAATTTTTGAAATCTACCCCCACCCTTTTATTTGGTTTGTGTTTAGTGGATTTTGTTCATTTTTAAATGGGACCATCTCGACCCAAGACCCAGCCTAGGTACCAAATTTCATTAAAATCGGCCAAGCGGTTTTTGAGTTAAGCGCGTTGGTCGTTACAGGCATACAGACAGACAGACATACAGACAGACAGACAGACAGACAGACGGCGCAACAAAAAAGTTTCAAAATTATCTGAAACGCAAAGATATAGAAAAAATTTTGAAATCGGAGCAACTTTTTTTTCTCGAAAAAATTAGGATCACCATAGCTCACACTACTATAGTATAGTATATGTGTGAGCTATGTATGTAGTATGTACTCGTAAGTTTAAATTAATTTAAAGGTTTTTACAAAACCAATGCACAGCAAAATGTGCTGATATTGCCAAATGAAATGTAAGATGCACTTTTGTTGTGTTTTTTAAACTTTCGCCTGTGAGGACCTATACTTTTAATGTCATCTGCGAAGAGATTTTGGTTGCTCAAGAATCTAGACGAGCTGATTGCTAAACTCAACTTCGCAAATAATTAAGGAATATGTGCTTATTCTGTATCAAGATTTTACACAAATGTTTTTAATTTGTAAACTGTTGTTCCTATAGTCGCAGTGTTGCCAGACTTTTTTGACGACTTTCCTTCAACTAAGTGACAAAAACCCTCCATATCATTCAAAATGGGTTGCAAATACCACATAACATTTTGCCAAAAAAACTTTGTTTTTATAAAGGTGTAAGAAAAAACAAAACAAATAAAAGATTTATAACTTGAATCATAAATTATAAACAGCATAATTAAAAATAAAGTCTCCAAATTTACCTACATAATAAGTTAGGTGTGGTAAAACTATTGGAATATTTGTCAAAAAGATAACCTTGCCTCAAAATCGGATAAAAACCTTACATCCTTCAATAGTCAAAATTTTAGTTCAAAATCCTTTATATTGAAGGAAAACCTTCAAATCTGGCAACACTGTATACGCGTTCGATTACTTTATGCCACATAAAAACTGCCATAGTTGTGACAAGCATTACGCTAATCATAAAAAAAATGGGAAACATTTCAGTGTTTTAAGCACAACTTCGTATTCTAATCTATTTAATTGAAAGTATCGAACGAAGCTAATCTAGCGATACGTGACTAACTCTTTGTTGCAAGGCTTAACAAAGGCTATCGAGAAATACTACCCACAACATTTAACAATTAGTTTTACTCTTCAAATATAGTGAAGGTTTTTTGTACCGCTGATTCCAAGAGAGCAACTTTATGTCAATTATTGGATTTTTTTGTTAAAAGTTGGGAGAGGGGGCCTTCGTATCTAAAAAAAAATATTTTCGAGCAAATTGCCGTTCGAAAAAAATGTTTTCAAATAAATTATTTTCAATCAACTTTCCGTTCCAAGAAAATATTTTTGAAGAAACTTCCGTTTGAAGAAAAAATTTTCGAACAAATTTACGTTTGAAGAAAATATTTTCGAAAAATGTTCCTTTTGTAGAAAAAGACTTTCAAATAAAATGTTTTCAAACAGTATTCCGCTCAAACAAAAAAATCGAAAACTTTTTTTTGAAGAAATTTTCGCGACCCGTTGGTTTTGCCTGTGATGATAGACACTAGGTTAAAAACACTGTGACTTCATAGTAAACTTCTATAGATACGACCAACCAATAATACTGGTTTAACGAACAGATCAACACCAATGTAAAAGGCAATTTACGCTACTAGTATAATAATTAATTCAATCCATGAAAAATTTTTTACAAGGATTGTTTGACTCAAAAATGTAAATTAACAAAAGGTTTTAGACAAAATTTATTTACTCATAAATATTTTAAAAAGTTTTTAAAACATTATTCAAAAATTTTCAAAATTCTAAAATTTTTTTACAAAATTTTTAAAAACTTAAAATTGGTCACAAAATACTTACGCCCCTGGGAAGTACATTTTTACGTTCGTACGTTTCGGGACCAATTAGGTACGTACTATGGACGTACAAATGTGTACGTACATAGCAAGTAAGCTATAGGTACGTAAATTGGACGTACAGGGTGTCCCAAATTGGGCACTTTTAGGGGGTTTAAGGTACTTCTAGGGGAGACAGAGAAAAACTGACCACGCATTGCGAGGCTCAAATTTCAAGAGAAGAGTTATAGTGAAAACCACATTTTGAAATATCGTCTCGTCTTTGAGCTACGGGGGCTTTTTGAAAAGTCTGCATTTTGGAAGAGGTTCTATAACTACGTTATCAGTGGAAATTTTGATTAAGAGTAAATTGCAATTTTATAGACTTTGTATCGAGGAATTCACCCGCTAAATTAAATTTTAACTGTCACTTTTAGTTTTTGAGATATGACATAAAGTTTCATTTTTTCTTACGAAATATTTTAATTAATTTTCAAATTCGCCATTGAATTCTTTTCAAAATGATGTATTATATGTCATAGTTTGATTAGTTTAGGTTTAGGAGATATTCAGTTTTTTCACTTATTTCTAGTGCGCTATGATTTCCTGCTGAGGCAGGTCAAGGCACTCCAATATTTTTATTATTTTACACAGTCAAAAATATAGTAAGCCTGGTTTGGAAAAATTATAATTCAGCTGACGGCCCTCAAAGCTTATAATTATTCCGTTTAAGGAGTTCGGTGGATTGAAGTTCTCGGTATGTCTTAGGCAGCTTCTAATTGTCTCAATGATCGCGAATTATTTTGTTCTAACTCAACAATAATGCCTATCTCCTCTAACTCACGGTCCCTCCTAACGTCATATATTTTAGTCCGCCGTTTTGAAAAAGAGCCATACTGAACAAGGTTTCTTGTCAACTTTGGAAATATATCCATATACCTTTGAAGATATAAGTTTTCAGCGCCCTGTCGATTATCATTACTTTCCCAGTAACATTTTAACATGTCATACTTTTCATCGTTTTGATACATATTTCAAAATAAAATTAAAAACGCTTTTGTGCAAAATAATTTCATATCAAAGCGTAATGCCAAATTGTTTAAACAATTGAAAACAATGACAAAACGCCAAGGCCAACTTGATTTGCATAGTATCAGGCAACAAAACTATAGGAGCATTGAAGTAGGATTTGAGCGCAAGCTTTCATCTCAATGGTGCATGACGTCATTCAACGAATACTAGACAAAAATAAAAAACTTTAATTATCTCCGAAACCGCTTAATAAAACTATGACGTATGATACATCATTTTGAAAAGAATTCAATGACGAATTCGAAAATTAATTAAAATATACGCCATTCCATAAGAAAAAATGCAACTTTATGTCATATCTCAAAAACTAAAAGTGACAGTTAAAATTTAATTTAGCGGGTGAATTCCTCGTGATAAAGTCTATAAAATTGCAATTTACTCTAAATCAAAATTTTCACTAATAACGAAGTTATAGACCCCCTTCCAAAATGCAGACTTTTCAAAAAGCCCCCGTAGCTCAAAGACGAGACGATATTTCAAAATGCGGTTTTCACTATAAGTCTTCTCTTGAAATTTGAGCCTCGCAATGCGTAGTCAGTTTTTCTCTTTCTCCCTTGGAAGTACCTTAAATCCACTAAAAGTGTCCAATTTGGGACACCCTGTACATTTTAGGGATGCCCTACTTGCTTGCTTACTTTGCCACTAAATAGAGCGATATTCAATATACTTTATCGGCATCTTTAGAGAATATAAACCTATACCTAAATAAAAAAATATAAGACAAGCTTGGAAACTTTGAAGGTTGATGGTTTATCAAGTGTTGAAGGTTTTTCTTTATTATGAAGGGTTTTAACCAAAAATCTTGACTAATGAAGGATTGAAGGTTTTGATTCGAATTTGAAGGATTTTGACTAATTTTAGACAGAGTTCTATATTTTCCAAATAATCCAATAGGTAATTTTACCAAACTTAACTTACCTATGTACGAAAATTTAAATACTTTATTTTTAATTTTGGATTTTATAATTTATGATGTAAGTTATAAATCTCTTATTTGTTTGGTTTTTTCTTCCATTTTTATTCAAAATTCTCCAGGAAAAAATAGGAGACCGCAGAGGATCTGGGATAAAAATAACATAATAGACTGAAAAGGAATATCCAATTTTGCACCAGGCAGAAGAGATTTATTAGTGCGATGAGGACTAATAAGCTTCCGAACCGACCCAAAAAATTAGTTTTTTTCACTGGGACAGTTTTTATTCATAAATTCAGAAAAACAATGGCCAGACTAAATCAGGAAGGCTATCGAAAATCTTAACATCCTGAGAACGAATAGAGTACAAAAGAAATCGTGTGTTGTAAGTAGCATTCTTAGTTGATAAAATAGAAATTGGCAGGTACTTTCCATTCAATCGATGTAAGGAGTTTAATGATAGGTAGGTAAACTTACTGTTACTGCATCCTGGAAGTCTGACGTCAGTTTTGGTGATGCAGTGACCCTTGTTAACCTACATAGCAGATTTTTTTTAATGAAATAATTTAGCATTTTTTTGTCGGATCTTGTCACTTTAAGTAAAAACTTTCTCATAAATAAGAGAAAACAAAATTTCCGCGAAAATTCAATTAAGATTCGAGAGAGATTCGATTGAAAATTTTTATGACAGCAACTAATATTTTTCAAAAAAATGTTCGTTCACGTTAGCTGGAAAATTAATAAGTGATAATTTCCCTGGCTGACCAGCTATCACGTGCCGATATCATAATAACAGAGCATATTTTTTTTAATTTGCATGGATCGTTATTAATTTTCCTTGCTTTCTAGTTGTATAAAATTATTTATAGGATAAACATTTTTAATATTTCAAACTTTTGTTCGTCCTTTTTTACTAGGGCCGAGGAAAAGTAAAAAAATTAAATTAATACTATTTTGGTATCCAATATAAGTAAAATGTTAGTGTGAGCGTTGTTTCTGTCAAACAACGGTATTTTATGAGATATCGTTCAATGTTAGCTCCCGCTAAATTTCGCGGTTGTTTATATATATTTTTTAAAACACACAACTGTATGAAGGACAAAAGCGCATTCCGCGTATTTGGACATGCGCACCAACAACCAGTGAGATCCTTGTCAATGGCCTAGAGAAAAAGGCGTGTTAATTTCGTTCTCCAACAATTTCAAATATCTACACCTGAAAGTGCTCGATTTTTGTGTACTGAAGCATAGAACTAGAAACTTCAACCCTTCAGCTACGTGGTGACATCATTAGATCCATTCGGGGGCCCCTTGAAACGAGGAGAATTTGGCTGCAAAGGAGGTGAGTGCACTTATCTGATTACCGTTGTGTGGTTCCAACAATTTTACCTATGGACGTCTGATTATTTCGTAATTTCATATCAATACATTTATGTTTGCTCACGATATCATTAAAATATTTACAGTCCACTGCATTTAGCGTTTTTTCTATCCGCGGGCTAACATAAAGTGTTCCTTTCGAGCCGAATTATTTTTAAATAATAAATCCATACGACGGTATTAATAATTATTTGCAATAAGAACGCGGCCTTGAATTTTCGCACGCATTGTATTTGAAACGACAAAGTTGTCCATGCGGTTCACGTGCCTTTCGCGTGCTCGATTCAGTAAACAAAGCGAAGGAACCACAAAACAAAACAAACAAAAACATTTCTCATTTATATGTTAGGGTGTTTCATATATCATTTCGATATTTAAAACAATTTTCATCAATTGCGATAAATTAGTGCATATTTTCGACAATTCGTCATTTTTCTATTTCAGAAGCATTAATTTAGCGTTAATTGTATATTTACCGACAATTTCGTCATTTCAAAGGTAAAATCATGTCTGTCAAAAAAGCCGTACAAAAACGCAAGGGTTTTTTATCTGCGATCACCGAGTGTTATGTGTTGACACAGACCGCGGAAAAGGATGAAAGAGCGAGAAACGAGTTTCAAGTGAGGTATGCCGATTTGGATGAAACCTTCGATAAATGCATGCTGGCGCATAATGACGTCATTATGTTGCTAGACGACTCGGACGATGAGGAATTTAAAACGCAGGATGCGATCCTTTCAGAAGCTCGTAAATATTTTTATGCGTGTAAGGGGGTTTACTCTAAAATATTTCCGGTTGAGGCCCCATCTTTTTCGGGATCATATGTTCGACAAAACGAATCTGAAACTCCAAAACTCAAAGAGTTAGGTATTCCCATATTTCGAGGTGATAAAAAATTATGGCCAAGCTTTTTCGATCTTTTTAATAACATTATAGATCAAAATCAAAGTCTAAGTAACGTTCGAAAACTTCAATATTTATTTTCATATCTCGAGGATGAGCCTTTAAAATTGATATCAGGGATTAGCTTATCTGATCAAAATTATAAAATTGCTTATGACAAATTAGTCAATAGATATCATAACAAGCCAGATCTCGCAAATGATGCTTTAAGCTCAATTATGAACTCCACCTTAAAAAACGAGTCAGCTAAAGAATTGCGTAATTTAATTGACACCTTTTCTGAATCCCTAGAAATTTTAAAATCACTTAGCTTTGACGTTGACAGTTGGGACTTTATTATTTTTTTCATTTTATTAGAAAAATTGGATATTCCAACGCGTTCAAATTTCGAAATGAGTCACGCCAATACTAATACCGAAATTCCCACTTTTCAGTCACTTTTTCAATTTCTAGAAAAAAGATGTAAAGTTTTGGAATCACTTCCTCAATCAACAGCACCCAAAAAGGTGCCCATCTATCAAAAATCAAATTCTATGCAAAATCAGTCTGGGCAAAAGCCTACCTATCAAAATTCAAATTCTATGCGAAATCAGTTTGGGCAAAAGCCTACCTATAAATCATCGAATTCGCCTTTTATAGGACTGGCTGGCACCTCAACTAATTCGAGTACGGGAATAAAATGTTTCCGGTGTAATCAAGGTCACGTGCTTTCGAAATGTCAAACATTTCTTGATCTCTCACCTATCGATCGCCTATCTTTCGTCAAACAGAAAAAATTATGTCTAGCGTGTTTTCATCCCTTGCATGATGTAGATACGTGCAAATCAAAATATTCATGCAGGACTTGCAATAGTAAAAGGCACCACACTTTAACTCATATCTTAGAAACTAATCAAGAGTCTGGAAGCCAAGATACTAGTCCTGTCATTCACACACCACCTGTCAATAATCTTCATGTGTCATTAAATGCCTCAGGACCTTCAGGTACCTTTCTTTTATGCACCGCCATAATAGATGTTATGGACGGTTGCGGAAATTTTCAACCCGTAAGGGCACTGCTTGATTCTGGATCACAGACAGGATTCATCAGTGAAAAGTGTATTCAGCGTCTTAATCTTCCTAGGCGAAGTTACACCACTGAAATATTCGGATTAAATCAGATGTCTTCTTTTACTTCAAAAGGGCTCGTTCAATGTCACATTAAGCCACAAGGACAAGTCACTCCTTTACTTAATTTCGAAGCAATTGTTGTTCCACAACTATGTTCCAATATGCCTACATTCTCTTTGAACGATAATCAGTGGAAACACTTGCAAAACCTTAAACTTGCCGACCCATCTTATTTCAAATCTAGACCTGTGGACCTGGTTATTGGTTGCGAGCTATTCGCACAGATTTTCAAGGAGGGCAGGGTTCTTGGACAGGTAGGGCAGCCTTCAGCCCTTGAAACTATCTTTGGCTGGGTCGTCATGGGAAAGGTTGACGAAGTAGGTGGTCTTGCGGAACGAACCAGTTGTTTTTTAACGAGTCATTCACCTCCTTTAGAGGTCATTCTCCCTAGGTTTTGGGAAATCGAACATTTGCCTAAAAAACAAATCTTATCAAAGGAAGAAAAACAGGCAGAATCAATTTTTACTGCTAGTGTAGTACGGCAACCGAGCGGTAGATTCATGGTAGATCTTCCGTTTAAAGACAAAATAAACCCTGACCTAGGAAATACTTATCCGCAAGCTTATCGTAGATTTTTACTTCTAGAAAATAGATTAATCAAAAATCCTGATCTGTACACTGCCTATTCAAGTTTCATGCAAGACTATATCGATTCTAATCATATGAGTTTAGTTTTATCTAGTCAACCAAAGGTCGACGTATCGTGTTTTTTAGCCCATCATTGCGTATTAAAGCCGGAAAGCTTGAGTACAAAATTAAGGGTAGTCTGGGATTGTTCAGCAGTCACCCCAAAAAATATTAGTCTCAATGACACATTGTTATCTGGACCGAAACTTCAAAAAGATATTGCTTCTTTACTCCTTACGTTTCGTCTTAATCCTATTGCCTACATTGCTGACATCAAACAGATGTTCCGTCAAGTCCTTATCAATCCTTATCACCGTCCTTATCAAAGGATATTGTGGAGGTTTTCTCCACAGAACCCACGTTCAGTGTGGGAACTTTCTACTGTCACTTTTGGAATGACATGCTCACCTTTTCTAGCCATGCGTACCTTAAATGAGCTGGCAGAGAGAGAAAAGGAACGTTTTCCTATGGCTAGTACTGTTCTAAAAACGTCAATCTATATCGACGATATCTTGGGAACTAGCCCTTCGCTTATCATAGGAACAATCTTCGATCCCTTAGGTTTTCTTTGTCCCTTGTTGCTACAAGCAAAATTTATTTTGCAACAGTTGTGGATATCGAAAATAGGCTGGGACGAAGAACCAGATTCTTCTATCATCGACTCTTGGAACAAACTTCGTTCTGAATTCCCGCTTCTTTCCAATTTTCAATTACCCCGACAAATCAAACTGTCAAAAACCAATACCTGTCAAATCATCGGCTTCTGTGACGCTTCAATTCGAGGCTACGCAGGCGTCGTATATTTTCGTGTAGAAGAGGAAAACAATATATCTGTTTCTCTCATATCTGCAAAATCTAGGGTCGCGCCTATAAAGTCACAAACTTTGGCTAGGCTAGAACTCCTAGGCGCATTTCTTTTAAGCGAATTAATTGACTTCGTTTTATCTATCTATGAAGGAAAAATAACTTTTACAAATATCGTTACTTTCTGCGATTCGCAAGTCGTATTGCACTGGCTTTCATCCCCTCCTAATCGCTGGCAAACCTTTGTTGGAAATCGAGTCAGTAGAATCCAAGAAATCATTCCTTCAAACTCATGGCGCTACATTCCTTCTGCTTTAAATGCAGCCGATATTGCGTCACGAGGGGCCACCCCTTCACAACTCATGTCACATGACATGTGGTGGAACGCACCGTCGTTTTTGTGGTCTCCCGAAAACGAATGGCCCGATTTTCATAAACCAAAAATGCCGATTGATTTCGGAGATATTAATCTGGAGGAAAAGCCAAAAGTCTGTTGCAATGCGATAATTGATGTCAACTTCTTAGATCAGCTTCTTATCAAATATTCCTCTATATCAAAAATTCAACGTATCATTTGTTATGTCCTTCGAATAGTTAACCTTTTTCAAAAGCATTCCTATCAAAAACCCACTAAGCCGCCGGACCAAAAAGTTATTTTTGAGAATATTGTTTTTCCTACCACAGGTGAGATGCAAAGTGCGTTACACCTTCTTATCAAACGCGTGCAAGGTTCTTGTTTTTCTGAGCTTTTTTCCGCGTTATCTAAGGATAAACCAATACCGAAACCTTTGCGAAAACTTTCACCTTTTCTTGATGAGAATAATATCATTAGAGTCGGTGGCAGATTACAAAAATCTGACCTTTTGTCTTATTCTGCAAAACACCCCGTCTTACTTTCGAGTGACCATCGTTTAACTACTCTTCTTATCGAGTCCGCTCATCGACAATATCTTCATCCTGGGTTTAAAACATTACCTAATCTGCTTTTACAGCAATTTTGGATATTATCTGCCAGACGGGCAATTCAAAGAACCATATCCAAGTGCTTGCAATGTTTTAGAATCAACCCTAAACCCTATAGACCGCCCATAATGAGTTCACTTCCCGCTCATCGAATCAATCAACTAAAACCTTTTTCGAGTGTAGCTATCGACTTTTGTGGACCTTTCTTTGTGATTCCTCATCGTTACCGTGGTTGTAAAGCTTTCAAATCGTATGTCTGTGTGTTTGTCTGTACGGCCACACATTGCGTGCATTTGGAATTAACCATGGAACTGTCCACCGAAGGGTTCGTAGGTGCATTCCATCGATTCATTTCCAGACGCGGAAGCGTGACGCAATGCTGGTCAGATCAAGGCAGTAATTTTATAGGGTTTCGTAACCAATTACTGGATTACGCAAGAAGTGCTGCCACCAGACTTTCTATTCGTTGGCATCTGGGACCTCCTCTCAGTCCACATTTCAATGGCCTGGCAGAAGCTGGCGTCAAAAGTTTTAAAACTCACTTTGTACGAGTTGTCGGCGACCAGAAGTTGTCTATCATGGAGATGTCCACACTTACCTGTCGCATAGAAGCCGTACTGAATAGTCGCCCTTTATCTCCTGCCTCTTCAGACCCACACGATCTTCAACCTCTTACCCCTGGGCATTTTTTGACACTTGAACCCCTTAATTCAGAAATTCCGGAGTCAGATTTGTCCGAGGTTCCCCTAAATCGGCTCTCGAGATGGCAACTAATCCAAAAACTACATAATGATTTTTGGAAACGGTATTCTATAGAGTATTTGCATACGCTACAACAGCGACACAAGTGGACTGATTTGTCCCCAAATATCAAATTAAATGATTTGGTTATCATAACAAGTGATCACATTCAAACGCCTTTGAAATGGCCGGTCGGTCGGGTCATCGAACTGCATCCCGGCGGGGACGGTCAGGTGCGTGTTGCGACGGTAAAAACGGTTACCGGTGTTTATAAGCGGCCAGTTGTAAAACTGTGCCTCTTGCCCAATTAAAAGTAATTTTAATTTTCTACCTTCACCGGGTATTACAATAGGTTTTTTATTTTTAATTTTTTTTTGAATTTTTTGTTTGTTTGTTTTGCCCTTTTTTCGGGATTTCGTTATATCTAAATAAACTTACGATACTTATCTGTTTTCATTCATTTATATTTATCGGTCGATTCTTTTTCTTATATCTATATCTGTCCGGTTGAGATTCTAAATTTGTGTGTTTTGGAGGGCAGTTATGTTAGCTCCCGCTAAATTTCGCGGTTGTTTATATATATTTTTTAAAACACACAACTGTATGAAGGACAAAAGCGCATTCCGCGTATTTGGACATGCGCACCAACAACCAGTGAGATCCTTGTCAATCGCCTAGAGAAAAAGGCGTGTTAATTTCGTTCTCCAACAATTTCAAATATCTACACCTGAAAGTGCTCGATTTTTGTGTACTGAAGCATAGAACTAGAAACTTCAACCCTTCAGCTACGTGGTGACATCATTAGATCCATTCGGGGGCCCCTTGAAACGAGGAGAATTTGGCTGCAAAGGAGGTGAGTGCACTTATCTGATTACCGTTGTGTGGTTCCAACAATTTTACCTATGGACGTCTGATTATTTCGTAATTTCATATCAATACATTTATGTTTGCTCACGATATCATTAAAATATTTACAGTCCACTGCATTTAGCTTTTTTTCTATCCGCGGGCTAACAGTTCAATATAACTCAGACTTACATTTTTCCCCTTTTTTCTAGTATGCTAATATTGTGTGATTTTAGTAGAATATAATTAATTTGAATCCAAAGTTCCAAACTTATTCTACTAGAGTACAAGGAAATGAAAAAAAAAAGATGGATAAACACTGCCGGGTTGCGGTTAGCCATAGAGGCATCGCCCGTGTGCCAATTTTTTAAGACTTCTTGATGGAAATTTTTTAAATTAACGTCTACTAAGTAAAAAATTGTATTTTCTTTTTAAAAATAATTTTTGGTAAACAAATTTCGTGCCGAATCTCCCTTGTTAGTCTCCGTTTTTTTTTTCTCGGTAGCGAATTTTTTTAAAAAAGTTTCTTTGACCAGATGTTCGAAAAATTTTCACAAAATTAGTATTTTGAAAATAATTTCGGAAATAATTCGAGCTCTAGAAATATTATATAAGTAAAAATTTAACCGAGAATATTTGACGTAAATTTTTAAGTTTGTATTTACGTGGAAATTAAATCTAGATCAAAAGAGAAAACCCTGTATATTTAATAGGCTTTATTCTTTGATCTAGAAATATCCGCTGGAAATTTTCAGAACTTTTTACTTTTAAATAGTTAGGTAATAGTACACTTATCTAATAATATTTCCTAAGCAATTGACAAGATTTTCAATGAATTTCTTTCTTTATGGAGGGCTTATTTAAAACGGTTGCACAAGTCTAAATACAAAGGTAACAAGGCATCTATTGAAAAACAAAAAACGATTACAATGAAACATGTATCATCTTTTATACAATTTATAAATGCGCCATTATGTTCCGAACAGTTTTTCTCTGAAGCATAACTACTATTATTATTATTTTATTTTATGTCGTATCCATTTTGTTGTTATTTAACAGAAGCATTATTTTGTAAACTTTGATGGCCGTATTTGAGGGGCGGCCGATTTTGAATTTATGGCTACTTATTTTTTATATTTAAATCCAATATGGGTAATTATCGTAAAATATTTTAAATTAATGTACATGAGGGAATTTTGCCATTTTTTCTGATTTTGTAAAATAATACGCATCAAAGCTAGGCCTGTTTAATCAATTTATTAAAAATAATTGATGACCATATCAAGAAATTGTAATAATTTTTACCCATTAAAAATTTCGCCAAGTTTGGATGCTTAAAATTTCATTTTGTACAATTTTTAATAAACAAGTTTTTTGGTTTTTATATGATTTGCGGATATAAGGGATGTAAAAACATATTTTTAATAACATATTATGTGAGCTTAAGTGACCTTGAAAAATCAGGACTTATGTAGTTAAAATGCAATTTCAATATTATTATTTCTCCAAAAATCACTAATTTTTTACATAAATGAAGCATGCCGCGCCATCTTGAAAAACATACAATTCCAATAATTGTCGATTGGAGCAAAAATTAATTCGGTAAAATTTCGCTCTTTAGTGTCAGGTTTCATGCTTGTAAATTATTCTTGTTGGGGTATCTCTGGGAAGCCAAAAATAATTTAAAATTCTTTTAAGTCGAGCTTTTCTATGACATTAAAGACAAATTAGGTTGGTAATGATTATGGTTTTAGCCTAGAAAACTTAAAAAAACACAAAATACGACATTGGTGAGGTGTCTCAAATTTTAAATTATTAAGATTCTACAAAATTTAAGACAATAAAAAGTGATAAGATTTCGCCATGTTCACAAATCGGCCGCCATGCCATCTGGAAATCTTTGCAAAATAACTTTTTCATACACATAAAATAGTCAAAATAAATCAAAAATCATTGCTAGAAAAATTCTAAGATAAATTAGAACAACTATGCGATATCGAACATTTGAGTTATTGTGGATTCTTTGAAAAATCAATTAATATATTTAAAATCTATCTTTTTTCTAGAAGGCAAAAAACAAAAGTTAATTATGACATATTTTCGGGGCTCCATTTTGGAACGAATCTTATTCATAATACCTTTATCTATCCATCTATCTATCTATCTAATTAGTACAAAAAAGAATCGAAAAAAGTAGATACACAGCAATTTCCTGTCACTCTCATTGGCGTTACAGTTAAACCAAAAAACGCGAAATCTATGTGCCATTTTTTACTAAATGCTCTTTAACGCATGTAAGCATGATTTTATTTTTATTTAGTCGGTTTAGAACTTTTTTCTACGTTGTCCGACGCCTATTCTCCACCTCCTTCGATCCAATCATATTCTGTTAGATTTTTTTGACTCATTGATCTTTGGATTGACTGTTGCCATTCTAGTTTAGGACGTCCTCTTTTTCTGCCCCTATTGGTTGCCATTTTAGGACCTGCTTTGGTAATCTTTCGTCGTTCATTCGTTGTACATGACCGTACCATATCAGTTGTCTTTTAGTGATGTCATCCGTTATGCTTCCCTCGATTTCCATTCTTTCTTTTATGATCTCATTTCTTATGTGATCTGTTCTAGAAATTCTCATTGATCTTCTTATTGCATCCATTTCGGCACTTTCCATTTTTGTTTTGTATTTTTCTGTTAAGCATTGTTTCATATATGTTAAATTTTACATTCTCTGCTCCATAAAATAATGTTAAGACATCCGATAACCTCTTTTGCTTTTACTATTCTTTTTTCCACTTTTTTAGAGTCTGGTTCTGTCTTATCAAATGTGACACCCAAGTATACATACTCATTGCATGGAGATATTACTTGTCCATTGTCTAGTTCTAACTCACTGGATTCGTTTCCAATAAATACGTACTGTGTCTTGTCCACGTTCACTGTTAATCCCCACTTTTAGTATTCTTCCATTAACTTTCTCATCCTATACTCCATGTCTTCTTTATTATTAGCTACAATTACTTGGTCGTCAGCAAACTGTAGTGTGTATATGGTAAATCGGTCGTTAAGTGGTATTACCATGCCGTGCACTTTACGTTTCCAGTTTTTTAGAACCACTGCGATATATATTTTAAAAAGAGTTGGAGAGATACAACATGCCTGTCTTAAGCCTTTTGTTACCAGGAATTCTTTTGAAAGTCGATTTCCAATTTTGATTTTAGATTTTGACCCTTTGTATAGTTCTTTTATCGCTTTTATGTATGTATGATTGATATTAGTCTGCTCTAACACTATCCATAGTTTTTTTACTGGAACGGTATCATATGCCTTTTGTAGGTCCACAAAGGTAACATGAGTCTCTATATTTCTGGAGCTCCTTTTCTCAATTACTTGTTTAAGATAAAAAACATTATCACTATCAGATCTGCCTGCACGAAACCCACTTTGCTCTTCTTCTTCTTGTTCATGAAAATCATTCTCTATTAGATCTTTAAGAATCCTACCGTACAATCTACTTAGAGTACTGGTTGCTGAAATTCCTTTGTAATTGTTGCAATCCAGCTTGTTTTATTTTTTATGTATTGAGGTTATGAATGCAATTTTTCCATCAGGTACTGGATGTCCGTTTATGCATTGATTGATAATATATGTGAGATTTTCGATTAGTTTCTCTGATCCATATTTGAGCATTTCAGCATATATTCCTCCAGGTCCGCTAGCCTTTCCGGATTTAAGCTTTTTAATACTATTCTTTATCATTTCTTTTTCGATGATTACCTACTTCCTCTCTGTGCACTTCTATGTCTCTCCTCGGAGAGGCTGCCAGATATTCGGGTCTCGTTTTCTGCAGCAGTCCCTTGAAGTGTTCTGTCCATTGTTCTGGATTGATACTTTTTTTAGCTCACACATATACTATAGTAGTGTGAGCTATGGTGATCCTAATTTTTTCGAGAAAAAAAAAGTTGCTCCGATTTCAAAATTTTTTATATATCTTTGCGTTTCAGATAATTTTGAAACTTTTTTGTTGCGCCGTCTGTCTGTCTGTCTGTCTGTCTGTATGTCTGTCTGTCTGTTTGTCTGTAACGACCAACGCGCTTAACTCAAAAACCGCTTGGCCGATTTTAATGAAATTTGGTACCTTGGCTGGGTCTTGGGTCGAGATGGTCCCATTTAAAAATGAACAAAATCCACCAAACACAAACCAAATAAAAGGGTGGGGGTAGATTTCAAAAATTAGAGTTTATGTGAAAATGTGGCGTGTGTGATATCAAACGAAAGGTAATTGAGTCCGGAGTTTAACAAAATACATTATAGTTTTTGTTTTTTTTAAGGGTGGGGGTAGATTTCAAAAATTTGATTTTAAGTCAAAACATGGCTTGTGTGGTATCAAACAAAAGGTAATTTATTCTGGAGTTGAATAAAATATATTTCAGTTTTTAGTTATATTAGCTCACACGTACACTATAACTATAGTACCTAGTGTGAGCTTAGGGGCCCATATATTGGCAGAGTATTTTGTTGGGTTTTTTACTGTAGAAATGAATTTCCATACTTCAGAACTCTGCCTACCTCCTACGTGTGTATTTATATCGTGGCATTTGCGCTCGAACATTTCATTTTTTCCTGTGCGCATCAAATTTCTTAGCTGTCTTTTGGATTCCCTGTAGATTTCTAGGTCTCTTTGTTCTTTAGTAGTGAGCCATTTCAAGTATGTGCATTTTTTCTCTTTCACCATTTCCTGTATTTTTTCCGTCCACCACATCTTCCTGTTATTTCTATTACTATTATCATGCTTCCTTCAAGCTTTTTATTATGTTTGTATATATCTCTTGAAATGAGTGTTCTGTGTTTATTATTTTTATCTAATCGGTTTTGATACAATTTTTGAGTACTTTCGATTTCTAGACTTCTAAAGTTGTATTTTTGATTGTCTTCGATAAATTCTAGGTTTTCATTTTCTCCAATACTTTCATCCTGATTTGTTTTTCTTAAAGGGAAGAATATTTTTGCTTTTACCAGATGGTGGTCAGATCCACAGGTAATACCACGAAGTGCTAGCACATCATACCACTTTAATTGCGAGTGTTGTCCACCTATAGCATAATCAATGATTGATTTAAGATTTCTTGTTGGCTGAATCCAGGTATATCGATGAATATCCTTATGCCGAAAAAAACCATTATTTATTTTTATGTTGTGGGTTTCACACAATTTCATCAGTCTCAAGCCATTATCATTTGTTACTTCTTCTCCAAATGGTCCTATCGCTTTGCTCTGGGTTTGTCTACCAGTTTGGCTATTAAAATCGCCAAGCATAATTATTTTTCTGGTATTACCGATTTTGGTGATAGTCTCATCAAGTTGGTCAAAGAACAGTTGTTTTGTAGCTACTTTTTCGTCATCTGATGGTGCGTAGACTGCTATTGTAAGCATGATACATTATTAATATTAAATCTATTTTTAGTATTTGTCAATGTCAATCAGTTTTCGAGTTTAAAAAAAAATCTCTGTGGGTCAAACTATTGGATCATGATTTATGGGCCTTGTCCCACTAAGAACAAAATCGTAAAAAACGTAAATAAATGTTGAAAAAAAAATGTTTTTTTTCCAGCACAAACTTGTGTTAAAATTAAGTCAACTTTTGACATTAAAAAAACATGTTGAAAATCCTAACGAAAATTTCAAGTAAAAGCATTACGAAAAATATATTTCTTAATAACGTTAAGAAACCAATAAATAAAAAACCATAATTTTATTAACATAAAAAATAATACCATCAATATATGGTTATTTTTATAATGTTTTTCCTAGATCTCATTTCTAACGTTGAATTTAAGATATATGAAGTTAATAAATGTTTTGTTTTTTAAACATTAAAAAAATATATACTATAGAGGGCGCTGCCGCATAGTTCCATCACCAGAACGGGCCATCGCCATGTTTAGTTGCTTTTCGCTACGAGTATATACGAGTCAGTAGCAGATACGCTTTGTGCAATTTTGGTTAAAATATTTACCTTTTGTAGAAACAAACATGGCAAATTAAAAGCACAATTATTAATAATGATATTTGGATACGAATATACACCAGTTGTGTGGAAAAGATGGTATAGTTAAAGAATAACAAATATGTATGCAATGATTTAAATGAAGCATCATAAAATTAGATAAGAAAAGTAAACAAAAGTAAAAAAATTGTTTTGTATGGAATATCGCATACCTACGTTACAGTTAATCAGACAGGGAATGCCACAATTCACCGCGAATGATTAGTCGCCGGACCTTAAGCTGCTTATTCATTTGAGGCAGAATTCGCAAGCCTCGCAGCGGGACCAAACGAATGCCTCGACACGGGACCTCATCCGATCAGAGTGCGAATTTCAAACGAGCATTCAGTTGAATATTGTTTGCCTTGTATTCACTTGAGCATTAATGAGAACGAGAGCGAGGCACTTACTACAAAATTATTGTTTACATATAATTTTACATTTTATTTTCAGAAGCTACGGACCCGAATTTTCTTTACTGAGTGTCGAGTTCACGAAAACCTCAACGGACTCTTGCTGCTCTGCTTTTCCAAACTAGAAGAATTTTATTTACATTATTTAAGTTACCTTATCTTTAGAGATCTTTGAAAAAAATATATTTTTTCATTGTTAAAAAAACATTTATTTTTCAATGTTAGAAAAACATTTATTTTTCAATGTTAGAAAAACATTTCTTTTTCACTGATAAAATCAATATTTTTTAACGTTTGAAAAACACTTAAAAAAACGTTCTAAAAACATAAGAAAATTTTTCTAACGTCAGAAAACGGGTTATTAAGCTTCTTTTTCACTATGAATATGACGTTAGACCTAACATCCAACCTTTCGTTATGTTTTTAAATTAAACATTATG
The DNA here is from genome assembly GCA_963576565.1 of Aspidapion aeneum. NCBI lineage: Eukaryota > Metazoa > Arthropoda > Insecta > Coleoptera > Brentidae > Aspidapion > Aspidapion aeneum. Next base: position 51,817,599 of record OY755041.1, on the reverse strand, counting down.
TTGACATTATTAAAATGTTTTTGTGTTTAGTGGGGTATTGCTTCAAGGTAAGAAAAAAGAACAAATTCCGTCCTTTCGGACTATGTGACACAAAAATTAGTTGGTTGAATGTAACAAAAACCTTGCTTTTTGCTTGCATTTTTCATAATGCAATTCAAAACAAATTGCCCTCGTATTTATTTAAAATGAATCGATCCGTGACAGATCTGATACCTTCTTCTGCCATTAGCCTTAAAAATATTTTTTTGTAAATATCTCAGAAATGAAAGCTTCTATGAAGTTTTTAGTTACGACGCAAATTATTGAGAAAAATAGGTTCTACTACACTCCCAAAACCGCACATTGATGCAATACTCTGTTAAAAAATTATCATATTTTCAATTTTAAACTGTGAATTTTGACCAAAATCTAATCAACTCGTTACAATATCGAACACTTTTTTTCATGAAAATGTTATGAAAATCGGTTCAGCGGTTTAGGACCTATACATACACACACATCACGATGATATTGCTAAGATAGTTCATTATAAAGCCAAATATCACATTTTCCGCGTTATCTCAAAAAAAAGTTTTCGTCGAAAATAATACCTTTTCTAGCCATTACTGTGCGGGCTAGGAAGGTAAAAATAGTTTTTAGGAAAAATACACACTCGCAATTTAAGACATTCTAAAAATGCAGTTATCCCAAGGTAAAGACTTCAATTTTTTAAGCGCTCCTTTACCTATCAAGTGGCAAAAATCTATAACAATGTCCGGGATAGAATTAAAAACAAACCCAAAAATATCTTTAAAAGAGAATTTAAAAAAACTTTAATCTCAGATCAATGTAGCTAAAGATTAGTTTTAAAAAAATACCTTGTGTTAAACGTCTGTACTTGTATCTTGTTTTTTTTTAATATGTGTATAATATTTATTTAATCAAATAAAAATAATCATCTTGAAAAACTGGACAAAATTGGAATTTCCTTTTTTAGTTTTTTGATTTAATACTTAGATCATTTTGCTAAAACATGATCACCTGTTAGCTCCCGCTAAATTTCGCGGTTGTTTATATATTTTTAAAACCACACAATTGTATGAAGGACCGAGTGCATTTCGCGCATTTGGACATGCGCACCAACAACCAGAGAGATCCTTTGTCAATCGCCTCGAGAAATGGCGTGTTAATTTCGTTCTCCAACTATTTCAAATTTCTACACCTGAAAGTGCTCGATTTTGGTGTACTGAAGCATAGAACTACAAACTTCAGCCCTTCAGCTACGTGGTGACATCATTAGATCCAATCAGGGGCCCCTTGGAATTTTCGACAATTCGTCATTTTTCTAATTCAGAAGCATTAATTTAGCGTTAATTGTATATTTACCGACATTTCTGTGATTAGATTTGTTCCATATCATTTCGATATTTAAAACAATTTTCATCAATTGCGATAAATTAGTGCATATTTTCGACAATTCGTCATTTTTCTATTTCAGAAGCATTAATTTAGCGTTAATAGTATATTTACCGACAGGAGTTTAAAACGCAGGATGCGATCCTTTCAGAAGCTCGTAAATATTTTTATGCGTGTAAGGTTTACTCTAAAAAATTTCCGGTTGAGGCCCCATCCTTTTCGGGATCATATGTTCGACAAAACGAAACTCCAAAACTCAAAGAGTTAGGTATTCCCATATTTCGAGGTGATAAAAAATTATGGCCAAGCTTTTTCGATCTTTTTAATAACATTATAGATCAAAATCAAAGTCTAAGTAACGTTCGAAAACTTCAATATTTATTTTCATATCTCGAGGATGAGCCTTTAAAATTGATATCAGGGATTAGCCTATCTGATCAAAATTATAAAATTGCTTACGACAAATTAGTCAACAGATATCAAAACAAGCGAGACCTCGCAAATGATGCTTTAAGCTCAATTATGAACTCCACCTTCAAAAACGAGTCAGCTAAAGAATTACGTAATTTAATTGACACCTTTTCTGAATCCCTAGAAATTTTAAAATCACTTAGCTTTGACGTTGACAGTTGAGACTTTATTATTTTTTTCATTTTGTTAGAAAAATTGGATATTCCGACGCGTTCAAATTTCGAAATGAGTCACGCCAATACTAATACCCAAATTCCCACTTTTCAGTCACTTTTTCAATTTCTAGAAAAAAGATAAAAAGTTTTGGAATCATTTCCTCAATCAACAGCACCCAAAAAGGTGCCTATCTATCAAAAATCAAATTCTATGCAAAATCAGTTTGGGCAATAGCCTACCTATCAAAATTCAAATTCTATGCAAAATCAGTTTGGGCAAAGGCCTACCTATAAATCATCCAAGTCGCCTTTTATAGGACTGGCTGGCACCTCAACTAATTCAAGTACGGGAATAAAATGTTTCCGGTGTAATCAAGGTCACGTGATTTCGAAATGTCAAACATTTCTTGATCTCCCACCTATCGATCGCCTATCTTTCGTCAAGCAGAGAAAAATATGTCTAGCATGTTTTCATCCCTTGCATGGGGTAGATACGTGCAAATCCAAATATTCATGCAGGACTTGCAATAGTAAAAGGCACCACACTTTAACTCATATCTTAGAAACTAATCAAGAGTCTGGAAGCCAAGATACTAGTCCTGTCATTCACACACCAATTGTCAATAATCTGCATGTGTCATTAAATACCTCAGGACCTTCAGGTACCTTTCTTTTATGCACCGCCATAATAGATGTTATGGACGGTTGCGGAAATTTTCAACCTGTAGGGGCGCTGCTTGATTCTGGATCACAGACAGGATTCATCAGTGAAAAGTGTATTCAGCGTCTTAATCTTCCTAGGCGAAGTTACACCACTGAAATATTCGGATTAAATCAGATGTCTTCTTTTACTTCCAAAGGGCTCGTTCAATGTCACATTAAGCCACAAGGACAAGTCACTCCTTTACTTAATTTCGAAGCAATTGTTGTTCCACAACTATGTTCCAATATGCCTACATTCACTTTGAACGATAATCAGTGGAAATACTTGGAAAACCTTAAACTTGCCGACCCATCTTATTTCAAATCTAGACCTGTGGACCTAGTTATTGGTTGCGAGCTATTCGCACAGATATTCAAGGAGGGCAGGGTTCTTGGACAAATAGGGCAACCTTCAGCCCTTGAAACTATCTTTGGTTGGGTCGTCATGGGAAAGGTTGACAAAGTAGGTAGTCTTACGGAACGAAGCAGTTGTTTTTTAACGAGTCATTCACCTCCTTTAGAGGTCATTCTCCCTAGGTTTGGGAAATCGAACATTTGCCTAAAAAACAAATCTTATCAAAGGAAGAAAAACAAGCAGAATCAATCTTTACTGCGAGTGTAGTACGGCAACCGAGCGGTAGATTCATGGTAGATCTTCCGTTTAAAGATAAAATAAACGCTGACCTAGGAAATACTTATCCGCAAGCTTATCGTAGATTTTTACTTCTAGAAAATAGATTAATCAAAAATCCTGATCTGTACACTGCCTATTCAAGTTTCATGCAAGACTATATCGATTCTAATCATATGAGTTTAGTTTTATCTAGTCAATCAAAGGTTGACGTATCGTGTTTTTTAACACATCATTGCGTACTAAAGCCGGAAAGCTTAAGTACAAAATTAAGGGTAGTCTGGGATTGTTCGGCAGTCACCCCAAAAAATATTAGTCTCAATGACACATTGTTATCTGGACCGAAACTTCAAAAGGATATTGCTTCTTTACTCCTTACGTTTCGTCTTAATCCTATTGCCTACATTGCTGATATCAAACAGATGTTCCGTCAAGTCCTTATCAATCCTTATCACCGTCCTTATCAAAGGATATTGTGGAGGTTTTCTCCACATGACCCACTTTCAGTGTGGGAACTTTCTACTGTCACTTTTGGCATGACATGCTCACCTTTTCTAGCCATGCGTTCCTTAAATGAGCTGGCAGAGAGAGAAAAGGAACGTTTTCCTATGGCTAGTACTATTCTAAAAACGTCAATCTATATCGACGATATCTTGGGAACTAGCCCTTCGCTTTCTGAAGCTCTTTCCCTTCAAACAGAACTCAATGCTTTGTTGAAGTCGGGAGGATTTGAACTTAAAAAATGGGCAAGCAATTGTCCTGAGTTATTGGCAACATTGCCAGAGTCCGATCGTCAAATGCCTCTCTCTTTCGACAAGGAGGAACCCCACTTTATCAAAGTTTTAGGACTTCAATGGCATCCAAAAAACGACATTTTTTCTTATCAATGCCGAATGAAGGACAAACCCCCAACCAAACGTGCTATTTTATCTATCATAGGAACAATCTTCGATCCCTTAGGTTTTCTTTGTCCCTTGTTGCTACAAGCAAAATTTATTTTGCAACAGTTGTGGATATCAAAAATAGGCTGGGACGAAGAACCAGATTCTTCTATCATCGACTCTTGGAACAAACTTCGTTCTGAATTCCCGCTTCTTTCCAATTTTCAATTACCCCGACAAATCAAACTGTCAAAAACCAACACCTGTCAAATCATCGGCTTCTGTGACGCTTCAATTCGAGGCTACGCAGGCGTCGTATATTTTCGTGTAGAAGAGGAAAACAATATATCTGTTTCTCTCATATCAGCAAAATCTAGGGTCGCGCCTATAAAGTCACAGACTTTGGCTAGGCTAGAACTCCTAGGCGCATTTCTTTTAAGCGAATTAATTGACTTCGTTTTATCTAGCTATGAAGGAAAAATAACTTTTACAACTATCGTTACTTTCTGCGATTCGCAAGTCGTACTGCACTGGCCTTCATCCCCTCCTAATCGCTGGCAAGCCTTTGTTGGAAATCGAGTCAGTAGAATCCAAGAAATCATTCCCTCAAACTCGTGGCGCTACATTCCTTCTGCTTTAAATGCAGCCGATATTGCGTCACAAGGGGCCACCCCTTCACAGCTCATGTCACATGACATGTGGTGGATCGCACCGTCGTTTTTGTGGTCTCCCGAAAACGAATGGCCCGATTTTCATAAACCAAAAATTCCGATTGATTTCGGAGATATTAATCTGGAGGAAAAGCCAAAGGTCTGTTGCAATGCGATAATTGACGTTAACTTTTTAGATCAGCTTCTTATCAAATATTCATCTATATCAAAAATTCAACGTATCATTTGTTATGTCCTTCGAATAGTTAACTTTTTTCAAAACCATTCCTATCAAAAACCCACTAAGCCACCGGACCAAAAAATTATTTTTGAAAATATTGTTTTTTCTACCACCGGTGAGATGCAAAGTGCGTTATACCTTCTTATCAAACGCGTTCAATGTTCTTGTTTTTCTGAGCTTTTTTCCGCGTTATCTAAGGATAAACCAATACCGAAACCTTTACGAAAACTTTCACCTTTTCTTGATGAAAATAATATCATTAGAGTCGGTGGCAGATTACAAAATTCTGCAAAACACCCCGTCTTACTTTCGAGTAAACATCGTTTAACTACTCTTCTTATCGAGTCCGCTCATCGACAATACCTTCATCCTGGGTTTAAAACATTACATAATCTGCTTTTACAGCAATTTTGGATATTATCTGACAGACGGGCAATTCAAAGAACCATATCCATGTGCTTGCAATGTTTTAGAATCAACCCTAAACCCTATAGACCGCCCATAATGAGTTCACTTCTCGCTCATCGAATCAATCAACTTAAACCTTTTTCGAGTGTAGCTATCGACTTTTGTGGACCTTTCTTTGTGATTCCTCATCGTTACCGTGGTTGTAAAGCTTTCAAATCGTATGTCTGTGTGTTTGTCTGTACGGCCACACATTGCGTGCATTTGGAATTAACCATGGAACTGTCCAACGAAGGGTTCGTAGGTGCATTCCATCGATTCATTTCCAGACGTGGAAGCGTGACGCAATGCTTGTCAGATCAAGGCAGTAATTTTATAGGGTTTCGTAACCAATTACTTGAATACGCAAGAAGTGCTGCCACCAGACTTTCTATTCGTTGGCATCTGGGACCTCCTCTCAGTCCACATTTCAATGGCCTGGCAGAAGCTGGCGTCAAAAGTTTTAAAACTCACTTTGTTCGAGTTGTCGGCGACCAGAAGTTGTCTATCATGGAGATGTCCACCCTTACCTGTCGCATAGAAGCCGTACTTAATAGTCGCCCTTTATCTCCTGCCTCTTCAGACCCACACGATCTTCAACCTCTTACCCCTGGGCATTTTTTGACACTTGAACCCCTTAATTCAGAAATTCCGGAGTCAGATTTGTCCGAGGTTCCCCTAAATCGGCTCTCGAGATGGCAACTAATCCAAAAACTACATAGTGATTTTTGGAAACGGTATTCTGTAGAGTATTTGCATACGCTACAACAGCGACACTAGTGGGCTGATTCGTCCCCAAATATCAAATTAAATGATTTGGTTATCATAACAAGTGATCACATTCAATCACCTTTGAAATGGTCGGTCGGTCGGGTCATCGAACTGCATCCCGGCGGGGACGGTCAGGTGCGTGTTGCGACGGTACAAACGGTTACCGGTGTTTATAAGCGGCCAGTTGTAAAACTGTGCCTCTTGCCAAATTAAAAGTAATTTTAATTTTTCTACCTATTACCGGGTATTACAATAGGTTTTTCGTTATTTTTTTTTGAGTTTTTTGTTTGTTTGTTTTGCCTTTTTCGGGATTTCGTTATCTCTAAATAAACTTACGATACTTATCTGTTTTCATTCATTTATATTTATCGGTCGATCCTTTTTCTTATATCTATATCTGTCCGGTTGAGATTCTAAAATTGTGTGTTTTGGAGGGCAGTTATGTTAGCTCCCGCTAAATTTCGCGGTTGTTTATATATTTTTAAAACCACACAATTGTATGAAGGACCGAGTACATTTCGCGCATTTGGACATGCGCACCAACAACCAGAGAGATCCTTTGTCAATCGCCTCGAGAAATGGCGTTTTAATTTCGTTCTCCAACTATTTCAAATTTCTACACCTGAAAGTGCTCGATTTTGGTGTACTGAAGCATAGAACTAGAAACTTCAGCCCTTCAGCTACGTGGTGACATCATTAGATCCAATCAGGGGCCCCTTGGAACGTGGAGAAATTGGCTGCAAACTGGTGAGTGCCTTTGTTTCTGATTGACGCTATGTGGCACAACAATTAACCTATGGACGTATGACTATTTCGTAATTTCAGCAAAATAAATTTATGTTTGTTCGCGCTTTCATTAATTAAAATATTTACAGTCCATTGCAGTTATCGTTTTTCTAACCGCGGACTAACAATCACCTAATCTTCGGCATTCTTCTACCATAAATTGTTTTCGTCTAACACTAGAAATTAGTTAAAAGGATTTACTTTATTTTATGCTGGAAAATAAAGACCTTTTATTTTTATTTATTTATTTATTTATTTTATTTTATTTTCTAAAATATTAAAATGTATTATTATTTACTCTTCATTTCATAAATTGTTTTGCGTTGTTTTCAGATTCACTATGAATGGATTAGATCTCCTCGTATCACCTAATAGTATTAGTCGCTCTTTCAAGATAAAATATGTCTATGAAATATAGCGCTATTTTCGTTCTGCCAACATTTACACAAACTAAAGATTTATTAATAGAACAAAGTATGGAATTTTATTCCCAATAAGTATCTATTCACGAAAAAGGTCAAAATATTTCTCGGGTTGGTCGCAACCTTCTAAGGTCGTTTCGTTTCGTGAGAATTGTGTATAAATTTCTGGCGAATCTTCGATCTAAAATGGTGTCGACATTTTTTACGCGAAGAAAAATCACACAACAGCGTGATGCGTTCACTTTTTTATTACAAGCTTTTATTTAACTTCACCTGTATGTATGCATGTATGCAGTGGTGTATATAGAAAAAAGTTTCGGGGTGGGCCCGAGACAGTTTTGGGGGCCCGAGACCTCATGAGGCGGTATTTTATGCTATTTTATGTTTGTATTCATGAAATATGTGAAAAATATCCAAAAAAACCTTAGCCCGGGCCCCCCAGGCCCCCCCGTATATACGCCACTGCATGTATGTAATCAAATCTTGCAACTCATTTTTGAAGAACTTCCAAACATCCGATTGACTTCAAATTTCGCATAGCGTCTTAGTTCCGATGACAATACAATAATATGGTTTCGTCGGGTACCTACCTCCCCCCTAACGTGGGGGGTGGAGAGGGGGTAAAACTTTAATTTGTCTGATTTTAACAAAAATTGGTATCTGGGGGTTTTTGAGGATGAGAATTACGAATTTTTGATCAGATTACAAAAATTCAATATGGCGGATTCAAAATGGACGATTTAATGTCAAGTTTTTCTGATTACTTTCAACTGACTTCCACGTATTCGATAGACTTCAAATTTCGCATACCGTTATAGTTCCGATGACAATTTAATAAAGTGGTATCACTGACTGCCTACCTCACCCCTAACCTGGAGGGCGGAGAGAGGGTAAAATTTTAGTTTGTTGGATTTCCACCAAAATTGGTATCTGGGGGTTTTTGAGGATGGGGATTACGAATTTTTGATCAGATTATAAAAATTCAATATGGCGGGTTTAAAATGGACGATTTAATGTCAAGTTTTTCTGATTACTTTCAGCTGACTTCCACGTGTCCGATTGACTTCAAATTTCGCATATCGTTATAGTTCCGATGTCAATCCACTAATGTGGTATCACTGACTGCCTACTTCCCCCCTAACGTGGAGGGCGAAGATGACGTAAAATTTGAGATTGTCGGATTTCCACCAAAATTGGTATCTGAGGGTTTTTGAGGATGAGGATTACGAATTTTTGATCAAATTACAAAAATTCAATATGGCGGATTCAAAATTGACGATTTAATGACGAGTTTTTCTGATTACTTTCAACTGACTTTCACGTAGGTATCTGATTGATTTCAAAATTCACATGCTCTCCCGCTAAAAAAAGGGGGGGGGGGCGTAGAAGAGGTAAGGCTTTAGTTTGTTCGATCTCGACCAAAATTAATTAATTCAAGCGTATAATGATCATAGTAATAACGAACAGTTTTAGGGATTGACAGGAAAGACTCCCTGCAATATTGATGCGCTAGCTGAAATGCATGGACAAATCTAAAAATTAAAAAATAAATTTAGAAAAAAAAACTTTTTGAAAACAAACTTTTATAACATTGACTAAAAAACATAAAATAATTTTTTGAGTGTTCTGATATCATAATAATAAAAGCGATTGGCGTATTTAATATTAGGTAAATGCCTTTCCATGCGCATTTGGTGGATCGTCCACAACCGATGATGGGCCGACTCTTCTTTTTCAATGTGACAAAATAAATCGACACACTGCCGGTCGCGGATGATCTGCCTAATATGAAGCAGGCGTAATAATTTCCATCTATATCAGAAAAATGTAAGGGTAGTTTGAGTAGGGTTGGGGTGGGTTGGGTTGGGTTAAATTGTCTACCCTTACATTTCTCTGCTATAATTTAATGAATTTGGATTTTGACTAAACTTCGAATTAACAAGGCTAAAACAAAAACGGTTAAATTTCCTTACGCCCATCGCTTTTATTATTATGATATCAGAACACTCAAAAATTTCGGTTTGGTGAGTCCGGACACATGCAACATCGCAAAAATATTCTATTTGCTTGTCTTGGATAAAAAAGGGCAGTGGCGGCGCAAAATAAAAATTTTGAATTCCACTAGAATTTTTTTATCAACAATTTTCTGTTTGAATAATAAATAATTCATGAATACTTACTTGTGTATACTGTGTTTACAAAATTCTCTTCAGTAAAAAAAAAGAGTAAAAAGAGATTCAGTGTCGATTTCAGTGGATGTATTAAAATTATTGTTTTCATCTTAGAACTTTACAAATGTTGTACCTTCCATCAGGTAAAATATTTTCTTTCTTTGAACAAGGGTCTTTTTCAACTCTTCTCTTCTTGGGTGGACTACAAGTTATGCTGGAGTCAGATGAAATTTCGGAACTAAAAATTTCAATTCGGAATGGGACAACTGGGCGCCGGGCCAACTCGGCGCCGCCAACAGGGCGCCACGCCGGGCCTAATGGGCGCCGGGCCAACTCAGCGCCGGACTATTTTTTTTTCGATAAAATGTGCAGATAAAAAACAAAATAAATATGTTATTTATACAAAAATTTCAACATCGATTAAGTCGAGTGTTGAAATTTGGTAGGTGTAGTGTTCTGCGACTTGAAACACCGCCAAGTTCCATATTCGATACATATCGATGCATAAATAAGAAAGTCCGCCATTTTGGATCCGCCATTTTAATTTTTTTAAGTTTGTTTTTCATCTGCACATTTTATCAAGAAAAAATATTTTAGTCCGGCGCCCAGTTGGCACGGCGTCCAGTTGGCCCGGCGCCCAGTTGCCCTGCCGCCCAGTTTATTTATAATATTATTATTTTATGCTTTTTAGTCAATGTTATAAAAGTTTGTTTTCAAAAAGTTTTTTTTTCTAAATTTTTAATTGTCTTAATAGCGGCTGTACTTCACTTGGCGTATGTATTAGCCCAGAGTGGCTATTCTGGGTCTTGAGCGATGTAAACAGTGGCGTATATAAGGGTGGGGAGGGGGAGGCTGGAGGGCCCGGGCTAAGATTTTTTTAGATATTTTCCACACATTTCATGAATACAAACATAAAATAGCATAAAATACGGGAAATACGGGTCTCGTCCCCCCCCCCGAAACTTTTTTCTATATACGCCACTGGATGTAACCATCCACATCGCACGCTTTGACCAATAGCAAACTCTAAGCGGTCGCCTGTTGTTCGAAATGACTTGTCTTGACCAATGGCATAGTTGCCCGCTCTTCAGAGTTATACCCTGTTTCCACCAATGCATGCCCACTCCGATTCAAAAAACGCACACTGCATTTAAAACCGGTGCAAATCCATGGGCCATCACGTGATGCGTTTTTTGAATCGGCGCGGCGTGGGCATGCATTGATGGAAACAAGGTATTAGTGAATTTTGTGATATTGGGCTTGATCCCCACTTATATCAAACACCGTTTACTAAAATCTGGTTTTTGTTTTTATAAGTTTAAACAACTTTAAGTAAAGATTAGGAACATTCTTAGAGTAATAAATATATTTTATTACTCTGAGGGAACATTATTAATACCAGCCGAACCACCACTGAGATTTTTAAAATTTAATATTTATGCATCTTTAGGAACTGTACGAGATAAAAAAAAGTAATAGTGAAACTATTTAACTTCTGGTTAGAAACAGTGTTAAAATATGCGCAAGTGCGCACACTTTTATTATATTTGAAATTTTAGCTTAACAGATATTAAAGTAGTTTTTATAAAATTTTAGAAAAAATAGTGTTTGAATAAACTTATAATTGTGACAAATGGGTTTAGACAAATTAATTGGAACACAAGCAGGGTTTATTAATCCCTGGATGCACCGTAACAATGATTAGCTAATCCATTCTCACCTTTGTTGTTTTGTATGTGAGCGACAAGTAATTAATCGCAAATAAACCCATAATCGCACTTGTGCAGTGCTTACCGTGCATACGAGGGTAAGAGATGAAAATTATAAGCAATCGTATTAATATCCATTCTTAAGATTTTTATGTCATGATTTTTCGCCAAGGCTGATGTACATGTATAAATAATTTTTTGTAGATATTCTAGAAACCAAAGCTTGTATATTGCTTAATTGTATAAAAGTATAGGCCCATTGGCAGTCCGGCTATTATTGACCAATGACCTAACCCTTACTTAAAGTTGTTCAACTTTGAAGAAGCAAAAACTAAATTTAAGTACATGGTGTTTGGTGTAAGTTGGGATCAAGTTCAATAATATAAAGTATTAACATTTTAAAACAAGTTAACTATAGGGTACGAAAAAAATAAATAAAAAAAAAGGTTTGTTTTAAATATATAATAAAAATGTTAGGTTAGGTTTTTTATTAACTTTATGTTTTAGACCAATTGATTTTGCATATTTTTTCCAATCACTTTTTTTTTAAAAGTTATTAGTTTTCGAGAATATCGCAAAAGACTGATTTTTAAGACCTTTGGGGCCTTATATAAAGCGAAGCTTAAGGGAATTTTGGCGGAGAATATGTGGGGATGTGCCCATGGGCGTAGTCAAGGTCTCGCTCAGAGTGGGGCAAAAAAACAAAAACATGTACACATACATTACATTACTAAATGAGCTAAAGACAGGATGGGGCAGGTGACAAGCCAGGGTGGGGCAAGTGTCCCACCCTGCCCCACCCTGACTACGCCCATGGATGTGCCCAGACGCTAAGAAATAATTATACAAAAATCCAGCTAACACCTATTTTTTTTCCAAGTTTCAGGGTTTTTTCACCTAATATGACTGGGCTATAGTGGTTTCGCTATATTTGGCCAAATAGTTGGTGTATTCGCTTTCGCAAATATTCCAAACATACCATCCACACACACGAACGGATTTAGCAAAAAACTCAACCAAGCCAAATATTTATTCGCATAAACCAGATGGCCAGGGGTGAATGGGCCATATGAGAAAATGGAAACAATCCCGGTGGGCCGGAGCGTTATGGGCCGGTGCCTTTGAGATGGTACCTTCTCGGTCAGTACCTTGTGGGCCGGCGCAGCGCCCTATGAGGGGTTGCCTTATGGGCCGTTTTTCCCGGGCCGGCTTACAGTTTGTGTTTGTGCAGTCGTACTGTTAAGCCGGGATCAAACGAGTCGTGTACTTGGCGAACAACTGTTACTTGCGTTTACTTGCCATGTCGTGTGAGTGGGTTACTTGTACAATTATTTGTCACTCGTTGGTTTTCCATTTGTGGTCGGTAAAAATGGGCCGAGTCAAAGGGCTCACGATTATTCGTACACTGGCCAAGTACATCTCTCTCGTACTTGTAAATTGTACACTTTGTTTGAGCGCCCTGCTTGCTATCGCATAGAAATTTATGAGATAACAAAGTAAAGGTGAAGAACTAATAACCGGCTATTCTTTATTTCTGTAGCTCAAAAAAAGGAATAAAATATATAACAGAAATGATTATTATTATTACAATTATAATACAGCGCTTGAAAGAAAGCTTGATTTTCTACAATAAAATATATTACACTTTTTTTCCAAGAAGGGCAGTTTTTAAGAAAATTTTATAAAACCCACAATAAACATGGTTTTCCTAACTAATCCCAATTTACGGACGCCAATGAAGTGCAACTTCCTTCTCCTAAACTTATAGACCATTAAATTATTGGATTTTTTTTATTCCACACAAAAAAGTGTTTTTTGTAATTTTTGCTAAAAAGTTTTGGAGATAATTGAATATAACTTAAAAAATCCAGGTTGAGGGGGGATTAAGAGGGGTTTTCGCAGTCGCTGTCGACATTTCGAGGAAAGAGGGGCGAGAAGCAACCGAGATAATTGAATTTTGCTTGGTCAAAATTAGGAGAAATGGCCATTTGCCAAAAAGTATTTTAAAATGCTTCTAGACCAAAACGGAGAGCCTTGTCAGATTTTTTGCGTTGATATGTAGAGAGTGAACGCTACTGGTGTTATACCATCCTCTCTGAGAAGAAAGCTCCAAAAACCAAGGCTACTAAAGAGGTGTCACCAAATCAAATCAATAATTAAATGCCATTAGTGATAATTCTAGCTTTAATTTCGTAAGCGCGATCTTTCACAAAGTAAGATTGCAACACCTGAGCTATCGATTGCACAACAAAAATGTTGGTTTTGTTCAAAATTACCACCTAATACAATTTTAAAGATTTTTCCTTTTTAATCAGCCGATACCACGTTCATACAATATTTAATAAAAAAGTAATTGCTCATATATAACCCAAGGCATTTTTTTTATTAAAGGCCCCCTAATTTTTTCTTAAGGTCCAAGCCAAATACGTTATAGCACAAAAACATGTTCAAAGAATAGAAAAGTGAAGCCCTCATAGTTGGCTTTGGAAACAATGGAAAATTTAAATTCGCGGACGCGAATTTCCAACTGTGCATGCGTGTGTCTTGTCATGTAGACACACAGCTGCCGTGTGGGTGGAGGCGATCTTTTTGGCTTATTTAAATTTTGCGGTGTTTTCAGTGGCGCACCCAGGAATATGTCTTGGGGGGGGGAGGCCTCTTGGGGGGCCCGAAGCCTCATGATGTCCAATTTTAAGCTATTTTCTGTGTTTTTTCATGAAAAATGTGGAAAATGTGGAAAAAAATCTAAGGCTTGGGGTTCGGTTCGCCCCCTGGGTGCGCTCATGGTGTTTTGCATTTGTCGTCTAAAATTATGTTTTTTTTCTGTGAAAAATGGGAAATAATTCACGTCAAACATGTGCGGTTTGTGGAAAAATGTCCGGGAGAAGTAAAGGAGTGACATGCTATAGGTAACTACTTGTATTTTGCTTGTGTAACAAAACGGGATTTGAGCATAAATGGTATTTTTGCCATTTATAAGTTTTTAAAGATTTTTAATTAAATATTATGTAAAATTTATGGCAACTCGGCGACTTGTTTTTAGGCATATTTTCAGGTTCGCTGTATTTTAATAAAAGTTGTATTCGGCTAATATGTCCTTTGAGCCACTAACATCAAAATATCATATTTTGGAACTGGAAACAAATTAGCTAAACTATTTTCAATTAAAAAAAAACATATGTAATTTTACTTTCTAACGGGTTTTTAAGTCTGGCTTGCATTGCTATTTTGTCTCTTAGTGGAGCGCTTAAAGCGCAGTTTATCTCTTTCTCGCCAAGGCGAAAGGGAGTAGAATTCTAGCCAAGAGATTTGTCCCTTCAAGCGCAGGGTCGCTTTAACTGAGACGGGAAACTTTCGAAAGTCGTCAGGGAGTTTACTCTTTAGTTTGCCTTTGCTTGGTACGTTACGCTTTCATTCACACTTCTTAAGGGGGGTTTTATTTCAACTGGGGAAATTTATCAATTATTTTAACTTTGTATAAGCTATTATCTTTATTATTCATAATTATTTTGGTCTTTTCTTTTGGAGTTTATTGATTTTAAAGTCATTAATTATTACTGTTTCCAGTGTTTTGAAATAATAGTATGTAGTAACTGTTTTATGGTTTATTTTAACAACAAAATACAAACCATTCGTTGCCCTAAAATCGGCATTTTTCATTAATAACATATCCCAAACCTAAACAGTAATATTAAGTAAATTAAACAGTTGATTGAATAGTTTCACTCATTCAATCAACGTTTAAGATGTTGATAAATATATATATTTACAACAAATATATAAAAGGTTTATAAAACCTAAAAGTTTAAGAAGTGTAAATATTTGAATACAAAAGTTTAATAGTAGTAAAAAGTCGATATTCAACTAATAAATATAAGAAGTGAAAGTGTGAAGCTCCAAGAAGAAAATTGAAAAGGTATGTATGATTATCCTACATTAGTTATACATTTGAGAAAAACGTTTATAGCATACTTTTCCTCCAAGAACCGTCAAATTCCCTTTCGAGATCGTGTAAATTTAATAACATATAGTAACATTTAATCAGTTATAATTTATATAAGTTGTAGCCTAAGTTGGTAGATTACAACATTTAAGCCTTGGCCACTTGAGGTTACAGTACCACTGTCACACACAGGCCCCTGTTACAAAGTGGTGCCAGTAGTTCAGAGTAATTTAGTTTTTGGAAAATTTGTGAAAAATTTTTGGAAAATTTCGGAAAAATTTTGGAAAATTTGTGAAAATTTTATGTTGAAAGTTTGAGAAAAACTCAGTAGTACTTTAGTTAACCCATTGGTAGTATTTTGTTGGAAAAACTAAAGGAAATTTTTGTAAAATTGTTCGTTTAAAAAGAAATAGTCTTGTCTAGTTTTTGAAAACCAAAACTAATTTGTTGGAAGATGTGCCATAACTGTTTTTCGTTGTTTAATTTACTAACGTTATAATCTGTGTTCCAATTATTTTATGATTTTTTTATATTTTTGAATATTTTTTGTCCTTGAAAGAGTAAATACAAGGAAAATGTCCATGTCATGACAATTTTTCTATTGATATATGATCACTTTAAATTTTGAAAAGATAAATTGGTAGAATATTTTTTATTGAAAAGTTAAGTTTAAATACTATCCAAATATGCCAGCAAATAAAATGCTCTCCATTTCTATCTGGATGACGGAATCTCCAGCATGCGATTGGTTCAACCTTTTGCCTTAATAGAGCTTTACTGAACTCTAGATTTGAGTTATAACTCCAAAACTCGTTGGTAAACTTTAAAATTGTTCCGTCAAAACATTATTTAAACAAAATTGTAATGGATAGGGTGAATAGATTTTCTTCTTTAATTCATAGTGGACTGTAACTTTCTTTAGGTGTAATTTTCTAATTTAATATTTCTTGATCGCGCAACCATACAAAAGCAATAGAAAAAATGGCACCTACCTTTTGATGGTTATTTCTCTGCTTGCGGGCCCGCTCTCGAAGTAGTCTCACGTTCAGTCTTTGGATTGAGGATGGTAGCACTTAATAACTAAGGTTTTTATGTTTTATAGTTAATTTTCGAAAGAAAATTAATCTTCGAAAGAAGAGAATGATTTTTCACGAGTTCACGTGTTTTTCGCTTGACAGAATGTCATCTCATGCGCCTTTTGCGCATGTCCTTAGCACCCGCGTTGTTTCGACGGCGCAAGGTGCCACAATTTGAATTTGTATGGCTGATTATTTTTGAGGCGAAATATATAAATTATAAATAAAATAAAGCTAAAGAAAATTGCAGTAACATTTCCCGCCACCGAAAACGAATGTTTTCAATTATAGTAATTTAGTAGAAAAAAAAAACGCATTTATGCATTTTTTAAGTAAAAAATAGAAAAACAAAAAGATAATTCCAAACATTGTTTGAACAGAAAAAAATAATAATTTTTTTCCTATTTTGAAAAGAAATTTATATTTACAATTAAACTAAAGAAATTAAAATTTAATATTTTAATTTTAATCTGAAGCCATAGGCAAAGGGCACAGTTTAACTATAGGTCGCTTAAATAACCCGGTTTTAGTTTTCACCGTAACAACCCTTACATGCCCATCTCGGCCGGGGTGTAACTCGACTATGCGTCCAAGTAACCAATGGATTGGTGGCTCATTTTCATTTTTAATGAGTACCAATGTATTCAATTCAATGTTGGGGTTTGGCTCGTGCCATTTTGACCTTTGTTGCAGGGTGTTCAAATATTCTGATTTCCATCTCTTCCAGAAATCTGTGTTCAACCTTTGTATAAGTTGCCAAAGAGATAAGGAATTTAGTTTTAAATGAGAAAGATCTGGATCAGGAACTGAATTTAGTGCAGATAACGTAAGAAAATGCCCTGCAGTCAAAGGAGCTAAGTCGTTCGGGTCAGAGCTTTGCGCCCATAAGGGTCTGCTGTTTAGCAATGCTTCAACATCGGTTAAAAGAGTATAGTACTCCTCAAAGTTTAAGATTTGATCACCGATAACACGAAGTAAATGGCTTTTAACGGATTTTACTCCAGCTTCCGCAAGCCCATTGAAATGTGGGGCAGCAGGTACATTGAAAAACCAAGAAATTTTTAAATGATCTGCGGCGTGCTTTGAAAGCTCGGTAAGCTCCTTGTAAGCTCCCTTGTATGTAGTTGCGCAGTCAGAATAAATATTGGTGCAAACTCCTCTTCGATTGACAAATCTCCGAAAAGCAGCAATGAAAGCCTCTGAAGTTAGGTTAGAAACTAGTTCGAGATGAATAGCTCTAGACGCGGTGCACACAATCACTAAAATGTAAGCCTTATGAATGACTAATTTACGCCCTTGAGCTAATTTTATAGGTCCAGCGTAGTCAATGCAAACATTTGAAAAACATTTCAGCTGTGATATTCTGAAGCTTGGAAGGTCACCCATGTAGGGGGTAAGAGCTTTGGGTTGAGTGCGATAGCACTTAACGCAAGATGATAAAACCTTTTGAATAACTCTACGTGCTGAAAGTACCCAAAACTGTTGTCTAAGTAAATACATAGTTGTATTAAATCCTGGATGCAAGTAGGTTGAATGAATATTTTGAATGATCAGCTTGGTAAGTGTGCTATCACTTGGTAATAGTAGGGGGTGTTTTACATCATATGATAATGTGATTGAATTTCTAATCCGCCCGCCAACTCGAATACGATTTTGGGGGTCGAGAAAAGGCGCTAATTTGCGATATGGTTTTGGTAAAAGTTCATTATTTTGAATTTTTAAGAAAATATCAGAAAAATGTTTATTTTGCACGTACTTGACAAGTACAAGTAAAGATTCTTGTAATTCAAAAAGCGTAATAAAACCAGTGCGTTTAGTTTCCTGATGCTTAATGTTGAAAAAGTATCTGTGCCAAATAGCAATAATACGTTGAATTTGTAAAATAGATGAATAATTATGTAAAAGATCGTTTAAAATATCATTATTCAGAATTGTGGCCAAAACCTGTATTTTCTCTTCCTCTAAAACAGAACTAGTAATATTCGATTCTGACAGGGAAGCTAAATTCCATTCAGAGCGAGGAGAACATATCCAGGGGGGACCGGTAAACCATAAACAATGATTAAGTAAATTATCTGGAGTTAGGCCGCGACTGGCGCAGTCGGCTGGGTTCTCCAGAGTTCGGATATGATACCAGGGAATATCTGGAATGGTTTCCTGGATGTGACTGACTCTATTAGCCACAAAAGTTTTCCACCTATGCGGAGAGTTAGAAATCCAAGCCAGGACTACCTCTGAGTCAGAAAATGCTAAGATCTCATCGATTGTTATCATTGGCGAATAAATGTCAAGGACAAATCGAAGCAGATCAGCAAGGAGCGTAGCTCCCAATAGCTCCAGTCGAGGAATCGAAACTGTTTTGAGTGGGGCTACCTTGCTTTTTGCAATAACAAGGGAAGATTTGATTTCGTTTAATAATTCGATACGTAGATATATAGCGCATGCGTAGCCGCGCTCTGAAGCGTCGCAAAATGCTAAAATTTGGCAACGTTGTATGTTAGATGAAAAAATGTATCTAGGGAGAGAAATCTCCGATAAACTAGAAAACTGTGAGTTAAATTGTAACCAAGTTTCGCAGATGTGGGGTGGGGGTTGATCATCCCAATTGATTTTTTGCTTCCAGAGTTCTTGCATTATTGATTTTGCGAGAAGAGTTACTGGCGATATGTATCCGCAAGGATCGTATATTTTAGCAATTACAGAGAGGATTTTACGTTTTGTTAACGGACTATTATCTTGATTGCATTTATATGAAAATGTGTCTGACGAAGGGTTCCACTGCAGCCCTAAGACCTTAATACTAGAAGGTTGTTCCTTATCGAAAGATATTGGAACTTGGCAATCTGAAGGAGACAATGATGATAACAATCTTGGGTCATTGCTTGCCCACTTACGTAGTTCAAACCCACCGGATTTTAGCAAGCCAATCAGCTCTTTTTGTAGCGCTTGCGCAGAAGACAAATCAGAACTGCCCGTACAGACATCGTCCATGAAAACGTCTTGAAGAACCACTTTTGCAGCATTTGGATACTTATTTTTCTCTTGAAAAGCTAACTCTCGTAAGGTTCTGATTGCTAAGAAAGGGCTTGAAGTGAGTCCGAAAACAACCGTATTTAAACGATATTCTTTTAGGGGTTCATTGGGGTGGAAACGCCACAATAAACGCTGATAGTCTCTATGTTCGGGTACTAAATTGATTTGCAAAAACATTTTTTGAACATCACTAAGAATTGCTATAGAATGAAAACGAAACCTTAATAAAATAGTTGTAATATCTGCATGAAGTTTAGGGCCTGGTAAAAGGGTCTCATTTAAGCTATAATTCTTACTTCCAATTGAAGATCCATTAAATACAATTCTCAAACGCGTGCTTGTACTATCGGGTTTTAGTACCCCGTGATGTGGTAAATATGAAACATTCATTGATTTCGGTTCATTATTTGAAATAAGACTCATGTGTCCGTTTTTTAAATATTCTAGCATAAAATCTGAATACATGGAATACATTTCAGGATTTTTAAGAAGTCTAGATTCTAATGAAGTGAAGCAACGGTAAGCTCTAGAAAACGTGTCACCTAAGTCGGGTTCAGAGTGCCTAAAAGGTAAAGCTACCATGAATCGTCCCGTGCTATCACGTGATACCGTATTTTGATAAATTTCCTCAGCTTTTTTCTCATCTGGGGATAAATAGCTTTTTTGAGGAATCGATTCAAGCTCCCAGAACTTCCTAAGAGTCAAGTCTAGAGAGTTATCGAAAGCGGTAAAGTAGTTTTCGATTTTTAAGGGATTGGATTGATAAGATATGTTTTGTTCGACCCTGCCTAACAACACCCATCCCAGCTCCGTCTCTAGGGCGACTGGTTGACCTTGACACCCAGAAATACGACCTGATTTAATAATTTGGGAATAAATCTCGGCGCCTAGAAGTAGATCAACAGGGGCTGGTTTGTAGAAGAAGGGGTCGCCTAGTTTAATGTTTGAAAGATAATTCCAATTTCTTGGATTAATTTGGACACTAGGTAAAGAAGAGCATAATCTTTGAACGACTAAACCGTTAAAGGAAAATGTGGGATCAGTTTTTCCAACTGAATAGAATAGGAACAGATAATTTTTTCCTAGATAAACCTAACCTATTTAAGCAGTTTTCGCTGATAAAAGAGGCTTCGCTGGCGTTGTCTAGGACGGCTCTCACTACTTGATAGTTCCCGCGTGCATCGAGGATTTCTACAATAGTGGTAGACAATAGTACTGTGCTTTGACAGTTTGGGGTGAATGAGGTATAACAGTTGGTTTGGTTAGGTTGTTGTCGAGATGTATTTTGCGTTAATTGTTGATTTTGTTGCGAAGTAGAAGAATATTGACTTTGATTGATTTGTTGTTGAGATTGATCTTGAATTGGTTGCATTTGTGACTTAAAATTAGATTGATTAGAATGCTGCATGCTAGTTAAGGTTGGGTTAATATTCTGCTGAATATTTTTATCATAGAAAGGTATTTGATTTGAATCGATATTATTAGGATATAAACTATAATTTGATTGTTGATTTTGCGTTGGTGACTGAATACTTGAAAGAAATGAAGAAGTTTGCATGTTAGGTTGGGCTGGGTTAAATCGAGTTGTGACGTCACATAATAAACTATGGTGACGTAACCAGCAGGATTTGCAATTAAAAGGCGATAAGCAATCTTTTAAAAGAAAATGATTTGATCTTAAACAGTTGCCACATATATTATTTTGTCTCACGAAAGCGAGACGATCAGCTGGAGTTTTTTGTAAAAAAACTTGGCATTGAGAAAAAGGATGTACCGAAAGGTTACATAACTTGCATTGTTTTGATATTTTTGTTTGAAAGTTGCTTTGATTATGATTATTAAAGTTTGGTAAAATTTGTTGGTTTTGTGGTATGCCTGTCATAAAGGAGTTTTTGAAATTATTGTTATTATATGAATTTGGTTTTGAACTATTGTAGTTACCAGATCCAAAACTTTTAGATTTTTTTTCCATATTTGATACTGAAGACTGAAAATACTGAACCGATTCTAGTGCTTGGCACTGTTTTTCTAAAAACTCATATAGATCGGTGTAACTAGGAATTTCCTTTTCAGTATGGCAAACCTCAAAGGCTGATCTAGTGGGAGTATCTATTTTTCCCAGCAATAAATTAAACAACGGAAACTGCCAATCTTTTGTATTAAATTCTAAGGCATTCAGGGCCTCTAGATTTTCAGTAAACGTGTCCAAAATATTTCTAAGATCTTTAGAGCTCTGATTTGATTTCATGGAGGAAACATGCACAATGGAATTCCAATATGACGTAGCTAAAAGGCGCTTATTGTTGTACCTTTTTTGTAGATTTGAAAAGGCAATTAAATAGTTACTATCAGTAACTGGTAACGACTTTACCAAATTTAATGGTTCACCCTGCAATAAAGTAATTAAATACCGAAATTTTGAGGCATTCGATAGTGCAGGATTTTTGTCTATTATACTTGAAAAAAGATCCAGAAAAGTCGGCCATTTTAGCATTGAGCCCGTAAAAACCGGAATTGAAGGTTTAAAACTTTCAAAACTATGACTGGTGGGAGTAGGCGCAGAGGACTGCGGCCTAGAAGTGCCTGGAATTGGAAATAACTTACAAAATATTGCTTTTGCTTGAAAATAAAAAGTGTCACAATTTTTTCGAATTGTATCTTCCGTATCGAAATCTTTATCGTCGGTCAGCAACCCAATCAATTCGTTATGGAGATGTTTAAACTCAAAATATTGATCTTCCAAAGTTTCAAAAGCAATTTGAAAGATAGGGCGCTCGGCTTCATCATCCTTGGCTTTTACCGCCAAAGTATAGATTTCAGTGATCCTAGTCAAAGCGATTTTTCTTTTTCTAGTAAATGTTTTTAATTCTGCATCCCCCATTTTGAATGGTAAGTATTTTTTTTTTATTGACTTGGTTTTAAATTATTGAAAGAAAGGTATCTATTTCAAAACAGTTTTTGAGTTTTTGATTTTTTGTATTTGGTTACTTGGATTTTGATTTATTTAAACACTTTTATTTTTTTTGCACTTTAGCGCACTAAATATGTTTAAAATCGCGGAAACGCGAAACCGAAAGGCGATATTTGATAGAAGATTTGTATTTTATTTTTGCATTAAATCAAATTTTGAAAACACAAAATTCCCGAATAAATAAATGCATTAAATTTATCGATAGTAGGTAGTAAACAAGACTGACCGTGAAGTTTTTATTTTAAATTTAGAAGGCCACACACACACGCACACATACGTAGGTATCAAGGAAACTTGATTACCTACAACTAAACTGTGCTCCGTTTGATAAGAATGAAGCCCAATATGGCGTTCAAGAAAAATTAGAATATTTTTAAAAACGCTTTTTCATAGCCTAGATGCGGCTCGGAGGTCCATAAAATGTAATGGATAGGGTGAATAGATTTTCTTCTTTAATTCATAGTGGACTGTAACTTTCTTTAGGTGTAATTTTCTAATTTAATATTTCTTGATCGCGCAACCATACAAAAGCAATAGAAAAAATGGCACCTACCTTTTGATGGTTATTTCTCTGCTTGCGGGCCCGCTCTCGAAGTAGTCTCACGTTCAGTCTTTGGATTGAGGATGGTAGCACTTAATAACTAAGGTTTTTATGTTTTATAGTTAATTTTCGAAAGAAAATTAATCTTCGAAAGAAGAGAATGATTTTTCACGAGTTCACGTGTTTTTCGCTTGACAGAATGTCATCTCATGCGCCTTTTGCGCATGTCCTTAGCACCCGCGTTGTTTCGACGGCGCAAGGTGCCACAATTTGAATTTGTATGGCTGATTATTTTTGAGGCGAAATATATAAATTATAAATAAAATAAAGCTAAAGAAAATTGCAGTAACAAAAATGGATAAAAGAGTCCATTATTTTGTCTTAATTGTAGCACAGTCTTGTTAAAATAAAGTCTCATTAAACTTATCATTCTCTTGCCATTAAAAGCCTATTTTGTCGAAACTCGAAAAGCTCCGTAAGCTTTTGTTTTTCTAGCTGAATTTTTTTAAGAATCTTTTATTAAAAACACAAAAAAAGAGTCCATTGCAACTCTTTATTTTTGATTAGTTGGCTGAAACAATAATTGCCAACCCTTCCTCTAACAAACCACTGATTTTTTTTTGAAGACACCCGTCAAATATAACTAAGGGAGGATATTTTTTAATTTATTTTATTGCATTAATAACAGTTTTTTTTTAATGTTTTTCAGAACCAATAAACCTTTTTTATTAATATTTAATAACATTTTTTGTTTAAATAATACAAAAATTTATTTTAAGTCATTACTAACATTGTTTTTATAAGTATTTTTCTTCGTAGATATCGATATTTCCACTTTATTTTGGTTTTATTATTTGTTTAATAGCTAAAATTTCATTTGGCAAAAAGTACCTAAGCCAAATTATTTGACCATCTAAGTATCCACAATGGTGTAATTTTCCATTGATATTGCTTCATAACTTTAAAAATTATAATTTCTAACTACTTTTTCCATGCAAGCGTTCATCTCTCATAAATTTGTGCTACAGGACTGTTGTAAAATGTCTGGTCAGGATAAACTCAAAAAACAGACCTAGCTACTAGCAATATATTGTATAGAATATGTGATAGATGTTTTTTTTGTCATTTTTGTACTCTCTATATCATACATATATGATTGAGATTTACCACAAGTTCAAACTAATAGTAAGCAACCACGAAGTTCCAGATTTTGAAAATGTATTTTTTTTCAAATTACACACAAGTTTCTTTTTGGAAAATAAAAGTGACTGACTGATTTCTTTGTATCTCAGTAACAACTCTGTCG
This sequence comes from Aspidapion aeneum, assembly GCA_963576565.1. Lineage (NCBI taxonomy): Eukaryota > Metazoa > Arthropoda > Insecta > Coleoptera > Brentidae > Aspidapion > Aspidapion aeneum. Next base: position 51,793,300 of record OY755041.1, on the reverse strand, counting down.
ATTATGAGAAATTTCTTTATTATAAGGTCCACAAGTAAATCTTTCAAAATTTTTAAAGCACTAATTTGTTAAAACCATGGACTAAATAAATGTAGCCACAGCTGAGATCGATTCTATACTATTATTATCAAATTAAAAATAAAAATTTACGTTTTATGATACAAAACATAGCATTCAAACATAGCATTCTTTAAAACGACGTACCCTTCGAACTATTTTTGCTTTATAATTTTCTTTATAAAGTACGTATTATTCTTTTCATAAAAGAAAATTTGATTTTTTTTCTTAAGTTGGATATTATCAGCACTATCTGCAAATTCACAGCTTTTAAGTAAAGTGAGGTAAATTTAAAAACAACCTCCTGTATATTTTTTTTGGTTTTTTTGAGAGAGACTTTATTTTATTTATTTTCTCTCACTAACATGTAGGTAATCAAGTGAATTTCGTTTTATAATATTTTTAATCAAATTAAAAAGTATATTGTCGTTTATTATCATAAGTTATTGTCAAGCCATTTTTGCAAAATGGTATACCTAATTAAATATTATGAAATGGAAAAACCTATTGTAGAACCCTTCATTTAATTTTCTTTAATTCAGGTAGAGCCTACTCGATTGTCCGGACCAAAACTTTTGTGTTTTGGCCGTTAAAGTCCTAAACTAATTTATGGTCTCTTGTTATATTATGTAGATGTCGCATAATAAAAATATTTTGGGAAAAATCACAATAAAAATTATTTTTGCTTTATTTTGTCATTATCTTTGCCCTTAAAGGGATTAATCCGCTACATGCGAAGTAATTAGGTAATTAACTATTTATGTTAATAAAAGAACTCATCACACTTAAATATCTTATAAAATATTAACACCTTTGAAATTAAAACCTAAAACGACTTATTACCAAATAGATCATTCTGAGTTAAAACCATGATGTAGAATGTTTGATAAAAAGCTCATATTATGAAAAAAAATACTGATCTTTATCAACATTAAAATTTGGTACATGTCTAAATTTGAAGACCTATTTTTTCGAAAAAAATCTAAAGTTATATCCTAAGAAAGGATATCAAGAAAATTCGACCTATTTTAAATCAAAGCAATAAAATAACCACCTTTAGCGAAAAATTTACGTTATTTTTCATATTTTCAAAAATCGAAACGTTAACCTAACAGAAAACTAAACGTTTTTGGTAGAAAAATTAAAAATGGCATCCATATCGGTTTACTAGTTACAGATGGTAACACAACTTCAGTCTATTTAGAGACTGTCATCTTATTTTTTATTCATATGTCATTGTACTGAATAATAACTTTACTGGAAAAATAAATAAATTATCCACCAATTAACTTAAAAGTCAAAACACGTTAACTAAACTTAAGAAAGTACTATATTACCTATTGAGAACTGCCCATAAGCTTTTATCTCAGTACATATTTTAGATCGAGTCAAAATTTTTTTTTATAAAGTCCTTTATTTTATCATCTGTATTTTACACTAAAATGCCACCTAGAGCAGTGATTGACATTGCACAAGTTGTAATTAAACATTATTTGTATAAAAACTAGCACTAGTTTTATTGTCTAATAACAAGAGTGAAGATCTCATTTTTCTGTGCATAATGTGTGTGACATTCACAAGTTACCACAGAACACAGTAGACGGAAAACATAATTTTTTGACAGTAATTTTTGAGTTAGGTATTTATTCGCACGGTAATTAAACAAGTTTTGCATTGGTAATTTTAACAGTACATTCATTAGCTTTTAAAAAGAATGGTGCTATCTATCTATTTATTTAGCGTTCTTCGATCCATCTTTGGATATAGGCCTCCTCCAATATCTTTCACTCTTTCCTGTATGACGCCGTGTTCATCCATCTAGTCCGCATGTTTTTCAAATTGTCCGCTCATCTCATTTGTGGTCTTCCACTACCTCTTTTATTTTCCCAAGGTCTCCAGTTTACAATACATTTGTTTGACAGAAAGACGATCGATTTAACAAACGTATTGGTGCTATCAACTATGTCTTAAATGAAATAATATTTTGTAAAGCCATACAGTAATTTTTTGGAAAAAACATAATCTCATAGCATTTTCATTGCATAAGGCTAAAGAAAGCCACAAATCAATGTCCTAACACAGTAAAGGTTTTTCGTAACCGTTTTTGCTTGTTTTACAATGATAATTTGTTGTCACTATAGTTGGTGACAGTGAAATCGTTTTGATTAGTTTGAAGCTAGAAGATATTTTCTTGTAATTATTATTAAAAAGACCAAGTTTACAGGTCATGTCCATGTCTTTATGACTATATAGGTACATTATTGATTTTTATTAAAAAGATATACAAAATTAAGTAGCATGTTTTAAATAACTAAAAATATAAACAATTTAAATAAATAAATTCGATAAGATTAAAGTACCATGTTTGATGTAATATGTAGGTTTACACCAAAACACCAGATAACCTAAAAAGATTGCTTAGCAGTTCCTTTTCCATACTATATAAGAGAAGTACTAATAATTGTTTCTAAAATTTAACCAAAGATAATGATAAATCAATCTATTTTTCTAAATTTGACTTGACCTTTGAAATTGGATAAAGGTATTTGATATTTTTCCTAAAATAAAAACTCGCGTATTTTGAGTTAGTAATAATTTTATACATAATCTTAAAAATAATATTATTTAACATAAATAATAATTATTAAAATAAATATATCATAATTAAAATTTAATAATTAAAGACTGGTTAAAGAGAAAACGCAATATGGAAATATAAAAATTTAGGTTATACATAACCAATAAGCTAACTTAATTACAAAATTAATTAAAATCAAACAACAAATATAGAACCCTTTGGTTAATAATCATTAGATAGGGTTTGATGTGTAAAGAAACGAGACATAAATTAGTTAAAGACTTAATTAGTGATTGCTTCAAGCAAATAAACTATTTTGAAAAACTAAACCAACTTTTGAAAATTATTGCAAATACCGTTGCAAAAAGGATACCCTGTATATTTGCTTGAATCAATTTAAGTATAATAAAGATTTTTTCTTAACAAATATGGCCTGCATTGAAATTTTAGATTTTCGTTTTTTTTCATGACCAATTTCAAACGTCTGGGCCGTTAAAATGGCTATAAATAGACCACTTGAGTCTTTAAGAAACAAAGATGTACTTCAACTTTGGTATTTTATACCAACTTTCTAAAAAGGGCCTTTCTTCTATTCATAGGAAGTCCAGAAAAACATTCTTAGAGACCTACCTACTTCGTGCCTTTTTTCAATTGGAATAAAATGTTTTCTTAGTGTGTGGCGTATCTATTTTATTTGGGGAAGGAAATATTATAATAAATATTGCATAGAACTCTTTTGCATATTGTCCAGACCAGTGTATTATGTGTGTCCAAAACTAATATATTTTAAGATTTGGGAGGGAAATTTCACCTTTTTTACCCTCCTGTAGATCCGCGTCTGACGCATCTATTCACATTTAACTTTACAGTATCTATTAATTGAACTACGATATTGTATTTATAGATCAAACAAGCTTTCGTGAAAAAAAGTTTTGTTTCTCTCATATTTTTCCGTGGGTAGCTTGAAAGCTCAGGGGGGTCCAATTTGTGACTTTTCATTTAGGAATACTAAGGTTTATATTTATATTTTTCAAACAAGATCTATAGTGAGAAATGCAGTTCCTTGATTTAAATTTCATTAAGGTCGGTCGGTTATTTTTGAGTTGTCCAGCTAACTCTAGACAACAATGGCTTATGTACATAATTCCTACTATTCTCGTAACCACATCACATGTGACGATTTTTGTGCGTTAAATTAAAAAAATATAAAATATTTTTATTTACAAACTAAAAAAATTGGTATTTTGATATCTATATGATATAAAGTTTTGCATAAAAACCTTTTACAGTTGACCAGTACATTTTCGTAAGATCTAGATCATTCTTCTTCTTAAAATTTTGCTACTAAGTTAATGTATAAGTATATTGGCAAAACAATGAGTTTCTACCACGTCGTGTAAAACGTTAAAAAATGAGTAATTTACAGTGTTACACATTAGACCCGCGTGTACAGTACGCTACTGAAAACAGCTTACATAAATTTCTATCTATCATTTTTTTTTAAATTAATACCTATAAAACTAGATTTCATTTTTATAAATTATACCATGAAGTAATTAAGACCTTTTGTTTCTATTTTTGTCAACCTTAAACGTGTCATTTGAGCTTTTAAACCTTCGTTTTTGTTTAAGACAACTATTAAAACTTAAACCTATTGGTTAGTATTTTTTTTGTTCATGTTAAGATTTAAAAGAAAATTGAGAATATCTCTCAAATTTTGAGTTATTGACAGTTAGGTCAAACTTTTGTTTATTGTCATAGCTTTCTGCACCCTTCATTATTTACATAGCATTCTGCACCGTTCATAATTTTAAAACTGGCTAATGTAATTTTTCGATAAATTTACCTATAAGATGTTTCATGGTAGTAATCTTTATCAACTGCTAATAAAAAATAGCCCAAAAGAAAGGTCTATTTGCCAGGCCTACTCCGTACTTCGTACTGTATGTTTTTTTTGAAAAGTGCTAATAACACAAAGCTTTCTTAGCTATGCTATTATATGCATAGAGTTCTATAATTTTTCAGTTAAGTTTTCTCTGCACAGTTAATCAAACTATTTCACAGTTTTGACTGCGAATTGAGTTAGTATACAGATAATTTGAATTTTCTTTCATTTACATTATTCTTTTGTTTTTCTTTGCGTTCCAAGAAAATGTTGGATAGATACATACATCCAGGATATTCTTAGCATATGTAAATAGTACTGAGTCTCAAAAGTTTTAAGTTATTTACACACAGAGATTCTATACTGTAGTTGTCGTAGCAATATAATAACTTGCCTACGTAAATATCTTGGTAACCAAAAGATTTAGTACATTTGTTTCTTTGCTAACTTACTGTAATCTTCTTATCCTGTTTAATAAAAAAATAATTTTTATGCAATTATCATCAGAGCTTACTTTTTTTTTTGAAAGACTGTTTTTTAATGTGTTATTACTATTTTGCTGTAGTTAGACTTACTCTATACAGTAGTTGTTTACTACTACTATGTCGGTTTAGAACGTTTTTCTACGTTGTCCGACGCCTATTCTCCACCTCCTTCGATCATGACAGTCATCTTCTGTCAGGTTTTTTTTTGACTCATTGATCTTTGGATTGACTGTTGCCATTCCAGTTTAGGACGCCCTCTTTTTCTGCGCCCTATTGGTTGCCATTCTAGGACCTGTTTTGATAATCTTTCGTCGTTCATCCGTTGTACATGGGCACACCATATCAGTTGCCTTTTAGTGATGTCATCAGTTATGCTTCCCTCGATTCCCATTCTTTCTTTTATGATCTCATTTCTTATATGATCAGTTCTGGATATTCTCATTGATCTTCTTATTGCATCCATTTCGACACTTTCCATTGGAATGGAATGGAAAGTGTAGTTGTTCAAATAATCGATTAATTTTTCTGAATTAGAGGTAGTTGACATTTCATCCCCTACCCATTCTTTGCCAAAAAGTTTAATATTTTTTGTAATGGCTCAAGCCACACACGTATTGAAAAACCTATAAAAAAATTATTAATCTAGATCCTGGATCAATGTGAAAGTCAAAAGGGACAATCTCTCTCTTGAGTTTTTAGATTAGATCGTCGATGTCAAAAAGGACAATCTTTGTCTTGAGTTTTTAAGTTTTTTTTTGTTTCAATATTTGCCATTTTGACACTAAAGATATTTTTTCTCTTGCATTGCAAAAGCAAGCCTGTCTATCATTACATAGATATATATAACATAAATTAATTAAGTAATGTCCTAGCATTTTAACTTTTTAAAATTTTGCATTTGTAGAGGTTTTATTGTTTTTATTTACCTAAAAAGTTTTTAATTATCATCTAATCCTCGTAATTTATGAGCACTCATTTAAAATTTGTACAAACTTGTTTTAATTATTAATAACTACGAGACCGATTTTAATGAAAAGAAAAATAATAGTGTCTAAACACTATGTCAAAAGCATAATAAATTCATTGAATGATGTTTTAAAGAAAAAGGTTTATTATATTTGTTTACACCATGTATAAAATTAGTGTTATAACTTCGTTTTCTTTTATAGGTGAAGACCATGACATCCGACAACTGTAGAGGTCTACGATTCTCTGGAGACTTCCCTCAAAAATTTTACTTAATTAAAATTTTTATTTTTATTTTCAGGAGTTGTATTGTTTGTATTGAGTTGTAAATGACTGACACATCAAGTTGAAAGTTTTTAAGAACAATTTGTTATAAAATTGTTTAGTAATTTTTGAGATATTTTTATAAATGACAAAAGTCTATTACTATCTGTTGAGTAAATATGTGAGAGGGAAGTATTTTTGAATTAAAGCGTCCTAGAATTTTCTTTTAACGTAACTTTGATATGGCTATATGGTATGGCAAAATGGATCTGTGTTTGTTATATGCATCTTTTGATGTATAAGGAATGTTATAAAACAGTAGACCAATAATAATTCGCCAAGTGGAATCGTCGCGTGTTCTTTTTCTTTTGTTGTTTTTTTTTGTAAGACGAGGGCGAATTAATTTTTTCGCTGTTTGTATCATTATATTATAGATTATTATATAAAATGTTTTTTTTATGGAATGAGTGTTTTTAGCTGGATTTTAAACTCCCCAGTCATTGAGAAGAAGGCTGAGGAGTAAATTGGGAAAATTTTTCTTCTTCACTCGAGAGGGTGTTTCAATGGTATACCTTTAATTAAAATTTTCTATTGGTCTATATTTGTTTTGTTTGTTGCCGTATCTCCTAATATCGTAACTCAATTTTGAAAGATAGGGTTACGGTATAGTCAGTTAAATGTTTTAACCAATCTTTATCAAGAAAACTACTGAATTAATAATCGTCATGTTATAGCTTACATGGTCTACAGGTGAACTGGTCTAAAACAGCGGAAAAATACATGGGTTGGATTTTTGGGTTTCTTTCAAGTCAAATAATTTTGTAAAAATGGGAATTTAAATTTGGGAAAAACTATTCAAGGTAGAGGTAAAACTTTACCTATGAAACGAATAAAAAGTTATATCATGGTTGTTTAATGAAGACAGTGACGTCACACCTAGTAGATTCCAGTAAGAGATCTACGTAATTTTCTATTTCGTCATGTAGGGAACTCATTTTTGAGTTATACTGGATACACAATAGACCGGAAAATTTATTTAACAAGAAGATTTGGACTAGTTTCTTTCTTCGTTATACACCTGTGTTTTTCTAACTCCAGTGAAGATGGCCACTTCCTGTTAGTGTTGAATCCACAGTGTCTTAGGTTTTCTAATTAGGGAGACAAAAGCGTTGTCGTTGAATAAATTTTATACTTTACAATACATTTTTCAATTTAAAATGGTAGCTACCTATTTTTTTTATTATGACGAAACATGATTTAGATTTGGTATACAAGAGTCACTATACGTTTTTGGAACCTGTGTTGAAGTGATGATGGGATATTATTTTAAAACAGGTTTTATGGTAGACATTTGGACAATTTTTCTGACTTGGTTAAAAAATAGGTTAATTAGATAATATTTGAGATAGTAACTAAAAGTTAGGATTTTTCGAAATTTAGTGTTTAATGGTATAGGAATAGGAAAAACCTAGAAGATACAACCATAAAGAGTAGACGACTCTTGAGTCATGCCATATCAAATGAAAACCGTTATATTTTTATCAGTGATATTTAAAAAGAAAGATATTAACATCAAGAAATAATCAGAGATTGGAAAAACAGACAAGAACAGCAGAATAAAGAAGTATTTTCTTTCATTATAAAATTTTATGATCAAATGTTTACTCTTTTTACTTTATAGGGTTGATAAGCCATTTAAGCTAATCTTTATGTCATTTGGTAATATTTACATTATGAAATTTATATATTTTCTTTTGTCTTGAAATTTTATAAATAAAACCTTCTTTGGCTTTAGCAGTGATAACACCTATAGACTAACGGAAAAGTCTCATTTGAATTAGAAAGTTTTAAATCAAAAACATCTTAATGGAAGAGTATATTTAAAATCAAGTAAATAAAATCTTTGTATAAAAAAATTTTTAGTGTACAGCAAACAACTGTTTTTTTTTTCTGTAAAATGTTACTCGTCAAACTAATTACCATAAAAACTAAGTGCATAAGCACAAATTTTATAAAAAAATAACTAATTAGCTGTGGAGATTGGTAGTTGCCATAACAATCGCTGGACCAAGAGACAGTGTCTCTATCGCGTTATGCCACAGTTCTATCTTGAGATATACAGAGCTTTTGTAACCTATTATTATACGTGAAAACCAATTCTTTAATCTCTTTTGTACTTTGCTTTAGTAGAAGTAAATTGTATCGTTTCAGATAATATCTGCATCAATCATCTGTCAGATATGTAATTTTAATCTTGTTTTTTATGTTACACGGAAAAAGTCCAATACTTAACTTTTTATTATTTTGATAAAGTCGTTTTTTGTAAACTTTTAATTTTTAAATTTTATTTTTGTAATATTTAAAAAAACAAAATATCATTTTATTTTTTGTTAAAATCCACACATGCCTTTTGGTTTTGTTCTTTTGTGATGGATATGTAGTAAATCAACACCTATTGGTTAAAGTATTAACGTAAAATCGATTATATATAGTATATTTGAGAGTCTATTATTTCAAAAAGCTTTGTTTTTTTTTTAAATAGGGATCATTTGCTTTTAATCAGTGCTTAGACTCTGACTTTTCTAAGATCCCATAAACCGAATAAAAACTACGTCATCAACGGTTAAAATCTTTTCGATTTATGTACATATATATTTTTTTTCCATTTTAAAGTCATTCTTGAATCCAATTGAATATTATCATAGCAATCTTAACATTGCTTAAATACATTTTTCTATTTTTTTTTCTCTCTTCTCATTATATTATAACTTGATCAAATAAATATTATCTAAATTAATAACATTTGATTCTTTAAAACTATTTTTGAATTTTTGTATGGTTTATCAATAAAACAATATTTTATTTTTTATGTTCTTCTCCTATATGGAAAATATTCGACTATACGAACTTTAAGTACAGTCTGTACCATTTAAGCCAAGCAAATTCCATTTTAAGGATAAATTTTGATATTTTTTTTAATTTTTTTTTTGATATTTTTTTAAAATCTACACTATTTTAAACAAACAAAAAACATTCTCCACTCTTTTACTCTATGAGTACAATTGTTTTTGTAAAACTTTTCTTTTGGTAATTATGACAAATCACAAAAATGTGTTGTCTTTTTCTAAAAATGTTTTTTTTTGTTAGTTTGTTCCTTTCTGTTTGCTGTCCTAGTTAATCGATAAAATAAAAATATTCTCTATAACGTCATTATTATAATGATATGCTAGTGCACAGGCATAGCACTAATCAAGAACACCTAAATTATTATTTTTGTACTATTTTTATTTCTATATCATCTTTAAGTAATTTTGTTATTAACTAAAGCCTATACATAATTTCCACTATTAATGATAAACAAAAAGTAATTTATGTTTAACTTTTTGCGTAAATAATCAAATCATTAAATCACTAGTTGATCGTTTAAGGAAAAACTTAGCATAAAAGTTAGTTTTTCTATGATCAGTGTTTATTTTTCGTATATTAGCAAGCATTATTTCATTTATTATTATTTTTATTATTATTTTTTTAAAATATTTGCTCATTTTAAGTCTTGCGTTATCTAAAGAACCTTATCGTTTAAGATACCTTTTGTTTTTTTTTGTCAACTTATTAAATTGGAAAAAAGTATGTTATACCTAAAATATTTTAAAGTATTTTTTTTAATTATTTTTTTCATATTTTCGAAGTAAGCCCTTGCCTGCTGGGACTCTAAGTAGTTCTTATTTAGTAGTTTTGGAAAAATAAGAAATGACTTCATCACCCAAGAGAGTTTTTTCTTTTCATAACACCAAAAAGAGTCGATTGAAGCAACCATCAACTGTCATTTTTGTTTAAGTTTTTTGTCATTCGCTTCAATTGGAATATAATAAGACATAATTTTGTTTAAAATTTTATTATCAACTAAGATTATTTTATTTTGTTTGTTTTGATTCATGCACTTTAAAATCATCTATCGCCACCTATGTGCGCATGAAATTCGATAAAAACCTAAATTGGTCAAGTTTAAAAACATTAGCTTACATTATGTCAAGTATTTTAAAGCAAAGATGTCTAATTTTCAAACAATGACATCAATATTAACCTACTTTGTTTTGCTGCTGTTCTTAGTTTTTAAAAATTGTGTAAAACCAGCTTACAAATAATTGGAAAATAAAATAAAATGCAAATTAATTAGAAAATGAAAAACCCAAGTTATCATTTTCAAACATACTAAAGTCACACCGAAAATCAATCTAAAATCGAAAAATGTTTTTTTTTTACTGAAAGCGAAATTTTAAATAGGAAACAGGTAATGTTTCAGGAAAAAAAATTTAGAAGGAAAATTCGGAAAAACTGTGAAAAATTCTAGGAAGAGCTTTATTCTAAGTGATTTTGAAAATGTGTATATTGATCTGGCTGGATTTGTTCTATTTTCATTTGTTCATGAATCTTTTTTTTATTGATTGGTTCTATATTGAATCATTGTATTTGATTTGTTCTAATAAAAAATATTATATTTTGATTTGTTCTACTTAAAAAAAAATCTATGTGGATTTGTTTCATTTGAGATTATTCTATCTGTTCTATTTGATTTTCTTTATAAAATTTAAATTTTTTTTGAATCATTAAAATCTTAAACTATGATAAAAACTTGTATTTCAGTTTTTGAATCATTTTGTGTTTGTTTTTGCTAACTTGTTTTTTTTCAGTTGTTCTTTCGATCACATGAGTTATTTTTATATGATTTGTTTTTGCTTCGATAGAGTATTCCATGTTTGATTTAAAGTTTATTGTGTTAACCTGGTAGTGTTGTTTTTTTTATTACATTGAAAACAATAAACCAACTTAAATTTTTTTTCAAATATTGTTAACTAAACGTTTTCTTTTTTTTCGTTATTGTAAATTAATTTTGTCTTAAGGTATTTGAATTTTTTATAAATTATGGTCAAGTAAGCGTATTTTGTTCGGTATAAATATATCTGTTTTAAAGTTTTAAAATAATCAATTTTAATATTTCAGTTAGTGTTTGTAATTTCATGCTTTTATCTTTATTTAAAATTTGTTTTTTTATGCAAACACGTTTTTTGGGTTAGACAACCTTTTGTAGGTTCTTTACCGTCTAACTAGTTTTAGTTCACCTAAAACTTATTTATGAGATGTAATCATAAAATCAAAAAAAATTATTTTTAAATATAATTTTTTTAAACAAATAATTTTGTTTTACATAAGGTTGGTTTATTGTTATTAAAAACATTGTTTTCCTGTATTAAAATTATTTTGTTTTTAGGTCAGCTATTGCAAACTGTCAACCACCCAACAAATTTCCTCCACAAACAGTTTAATCAACCAAGCAGCCATTCCACCATTAAAGTCATTAGATCTGCCAAGCAGCCATCATCACTACAATCGACGTCTTCATACAGTCGCTGTGCAAACCTGCAATTCGATACTTCTTTCCAAATTCAATACAGAGTTTGCTGTTCACCCTTAGTTTCAAAGATGGCCAATGTGGAAACTCAGCTCTTGCTGCATACCTAGTGTTTGTTTAACACTATGGAGGAAACGGTTTGGTTTGGAGACTCCCTTAAATTATATACTTTAACTTAAATCATTTTTTTTTGTCTCCACATATTTCTGCATAAGCGTGTATATAATATATACCTTAATGTAGTAGTTTTTAAACAATGTGTGTAAAAATTATATATTTCTATATATATTTTTCGGTTTATTTGTCAATTTTATTTTGCCCTCATTTAGTTTAAGTTATCGTTGTTATTAAGCTGCACTGATATTCTGATTCTTTCAGTACTGTTTGGAGTCTACTGATCGTTCACCATGTTTGTTGCTGACTAGCTGATCTAAGATGTTGTACCTGATCCAGTGTTGCTGTTTTGTTCCAGAATGGAACTTCAAGTTTTTTCCAGCCAGAATGTTTGTTGACCATCATCCACAGAAGAAAAATGGAAACGAAGAGCGTTATAGTTTTAGTTTAGATTTGTGTTGTCTGCACTACATAATTCTTGTTGTTATAAACCATTTTATTTCGACTTGCGTTGAAAAAAAATTGTTTATACTTAATCAGGGGGGAGTAATGTAACAAAACGGGATTTGAGCATAAATGGTATTTTTGCCATTTATAAGTTTTTAAAGATTTTTAATTAAATATTGTTTTGACATCAACAAGCATTAATTATATGCAAGACTAGGTTAAGATTAAGTAAAATTTATGGCAACTCGGCGACTTGTTTTTAGGCATATTTTCAGGTTTGCTGTATTTTAATAAAAGTTGTATTCGGCTAATATGTCCTTTGAGCCACTAACATCAAAATAATTCATATTTTGTAACTGGAAACAAATTAGCTAAACTATTTTCAATTAAAAAAAACACACTGTGTAATTTTACTTTTTAACGGGTTTTGAAGTCTGGCTTGCATTGCTATTTTGTCTCTTAGTGGAGCGCCTAAAGCGCAGTCTATCTCTTTCTCGCCAAGGCGAAAGGGAGTAGAATTCTAGCCAATCAACGCCAAGATATTTGTCCCTTCAAGCGCAGGGTCGCTTTAACTGAGACGGGAAACTTTCGAAAGTCGTCAGGGAGTTTAGTCTTTAGTTTGCCTTTGCTTGGTACGTTACGCTTTCATTCACACTTCTTAAGGGGGGTTTCATTTCAACTGGGGAAATTTATCGATTATTTTAACTTTGTATAAGCTATTATCTTTATTTTCTTTTGGAGTTTATTGATTTTAAAGTCATTAATTATTACTGTTTCCAGTGTTTTGAAATAATGTGTTTAACTGTTTTATGGTTTATTTTAACAACAAAATACAAAACATTCGTTGCCCTAAAATCGGCATTTTTAATTAATAACATATCCCAAACCTAAACAGTAATATTAAGTAAATTAAACAGTTGATTGAATAGTTTCACTCATTCAATCAACGTTTAAGATGTTGATAAATATATATATTTACATTAAATATATAAAAGGTTTATAAAACCTAAAAGTTTAAGAAGTGTAAATATTTGAATACAAAAGTTTAATAGTAGTAAAAAGTCGATATTCAACTAATAAATATAAGAAGTGAAAGTGTGAAGCTGCAAGAAGAAAATTGAAAAGGTATGTATGATTATCCTACATTAGTTATACATTTGAGAAAAACGTTTATAGCATACTTTTCCTCCAAAACCGTCAAATTCCCTTTCGAGATCGTGTAAATTTAATAACATATAGTAACATTTAATCAGTTATAATTTATATAAGTTGTAGCCTAAGTTGGTAGCTTACAACATTTAAGCCTTGGCCACTTGAGGTGACAGTACCACTGTTACACTTCATAATTTGTTACTAAAGTTAATAGTAGTTTATAAATGCCATTCAACACTTTTCATGGTGTCCAGAATAAATCTTCACAATTAGTTTTAGAAAAGCTAAAATATTAATCCACAATTTCATAAAGTTTCAACCACCACGACCTGTATATAAGGCGTAGCAATTTCTGAAGTAAAATTCAATATGGCGCCTTCTTAGGGCGATCGACTGTTTGTTTATTATTATAATCTATAATCTTTGGTTGACATTTTTGAAGCGAAAAAAGTGTTTTCGATTGGTTTTTTTATTCATTTTTTAAAGGAAATATGTACCCAATAGCTTGCGTCGTTAATTAAAAACATTTTCAGGTAATGGTGATTACTTACCTTGTCGGTTTCTGTGATTTTTCAGTGCTTAGTCATAGGGGTTGTAATGGACTATTTGATCACTTTTCCGGTGCATTTATAGTGAATCTTGGGATTCTTGGGGTATTGTCGGGTAATCACATAGTGTAGTGATACGATAGTTTCGGTTTAAATACCTTGTAATTGAGGTTATTTTATATAAGTGCTGGTGAATTTATGGCTCAGAAAATTGTGTTCCTATTTTTTTAGAGATGCCAGGTCGCTGCGCCGTTCCAAATTGCAAAATCAATTAGATACTCAATTTTTAAATTTTCTAAAGTTGGAGAACTTGTCAAGAAATGGAATCATGCTATCAAGCGGAAAGGATTGTGTGTGTGTTTTTTACCTTCCTAGCCTGAGCAGCAATGGCTAGAGAAGGTATTATTTTCGACGAATTTTTTTTTGAGATAACGCGGAAAATATGTTATTTGGTTGTATTAAGTGATGACGGATCCAGGGGTGGGAGAGCAGAGGGGCTCGGGCACCCCCCCTCCAGACAAAGATAATTTTTCAGTTCTGCCGCATCACTTATTTAAATTTGTTTGTAACAAAATCTACTGAAGTTTTCAACATTTTTCGTCTGTGGCGCATTTGAACCACCTTTTGACGATAAATTTTACAGCTCAGACCTACGAGAAACTACAAAAATAAATAGCTTGGTATTTGCTGCCACTTTGGCCCCTTCTGTCTGTGTATGTGGACGTCTGTCCGTAACACGATAGCCCCTAAACCGCTAAGCCGATTTTCATAAAACTTTTAGGTAAAATAGTGTTCGGCACTGTATCTAACGAGCTGATTAGATTTTAGGCAAAATCCAATGATGCTAATGACATTTTTTTGACAAATAACAGTGGCGCACCCAGGAATATGTCTTGAGGGGGGGCGAGGCCTCTTGGGGGGGGGGGGGGGCGAAGCCTCATGATGTCGAATATTTAGCTATTTTTTGTGTTTTTTTCTGAAATATGTCGAAAATATGTAAAAAAATCTAAGGCTTGGTTCGGTTCGGTTCGGTTATGCTAACTTTTTAACAGAGCATCACATCAATATGCCGTTTCCGAATGTAGTAGACCATTTTTCTCAATAATTTGTCTAAAAGCATCGTATGAGCTTTCGTTTTTGAGATATTAACAAAAAAGTATTTTCAAGGCAGATATATCATGGAGTTCACTTGAAGTGTGCTAATCTAAAAGCTTTCTAGGAAGGTATCAGATCCGTCATGGATCCATTTAGATAGTTAGATAGTTAGATAAGTAGTAGGTTTAAGCGGGTGCTGGACCACTTTTGAGGAGGGAATGACCTTGAATGACCTTGACGGTCGTTGCCTTGTTTTATGTAGAGACGAATAGTTTGAGTAGTATATTTGACCTTGAAAAGTTGTGAAGGTCATTATGTTGACCTTGAATGACCTTGACGATCGTTGCGTTTTTATATGTAGAGACGAATAGTTCGAGTAGTATTTTTGACCCTGAACAACCTTGACCTTGTCTGACCTTAAGCACAAAAAATACCTCTATCTTTGACTCTGATTTGTTTTACACTTTTGAAAGATTTACATTATCCCCACCCTAATAATTGTATTTAAACATATAAAAAGGAAAAACAAACCCACTTGAAGTATTAGTAGATTTCTGTATCTCAACGTGTCAAATCACTCTCTAAAATAAAAATAAAGAAAAAATAGTTTAATTTGTGGAAAAACAATAATTTAAAGGTAATAATATGGATATTTCAAAAATCAAACTTGAACAAATAAATTTCGAAATAAACAATGAAGCAAAACTTCAATCAAAATCTTTAGATTCATTAAAAGTTAATACCACATATGTTATTAAAGAAATATGCACCATTGATACCCGTTATGGAAAATCTGTTTTAATAACATTGGCTGAAGATGCTGATGTATTTAAAACGTTTTTACCAAAACGTGTGCTTAAATCAATAGATGATGATTTTATCGATCTAGTTAATAAAAGTAATCAAAAATATACTCTAACCTATCTGGGGCAAAGTGAACCCACATACATCGGTGCAAAACGTAAATCCATATTTGAATTTGGAATATACTAAATTATCTTAAAATTATTGTGTGTTAAAATATAATTCTTAAAGTATTAAAAATATGAATCGTTTGGAAGAACAAATTCACGATTTACGATTCTGGTTGTTTGAGAAGTCGGACGAACTGATGGAGGGTGACCCTTCACTAAGAGATGTAGCTAGAGCAAATAATTTTATGGATGGTGTCATTCAATGCCAAATGTTTTTTATGGGTAACCAAACACTTCAAGAGTTTTGTAAAAATATGAGATGGCTGAATTTATTGTATCTTCTGAGGCCATTGGAAGACATTCCACTGGAGTTACTCTTTCCACCGCTCGATGAAGATGAAGATGAAGATAGTGGATTCAGTGAGAACGATGATTAAATATAAGACATTTATCAAAAATGTGTATTTATAATTAGTTTATGGATTGTAGTATGGATGTAGTTTTAAATTGATAAAAGCTGTAATAAAATATATTATAATAAGAAATGAAAAACTATTTTTTAATTGGATTTGTTTTATTGCAATATTATTTTTATCTTATTTTTTTACAAAATTTTATAATAAAGTAACAATATTAGTATAAAACACAAAATAAATATATTATAAAAATTAAGGAAGTGTAAAAAACCTATATTGATTTTCATTTGATGTGAATTTTAAAAAATATATTAAAATTCAAATATTTTTTTAAACGATATCCGATTTATTTATCCATGAATTATGTCTATCTGTAAAACCTAACCACTTAACAAAGTATTGCTCCAGTTTATTACACTTCCTTTTCTTAATAATTTTCTCCACTAAATATATTGATGACACGCTGGTTTTCTGTAGCTCCATTTCATAAAAAGCACCAAGTATAGGTTCTCCGTCAAAACTTTCTATTTATAAGTGGGTGGATTCGTTATATTTACTTTTACAATTTTAAATTGTTCCGCTGACCACGATGGTGTGTACCCTTTTTCAAAAATTGACTTATATTTGCTTATACGAACTACGTCTCCAACTTTGAATTTAATTTTTTTAGTTACCATTTTTATATTTTCAAATGCGGTAATTCTAGTGGTGGGTTTCACATCAATTGGTCTCATTTTAATAGTTGTGTGAATTGTTTTATTATATTTATCAACAACATCCTGTAAAATATGAAACCACTTATAGCTTCCTAATGTAGAGAATTCTTTATAAAGATTTGTTTTTAAAGTTTTGATTACTCTTTCCACAATGGCTGCCTTCTTTACACTATATGTGTGATAGTGATTTACAGACTTCTTTTTCATAAGTGCTTGGAAGTGTTTATTAAAAAATTCCGTTCCTTGATCAGATTGTATGTTATGGGGGTAATAACCAGCTTGCTTAAAAACATCCCGCATTGCTGCACATATTTCAAGTCCTGTTTTATTTTTTATTGGTCTAGCCCAGACAAATTTAGAAAAGCAATTTATGCATACTAAAATGTATCTATACCCCAAATTATATTTTGATAATTGTTGTATTTCAGCTAAATCAATCTGCCATAGATCCTTAAAACCTTTTATTAAGGTTCTTCTTCGCAGGAAATTTTTTCTTGCAGGTTTATATAGCTCATTAACCACTTGAACTTTTTGCTCACTAGCCATCGTTAAAATAAATACTTTATTTTTTCAATTCAAATGGGTGTATGATATTCTATGCGTCCATCTGACCAAATTATTGGTTACAAAGCGGATTCAAGTGGCTGATGTTTCAAAACTTTTCTTTCTATGGCACTCAATCTCCCATGTAAATTTAACAATAGTTTACCACTTGTCGATTGTTGCGTTTTTATTTTTTCTAAATTGGTTCTTACTGCATCAACAGATTCTGCTATAGCTAGCTTTAGTTCTTCAACTAGTTTGTTTATACGATTTTCCAGAAATTCTAGATTGATAGCGTCTTTATGATCTACAGCATCTGCTATATTACATAAACGTTTGTTCTCAATGTCGAAATCATTTTTAGCGGTCAACTTAAAACCATTACCCTTCAATCCTTTTATATATGTAATTTTGGAAGTTTTTTTTATACGACCAAACTTGTCAATCGTGTTCTTTACACCTCCCATGTTAGATAGTAACTGAACAATATATGCTACAATCAAAAAGTGAGTCCTAATATATAACCCCTTCTTCTCTTAATTCTTCAATTATAGACAAAATTTCACCATCATGACCAGTATGCCCAGCCATTTTTGAGCTCCATAATAATCGCAAGCGACTAACTAATTCTTTAGCAGTATTCCAATATACATAGTTTACTTTATTATTATTGATTTTTTTGAGATTTGAAATTTTATTTCTGGTAATACCAGAACCTTCTTTACTTCTACCATGTTTCGGTGTTAGAAGTGGTTTTATAAAATTTGTAAATTTTACAGATCGGCTGGTATTTACCCCATATATTTTATTATATTCATTGTAATAGGCATTTGACAAATTAAGTATTTGCTTATAATCGCTGAGTGCTTTTGGGCTAATGTCACCAATGTTTGACACACTTGGTTTTTTAAAAAATAACAAATCGTTTAAATCACGATGAGCAGAAAATGCCCCAATCATATTTTTTTTACGCCAAACAGTTATTAGTTTATCTGGAAATTTTATTGTAGCATTACCTATCTGAAAATTATCATTGTTGGAATTGTACCTAACACCATATATGGTGTCATAGATAGATGGGTTTGATTTAAGCCCCTCCATATAGATTGTAGATATAGAATTTAAATCTTCCCCAATATCTTGTCTCAGTGATTCATCCATAGCTTCATTGTTGACACTCTTTTTAGGTGATAAATGAGAACTTGCATCTGCATTAAATGATTTTTGACTTTGATTAGAGTATGAAGATATTGGTGTATCCAGCAAGGGTGGTGAAGCTGAGAGGTAAGATCCATGATGAGATTTATTTCCACCATCATCATCTTCCGAATCATCAACCATAACATTGGCTGCAACTCTCTTTGCTTTTTTTGCTTTCACAGCTATCAAAGGTGTTGCTATATTACTACTTGTCCTTTTTACAATTGCAGCATTTTTAAAATTTTCTGAAATTTTTGATAATGGTTTTGAGATGGGTTCATAAAATTTCTCAAGATTTGTTTGATTTTGCGACTCTTCATTTTTTAAAAATTTAAATTTTGTTCTTACTGCATCAGTCATAGCAACAAGATCACGTTTTAAATCGATCGATCGATCGATCGAATTTGACATATTTACAAATAAGATGTTTGCAGTTGTTCGTTCTAAAAGCAACTAAAGTTGTTGCTACACATTTATTAAACATATATGTAACTATCAAATCCTTTTCTATATCTGCCATTGTTTAAATCTGCATCTTTAACAATAACTAGAAAACCATATTTATCGTCCCAACATTTTCCACAGATTTCTTGAAACTTAGTAAAAGTAAAGTCTGGAGAAACGTGATCTGAAAAAATATGTCGCAGATTCATTTCATCTTGTTTAAATACTATTATGAAATTTGAATTATCTCGAACTAGCTGTTTTGGTACTCTAGAGTAAGTCTGTGCTAGGTAAAAACAATCTATATTTTTATGCCTCCCCATACTGTAGTATGATTTTATTACACTCTGACCATCGCAAATTACATCATCGAAAATAAATATCGAATTTGGTTTTGCCTCAGATGGTGGTATAACGCAGGATGTATCATTAAATGTGTAGTATCCAAGCCCCTCAATTGGCGATAAAATTTGCTTTAAAAATTCATATTTTGATTGAAACAATGATTTGGAATATATATATACATTTTCAAATTTTAATCCTAGTGGGTGTGTAATAAGAGTGATAAGCACATTGGTTTTACCACAATTTGATGGCCCAATTATTAATCCACGTATGGAATTGGGTAGTAAAGATCCATGACGTTGATATGTAATACCACAACCCGTCTTTTCATCTCAATTTATAATTGAGATTCTGTCTTGTTGCTGCACTATGCGCATTTTTATATGAACTATCTTTTAGTATTTAAGCTGACTTGTATTTATATCAAAATCAGTTCGATGTCATCTATCAACAGAAAAAGTTCAGTAAAAAAGGGGCGAGGCGTATTTAATTCACTTTTAAATAAACTTCCTGTAGAATTACACATCCCGGGTTATCAATATTGTGGTCCTGGAACTAAACTAAAGACAAGATTAGCGAGAGGTGATCCTGGAATAAATGCACTAGATAGAGCCTGCAAAAAACACGATATTAGTTACTCTATTAATTTGGATAATTTAGAAAAAAGACACAAATCTGATCGCGAACTAGAAGAAAGTGCGTGGCAAGTTGTTAAATCAAATGACGCTGGAATAAAAGAGAAGGCTGCTGCTTACTTTGTTACAAATTCAATGAAAGTTAAGCGAAGATTTGGAATGGGGTTAAAAAAGATAAAATCGAAAACTCGAAAGGTGGCTTTTGGGTCTGCGATATGTCGAAACGTTCAAACAAAAATTAAATCGATCTTGAATCAAAATAAGGGGAAATTTCAAGATATTTTAAAAATGTTAAAAATTGCTTTGATCGCAGCGCGTAAGCATTTAAAAGCTTCTGGTGGAAAAAAGAAAATTAAAACTTCAAGAGTAATTCCCATTCCTAAAATGGGGGGTATTTTACCTCTTATACCAATTTTTGCGGGGTTATCCGCCCTAGGATCATTAGCGGGTGGCGCTGCTGGTATAGTTTAAGCAATAAAAACCGTTAATCATCTTAAAAATAGTGTTGCTGGTGTTAAAAACTCTCAAATGCTTGTAGAAAGTAAAAAAGGGGGAGGTTTATACTTAAAACCGTATAGAACTGGGTTAGGACTTTATTTAACAAATCCAAAAAACTAGTAAAGCCCTTACCAGCAAGGGCATTATCAAATATTGATTTGGAAAGATATGCAAAACAATATCAAATTGCAAATTTCGTTGGTGTATTTATGAGAGATAGTCTTCCTAAAAGTGGACCTCGCAAAACTGAATCGGCCATCATAAACTTAGACAGTGTAAATGGACCAGGAACACATTGGGTTGCCTACAGAAAGAAAGCTAGAAAAGTAATTTATTATGATAGTTTTGGAAACTTACCCCCCCTTTGGAATTCATAGAATACATGTATAAAGGATGTAATTATGCCACAGAAATTTGGTATACATATAAAAACCAACAAAAATTTAATACAGTATATTGTGGTCAGCTGTGTCTACAGTTTCTCTTAAAAAATAACTTATTTTTGCAGTAATTTTAAAAAATGAATCGAAATAATTCCGAAAGTGAGTATGCAAAACTAAAAAAATGTATAAATCACTAAAAGCATTTAGCAATGCAAAAAGTTTGCTACCGATGACGAGTGACGAACTATGTGGTTTACCTAAAGAAGTAATGATAGCATGTGCACCAAACGAAATAGCTTTGGTGTGGGAGAAGTTGCCAGAAGAAGTTAAAGAAGACATTGATATTTTAAAATATGAGTATTGCTACGACCATTACTCTACAAACAACTCTAACGATCAAATTGATGGTCCACCACCAAAAAAAATATTTTGTTGTATATGTAATGCAAACGGCTGAAAAGTGTCTAAATCTGAGGAAATTGTAGATTGTGACATTATATCCAGTTGTTGTAAGACACAGTAAAAAAATGTCTTATACTTTTACATTAAGTGGTTATTCAAGTATTTTAAGTGCCAACTTCTATCCTCCTATAGAGACAAACAACAGAGAAAAATAATTGACTGGGTCTTATAGGATTTTATTCATATAATTCAATTTTTAACATAGATGAAACTAACAATAGGTTTGGATTTAGTAAGCCAAACTGAGGAGGGCCAGTAATGTTAAAAATACCTCCTGGTCATAACCCAAATACATGATGCAATGCTTAAAGCTCTTCAAACAGGTGCAAAAGATCTAGATGAAAATATTTTAGCTTACGTGCAAACAATAGCCCTTTGAAATGCGAAATTAAGTCAAAGTATGTACTTCACTTTAAGCACTACAACTCAATTGGACAGTTGTTGGGATTTACAAATGAAGAGCGACTAAAGCCCAATGAGATTCATGAATCTTCAACAATAGTTGATATTACAAAAGTTCGCATTATAAGAGTAGATTGCAATATAACAACCAGTGCATATTTAAATTCAGAACAGGCGCACTCTATTTATGAATTTGACATTGATGTGGAACCTGGGTATAAGCTAACTAAAGAACCAACAAATATCATTTATATGCCAATTCAACCAGAGGGTCGTCAGTTTATCGACAACATTACACTAAGGATCGTGGATGATAGAGGAAAGCTCATTAATTTTCAAGGAGAAAAAATAATTGTTAAATTAGAGCTTAAAAGGTTATAACGAAAATGGGTTATTGTTATCATCATCACAGCTATCCAGTGTCGCAAAAAAAAGATGTTATATTCCAAATAAAAACCGATGCAGAAGCAGTAGAAAAACCATTCATGTTAAAGACTTGTCAAGAGAAAGATCTAAATTGTCCACAGAAGAAAAAGTGTTTTTGAAATCACTTGGTTTACATTTAAAAAAAACTGTTTATAATGATTTCAACTAGTGAAAAGTTAGAAGCATTTAATGAACCAATTTTTGAGAATTCAATTATAAGTCTGGAAGAGCATAGTTATAAACCCTATGGAACACCATCTTTTAAAAACTCAGATGAAATTCGTATCCCAATTCAATTTCAAGATCTAATTTTGGATGTTTCCGAAAGTTATATTTATATAGAAGGAAAGTTTACACCAAGTGATGCATGTAAAAGATGCTACTTATCAAATAATGCTCTTGCTTTTTTATTCGAAGAAATTCGGTATGAAATGGGTCGTGAACAAATTTGCATTGTTCGAAAACCAGGAATTACTTCAGCACTAAAAACCACTGTTTGATTTGGAAGTAGTCAAGAAAAGCTTCTTTCAACATACGGTTGGGGTTTAACAGAAGCCAATCAATGCATATTGGACAAAACAAGTCATGTATTTAGTGGAAGACTCCCATTAAAATACTTGATGGGATTTGCAGAGGACTATAGAAGGGGCATTTTTAATCAAAAACAAGAACTGATTCTCGTAATAGCTCACAACTTCAATAATTGTTATATTGGTGAAGTTGATGCGGAAATCTCCATAGATAAAATCGAATGGAAAATCCGGCACATAATTCCAGAGGATCGTTAAAGGATTAAAATTCTATCTAAAATTAATAAGGGTGGTAATAATGTTAATATCAAAGCTGCCTATCGCATGTGGGACTTATATGAACTGCCTCTTCTTCGGAACACAGCTTCTGATACGTGGGCAGTAAGAAGTAGTACAAATTTGGAAAAACCACGATACATTATTATTGGATTTCAAAAGACTGAAAATTGCAATGCCAGAGACAAAGATGCCACAGAATTTATCTCTGCTGATTTGGCTGATATTAGATTATATATTAATTCGATAGTTTTCCTATGCATATCAAAATTTTCAAAGCAGTTACTATGGAAAAACATGTAATGAACCAATGCTTGATTTAAATAGTTTTATTCAAAACCCATTAATTGTTATTGATGCTTCGCATCAACAAAATTCAATAACCTCATCAACAGTGAATATTAAATTGGAATTTAACACCAGAAAATCTAAATTTCCAAATGATGTAAAAGTGTATGCTTTACTTATTCATGATTCCCTAATTTCCTATAATATTCTAAATGGTACTGTACTGTACTGTACTGTACTGTACTGTACTGTACTGTACTGTACTGTACTGTACTGTACTGTACTGTACTGTACTGTCTGTCTGTCTGTCTGTCTGTCTGTCTGTCTGTCTGTCTGTCTGTCTGTCTGTCTGTCTGTCTGTCTGTCTGTCTGTCTGTCTGTCTGTCTGTCTGTCTGTCTGTCTGTCTGTCTGTCTGTCTGTCTGTCTGTCTGTCTGTCTGTCTGTCTGTCTGTCTGTCTGTCTGTCTGTCTGTCTGTCTGTCTGTCTGTCTGTCTGTCTGTCTGTCTGTCTGTCTGTCTGTCTGTCTGTCTGTCTGTCTGTCTGTCTGTCTGTCTGTCTGTCTGTCTGTCTGTCTGTCTGTCTGTCTGTCTGTCTGTCTGTCTGTCTGTCTGTCTGTCTGTCTGTCTGTCTGTCTGTCTGTCTGTCTGTCTGTCTGTCTGTCTGTCTGTCTGTCTGTCTGTCTGTCTGTCTGTCTGTCTGTCTGTCTGTCTGTCTGTCTGTCTGTCTGTCTGTCTGTCTGTCTGTCTGTCTGTCTGTCTGTCTGTCTGTCTGTCTGTCTGTCTGTCTGTCTGTCTGTCTGTCTGTCTGTCTGTCTGTCTGTCTGTCTGTCTGTCTGTCTGTCTGTCTGTCTGTCTGTCTGTCTGTCTGTCTGTCTGTCTGTCTGTCTGTCTGTCTGTCTGTCTGTCTGTCTGTCTGTCTGTCTGTCTGTCTGTCTGTCTGTCTGTCTGTCTGTCTGTCTGTCTGTCTGTCTGTCTGTCTGTCTGTCTGTCTGTCTGTCTGTCTGTCTGTCTGTCTGTCTGTCTGTCTGTCTGTCTGTCTGTCTGTCTGTCTGTCTGTCTGTCTGTCTGTCTGTCTGTCTGTCTGTCTGTCTGTCTGTCTGTCTGTCTGTCTGTCTGTCTGTCTGTCTGTCTGTCTGTCTGTCTGTCTGTCTGTCTGTCTGTCTGTCTGTCTGTCTGTCTGTCTGTCTGTCTGTCTGTCTGTCTGTCTGTCTGTCTGTCTGTCTGTCTGTCTGTCTGTCTGTCTGTCTGTCTGTCTGTCTGTCTGTCTGTCTGTCTGTCTGTCTGTCTGTCTGTCTGTCTGTCTGTCTGTCTGTCTGTCTGTCTGTCTGTCTGTCTGTCTGTCTGTCTGTCTGTCTGTCTGTCTGTCTGTCTGTCTGTCTGTCTGTCTGTCTGTCTGTCTGTCTGTCTGTCTGTCTGTCTGTCTGTCTGTCTGTCTGTCTGTCTGTCTGTCTGTCTGTCTGTCTGTCTGTCTGTCTGTCTGTCTGTCTGTCTGTCTGTCTGTCTGTCTGTCTGTCTGTCTGTCTGTCTGTCTGTCTGTCTGTCTGTCTGTCTGTCTGTCTGTCTGTCTGTCTGTCTGTCTGTCTGTCTGTCTGTCTGTCTGTCTGTCTGTCTGTCTGTCTGTCTGTCTGTCTGTCTGTCTGTCTGTCTGTCTGTCTGTCTGTCTGTCTGTCTGTCTGTCTGTCTGTCTGTCTGTCTGTCTGTCTGTCTGTCTGTCTGTCTGTCTGTCTGTCTGTCTGTCTGTCTGTCTGTCTGTCTGTCTGTCTGTCTGTCTGTCTGTCTGTCTGTCTGTCTGTCTGTCTGTCTGTCTGTCTGTCTGTCTGTCTGTCTGTCTGTCTGTCTGTCTGTCTGTCTGTCTGTCTGTCTGTCTGTCTGTCTGTCTGTCTGTCTGTCTGTCTGTCTGTCTGTCTGTCTGTCTGTCTGTCTGTCTGTCTGTCTGTCTGTCTGTCTGTCTGTCTGTCTGTCTGTCTGTCTGTCTGTCTGTCTGTCTGTCTGTCTGTCTGTCTGTCTGTCTGTCTGTCTGTCTGTCTGTCTGTCTGTCTGTCTGTCTGTCTGTCTGTCTGTCTGTCTGTCTGTCTGTCTGTCTGTCTGTCTGTCTGTCTGTCTGTCTGTCTGTCTGTCTGTCTGTCTGTCTGTCTGTCTGTCTGTCTGTCTGTCTGTCTGTCTGTCTGTCTGTCTGTCTGTCTGTCTGTCTGTCTGTCTGTCTGTCTGTCTGTCTGTCTGTCTGTCTGTCTGTCTGTCTGTCTGTCTGTCTGTCTGTCTGTCTGTCTGTCTGTCTGTCTGTCTGTCTGTCTGTCTGTCTGTCTGTCTGTCTGTCTGTCTGTCTGTCTGTCTGTCTGTCTGTCTGTCTGTCTGTCTGTCTGTCTGTCTGTCTGTCTGTCTGTCTGTCTGTCTGTCTGTCTGTCTGTCTGTCTGTCTGTCTGTCTGTCTGTCTGTCTGTCTGTCTGTCTGTCTGTCTGTCTGTCTGTCTGTCTGTCTGTCTGTCTGTCTGTCTGTCTGTCTGTCTGTCTGTCTGTCTGTCTGTCTGTCTGTCTGTCTGTCTGTCTGTCTGTCTGTCTGTCTGTCTGTCTGTCTGTCTGTCTGTCTGTCTGTCTGTCTGTCTGTCTGTCTGTCTGTCTGTCTGTCTGTCTGTCTGTCTGTCTGTCTGTCTGTCTGTCTGTCTGTCTGTCTGTCTGTCTGTCTGTCTGTCTGTCTGTCTGTCTGTCTGTCTGTCTGTCTGTCTGTCTGTCTGTCTGTCTGTCTGTCTGTCTGTCTGTCTGTCTGTCTGTCTGTCTGTCTGTCTGTCTGTCTGTCTGTCTGTCTGTCTGTCTGTCTGTCTGTCTGTCTGTCTGTCTGTCTGTCTGTCTGTCTGTCTGTCTGTCTGTCTGTCTGTCTGTCTGTCTGTCTGTCTGTCTGTCTGTCTGTCTGTCTGTCTGTCTGTCTGTCTGTCTGTCTGTCTGTCTGTCTGTCTGTCTGTCTGTCTGTCTGTCTGTCTGTCTGTCTGTCTGTCTGTCTGTCTGTCTGTCTGTCTGTCTGTCTGTCTGTCTGTCTGTCTGTCTGTCTGTCTGTCTGTCTGTCTGTCTGTCTGTCTGTCTGTCTGTCTGTCTGTCTGTCTGTCTGTCTGTCTGTCTGTCTGTCTGTCTGTCTGTCTGTCTGTCTGTCTGTCTGTCTGTCTGTCTGTCTGTCTGTCTGTCTGTCTGTCTGTCTGTCTGTCTGTCTGTCTGTCTGTCTGTCTGTCTGTCTGTCTGTCTGTCTGTCTGTCTGTCTGTCTGTCTGTCTGTCTGTCTGTCTGTCTGTCTGTCTGTCTGTCTGTCTGTCTGTCTGTCTGTCTGTCTGTCTGTCTGTCTGTCTGTCTGTCTGTCTGTCTGTCTGTCTGTCTGTCTGTCTGTCTGTCTGTCTGTCTGTCTGTCTGTCTGTCTGTCTGTCTGTCTGTCTGTCTGTCTGTCTGTCTGTCTGTCTGTCTGTCTGTCTGTCTGTCTGTCTGTCTGTCTGTCTGTCTGTCTGTCTGTCTGTCTGTCTGTCTGTCTGTCTGTCTGTCTGTCTGTCTGTCTGTCTGTCTGTCTGTCTGTCTGTCTGTCTGTCTGTCTGTCTGTCTGTCTGTCTGTCTGTCTGTCTGTCTGTCTGTCTGTCTGTCTGTCTGTCTGTCTGTCTGTCTGTCTGTCTGTCTGTCTGTCTGTCTGTCTGTCTGTCTGTCTGTCTGTCTGTCTGTCTGTCTGTCTGTCTGTCTGTCTGTCTGTCTGTCTGTCTGTCTGTCTGTCTGTCTGTCTGTCTGTCTGTCTGTCTGTCTGTCTGTCTGTCTGTCTGTCTGTCTGTCTGTCTGTCTGTCTGTCTGTCTGTCTGTCTGTCTGTCTGTCTGTCTGTCTGTCTGTCTGTCTGTCTGTCTGTCTGTCTGTCTGTCTGTCTGTCTGTCTGTCTGTCTGTCTGTCTGTCTGTCTGTCTGTCTGTCTGTCTGTCTGTCTGTCTGTCTGTCTGTCTGTCTGTCTGTCTGTCTGTCTGTCTGTCTGTCTGTCTGTCTGTCTGTCTGTCTGTCTGTCTGTCTGTCTGTCTGTCTGTCTGTCTGTCTGTCTGTCTGTCTGTCTGTCTGTCTGTCTGTCTGTCTGTCTGTCTGTCTGTCTGTCTGTCTGTCTGTCTGTCACTCATCACATCCAACTTATTTATATGGTTTATAACATCCAACAACATCATATTCACTTTATAAAATTAAACATGATACTTCTCACAAAATGTTTCATATCGAGCCTTTTTTTTCACTCTCTCACTTAAAATCAATAAAAGTTTTGAATTTGATTGTTTTTTTCTCTCAGAAACTTTTTTTACCATGTCCTCCAGTTTTTTGAGGTCCTCAGAGAATTTGATTTGTTTGACTTCTTCTTCTTCCGCTTGCTGATCCAACGTTTGAATTTCTGAAAACTTTCTTTTTTTATAAGCCTCAATTATTCTAAGGACCTCTTCCTCCCCCTGACTGGGTGGTGTCAATTCAATTCGCTCTTGACGTGGTGGTGTGGTCAATTCAATCTGCTCTTGACGTGGTGGTGTGGTCATCATATTTTCTTTTGGTGGTGGTGGCCTTGCTTTAGCTTGATTCGTTTTGACCACCTTCGGTTTCTTACCTTTCTCTGTGGGTGTGATGTTTAATCTCGGTTTATCAGATTTCACAATGGGTTTTGTTGGTTTTGTTAGTATCGATAGCAGTTCGGGGAATTGACTCGCCCGCTTCCGCCCTGCCATCGATACTCTTCCACGACGATTACTTAATTCCGGAGAAAGAGGTCTCTCTCCGGAAACACCCACGTTGAATGGAGATGTTGGGGCCAATACACCATCCTCACCTACAATGGCATTAAAAATGGTTGACTGTTGCTCCTCCACCAGATCCACCACCGAGTCACTCGCAACCGGCTGCAAATTATTAAGGAATTTATCTGCAGCTCCGGGTGACCAAGCAGCGATGCTTGGTGATTCGAACAACTGTTGCATTTCACCATCACTTAGTTTTTGATTAAAGTCAATCATGTACTCACGCATGGGCGCCAAATCGTTATCCGCAACCTCACTTGCACCTGCCACCACATTTACATTTGCCGCCATTTCCGCGTCCGCGGACAAATTAAAGTTCGCGAGTGCGTCCGCGGACAAATTAAAGTTCGCGAGTGATTCCGCGGACAAATCAGGTAATGCATCTGCAATCATAACCACATTCGCGATCTTCACATAACTTTCACTTGAACTACTAAATGAGGCCATTTTCGAAAAAAATTACTTAAACTTTTTGAAAAAAAGGAGGAGTTGTTGCTTCGACTAAGAGAAGAACGAGAAAGAACGCTTACCGCCACATCATGCATCCAAGTAAACAATTTTACCCCCACTACCATTTACCCCCTTTACCATTTATCTCACCCTATCAACATCAGCGCCACCTATTGATAAGATTTACAAACACCCCTGGTGTTGAGATTTTCAGTTTCAAATTTAATAAGGTCACTAAGCAAACAATTATAGAATATTAGTATCCTTAAACTGTTTTAGAATTATGGTGCCCTTAATTTTGAAAAGCGCCATCTATCATAATTTTTTTAATTATTTAAATATATTCCGAAATAGCGCCACCTATCATCAACTTGATGCACTAAATTATTGATAATTTTTTTTAAATCCTAATAATTCAACTATTCATCAGTTGGAAATCAATCAATAATAACTGCTCCATCATCGACTGTATAATTTGAGGGTGAATTCTTAGGATTTGGTTATATACATCTGTCACCATTTCACTTTCTGTAAATATTTTCATGTTCTGCCAAAGAATGCCATTTCTCACTCACAAAATGGTTGTAGAAAAATGAAAAAAAAACATTTTTGTATTTTAGAATACTTTTTATTTTTATATATTTTCGAAAACTTAAAATTAAGCCATACGCTTATTAAAACATAACTAATATTTCATTTTTCATATGACTTGATATGTGGGTGCCCCCAGGGTAGTGTATGACTTGTGTTAGGTATAACAAACCTTTTATCGTCATGGTAAGATAATGCAATTTTGTTTCTGGTTTCTGTGTATATATTGTGTAGATCACTTTTAAATGATTTCATTTTTCGAAATAAGTAACCACCTTTTTCGACAACTTTTTTATAATCATTAATGGATAAATGCTTATCGATTACACTTTTTTTAACCCCCTTTGCTTTTTTTACCTCCGTTGAGACTGAGTTTATATAGTAGGCTTTAGCTCCTGTTCCATAGAAACTTAGAATTGGATCTTCAGGAAATTCATCCTTCATTCTACCCAAAACAGATTCGTTTTTACTTATATTAAACCTATTTACTTTATTATAATTAGATTTATCGAATTTCTCAGGGTTTTCACAAAATGGTTGTAGAAAAATTAAAAAAAAACATTTTTGTATTTTAGAATACTTTTTATTTTTATATATTTTCGAAAACTTAAAATTAAGCCATACGCTTATTAAAACATAACTAATATTTCATTTTTCATATGACTTGATATGTGGGTGCCCCCAGGGTAGTGTATGACTTGTGTTAGGTATAACAAACCTTTTATCATCATGGTAAGATAATGCAATTTTGTTTCTGGTTTCTGTGTATATATTGTGTAGATCACTTTTAAATGATTTCATTTTTCGAAATAAGTAACCACCTTTTTCGACAACTTTTTTATAATCATTAATGGATAAATGCTTATCGATTACACTTTTTTTAACCCCCTTTGCTTTTTTTACCTCCGTTGAGACTGAGTTTATATAGTAGGCTTTAGCTCCTGTTCCATAGAAACTTAGAATTGGATCTTCAGGAAATTCATCCTTCATTCTACCCAAAACAGATTCGTTTTTACTTATATTAAACCTATTTACTTTATTATAATTAGATTTATCGAATTTCTCAGGGTTTTCAATCATAAATTTATAGAAATCATCAGTGTAAATTTTAAGTACTAGTATCTTTATGATTCTCAACATTTTCCATAGTTTTTCCGAATACTGCATTATTAAAAAGCTTGTATAAATCTTTTTTAAATTTTGTATCAGCAGAGTTTCGAAGCTTTGTGTTAGTATCGATATACTTTTTTAACCAGGGTGATTGTTCAAATTTTAACATTCTATGAGTTTGAATGACTATTAACCCATTTCTTACTGCCTGATTTAAAGTTTTATAGTGTACAATATACCTTATTTTATCATGCAAATTTGGAATGAGTTTGGGGAATTTGGATGATGAATCTGGAGGGATTATATTTTCCACCAAAAATGGAAAATCAGCATGAGCTTTATGCAACTCATTTGGATAATACACATCTACTTCAAGAATGTATCCTATGGGACTGTCATCTGGTACATTATGAATATTTAAATTTATCATTTCTTCTTGTGAGAGCCATTTAAAACCTTTTGTGAGTAGTGGTTGTGACATACTATGCCCATATAAATTTGTTGCATCCAAATACATTATAAAGGAGGACTTTATACTTGGATCATAATTTGGAAGGTACTTATTATTTGCTATATGCATTCTATCAACACATTGACTAACACCCCCTCGAATCCCTTTTTTAAAGAAATGAATCATGTCAATTTCAGTCAATAGCTCTAATTCAACTTCTGTCATTCTAAGCATACAATCAAATGATAATGATGGCAACGTGTAATATTGAGCTGGATCTAGGTAGTCTTTAAAAAATTTCTTCGAAATGCTTCAAAAACATCAGTTAAAATTAAAACATCAGTTTTCAAATATAAATCCGAATAGTCTCCTAAAGTTTTACAATTAAATAGACTCCATACTTTTTTCCCTCTATCATATTCTAAATCTGTAATATGCTGATCATTTAGATCATCGAAGAATTGGTTTTTAGTGGGTAAATTAGTAACGTCTAATTTGTCTAAGTCAGAGATAAATCCATATGGAAACACACCTTTTTGTCTCATTAAACTAAATTCTTCTTCAGATGTAAAATGTTTGTGTGTTTCTAAAAAGGAGTCTGAATCTAAACCTTTACTTAACTCATCCAGGGATGCAGCTAAAAATTTGTAGCTATCTATAAATCTAAGACGTAGATATTTTTTTATGATTTTTCCTTCAGAATTCATGTAATCATGTACATATATGGATTTTGTAAATGAAATATATTTTTCCTTGTTTTCTGCAATAACATCTATTTTATCGCCATGATGACACAATTCCTTAATAAACATGTGACAATCATAACCACTTAGATTGTGAAAAATTATTGGAATGAAATTTGGTAATTGATGTTGTAAGTTACAAGTTGAATGTGCAGCTAAAAATCTTTTTTTCCCGTTATGTGACAATGATCGGTTACTTTTTTATCAAATAAGTTAAAAGGTTTACCACAAATTCCACATTTGTCACATGTTTCCACTATGTTTCTTTCTTCAGGTGTTAGTGGTGTCATTGGGACTATATCTCTTAAATAATTATTGTGAAGCTCTCTAAGATCACGTTCAATACATGCTACAAATTCTTCTGCTGCGCTTGAACCACGGAATAATATAAATTTTGTTAAATCATCATTGAATGAACATTTAATTAGGTATGCAAATGAATATGGTTTATGTATGATATTTTTGACTGTGAAAGAATTTAATGGATCTGGTTCAGAACCTGCCATTGGTTGTAAAATTGATTCAGTCAGCATACACTACAAAGGGAACTGTTAGCTGTTTTTCATAACTTTCGAACTTTAACATGTTTTCTTGTGTTGTTTTTCCAAATCTATCAGTTTTTAAATCTGTAGATGGGGTTATCGCGTAAACTTGCCCACAGTCATATTTTTGATGAAATATTAGTTTTTCTGCTGTTATAAAGTTTACTAAACAACCATCGCAAAAATAAAGTCTACATTTCGACATTGATATTTGATTGGAAACCAAAGCTGAAAGATTTTTTATCCAATAATAATGTGTTCTATTACAATCGCTATTACATTCATGAGTTTCTTCTTTAATTTTACAATCTTCACTTATGATTAATAAGTTTATGTGAGTGTCAAGTTTTCTCTTGGAATAGCGAAGTGGGCCAACAACTTCATATTGAATTTTTTTATTTGCAAATTTGGTTTCCAATGTATAAACATTAATTGAAATATTATTGTTTTGTTCAAACCTAGATATATCAGTCAATTTAACCGGCATTTCCATACCTGCAAGATTTAAAACTGTAGAATAATGGGGGTAGGAAGAAACTCTGTCTACATGAAGTGAAACTGGGTATAAAGCTGATGTAACAGCCCATGCAAAACATGCATTATCCTGATTTTTTATATTCACTACAGCATGTTTAGATTCAATGAATTTGGGTAACTTGAAGTATGAATTGCCCCCAATAGGGCGAAACTTGTTGATGTTGATTTCCAAGTGTAATATATGTTGTAAAGTCCAACCTGTAAATAAATTAAAACATTATTAATTAAACAACCATATTTAAAAAATGTTTCACTGATTATTATTAAACACAAATTATTTATTTTACTAATGAGTAATCTTACCAGAATCTCGCTCCATAAACTCGCTCGCTTGGAAAATTATTTTATCCATAAAAAACTCATAAATATTATCCAAATCAGAGGCATCACACACTATTTTATTATTTGTGTTAAATGATTTATCAGCTAGGGTTTCTTTTGATTGGTGAAGAAACGTTGCAAATAATTCCATATTAATTTTTATTGAGGTGTGTTTTGCTATATTTTCTTTTACTAATGTTAGACATTTGGGTTTTATCTCATAAAAAAATCTTCTGTAGTCTTTTTGCTGAGTTTCTGAAGCAATTCTATAACTTGCTATTCTGCATCTAAGACCACTTCTTACCACACATACACCATTGGAGTATGGTGCACATGAGTTATTTTTATGTTGAAGTGTTCTACAATGAGCAAAAAATTTATCTTTGGGTATGAAAATCTTGCATTCTCTACACATTTCCAATTGTTTATCACTATCTTTATTAACTTTTAAACTAGCTATTTTTCTTTTCTTTAATGGTTGCTCATTGATATTATCATCATTATGTTTATATTTGCAAGCTGTTTTATTATGTCTAACAATATTATCTTTTCGAGTAAAACTTTTGTCACATTTTGAACACTTCAACATGGTCACTTTACTTGTTACACCTTAAATTATTTATTTATTAGGTGTTTTCATCAACACCTCTGTTTTAACCACTATGTTTTTTTATGCCCGTTGTGGGTTTTATAACAGACACCCCACTCCACCTCATTTTCTTCAGCTGTATCTGATAACTCTCAAATATATATTTTTTGATCATAATTCACAGCAAAATCTAAATAGTTTGACCTTGAACAAAATTTACAGCCAAATGTATTATTTTTTAATTTATTTTTGGGTTTGCAAAATATTTGACTTCCTATAATGTCATCCACCGCTCGCCCTACCCTCATCGTTGGTCCGTTTTTGAAAAATGGGCATGTGCAGTGCAATTTCTGCAATGTCTGGAAACCAGTAGAGGTTTTTACAATTAATGGACGATGCGATGTCTGTAGTGAGCAATATCAAAGAATTATGGAGAGGCAGAGCAATCCTCCATATTCACCCGAATCACCTGTCTACATCTCAGACAGTGATGATTATGAGGTGGTGGAGAGTGCTGATGATGATTCTGATACCAATTATGGTGTGTGGGAAGTAGCGAGAGTTGACTCTCCTCCTTCTGAGGAGATGTCTGATGTAGGAAGCGAAAGAGGTGACTCTCCTTTTGAGGAGGCTCAACGTTGGTAGTCTGGTTTAGTTTAATTGGGGTGTACAATAAAAATGGCTGGTACACACAGCTCAGTGCGAGGTTTGGGGCACTGTGGCACTAAACCAAACAATTAAAAATTTTCATCTAACAATTTTAAAATGAAACCATTTGTAAAATTCCTATCTTTTGAATCACATCAATATTCAATTTTTAAATTATAGTTTTTTTTTTATGTGTCAAACACACTGTGTTCTTTTTATTACAATCTAGTCAGTAAGACTAATTAGCAATTTTGTTTTAACTTAATTTACTAAAAAAGTCAGATTTAAACTTAGGGTTTACTCAACAGTTCTCCCCGCTTTGTTTAGTCTGTAACTCACAATTGTGTTGTGTTTATAGCATTATTTTGTTTTATGTGTAATTCACTTAGTTTACTAGCTCAAACGGCTTCACTCTTTTTAGTCGTCGAACTAGCATAGTATTGTCTAGAAGCTGAATTGCTTCCACATTCACATGCCGATGGAGTCTATCTTCATGGCTTTTTGCGTACTTTTTTATAGTCTCTGCTACAGTTTCGATTTTTAGATCTCGATGAAGGTCACTATTTCGAACGTACCAAGGTGCATTCACAATGTTTCTTAATACTTTATTTTGAAATCTCTGTACAACTAGAATGTTACTCTCTTTAGCACAACCCCATAGTTGAATACCATATGTCCATACTGGTTTCAGTATTTGTCTATAAAGCAGTAACTTATTATGAATTGTTAAATTGGACTTCCTTCCAATTAGCCAGTTAATTTTTCTATACCTTATCTCAAGTTCTCCTTTTTTTTTCTTAACATGTGCTTTCCAGCGCAATTTGGCATCAAGTGTCATACCTAGATATTTTGCCTGATTCGAATATGGTACTGGAATGTTGTTAATTGTTATTTGTATGTGATTTATATTTTTGTTTGTAAAATCAACATGAATTGATTTGGTTTCATTTAATTTTATTCGCCACTTTGTGGTCCAACTGTGAATTTGGGTGACTGCATCCTGAAGTTTTTCTATGCATTTTTCAATAGATTTTTCTACCGTCAATAAACCAGTATCATCGGCAAATGTTGCTAAGTGACAATTTTCTGGCTTTGGGATATCACAAGTGAATAATAAGTATAGATAAGGGCCTAGTACGCTACCCTGGGGCACGCCTGCTTGAATTTCTCTTAAATTTGAGTATGAGTCTTCCTGTTTTACTCTAAAATGTCTATCAGATATGTATGATTCCAAAATATCCGAATATTGTTTTGGCAGAAACCTTTTTAGTTTAAAATTAAGGCCTTCATGCCACACTTTGTCAAATGCTTGTGCTATATCTAGAAAAACTGCAGAACAAACCTTTCCCTCTTCTAGTGCTTTTTCTATTATATTAGTAATTCTGTGTACTTGATCTATCGTGGAATGCTTGTCTCGAAAACCAAATTGATGAGATGGAATAATTTCTTGTCTTTCTATGATGGGTTTTATTCTTTTAAGCAATAATTTTTCATAGAGCTTGGATATAATTGGCAGCAAAGATATTGGCCTGTAAGATGACACGTCATGGAGTGGTTTTCCCGGTTTTGGAATCATGATAACTTCTGCAACTTTCCACAGTTTAGGTACATACCTAAGCCTAAAAGACGCATTAATTAGGTTGCATAGTTATACGATAGCTTTTCTGGGGAGTTGTTTTATGACTACCCCGTTAATAAGATCATACCCTGGGGCTTTTTTCGAATTAATATTTTTGATTTCTGTTAATATTTCTTTTGGTGATGTAAGCTTAATATGGTCCTCGATTTGATGGGGTTCATTTAAATGAAAGTGTTCATCTGGTGCTTCGTGGGGCTGAAATGTTTTTTCTAAATGACTTGCAAAAATATCTGCATTTTCTTCGTTACTCCTTGCCCACTGGTTGTTAGATTTTCGTATGGGTGGAATTTGGATAATTGGTCTTTTAAAATCTTTGGTTGCTTTCCAAAGGGAATAGTCGGTATTTTTATCATCTGTAAGTTCATTAAGAAAATGGTTAATAGATTCATTTTTTATTACTAGAATTTCTCGCCTAATGCGCTGCGTCATGTTGTTGAGATTTGTTTTGTCCCGAGGATCACGGCTTTGTTGCCACTTTCTTCTTAGTTTCCTTTTTTCCAATATAAGGTCTCTAATTTCCTTTGGATAGTTTTTTCCCTTAAAAATTCTCTTTGGTTTTGGACTGTTTTCCCAAGCTGCTTGTGGAATATTTGTAACAAAATAATCAACTTCTTTATCGATTTGTTCTGGCGTTTGCAATGGTACTG
Organism: Aspidapion aeneum; assembly: GCA_963576565.1. Taxonomy (NCBI): domain Eukaryota; kingdom Metazoa; phylum Arthropoda; class Insecta; order Coleoptera; family Brentidae; genus Aspidapion; species Aspidapion aeneum. The sequence continues at coordinate 51,756,780 of OY755041.1, read as the reverse complement.
ATAGGTTTATTTTTTCTGACAGACTTTGTTTAAAACTAATCCAGTCAGTCAGTTTATTACCATATTTAAATTATAGTAATGCAAATTTTGTTCATTTATGCACAAACTAAAGTTAAAAATGGTAAAAAAATACGTTTTTAAGTTTCATCTTTATATGCTATTCCATACAATCTTGCTCTCTTATAAACAAACCAAAGTTTAAAAATTCTTTTTAAAAGTTTGTTTTTTTTCTTAAATTAGATCTTTTCTACAAATTGGTTTATTCTACACTATGAAATTTTACTGTTTTATAAACAAACTAAAGTTTAAAAATTATTTTTAATACTTTGTTTTTTTGCATTAGCATAATATTCTTTTCTATATTAAAGTTTATTCTATAAAGTTCAACTATAAAATAGTAACCAAAATTAAAAAATTATACAAATTTTTTTGTTTGTTAATAAATTACCATAATGTTTTTTTTTCTTAATATAGATTTATTATATTTTACATATTCAAATTGTTTTTTTTGTTTCATAAAGTTATATATTGGCTAACTAATAATTTTATATAAAAACTAAATATGTTACAATAAAAAAATGTTAAAATATTAAAGAAAAGCATAAAAAAGATCCTTTAGCTTATTGTACTTATTCAATTTTGCTTGGAATTCTTCCTCCACACCTTCGGTCTCTCTATGTAGTCGTTGAATCTCTGCTTTGAGTAGATCCACTCTTTGTTTAAGCTGCTCCACGCAGCTTCTTTTCACCCGTAGGATTTGGATAGCCTGCTCTATCGTTTGGCTTTCTATTGTTGTGACATTTGCGGCTACGGTTTGCTGGACTAGCTGATCCCTCGATGTTAAGGGAATTGCTATTGGAATTGCTGTCGGAGTTGGAGCTGTTGATAAAATGCTTGTCTTCGTTTTTTTAATGTACTTTCTTTTACCAACTCTTCCATTTTTGATTTTATGTACGTCACGTTGTAGCTCCATTTGTAGCTGCGGCTGTGATTCTGGCTGTGGCTCTAGCGGTGGCTCTAGCTGTGGCTCTGGCTGCTGTTCGGCTTGAAACTCATTCCCAATATCTTTTAACAAATTGTCGATGTCTTGACTGGTGAAATAATCCAAATCAATAATTTGCTGCTTTGAATTCATTTTCTACTAATTTGAAATTCACCGTTGAAGTAAAGAAACTTTAATAGTACTCTTCTGATATTTATTTTTCTTTAAATACTTGTTGGGTGTTGGTTTAGTGGGGGTAAAGTCTACAGAAAATAATATATCTAAAAAGCGGGCAAATAAAGCAATGTTAAAGATTCTGAAGGTTAAAAAATACACATCTTTACTATAATTTTGGATTATTTTTTTCAAGGTCAAAAATACTACTTGGACTATTCGTCTCTACATATAAAAACGCAACGATCGTCAAGGTCATTCAAGGTCAACATAATGACCTTCACAACTTTTCAAGGTCAAATATACTACTCAAACTATTCGTCTCTACATAAAACAAGGCAACGACCGTCAAGGTCATTCAAGGTCATTCCCTCCTCAAAAGTGGTCCAGCACCCGCTTAAACCTACTACTTAGATAGTTAGACAGAACATCTGAAGCTAAATAAAAGCTTGTAAAAACCTTCCAATCTAGACGTTTCTCCAAACCACGAACTTTATAACCTTTATGACAATTACTTATAGCATATATATTATCTTCGTTATTTTCTTAAGTTTAAAAAACTATAATAACCCTCGCCTTTAATTCCGAACGGAACCCTCGCCTTTAATTCCACCTCCCTCTTTTTTCCATGCTTCCAGTTTTAAGAGAAAAATGTCTGTGTCCATTAATAAATAGTTTATTATTTTACATATATATAGATATAGTAATTACCAAAAATCCATTAAACTTCAATCGTTTAAATATTCTTGCCACTGCAAAATACATTTGTATTTATTTGCAGTTTAAATCCTATAAATTCATCAGTTTCAACCAATTATACCTAACCGAACGTGTGGCGGAATTGCCCTCATCGGCGGCCAACTTGGATTCGATATCAGGCCTATGTCGAGAAGGGCTCTGCTACATAATAACGCCTTACAAAATAGCGCTGCTTCAAAATGGCGCTGCCACAAAATAGCGCTGCTACAAAATAGCGCTGCTACAAAATAGCGCGCATCAAAATAGCGCCAACAAAATAGCGCTGCTACAAAATAGCGCGCATCGAAATAGCGCTGCTACAAAATAGCGCTGCTACAAAATAGCGCTGCTACAAAATCGCCTGCATTAAAATGGCGCTGCCTCAAAATAGCGCTGCTACAAAATAGCGCGTTTCAAAATAGCGCTGCTACAAAATAGCGCGCAACAAAATAGCGTCTTATAACACACAACTCCCGGTAACCTCATTCTAACATATATTTAAAAAAAAACTTTCCTGACTTTTCCACGGGATCCTAGAGGGTGTGAAACCAAACCGAACCGAATCGGCATCCTAGAGGTTGTGAAACAAAACCGAACTAAACCGATACTTCGATTCGGTTCAGTTCGGTTCGGTTCAGTTTTGTTTCACACCCGCTAGGATCCCGCGAAAGAAGACCGGGAAGTTTTTTTTTTGAAAAAATATGTTAGAAAGAGATCCCTTAGTCAAACAGTTGCTGTTTTTAATGATGCTTTTTGAGCGCGTTTTTGATGCGCGCTATTTTGTAGCAGCGTTATTTTGATGCGCGCTATTTTTTAGCAGCGCTATTTTGTAAGGCGCTATTTTGATGCGCGCTATTTTGTATCAGCGCTATTTTGTGGCAGCGCTATTTTGTAAGGCGCTATTTTGTAAGGCGTTATTCTGTAGCAGCGCTATTTTGTAAGGCGCTATTTTGATGCACGCTATTTTGTAAGCGCCATTTTGTAGCAACGCTATTTTGTAGCAGCGCTATTTTGTGGTAGCGCTATTTTGAAGCAGCGGTATTTTGTAGGGCGCTATTCTGTAGCAGAGCCTAGTTTTTAGAAAAAAATAGTAGACATAACCCTAAACTTTTGACAATTGTCAAATAATGTAGTGACGCATCGGGGAATGTTCCAGCGCCATCAAAACTAACGCATGCGCAGTATCCGAAATCCTGTCTACCCGAACATTAATAGAATTAAATAGAGCTTTAAGTATTGCGTGTGCGAATGTATGGGTATGCCCCATATTTATGTTCGAACGTATTTGGTCCAAGCACAAATAAAAATACAAGCGACTAAATACAAATGTTAGACGACCTGAATACATCAACTTCAAAATACTGTATTTAGTTGCTTGTAGTTTAGTTGTTCTTTCAGCGTGACAGCCTGAAACCCTAGCTCACTTTTCAATCCTACACCTGAGAGTCTTTTGCCATGACCAAAATCACTTATTGATCTGTTCTAATACACGACTATTAAAAAAGTTTTTATCAAAAAACTGTAAAAATCGCCAACTTTGATGCTCTTTATCTCGAGAAAGTTGCCCTAGAGTTACACACCTGGTATACCACCCTATTTTTGTGAGCAAAATTAAGATAATCAAGTAACCTGTACTATAGTTGATATTGTATTAAAGTGACGCCGCGACATCAAAACCTTGATGGGCGGGAAGGGAGTAGAGGTGTACATACACTTCCTTTAATTTTTTTATTGATATTGATTCCCAAAATAAGGCACTGTCCTAATTAGTCATTAGCTTACTATTTTACTTGCTTTTTATTGATGTCTTCTTCTAAACGATTTCATTAGAAAGGATAGATACTCTTATATGGTTGTTACGAACATATCATTGATTTAGCCGGGCTTTGATATTTTCTATTCGTTGTTGTTTTGACTGTTTATGTCAAACAAATTATGAAGGAGCTTTTTACAAAACAAATTGCAGTTTTTGCAATTAAATCAATGTTTGCGCACATTTTAATACAATTTTGGATCTTCTTTTATGTTTCGGATCTTTATTTATTAGGTAAGTACCTATTTGATCTCTCTCTCTTAGTGTTTTATCCTCCGAACGTTAAACCCCGAGCGGCACACTGCATGTACAAAGTGAAACACTAATTTTTTAAGGCTTCTTTACTTAGATTTTGCCGCAAAATTTGGTTTACTATAGCTATGACGCGGTGCCACTTTAATACCTACAATTTCAACTATAGTAGATGCTATTAATTTAAAGACTTAATTTTTTTTATTATGATTTTTCCATACGTCACAACTTTTTTTGATCTCCCTGTGTGCTTTTTTCTTTCCGCGCTTCTTTAGTGTGCGCTTTTTACCTTTGCGTTTATTTGCGGTCACCGTTTCAACATTACCTCCCCCACCCAGACTTTTGTTCCAGACCGCCGTTGATGCAAGCATACAGCATACATATAACTATTTTAACAAATAGATTGCATAATTCGATTGGATATTCAAACTATTAATAAAAACGTTGTTATTGATGAAGATTAGCGCGGTATTTACAGAAATAACATTAAATAAGTCTTATGATGGCGGCCTTGTCCTTTTTGTTGCGGAACACATAAAACATTTTACTTATGTATATGAATGTGCCAATCTCCTTCTGGGTAGCAGAAGCATATTCTATCCAATGCACTATGGTTTCAGCAAGCTAATTTTTTGGCCATAACCAAACGAATTAAATTTTAAATAGAACCATCACTGTGTATTTGTCTTTTTAACAAATTAATAAAAAAACTATAAAATAAGCCTATTTTAAATGGTACCATTTAACATATGATTAAGTTTTACCCCTTATTATTTTCAGCATCTAGTTCCAAAAAGTAAAGTTCATTAATCATTGTATTATTGCTGTTCGAAAAAGAATCTGTTGTTCCTCTTCTTTTTCCTCATTTTCCTCACCTACACTGAGCTTCACTCAGCTACACCTCAGCTACAATGATCTACACCTCAGCTACCAATATCTACACTCAGCTACACTTCAGTTACTCTTAGATATACTCAGCTACACTTAGTTATACTCAGCTCCACTAAGCTACACTTAGAAAAACTAAGCTACACTTAGCTACATTTAGCTACACTCAGTCACACTTAGCTACACGCCAGCCATTCTCAGGTACAGCGTGTCCCATTTTCAATGGGATTAAATGGGAAACTCGGTAATTATTGGTTGCACCTTGCCTCTTTTTTTGAGCCCTTAAAAATGGTGTTATCAAATTTTTGCTATACCCCGTGGTTTCGTTAATACAGGGAGTTTTCGATAAAATGGCATTATTTTGCAAAATATTTTCGTTCTGTAAAAACCTTTCCATGGCGACTTTTTTCGAGCAAAATAACGACGTCAATTTTTCAAAATATTGTTTAGTTTTTGAGATATTGTATTTATCATAAAAAAATTAAATACGGACCTGATTTTTTTTATTACTATTTTAATTGGTTTTATGCTATTATTATCTTAAAATGATAAAACTTATATCATAATATTTTTTTGATTTAAGATTTAATAAATATAAATTAAAAATTGCAAGACACACTAGTTGAACGATGTTTAGTTTATCTGTTTTGAAACGTTAATTAAAAGATTTATAAATAATTAAACATTTATAAAAATAACATCATAGTAATTATTTGATAGGTAGCACAGCAATTCGTGAAATTTTTACAACATGGAAAAACAAAAGCGTGAAATTGACATTATCATTTTACTTGTCATTCTTGTGAATAGTTGACTCAACATTATTTTAAAATGAACAGAAATCGAGCATATCCAGATTTTGAAAAATGTGACATGTTTGACTGCTTTATTCAAAAAAGCCAACAATGTTTTACACAGTGGCGTATATACGGGGGGCCCGCCCCCCCCCCCCAAAGCTAAGATTTTTTTGGATATTTTCCACATATTTCATGAAAACAAACATAAAATAGCATAAAATACAGCCTCATGAGGTCTCGGCCCGCCCCAAAACTGTCTCGGGCCCACCCCGAAACTTTTTTCTATATACGCCACTGGTTTTACACATAATGGCAATCAGTTTGAACATTTATATCATTAAAGAAAAACTATTTATTATTTTTGTAATTCGTTATTTTTGTTGTATTTGTTGTAGACTTTGTTTCAAATAAATCTTTAAATTAAGCTAAAACCATTTTCATCTGCTAAGTATCAAAATAGTTAAACTAAAAATCGATCAACTAGCAATTTTTTATTTAAATTTATGTTAGAAATTACGAGGTTCGGACTAATTTTTTTTTTTAATATATATTTTTTTACCTTATAATAAAAAAATATTAAATTTTTATTATGTTGTGATAGTAATAGCATGAAACCTATCAATATGGTGATAAAAAATTCAGATCCGTATATAATTTTATATGATAAATACCGTATCTCAAAAACTAAACAGTATTTTAAAAAATTGACAACGTCATAATTTTCTTCTAAGAAAGTGGCCATAAAAAGGTTTTTACAGAATAAAAATATCTTGTAAAATAAGCGACATATAAGAGATTACTAAAAATGCAATTTTTTCAAAAACTCTCTGTATTAGCAAAACTACGGGGTATAGCAAAAATCTGATTGCACCATTTTTAAGGGCTCAAAAAAGGAACACGGTAAGGTGCAATCAGAAACTAATTAATTATTGACCAAAATGTAATCTACTACACTCCGAAAACCGCATATTGATTTAATGCTCCGTTAAAAAGTTAGCATTTCATTAATTTTTTAATTGTCAAAAAACTGTCATTAGCATAAATCGATTTTGACCAAAATCAAACACTATTTTACCTAAAAATTTTATCAAATCGATTTAGCGGTTTAGGAGCTATCGTGTTACGGACAGATATACACACACACACACACAGACAAACATCACGACGATATTGCTAAGATATGTCAAAACACAACCAAATAAGACATTTTCGGCGTTATCTGAAAAAAAACTCGTCGAAACTAATACCTTCTCTAGCCATTGCTGTGCGAGCTAGGAAGGTAAATATAAATGGAGCAATGACGGATCTGATACCTTCCTAGCTAGCCGATTAGCACACTTGAAGTGAAGTCATGATATATCAGCCTTAAAAACAGTTTTTGTGAATATCTCAGAAACTGAAGCTCTTACGAATTTTTGGTTATAACACAGATTATTGGGCAAAATTTAGTATACTATATTCCGAAAACCGCATGCTACGATGCTTCTTCGTTAAAAAATTAGCAATATTTTAACTGTGTAATTGTCAAGAAACTGTTATTAGCATTGTGAGTGTGAGTGTCGAACACTATTTTACCTGAATATTTTATGAAAATCGGTTTAGCGGTTTAGGAGCTATGATGTGACTAACAGAAATAATATACACACACATACACACCTACACAAACACACACACACACAGAGAGACAGACATCACGACGATATTGCTATGATAGATGAAAATACACCAAAATAACACATTTTCGGCGTTATCCAAAAATTCGTCGAAAATAATACCTTCTCTAGCCCTTGCTACGCGGGCTAGGACTGGATAGGTAAAAATAATTTATCGAAATACCTAAATGTAAATGCTGATAAGGAACAAAAATTAAAAAAAATATATATACGTACATTGTTGATTTTATTGGTTTATCTGCATTTATTTCACTTAAAAGGAAATGTCCATATATACATTATATTTTATATACATACCTACCTATTCTGACCAATAAAATAATACACCTAAAACCAAAATGCAACAACGGCTTATACATTTTTATCTAAACGAGGATTTTAAACTTGATTTTAAACCATTTACGATCCAAAACCGCTATCCACTGATCCGAGTTTTTGCAAAGTCAGTTGAACAAAGGTTAAAGCCGACCATCGGCATATCCTTTAAAGAAAGTGACATGGGCGGCGGTAGATATACTCATGAAAATTATTAACGACACTGATTTATTTTCTAACTGCCGACTAAAGGAGTCCCGCAAAGAACACCTGAAAGCAATTAAAAGCGCATCTCAAAAAAATCTGCCAATCAAATGCCGTCTAGCCACCTGTACTGGATCGGTCAGAAAACAAATACTTTGTCGTCGGCCCGCAAAGAATCTTTGTCGGTAGGGTTGAAATTATACCAGGAAGATTTTATATGAATTTGGATAACTTTTGAAGGGCAGATTAAAGTAAAATTTCGTGACATCGATAGAACCCTGTATTAGGAGCATTTCAGGTGACTTTGCAAAAACTATACCACGTGGGCAAAATAAAACGGACAATGTGATTTTAATTATAACTTTCAAACTATATTAAAAACTTTTTTAAAACAAACTGCACTTTGTAGATAATTGACCAGGCGTTTGAATCAAAATAAACCCCTCAGAGGCTTGTTTATTCTTATGTTCCAAATTTAACAAAATAATAAAGATGTTAGTAAGGATCAACTGCTCCTTAACAATAGTTATCAAAATTTGCTACCATCTTGAAATCCAAGATAGCGACTAAAATTTGACTCTACAAAAAGGAATATTTTTCCTGTTGGGCGAGACATTTTTTGCAAGAAACCCCTGCATGAAATAAAAAAAAATAGTTCCAGGGAAAAAGATGCCAAGGCATCAATCGCAAGTTTTAATAAAATTTACTCGCAACACCACTTTTTAGAAAAAAAAATATTATAAAAATTACTTTTTCTCTATTCCAAAAATTTTCGCCTTGTTGTAGAGCAAGACTAAAAACACAAAGAAAAATTAATATTTTGGTTTTTGGTCCTGTAGCCCCACTCCCTGGAAATACTGGATCCGCCAATGCTACAGGCTTTAAATTAAACACATTATGCCATCCTATGAGGTTCGGAACCTCGTTGATCCCAAGCTCTAGAACCCAAATTTTGGTAAATTTGATAAATTGAACTAAATTTAGCATACAAATAAATAAATTAGGTTTTTTACAAAGGTAGTGGTTTGTAAGGGACAAACCGAGTTCATATTACAGTTACAACGCAATCCTAGAACTTTATACAGTAGCGGGTAAAACGCGGTTTTAAAACGATTAGATTTCCAACCAAATTTAATTTTTCTAGTTTTGGTGAGCTGCAATAAAAAAAAGGGTCTTGAATTACAAAAAAAAATACGTTTTTTTTTGCTCTCTGTGTATAATAATAAGGATCGTTGCGATTTCCTTCCAACCGCCATCTCGTCTGGTCCATTTAAAACCTTTTGGATTGTTACTGGTTTTTGACTCCGCTTCTTTGGCCCAATGCAATGCATTATTCGCCAATAGTCAGTGGCGGTTTTAGGGGGGCAGGCAATTACCTTCAGAGAACTTCAGATACAAGAGGCTCATTCTGGTGTATTACACACATAAGCACAAAATATATTTTTCCTACGACCACATATGAAAATGATATATTTCACACGATTTACAACCTTAGAAAACGTTAAATTTCACCCGTGTGCAGAAGATTTTCCACATGCACATGCGTGAAGAGGTACTCTTCCGTACATGTACGGAAAACTTTACGATGACCGTAACTGTCACCATTAGCCAAATTAAGGACCAATTTTTAAAAAAATAGTATAGTGTATAGTTCAACAGTGTTTGTAGGAAAATTTTTATTTTTTATTTTGTTTTTATTTGTCAAACACACTGTGTTTATTGTATTACAATCTAGTCAGTAAGACTAATTAGCAATTTTGTTAACAACAACTTAATTTACTAGAAAAGTCAGATTTAAACTTAGGGTTCACTCAACAGTTCTCCCCGCTTTGTTTAGTCTGTAACTCACAATTGTATTGTGTTTATAGCATTATTTTGTTTTATATAATTCACTTAGTTTACTAGCTCAAACGGCTTCACTCTTTTTAGTCTTCGAACTAGCATAGTATTGTCTAGAAGCTGAATTGCTTCCACATTCACATGCCGATGGAGTTTATCTTCATGGCTTTTGCGTACTTTTTTATAGTCTCTGCTACAGTTTCGATTTTTAGATCTCGATGAAGGTCACTATTTCGAACGTACCAAGGTGCATTCACAATGTTTCTTAATACTTTATTTTGAAATCTCTGTAAAACTAGAATGTTACTCTCTTTAGCACAACCCCATAGTTGAATACCATATGTCCATACTGGTTTCAGTATTTGTCTAGAAAGCAGTAACTTAGGTAGGTGGTAGACGCTTTTTACTCATTGGGCGTCGACCGGTGAGATACCACCATGCCAGAAGTGAGTAGCGCTAAGTGGTATCACCACGTTCCGCTACTGCGCTGGCAGTCAGGTTCCAACAATGAGTAACAGATAGCATGATGGCGCCTCCAGGATCAAAATATTACGGAGGTAAAATACCCGACCACTCGGATCTCCGGGCGTCGGGTGATCCTGGGGGTCCTTCATGCAAAAATATTAAAATAAGACCAATATAAGAGGATTAAGTACCAACATGAATTCAGTTCACCAACATCTTGAAGAACAAAGACCTGACATCCTTGTTCTCACTGAAACTAAAATCAGTTCTGCAACACCTATTGTGAACTATCTTTATCCCGGCTATGACCTACACCACCGATTTCGACATAATTTTGGGATCTGTGTGTACATTAAAAATGACCTTTCATGTCATCGAGAGGAGAAGCTAGAACCAGTGAACCTCGATAACATATGGCTGAAATTCACCTCAAAGTCATCGACCAAGTTCATTTGCTGCCTCTACCGACCGCCAAGTGCGACATTATCCGAAAACTGTGATAGTATACAGTCTAACTATCCACATGCGGAAATTGTTTTTTTAGGCGATTTCAACGTCCACAATATACCCTGACTAAAACACCACAACAAAACAGATAATGAAGGCAGGGAAGCAGAAGCTTTTGCCATAAGTTGTGGTCTAACGCAGCTTGTCGATGAACCTACCCGTATCTCAGAAAGGGGTGAATTTGCAGCGCTTTTAGACTTATTCCTAACTACAAATCCTGACTTGTAAACAATTCAAGTAGATCCCCCACTTGGTTCATCCGATCATAAACTTATAAGAACAAAGTGCGAAATGTTCATACCGCCAAGCCAACAATCACTTCCTCGTAAAATGTGGCACTATAAATCGGCAAAATGGAATGACCTTAAACAGTTTTACCTGGATTTTCCATGGCAAGAAGTTTGCTTTAAAACAGCTGATCCCACTACTTGCTGTAATGAAATAACAAAAGTAATCTTATCTGGAATGGATGCATATATCCCACATACAATAAAACGCAGAGCTAATGCAAAACCTTGGTTCAACAGCCAGTGTCAAACGGCTGTACAGAAAAAACACAGAGCATATAACCTTTGGAAACGACAACAAACCGCTCAAAACCACACAGAATTTATAGAAGCCAGAAATAGTTGCAAAATTACTATTGACGCCGCCAAAGAAACATACAATCAAAGAATAAAAAACAGGTTGCTGAATTGTCCAAGTAGTTCTAGGTCCTTTTGGTCTCTTGCAAAAGCCGTTGGATCAAACTTCACCAAGTCGTCCATACCACCACTTACAGATAAAAATACTCACTCAGCCACAATATCAGAGGAAAAAGCCAATATGCTGGCCAAAATCTTTTCCTCCAACTCAAGCCTAACAGTGCCAAATGGAAAAACTCCACCGTTCATTGAAAGGGTTTCCCACAGTATGCCAGAGGTACCCTTTTGTCACAGAGAAATACGAAAATCCCTTAAAAAGTTGGATACAAACAAAGCAATGGGTCCAGATGGCATCCCCGCGATAGTACTCAAAAATTGTGCTAGCGAACTCACCCCAACTTTCGCAAAATTATTCAATTTATCTTATAGGCAAGGAGTATATCCATCATCATGGAAGTCTGCCGCAGTACAACCCATTCCAAAGAAAGGAAAAAAGACAGATCCGTTAAACTATAGACCAATTGCTCTACTTCCGGTGATATCAAAAGTAATGGAAAGAGTTGTGAACAATCACCTAACCAAGTACTTGGAAAAGTACAAAATTATCAACGACAAGCAATACGGATTTCGAAAATATAGGTCAACTGGCGATTTACTTACATACGTCACTCACTTATGGCAGAAAGCGATTGAGTTGCGAGGTGAAACAAGAACAATATCACAGATAAATAACGACTTGGAGATAATAGAGGACTGAGGCAACAAAAACCTTGTACAGTTCAACGCGCAGAAAACCCAAGCAGCCCTGTTTTCAAAAAAGATTAGCACCGATGAGACAAACATCATGCTATCTGGAAGTGCTGTCGCATTGCAGAGCCAGTTGAACATCTTAGGGGTCACTGCAGAGACCAACATGTCTTGGCACAGTCACGTGGCAGATATAGCTAAAAGGGCGTCCCAAAAGCTTGGGATGCTATTTCGTACAAGACATCTGTATACACCAATCCAACTACTGACACTCTACAAAGCCCAGATTCGACCAACTATGGAGTACTGCTCACATATATGGAGTGCGGCACCCAAAAATATCTTAATGCTTTTGAACACCGTGCAAAAACGAGCTATCAAGCTGATCAATGACCCCGCACTTACCCGTAGCTTGGATAGTCTCGAACATCGAAGAACTGTGGGCGATCTATCTCTCTTCTACAGGTATTATCACGGAAAATGCTCTGAAGAGTTGGCACGTATGATCTCCCCGGGAGTAGCACCTACTAGGCGATCACGTCAAACAGACGGTAACCATCAATTTATTGTCAAAATAGAGGCACCAAGAACCTCATTATATCAGAATTCATATCTCTGGAGAACAGCATCGCTGTGGAATAAACTCCCTGCGACAGTTTTCCCTGCAGGTTACAACCTGAACCGTTTCAAAACCAACACACACCAACATTTCCGCGCACTTGCCGCTTCTCGAGCGTGATAGGGATCTCCTTGCGAGTGCGCATACCCGTAAAAAAAAAAAACTTATTATGAATTGTTAAATTGGACTTCCTTCCAATTAGCCAGTTCATTTTTCTATACCTTATCTCAAGTTTTTTTTCTTAACATGTGCTTTCCAGCGCAATTTGGTATCAAGTGTTATACCGAGATATTTTGCCTGATTTGAATGTTGTTAAGTGTTATTTGTATGTGATTTATATTTTTGATTGTAAAATCAACATGAATTGATTTGGTTTCATTTAATTTTATTCGCCACTTTGTGGTCCAACTGTGAACTTCGGTGACTGCATCCTGAAGTTTTTCTATGCATTTTTCAATAGATTTTTCTACCGTCAATAAACCAGTATCATCTGCAAATGTTGCTAAGTGAAGCTTTGGGATATCGCAAGTGAATAATAAGTATAGATAAGGGCCTAGTACGCTACCCTGAGGCACGCCTGTTTTACTCTAAAATGTCTATCAGATATGTATGATTCCAAAATATCCGCAGAAACCGTTTTAGTTTAAAAGTAAGGCCTTCATGCCACACTTTGTCAAATGCTTGTGCTACATCTAGAAAAACTGCAGAACAAACTTTTCCCTCTTCTAGTGCTTTTTCTATTATATTAGTAATTCTATGTACTTGATCTATCGTGGAATGCTTGTCTCGAAAACCAAATTGATGAGATGGAATAATTTCTTGTCTTTCTATGATGGGTTTTATTCTTTTAAGCAATAATTTCTCATAGAGCTGGGATATAATTGGCAGCAAAGATATTGGCCTGTAAGATGACACGTCATGGAGTGGTTTTCCCGGTTTTCGGATCATGATAACTTCTGCAACTTTCCACAGTTTAGGTACATACCTAAGCCTAAAGGACGCATTAATTAGGTTGCATAGTTTTACGATAGCTTTTCTAGGGAGTTGTTGTATGACTACCCCGTTAATAAGATCATACCCTGGGGCTTTTTTCGAATTAATATTTTTGATTTCTGTTAATATTTCTTTTGGTGGTGTAAGCTTAATATGGTCTTCGATTTGATGGGGTTCATTTAAATGAAAGTTTTCATCCGGTGTTTCGTGGGGCTGAAATGTTTTTTCTAAATGATTTGCAAAAATATCTGCGTTTTCTTTGTTACTCCTTGCCCACTGGTTGTTAGATTTTCGTATGGGTGAAATTTGGATAATTGGTCTTTTAAAATCTTTGGTTGCTTTCCAAAGGGAATAGTCGATATTTTTATCATCTGTAAGTTCATTAAGAAAATGGTTAATAGATTCATTTTTTATTACTAGAATTTCTCGCCTAATGCGCTGCGTCATGTTGTTGAGATTTGTTTTGTCCCGAGGATCACGGCTTTGCTGCCACTTTCTTCTTAGTTTCCTTTTTTCCAATATAAGGTCTCTAATTTCCTTTGGATAGTTTTCTCCCTTAAAAATTCTCTTTGGTTTTGGACTGTTTTCCCAAGCTGCTTGTTGAATATTTGTAACAAAATATTCAACTTTGTTCTGGCGTTTGCAATGGTACTGATAGGTTTATTTTTTCTGACAGACCTTGTTTAAAACTAATCCAGTCAGTCAGTTTATTAACTAGTGAGATATTTGCTTCTTTCTTTATTATGTTTTTATTAAGAGTTAGAATAATAGGTGAATGATCTGAGTGTAAATCAAAACTTTCTTCTATATCTACAAAACTTAAAGATATATTTTTTACTATAAAAAAATCAATTAGATCTGGAATTTTTCCTGGATCTGTTGGATAGTATGTGGGCTTACCAGTTGATATTTGCTCACATTGATATTCACTAATAGCTTGCAAAAGTTCTTTTCCTTTAGAATTCGTCAGTCTAGATCCCCAGTAGTTATTTTTTGCATTAAAGTCACCTCCAATTATAAAACGGTTTCCTAATTTTCTGAGAAAATAAAGATATTGATTTTTCTTTAGTAAGTGCTTTGGTGGTATATAGACAGCACTTATGACTAGTGTATATGTTTTGGTTTTTACACTTACTAATGTAGCTTGAATCTCTATGGTTTTATATCCCATCTCCTCATAATGTGATATATTTTCTTTAATAATTACAGCACTTCCCCCATGTGCAGTATTGCTAGGGTGAGTTGTATGATACACATTATAACCCTTAAATTTAATGTGAGACTGGTTAGTGAAATGCGTTTCTGACATAAGACAGACGTCAATTTTTTCTATGTCTAGAATAACTTGCTAGTCTTCCTGATGTTGCAAGAGACCATTGGCATTCCAAGCTAGAATTCTAAGATTACTGACCATTTTGAGGCATATTGGTAGCTCCGTTATTGCTACTTTCTAGTTTAATTAATCGCTCATCAAGTTTGTTCAATTTCTCCAAAATTAATTGAAGTGTTTGTTCCATAGTATTTTGACTACTGATATTAATATCAGGTATAGTAGCTGTTGCTGCTACTTGGCTGTATGTCCTTGTCACAGAGTTTTGTGTGACTGTGTTTCTTGTCTGTTGGGTTTGTCTATTCGTAATCTCGTTTGGTGTGAGATTCGGTTTCTTAGGTTTATTTTTCAATTTTTGTATTTCTTTGGCAACAAGGCATCCTCTGTAGTTAGCAGGATGCTTGCCTCCACAGTGGATGCATTTTGGCTCAGATTCTTTTGGTTTGGGGCATTCTACAGTAGGATATTTCCCCGTGCATTTTACGCAACGTGGTTCTTTAGCGCAATATTTTTGCGTGTGTCCATAAGATTGACATCTTTTGCATTGAGGGACTAATTTTGAGGTTTTTAGTGCTTTTATTTTCAATTCAATCCCAAGGATACTTGAAATGTCAAAAATTTTGTTAATATCTTCATCGTGGCTAAATGTGAGCATAAACATGTTAAGAGGTTGTTTTGTTCTCCATTTTAGTTTGTTGCTGGCTTCCAGTGCCTTAAAACCTTTTTTTTGTAGATCAGCTACAATTTTTTGTGGGTCACATGAGAAGTGTAGCCTATTCGCTATTACTCTAATTGGCCTTATTTGTTTGTTTTCGTATAAGTGCCATTGATAATTTATTTCAATAAGCATTTTAGTAACCAGCAGGTAGCAAAAAATAGCGTACAAAACTCGATAGAAAGTAAGTTTATTACACTCCCGTGTGGTTTCACTCGGCTAACGCATCGGTCAGCGGTCACAATATTTAGGCTCGTGTAAAATTTGTCACTTTCTTCTCTTGTTATGTAATATATACTATTTTGGTTTATCCATATACATAAGTAGGTTCGAAAACTCTAACCCCTTTTTGAAACTCTGAAACACCTGCAAACAAATGTGCGATTCGTAATCATAGACAAATCTACGGGGGTGCCTGGGGGGATCACACCTGCATATAAAAATAAAAATTATTATTTTAAATTCCAATATTACAAACAGAGTAAAACTTGACACTTCAAAAAGGCTTGTTTCTTCTTATGTTCCGAGGTTTTTTAAGAAATGAAACTTCGAACTCATAGAAAACCTCTATTTTCTCAACTTAGAACAAAGTATCAATCACTAAAATAAGTTTAGTGGTTCTCCAAACATTAAGTATTGTTTTAACCCTTTTTTTTTATAGAATATAGGATTACATTATTAAAACAATCGCTCTAATTTCCTAATGAATTTATTATTACTTAACCGATTTTATCAAAAGGATAACCATGGGCGCACCCAGGGGGGGGGAGGGCCCGGGCCCCCCCTAGCCTTAGATTTTTTAATATATTTTCTACATATTTGATGATAAAACATGAAAAATACATTAAAATTTGACATCAGGAGGCTTCGGGCCCCCCCCAACCCCAAGTAGTGGCGTACTTGCGAAAAGACATGATGACCTTTTTTTTTTTTTTTTTTTTGGTCGCAAGATTTTTGAGGGCGCGCTTTGTAGCTGTCGGGCCCCTCCCAAGACACATTCCTGGGTGCGCCACTGGGATAACTATAAAAAGTTTCCGACATCTTGAAATCCATTGTAGCTGATTAAATCGAATTTGACCATGCATAAAAGATTGCTGTTATTTATGTAGCAAAAATTTTTGCGTCTTCTTTTTTTAAATTTTTGTAAATTATATGGGTCACCCACGCACAACTAGTAGTAGTACCTCCCAAGATAAAAATATTTATTCTAACGATTGTTTGTTTAGATTTTAAGATTACGGCAAATTTTTCATTTAGTTATCTGCAAGGAGCAATCGATTCTTAACATGATTCAGTTCCGTAACAATAAATTTATGAGGAAATTAAAAAAAAAGACAAAAATAGCAAAGGAATTATGAATCATCTCTAAAACAATGGTTGAAACAAAACTTATTATTTGGGGAATCAATATACAGTCATATGGCACTGAAGAATTGTTTTGTAGATTACGGAATCTTTTCCAAAGATATTTAAATGGAGCTGTAGTACCAACTGAGTGGAAAACGTCATATATATCCACAATACACAAAAAAGGAAGGAAAGATATATGTGACAATTATAGAGGTATATCTGTAACTAGTACGCTAAGCAGAATATATGGCAAAATAATAAGAAATAAAGTGGAGAGCGAATATAAAGATATGGAGGCAGAAGAACAAGCTGGTTTCAGGGCGGGTAGATCGACTTCAGATCATCTCTTTTGTATAACCCAAGTTATTGAAAAGAAAATGGCATACGGTCAAGAGCTCCATCTGCTTTACGTAGATTTGCAGAAGGCATATGATAGTATACCACTAAATCTACTCTGGAAAGCGTTGGAAAAGACAAACATAAGCATACAACTAATTAAGGCCATCAAAGAGTTATACCGCAATAGTAAGGCAAAAGTTAAAATAAAAGCAAAACTAACCAAAGGCTTTCAAGTAAATAAAGGTCTTAAACAAGGTTGCTGTATCTCGCCTACGCTCTTCAAGATATATTTGGAACAGGTCCTTAAAGTCTGGAAGAGAAAATGCCAAAACATGGGAATTCCGTTGAATGAAACCACCTTGTATACTTTATGTTTCGCCGATGATCAGATAGTGGTGGCTCAGGATTATGACGACCTCGAATATATGACACGAAAACTAATAGAAGAGTACAATAAGTGGGGACTAGAGGTTAATATCAATAAGACAGAGTATATGTGTATTGGTGGAACGAAACAGGATCTAATCTTAAATACTGGGCAGCGAATTCAGTCCTGTGATGAGTATAAATACTTGGGTCTAAAAATTACAGCTGACGGAACACTAGACAAAGCTATAAAAGATAGAAACGTACAAGGAAGAAAAGCAATAACTTTATTAAATGGAATAGTTTGGGACCAAAGTATATCCAAACATAACAAAAAGCTTATATATAACACCATTGTAAAAAGTATTATTACATACGGCTCAGAAGTATGGCCAATCAAAGATAGAACAGAAAAAATGCTTTCCGCTACGGAGATGGACTATTGGAGAAGAGCAGCAGGGAAATCAAAAAGAGAAAGAGTTACCAATCAAAGAATAAGAGAAATTATGACAGTGGGTGAACGTACTCTAGTGGATGATATAAGAACAAAACAACTGGTGTGGTACGGACATGTACAAAGAATGGATGATGGAAGACTACCTAAACAAATATTACAATGGAAACCAACTGGCCGAAGAAAACGAGGAAGACCAAGGAGAAGCTGGAGAGAAGGAATAGATAGTGAAATAAGAATAAGAGGCCTAGATGATGAATTATGGGCAAACAGAAACGAGTGGAGATTGGGTATCGGAAGACGTAGAACGTTGTGAAACCGATAAATATATATATAATATACAGTCAGATACAGCATTTCTATGGATCTAAAAGTTGAAATGTTTCCCCAAACAAGAATTTTAAAGTGTTAAGTTTAATTCTCTTAGCCATTTTGGATTTCAAGAGGGCGGCAAATATCAGTAATGTTCTTTAAAAATGAATCAATCTTCACGATAATGATTTTTATTTAATTAAAATCGGTTCAGCAATAATGTTTATAAAAAAATTATTGAAGGAGGCAATCAAAACATCTGTAATACAATGGTTCAAACAAAATATTTTTTTTGAATTGCTAAACCGATTTTAATGATTTTTACCTTGTTGTACGGGCGGAAATACACCCTTTCTACATATTTAAAAAATTAACGAATACATTTGGGAAACATAAAAAGAAAAGAGCCAATTTGAAGGGTCAAGTTTAAATCTGCCCGCCTTGTATTTTAAGGTTGCAGACAAAAAATATACCTGCTCAAAAGTCTGATTAATTTCCTGCAAAGTTGCCTCATTTCACGAAAAATATTTTGGCCCATCCAAACTCACTATATTTGCAAAAAAGTAATAACTTAGTTTTAAGTTGGAATTTGGGCCCTCCCCCCAGTTTTATGGGCCTAGATCCACCACTGTTTGTAAGAAAACCAGACACCGAAACCAGGATGCAATAAAATATGGACTCATCTAAAAGCTTAACACATTAACAAAATTTGAATCAATTAATAAAAATAAATCTAAATATCATCGCGGCCAAATTAAAAATAGGCCAAAAGAGGTGGGGGACGGGACGAGATTTTTCGACTTAGGTATAAAATAAGATTTTTGGAAAAACTTGTTTGTGTTATCTATTCCTGTTTTGTGGGTGCAATTGGTTTGTTTAAACTTTTTGGATTTTCAAATTATTTAAAAAAATGAAAACTGTAAGTACTAAACAGAAATTAATATTAGTATAAAAACTATTGGAAATGAACGTAAATCGAAATTAAATTATCAGGAAAAATAAGCCGATCCGTGGTATAAGGTTAAAATGAAAGGAGTTTAAGGGACGGAAATGTTTCGGTTAAGGTTTTCGCGAAACTAGACTTTCTTTCAAAAACAGTTAACTACAAATGTTACAGATAATAAAAACATTTGATGGCGTATAAATTATTTTTACACTTAACCTAAATTTTTCCGCAAATTTTTTTTAGTTTTTACGAATTTGGTGAAAACTGGCTTCTTTTATCCTTAACACATTGTAATTCTTTTAAATCAAAAAACATATTTTTACATTTAATTTTATGCTTAAAAAGAGGCTCCATTTTTAACCGAAAATGCTAAGGTTTTGGAAACTGTTTTTTTTGGAATTTCTTTATTTTAAGATTATGTTAAAAACTAATATTACGGTTGAAAAATTCGCGAAAAGGTGACACACAAGATAAATAGTAGTTTACCTAACTAGTGCGGAAAGTGCCTCTTTTCCGCACGCGATTGCAGATGGCCAAACGACGCGATAGCGGAGTTTGGCCAGCAATCAAGTGCGGAAAAGACACTTTACGCACGAGTTAGGTACACTATTTTTTCTATAAGCGTGAGGAAAAAACTAAAAATTAATCAGAAAATTATTTATATTCAAAACGTTTTAATCAAATCAATTATTATTATTCACATTCTAGCGGCTTCTAGAACTGACTGGGGTAGATCTTCGTCCGAAGAATCCATTGAAAATCTGATTTTTTTGTTTGAAAAATTCAAAAGACCCTTGTATCTGCAAAATTGGCTTTGTTTTGACAGTTTGTTTGTACTTTGTTGCTATGGTGATTTAAGATGCCAAATCTAAAACCACTAGTGTTCATTGTTGTTTGACATTGACAATGACGATATTTATACCGGGGAGGTTTAAAACTTATAATTTGAACCTATTTTACTGAAAACTTTATTTTATCGAAAATATTGAAAATATAGCAGAATTTTAGTCAATTTGAATATTTTTAGGATATTTCGTGTGCTAGGAAAGATACAAATGTATTTTGAACGGTCTAAATGTTATAGAACACCTTAAAATCGTAACAAATTTACTTTTCCGCACTAGTGCGGAAAAAATATTTTTCCGCACTAGTGCGGAAAAGTGGCACTTTCCACACTAAAATGCGTGCGGAAAAGTGGACTTTTCCGCACGCTTATAGAAAAAATCAATAACAGCACAAACTAGATGGAATTTGATTTAAATTACAGCACAGATAAACCAGGGGCGAATTTAGGAATTTTTGGGGGTGGGGGGGAAATATCATATTTAATACTGCGTAAAACTATTTTGCATAGTGACCAGGAGGTGTATACAAAACTAAAAATAGTTGAAATTTGGGGGGGGGGGAATTTAGGTTTTACACAAAACCGTAAACAACACTTCCAAACTGAAATTAGATAACAAAAGATTAAAGTATTCCTTTAATTCCGGGATTTAAACCCGGAAGTTTGACTATGTACGCCGACGCCCTACCAATTGGGTCACTGAAACCATAATTAAAATTTTTAAAGCTCCAGTGATCAGTGTCACAATGTAGGAACTGTAGTTCTCAGGTAATTCACTTGAGCAATCCATTTAACAGTTTTTTTTGGCGTACATAGCCAAAGGTACGGTACGGTATTTCTTTTCAAGGTTTAAACTTTATACGCTACTACAATAGAATTGCAGGTATTAGTTTTCCAAATTTCACATTATAATCCAACAAAATCAATTTTTTTAAAAGCATTTCAATAGCGTGAACAATAGCACCAATTTTTAATTTTTCCCGAACTTTGACCTCTTTAATTCAGTGAATTGAATTCTGGGGAGGCTTGAGCGTATATCAATACAATTTTATTCTTGAGTTTTGTTGAAAATTTATGTTTTAGGGGTCAATATTTTGTGGCTCAGGAGGCAGGACTTTCGCCTCCAAGCCCCTCCTTGCGTACGCCACTGTCTGTCTGTCCGGCACTCACTTTGTCAACACAGAAACTCAAAAACTCCTGCGTTATAGTATAGACTTATGATAACGAAATATTATTTGTTTTTAAGCTTTACTCCATTACACCATTTTAAGCTACGCACTAAAATCTTCATCTCTGAAAAGCCTATAAAAAAGTTTAATAGCGCCAAAAAATGTGTACAATTATAACTAAATTTGGTATTTGTGTTACTTGGTGCTAGGGAAAAATGTATTTATAAATATTATCGCACTTATTATTAGTCCACATTTCTTAAAATTTTCGCCTCCGGCGTACTAGACGGCATTTTTTTTTGGTGTACACTTATTCAACCAAATTTCCGCAATTCAAAAAAGCCGTCAGTCGTTTATTTTGTGCTGTCTGAAAATACGGTCACAAAATCATGTCCGAGGCACCCCTTAAAATGACCATTACTAAAACTCTCTATTCTATGCCCCCAGGTCAGATAGCTAGTTATGCCGTTGTTTTTGCTTTTTTAAAGGTATCTTGCACGATCAACTATTAAATAATGTTTATTTTTTAGATAATCTTATTCGGCTTAGTCGCTGTTGCAGCAGCTGCCCCACAAAATCCAGGTGAAGCTTACATTACAAGGTTCGAAAACGAAAACACTGGACATGATGGAAAATACAATTTTGCGTAAGTAGGTAATTATCGGAAATCGATTATCTAAGAAAGAGTGATTAAGTTTACAAGTAAACATTACTATAACTGAAGGTAGACATTCTTCTCTTTTTAAATGGATCCATGACGGATCTGATAACTTCCGAGCACATTATCAAACTCCAAGTAAACTCCATGCTTTATCAGCCTTGAAAACAGTTTTTTGAAAATATCTCAGAAACGAAAGCTCCTATGAAGTTTTTGGTTATAAGACAAATTATTGAGAAGAATACGTTCTACTATATTCCAAAAAGCGCATATTAAAGCAATGCTCTATTAAAAAGTTAGCATATTTTCAATTTTTTAACTGTCAAAACACTGTCATTAGCATTAATGGATTTTTACCCAAACCTAGTTACATTGTCGTTACCTAAAAATTTCATAAAATCGGTTAAGCGGTTTAGAAGCTATCGTGTTGCGGACAGACATACAATCACACAGAGATATTGCTAAGATAAGTTCAAATACAATAATACATTTTCGGCGTTATCTTAGAAAAAAATCGATAATATTACTTTCTGTAGCCATTGCTGCGCGGGCTAAGAAGGTAAAAATCACTACTTAGATTTCAGGTTTTGTCAAATCATAAATGTTAAGTATTATCATTGTTTTAGGAATTCTCCTCATTGTCAGATCTAGAGCCCACATAGCACAATCACGTGTTTAACACGTAAAAAAGGCGTGAGAAAAAAAACGTTGATTTTAAAAGCTGCTAGAAAAAAACGGTTATTTCATATATGAAAACAAGCTTAATAGGTCATTCATTAACGTTATAAAAAATAACGTTGCTAAAAACTTAATTGTAATAACGCTATTATCAAATTAAAACAGCACTGTTTTTACGTTAGTTTCAAGTGATTTTTATCAACGTTAAAATAACATTAGATTCACGCCTTTTCTACACGAATTTTAAAAGGCGACTTGCATGGCTTTTCTACCGAATAATTTTGAGATTTTACTAGCAGCAGCGCCACCTATTGTCGTCATTTTTCACTTTGACCAAATCTATCAGGCAGTGCTTTGGCCTCTAAACTCCAAAAACCTGTTAAGAAACTGATCCCTGATCCTTTACGATCGCGACGCATCAGTCATTTAACCTGATAAAGACACATTAATACACTGTGAAAGTGTTTACTGTTAAAAAATCTTGTTTAGCTTTTAAAAAAAACATAATGTAAATAGATATATTCTCTTGCCTTGAGCGCCATCTTTAAAATTGTCTTAAAGTGTTGTAGTCTTAAACTAGTGAACTTTTGTAACTTCATTTCGCGTCTCTTTTAAGTTAAAAAAATGTTATTAAAAAAACGTGACCAAAAAAGACGCCGAAAGTTAGTAGGTTTTAGAAGTCTTAATCTAGTGACGTTTTAGAATATGTTGTGGAGGACTTTTCAAGTGTGAATTTGGTACATGAAAATAACGAGTGTAGAAAACACGTTATATACACAGCACCAGAAACTTCAGCAAAAAGTGGATTTTTATAGCTTGATTTCACCTTGTTTTTAAGTTATCTTTAAGCATGTAGATTTAACAAAATAAATATTACATGGTATGAGGTTGTTTTCAAGTAAAAGAAAACTTTGTTATTTTTGTTCACGTTAATTTAATGTTGATGTGATTTTTGTGATGTGGGAGACCCTGTATGTATTGGCGTATGTAGGGGGTTTAGGGGCTGAAGCCCCCCCAGATCCACTAGTAATTGACATCTAAAATAAGAATTTTGTCAGGGTTCATCTCTACGTATCGATGCGCGCTCAGGCCCCCCTAGCAACAGGATTCCTTTCTTTTTATGCCACTGCTGAATGTACAACATATTTTAAAGAAATAGAGACGCGATAAACTAATCAAAGTCAAATTTATTTAAATCAAAGGAGAGAAATATCGATATATATATATATATATATATATATATATATATATATATATATATATATATTATATATATATATATATATATATATTTTTTTTTTTTTAATTTTATTTTTTTATAATTCACACATACGTGGTTTTGGCTAACAGTGTCCGGGCGCTCATTGTCGCCAAGGACACTGCTAGTGTCAATTCGGCGAGACAGTCCGTCGAATAATTCCAACGGTCCCAAGTACAACGGCTTTCTGCATCCATGTGATAGCACTATTTGGCATGCTAAGCTCTGTTATATGTTGCATGGTTTTTCTGTGTACCAAGCCGTTGGCGCTGATGACTATTGGCATTATTGTCACCTTTTGTAAGTTCCAGATGATTTTTACTTCCTGAGCCAATGCTTGATATTTCGTTATTTTTTCTCCATAAGCTTTAGCCAAGTTATAATCTTGCGGAACAGTAAAATCAATTATAATTGCCGTTTTTCCCGCTTTGTTCCACACAACCATATCCGGTCGGTTGTGCTCCACTGCTCTATCTGTTTCTACGGTAACGTCCCAGTAGATCTTCGTGGTATTATTTTCAAGCAGTGGCTGTGGACTGTACATATGGTGAGGAGTGAATTTCTCCAGCAAACCCTTACTTAGACTGACCATCTGATGAACCACTTTACCCATGTTATTGTGTCTTTCCAGATATTTGGTGTTAGCAATGGCAGAGCAACCCGATGCCAAGTGTTGTACGGTTTCCTCAGCTATATTACAAAGTCTGCACTTGGTTGTTTCTACCTCCTGCTTGAGGATATGTCGGGTATATGTTCTCGTTTTAACGACCTGATCTTGGATCGCGAGGAGAGCTCCTTCGGTCTCTGGGAAAAGGTACCCTGTTGTTAGGTAGGAGTTAGATGCGGCAATATCTACTTCAGGTTGATGCAGACTTGTGTAGAACCTCCCGTGCAACACTTTTCTTTGCCAGTTGATTTTAAGCTGCTCAGAAAGATTATCTTCCTCTGGCTCCTCCGGATTTGCCAGGTTCAGTGGAGTGATCTTTTTATCCCAGTTTCGTATACTTCTGTGTACTGGCTGATTGTGTTTATTAAAGTATTTTCTGAGCATTTTTCTTTCTTTGATATTTGAGGCTTGCAGACTGCTCAGTCCACGCCCTCCTTCCCTACGAGATAGGTACAGTCGTTCGATTGCTGAGTTAGGGTGCAGTAATCCGTTCTTAGTGAGGAGTTTTCTGATCCTCTGATCTAATCTTTCCAGGTCAGTCTTTGACCATGAAAGTACCCCGGCGGTGTATGTAAAAGCTGGTACTGCCCAGGTATTTATTGCTGCTATCTTGTTTTTAGCATTTAATTCCGTTTTTAGTATCTTCTGTACCCTCCGGGTCAGTTCGCGCTCTGCCCCTTCCTTGTTTTCCTTTTGTCGTATCTCGTAGGTTTGTTGGATACCCAAATACCTGTAAGTGGCTTCTGTCCCTAGTTCCTTGATCCGACCTCCATCCCTCAGTGTGATATCGCCTTGCTCCACCAGTTTACCTCTCCTTACATGGACGACCGCACACTTGTCAAGTCCAAATTTCATTTGTATGCCTTTACTGAAGCTTCTAACAAGCTCCAGCTCTCCCTCTAACTGTTGTTGTCCTCTTCCGTACAGTTTGAGGTCGTCCATATAAAAGACGTGCGATATTTTTGCATGGTCATCAATTGTGTATGCGTATGAACTTCTGTTAAGCATGTTGCTTAGTGGGTTAAGGGCTAGGCAAAACCACAGTGGGCTAAAGCTGTCGCCTTGGAATATTCCTCGGCGAATAGATATCTCTTCCGTGCTGTATGAGTTGCCCCCCCCCTGACTGTCAGAGTCGTCCTCCATGTCGACATTAAATGCTGTAGTAAACCTATCAGATTTTGGTCAACCTTGTAAATTTTAAGGACTTCTATCAGCCATGAGTGTGGTACCGAGTCATACGCCTTTTGGTAATCGATCGATGCCATGGAAACATTTTTTTGGCGTCTTTTTGCCTGTTGGGTTATGACGTTGTCGATCACCAAGAGTTCCTTGCATCCTCTAGCTTTTTGCTTACATCCGTTCTGTTCCCATGCTAGGATTTTGTTCACTTTAAGGTGACCATTAAGCTTGTGCCCTAAGATGGAAGTCAGTATCTTGTAAGCCGACGGAAGACACGTTATTGGTCTATAGTTTTTGGCCTGTTGTAAATTTCCTTTCTTAGGCAGCATGTGTGTCTGCCCTTGCGTGAGATATGTGGGGATTTCGCGTGGATTCCTTAATGCGTTTTGAATCAGGCTCGCTAAGATCTTGTGTGTGTGTGAGAATCCCTTCCACCAATAATTGTGTATTCCAGGCGTTGTCCAGTTTTTGAGTCGCTTTACTGTCTCCTTAACGTCTGTTTCAGAGACAGTAACCTCTGGCATCTCTGTGTAATTTGCCGCGCTTTCTTTTTCCGCAGCGATCCATTGTGCCTGGAAGTCATGCTCAACCCTCTGTGACCAGATGCTCGACCAGAATTCAGTCATTTCTTCCTTAGAGGGTATTGTGTTTGTATTTTGGCCTTGGTTCTCCTCGTTAAGATTTCTGAAGAACAGTTTCTGGTTATTGATAAAAAGGTCATTTTGTTTCCGCCTAAGCGTTCTCTTATGATGCCTTTTTATCCTGTTTCCCAGTGCTGCTATCTTTTGCTTTAACACCTCGACCCTAAGGAGTAGTTTTCCCCGATACTGCGCATCGTTTTTTTTATTTTTGCGCTCTTTGCATAGCTTAAAACTTTCTTCTCCAGCTTCTTTTTGGGTTGATCGGTCGTAAGATACGAGTGTAATACACCAATCTCCCGCCGGAAGGCAGAGATTTTTTCTTCAAGCCTTTTCTCCCATGGAGGTTGTTTTTGGGTTTCGTTTGTTGTTGTAGAAGGCGCGGTTTTTGTTTGCGCGTGTATGCTAGTGGCAACGCTAGCAGCGCAGTATACGTTATGACATAGGTTTTCTAGGTCATTAGATCTTGTAAACTCTCCTTTGAGTGTTGTGTAAATTGCTTCTATTGTGTTTTTGACCTCTAAGGTGATTTTAATGCGTGATAGCTTTGGCCTTACGTGCATTTCTACTCCTTCATATTTATGATGGAATTCTTGAAAGAGCAGTTTGATCTCGGCTGATTCTGGTCGATCATCTTCTTGTTGTGGCTCATCGTTTGGTTCAGTCCTTTCATCTGGGGCCGCTGGTATAAAGCTTCTCCTTGCTAGTGACTGCCTAAGCAGTTGCGGCCTCCTGTTCCGGTTTGCAGTTGCTTCAGCCTTCATTGCAGCTAGTTCATCCGGAGATATCAACTTACGCTTTTTGATATTAGTAATTTGTGCCGCTAGGTGTTGCGATGTGAACTGTTTTTCGGGAAAAGCTTCATTCCATAGTTCAACCATTCTTGCCCGGTACTTGGTTTTCTTTGTCTCCCCTTCAGTGACTTTGAAGTAAGCATTCATCAGTGTGAGATTCATTTCCCTGGTCCAATGCTGCCTTCCCCGTCTTTGAGCTACAGCAGGATCCTGCGGTGGACTTGCGTCCTGCAGATCCAAGCTGTTTCTCCGGGTGTCGTGATTGGGGGTGCTTGGCCTTGTGGTTCCGTTTCGCACAGAGGCGCCACTCGCTCCGCCTTCTTGTGCTAGGGACTGTAACGATCTTCCCACAGACGCACTCCCGACGTCTGGGGCGGGTTCCGAGGCTTCGTTTGGTTCAACGAGAGCAGGTAATTCTCAACATATATATATATATATATATATATATATATATATATACTCTATACTATACTCTAGCCTTGTTTAAAGAGAAATACTCACCGTCCGTCTTTGTTAAATACATAAGCGTCGGAAAATAAAAATTAACGATTGTTGACAAACGTTTATAGGGGGTGACAGACAAACATGCTTGTTTATATGTTGCACGATAATTATGTCACCCGCAGCTGATAACAAAAATTATTCTTGTAAAAAAATTGTAGTTTGACTTCGATGGGTTTGTCGCGTACCTCTATTTCTTTAAAATATTCATATATACAGGATCTCTTGTCGGATCCTGTCAAATCTTGAAGAATTGCTGACAAAAAGTAGTTTAGTTGTTTATGGGTTCTTAAAGCGTAATCTAGAATGCCAGAAAGCTGTGTGTTCTTAAAGTATAGGCAGATGGAGACTGAAATAAAATAAGAAAAAAGGACGGGCGTAGACCGAGGTGGCTGTTAAGGATTAAAAGTAGAGGATGTTGCAACACAATCCACATTCTTTCCTTTTCTGATTTTGTATTTCGACACGTTTTAATAAAAAATGCTTTGTTATTAATTTTTCTTGAATGAAAAATATATTGAAAATTGTTTTTTTTAAATCAATTTTCACCAAATAACTCAACTCCGAGTCAGTTTACTGCAAAGCAGCTGTCCAAAGGAGAAACGCAGCGAGTCAAACAAAAAAAACTAAATTTAAAAATATATTTTTTGACATTTTAATTGACGAATTAATTTTTCCATTTGGACGTGGTACTGCAAGTGGGGTTAGAAGGTAGAAAGAAAGCATTTAAAAAACTTAGTTGACCTGTTTTTGCCTTTTTACAGAAAATCAAATAATAATAATTAGAGGCGCTATTCCATTTAAAGTCGCCACTCTGTATAAATAACCTAAAAATAACCGGTTTCGCACTTCGCCTTGCACGCATTGGCATTGTAGCGTAAAATGACCGTCTTATCTAAACAAAACGGCTAATAGACAATGCCAATTTTCAGTGACGTCGGTTAAGTAGTTTAAAGGTTAAGCAGCTGTAAAAAAAGCCCTGTTCCCTTATAGATGTCTTGATTGATGATACCTTTTTAAACAGCTTTGAAACAAGTGACGGTCAAACTAGAGCTGAAGCAGGAGAACTGATCAACCCAGGAACAAACAAAGAAGCCTTACACGTCAGTGGTTCTTACAGTTTCGTTGCACAAGACGATCAGCAATACGAAGTGAAATATATTGCAGACGAAAATGGTTTCCAACCTGTGGGAGATCATTTACTTCATTAGTTGTGCAGTATTATTAAGTATATAATTAATTTATGAGTATGCACTTTAAATTTTAATATAATTTGTATTCTAGTGTTAAGCCCTGCCTAAATCCGCGTACCATTGACAATTCTGCGGGGGTGGGGGTGCACCCCCTAGATACGAATATGTAAAGTATAATGGCCCTAGCACTATCAATAATATTGTCCATATTTTTCCAATTGTCATTGTCTTTCAAATATAGAAATATTGACGATATTAGTAGGGACCTTTTGCAGGCCCTCCTTTAGCTAATGTTATCCTTTATAAATGCGACATTAAAAGACAGATATCATGTAATATTTAGATTCCCAATTTTGACCTTCTGCAGACACAATTTTTTATCTTTTATCCATTATTTATTTGTCAAAAGTCGGTTTTTTGTTCTGCATGCAAAATTAATTAAAAAGTTCCGAAAACAACTAGGACAAAACTAAAAAACTGCCAGGAAAATATAGGATTAGGTCTGTGTTTACTCTTATTATTTTTACGCACTTTACAATACATTGATGGCTTTTGATTAGTTGGTGAACCCTATTGCCAAAGAACACATACCTAATACAAGTTTTTATAAAAAATAATTTTCAATCACTGGCATAAAATTAAATCTGTGGATTACCCCGCATTAGTAGCTCATAAAATAATTGTCTGGAATGAAAAATATTGTCACTCTGTCTCTAAATAAAGGAACCAATAGCCTGCATTATTGGAACACAAGTAAGGTCAAACACTATCCTTTAGTAAAGGATAAAGTTTAAATAGGGTAACTGCGCATGCTTTAAATAGAAGATAAGAGAAAAATGGGACATGCTAATGACCTACTCCTACTCATCGTATGAGGTTCGCTTAAGGGCAGCTAGCTACAGGTGGGCTTCTAAGCTCACACTAGGTACTATAGTTATAGTGTACGTGTGAGCTAATATAACTAAAAACTGAAATATATTTTATTCAACTCCGGACTAAATTACCTTTTGTTTGATACCACACAAGCCATGTTTTGACTTAAACTCAAATTTTTGAAATCTACCCCCACCCTTAAAAAAACAAAAACTAAAATGTATTTTGTTAAACTCCGGACTCAATTACCTTTCGTTTGATATCACACACGCCATATTTTCACTTAAACTCTAATTTTTAAAATATACCCCCACCCTTTTTTTTAAATAAATTAAAATGTATTTTGTTCAACAGCAAACTCAATTACCTTTCGTTTGATATCACACACGCCATATTTTCACATAAACTCTAATTTTTGAAATCTACCCCCACCCTTTTATTTGGTTTGTGCTCGGTGGATTTTGTTCATTTTTAAATGAGACCATCTCGAGCCAAGACCCAGCCTAGGTACCAAATTTCATTAAAATCGGCCAAGCGGTTTTTGAGTTATGCGCGTTGGTCGTTACAGACAGACAGACAGACATACAGACAGACAGACAGACAGACAGACAGACGGCGCAACAAAAAAGTTTCAAAATCATCTGAAACGCAAAGATATATAAAAATTTTTGAAATCGGAGCAACTTTTTTTTTTTCGAAAAAATTAGGATCACCATAGCTCAGTATAGTATATGTGTGAGCTAAAATTGTATCAACACAAAAGAACGTGCTCGTATAATTGCTTTACAAAAAAAGGAAAATAGAGCTTTGAGCCAAGACTCTCTAGGCACCCGAATTGAAGACACAGCATATCTAATTTCCATAGTCCCTCGTATTGCATATCCTATAGTGCGTCACTTGCGGTAAAACAGTTTCTTCTAATAGTTCTAATGGTATTAACGGACTTCCTTCTTATTTAAATAGATGATTCTGCTACAGTTGTCTCAATAATATTATTAAAAGTGATTATATTTCTGCAGAAAAACCTGCTTTTCTGGAACATAATACCCTGTTTCCACCAATGCATGCCTACCCCGATTTAAAAAACGCATCAGGTGACGCTGCATTTAAAACCGGTGCAATTCCATGGTCGTTTTTTGAATCGGGGTGGGTATGCATTGGTGGAAACAGGGTATAACGCAGAATGCGAGATTTGTTGGAAATGAGGAGATGGATTAACCATAACTACAAATGGAAGGTCTTTAGTATGTCATGCCACTTGTTCTCATACTTTAACTGCTTTTGAAGCCGGCTACTCACTACAGGCTACTTGCCAAGTGCTCAAAGTAATTGGCAAGTAGGGAGTAGTATGTTATTTGCACCTCTCTTTGCTTGTCGGAAGACTGAAGACGCATGTCAATTATAAACACTTTTAACCCATCATTGCCCAGAACTTTTTTTTTTG
The DNA here is from genome assembly GCA_963576565.1 of Aspidapion aeneum. Classification (NCBI taxonomy): domain Eukaryota; kingdom Metazoa; phylum Arthropoda; class Insecta; order Coleoptera; family Brentidae; genus Aspidapion; species Aspidapion aeneum. Next base: position 51,725,422 of record OY755041.1, on the reverse strand, counting down.
TTAAATTTCAATTTGAACAATTATTTTAGTTAATGGTATGTAAAAAATAACTTAAAAAAATGGTTTTTTTTTAATTTTTGCTCTTCGTTTTTGATTTTTGATGAGGGTCATTAATGACTCCGTGGGATCTAGAACTTTATCCTTTTCAGGTATAATATCATTGTCAGCTGCATGTAAGTTGAAGGATATTACAAAAAACAATTTCTGCGCATTAACTTGATCACCAGCAGAGGATTATGCAATTCTTCGCTGTTCTCCTAGTACATTCTCCTGCGAGGTAGGATCTAAAGGGTGCAAGAGGCTTACAAAATATAAAATCCGTCTTGTTTTTCTTTTTTTTTAAATCTCCCGCTGCTTGCAAATGGAAATATTCAATTTTCGGTAATGCTTGTAAAAAAAGCAGAAATTTCGATATTTTTATTCCATTTTGTGTTTAATTTTGGTAAGATATGTCAGCTTTTTCAGTGATTTGTAGTGACATTTTATTTTATTTTATATTTTAATTTATTTTGTTTTAACTTTTATTTTATTTACAACTATATCTCCTTACGAATGAGCTCTATATGTATTGGTCGACTGTATTATCTATATTAATCTACTATTTTTTAAATTAACATTGTAAAAATGTAGATTTTTTAACAACGAAAATTGTTTGGGTTGAAAAATTTTAAAACTTTTAGACGTTTTTATATGATTATTTTAATTATTTTTTTTATTGTGTTAAATATTATATTATGTTTTGTTAAATATTTATTAGGAACACTCTTGGGTTGGTGATTTTTATTTGGATTTAATGATTTTAATTTTTTTTGCTTTTTCCTAAACTGTTTAAATTTCTAAGTTGCTGTGTTAATGATTTTTTGTAAAAATTTGGACAATAAAGCTTAGTTGAATTGAAAATGTAAGGTTTTTTGATAAGTAGTTTCTTATTATCAAAAAAGAACTAGGCTGCCTCATTTAGTTGTAAGGAGCAAAAACAGTCTGGATCATTACATTCCTCTTTTCCTGAATCTCCCGCACTCTCATGAGCATCATCAAGCGGTAATACTTGTTCCATCGGGAATCCAAAATCTCTACCTGGTTAATAATATTAGCAGCTGTAAATGGATGTTCCTTAAAAAATAATAAAAACACAATTTAGAACTTGTGGAGCCCAATGGGTTGTTAACGGCCCACACATCTTTGAAAGCCTGCAGTTTTTTAACTTTTAAGTTATGCTCTATATTTGTACTAATATAATAATGTTACCCATTCTATAATAAAATAAGTACGTACTCACTCACGATATGTACTTATTGTACACACAAGTGCTTATTTAAAAATATTTATACAGCCGGAAAATCATAAAAAACGGGCGCCAAGTGATTGTCCTGCAAGATGTAAACACTGTGAATAGTGAAATATATTTTGTTACTTAGTTTTATACGAAAGGAAGTAAGGTTTCGCAAAGAATACTTTAATGGGTCGTTAACGACCCTATGGGTCTTAATGGCTTAAGTATTATATACAATTTACAGGAATCGGACCTTGAGAAGTATTTTGCCAAGTACATTCCAAGTCCAGTAACTTGGTAAGCCCTGCGTATATACCCGGCTTACATACAAAAAATTCTAGAGCAACAGCGGCTAAAAAATTGAGAAAAATTAGCAAATATTCGGAAGTTTCTTAACTTTTTTATTTTTGTTTTTTTTTTTGTTAAAACTTCTTTACTTATGATAAAAAAGCAAAACTTACTTTAAAGAAGTTGGTACCAGGACGAGGGTTTAGTTGACTTGCCACGAATACAGACTCACCGTTTTATTCCAGGAACAGAGGCAATGATACTGCTATGCTATGCTGGGCAATATTCCAATATTTTATTGTTGACCGATTTATTAATTTAGGGATATATTGCAATAAAGCCAGGCAGTAATAATGTCAGCATATATGTTGACAGTCTAGCATTGTAGATTAACAGTTGATCTACGTGATTCAAAATTAGCATAAAAAATTCGATTTAAAACGTAGTGGTATATTTTTTTTAAATTAAGGAAAGCAGTATTTATTCCGGTTCTTGCAATACACAAAGGCCTAATATCGAAAGACCTGCTATCATCTAATAATGTAAAACTTCAAATACTTCAAGGGACTATTACTATCTGGCTTTATTTTATTGCAATAAGTACCCATTATGTTTATAGTTACATAAAACTAACAAATACCTATCGTAAACTTTAAACGAAGCATATTATCAATATGAGCCTTTCAGATTATAATAAAATATTCTTGTCTAAGTCACTAATTTATTTTGTACTTTTTACATGCAGGTTATAAGCTAGGCAGTTGTAAGAAAAACTGAATCCAAACACCTATACACAATAGTCAATTACTTGGAACCTAGTTTTCTTGGTGGTATTTATAAGACTAATATTTTGGTAATGTTTATATTTTTAATGTATACCACCTTGATTTAAAATCACCACATCTTTATGGGAATTTTGAAATCTAGTAATACTTAAAAGTAGGTATGCTGTAACTTTGATTTTTTTATTAAACTGCTTAAAATCTCGTTAAAATTGGTTGTTTTATTCAAAAAACAGAATTTTTAAATGCAAATTAAGTTCGATTACAAATTCGGTGGGATTTCTGCATATAAAAGGATTTTAAATATTTGTGGATCTCAGAGTGCTGATTGTTTTCTTTTACAAAACGTTAGTTAGTGATTGCAACCAAAGATTCATTATGATGAAATTCGTAAGTACCAATTTTAATGTATTTAATAAAGAGTGTCTCCGCGTTTAAGTTTTGTGCATGAGTTTATTTTCCGTAAGAGCAAAAGTGGGAGTTTATGACTAACTCTTTGGCACATATTGGACTATTTCCTTATAATAATAAACGCAAGTCAAACGCAAAAAATTAATTTTTCCCTTAAATTCACTTCAAAAGTAGGTACCCTCCTCCACAGATGAGTTTAAAAAAGTGGGCGACCGTAGTACTATATTATTTATGCACCATAAACAGCATTAAATATTTTATTTAATCAATCAATTTATTAAGACTTACGTGTTGCTTAAAAGTAATACTAATGGTCTGACAAAGTAAAGTAGATTTTAAATAGAAACCTTTATTTCTAGTTAATCGTAGCATCAATTTTGGCCGCTGTCGGTTTCGGAGCTAGTGTACCCGCTCATCAATCTAGATCCTCTGACGCTGTAATAGTGAAATATGACAGAAATGCGGATGTCAACGAATATGGCTACTCGTAAGTATATCACCCCAACTCACCACGCACACGGATAACTTAAGAAGTTTGACAGACAAAATTTTTAAATATCGCATAACACACGAAGTAAGAAAACCTATTGGTCCAACACCCTCACATCTTAACTTCTTTATGCGAAAATCGTTATTGATTAAACATATCAAAGGCCGTAGAGATGTCTACAAATAGGTGTCTAAAATGATGTAGGTAGTACTAAAATAATCGATTATTCCTGAACAAGTTTCCCAACTTGTTTTTATTTTTGTAAATAATTATATTCTCTAATTTTCACTTAAAATTAGAGAAGCTATCTCTCTTAGTTTTTAAATATTTTTGGGTTACATTTTCTACGCTTACAAGCGTTTTAGAATATTATTTTGATTTACTTTACGCTATATCTTTCCATATTTTAAATTTAAACTTCGCGCGCTTCTTCCAGCAATGAAGGATTTGAGATAAGCGGCTAAATTCGGACCAGCAGACGAAAAGGCCGATTGTCTGCGAGAACAACTCAACCACGCGCCACGTGCAAGTAAAGTCACCGCACCGCTATCATTTTATCTTAAAATTGTGGAAACTATTAATTTTACGCTTTAGTTTATTATATATTAGTGTTTGGAACATTTTGAACTATAGAACAATGGAGAGTCTGGTACTTCGCGTATAATCGGGCTGGCCAGCCAAGTAGCTACGAAAGACATCTAAGGGTAAGTCGTTTCTTGATAATTTTTCATTGCTACGCTATTTTTAGTAAATAAGTTTTAGGCTCTTTTTTCCCTGTCGGAGCCCTGTGGAAAGATACAGTCCCTCTTAACTCCCACACGTTTTTCTCGAGCTATCTCGAGTGGTCCTTCGGTATATTTTATTTTCTACAGAAGGCCTGACCTCACCATTTGGTCCAGGTTCGAGCCCGATAACAGGACCCCGGGAAAAATTAAAGTCTAAATCGCATTTTGTTAAAAATAAAATTTTTAATAAATACGCTGACCTTGCTCTTTTTGCTGTGCTCGCAGTAAAAATAACAAGTAAAAAAGTACCGAACGCGCATTGTTTTCGCGCATTTCCTACCTCTTTTTGGCTTGGCGTCGAATGCACGTAGGAAAAGTTTCCAACACAAAGATATTAAGAGGTAAATGAGACTTGTTTACATTTTTTATCGCCTATTCTCTTTTCTTTTTAAACGCTTTTAATTTTTAAATATTAAAAATTTCGGAAACTAATCGTTCACCTGTGTTAACGGAGTTTTTTAAAAACATTACAATGAGTACGCAACTTAAGAAGTTAGAAGCACTCCGTAATGTGCAACATAATCGCATTAATACTCTTCATAACTTAGCTAATGCATGCCTAACGGATGATACAAAAAACCCGTGTTTACAGGTTCGACTTATCGACCTTGATGAGATGAAAGAAACATTTTTTATTTATCAAAATCAAATAATAGAGGCTTATTCGGCAAGTCCGGAGAGACTGGAAGAAGAAAATGAACGCCTTACTGAGTTTGACGACAGCTTCTATGATATTAAAAGAATTCAAAAACAACTATTTGAGGTGAAAATTGAAGCTCCTCAACCTCAAAACTTAACGCAAATTTCAAATTCTTCTGATCCAGACCGCTTTATGGCGTCTTTAATGCCAAGACTGCGCATTGTCGAATTTCATGGCGACATCACTAAGTTTCCAACCTTTCTAGATATGTACAATAGTTCTGTACACAATAATCCTAGTATTCCTACAAACGCTAAATTTAATTTGTTACTGTCCTACCTAAAAGGACCGCCTTTAAACGTAGTTAAACACTTACAAATAACCGACGCTAATTATATAATCGCTTACAATACGCTTCTAAAACGCTATCATAACCCCCGCTTATCGGCTCAAACTTATTGGCGCTCCGTGTATAATTTTCCCGCTCTCAAAGACGACAATCCAGAAACACTGCGCACGCTGCTTGATGTTTTTTCAGAAAACATTGAGGCTTTAAAAACTCTAAATTACGACACTGATCAATGGTGTTTTCCGCTCGCCAACATTTTACTAGATAAATTGCCTGAGGTACTACTTTCGCGCTTTGAACTAGCTAATTCTAGGTCTAATGAAATGCCCAAATATCAAGAAATTTATAATTTTCTTGAAAGTCAATGTAATTCGCTTTATTCGCTACAATCTAAAAATAGATTTAAAAATAATAAACAGTTTTATAAAAATAACGCCTCGCCTTATTATACAAAAACGCTACTTGGTACGGAAAATACTCATTCTAAAGATAGATGCGCTTTTTGTGATTCTAACACACATTCAATATATTTATGTAACGCATTTAAAGGTAAATCTCCCTACGAACGCTATTCTTACGCTAAAAATAAAAAACTATGTTTAAATTGTTTAAGCTCAATACATTTAACAAATTCTTGTCAAAGTCTACGCTCATGTCGCTATTGCCCTGGTAATCAAAGACACCACTCATTAACTCATTTTGAGCGAAATTATAATTACGCTAATTCTCAAAATCAAAATAGATCCCATTTTGATGCTAACGTGAATTTCTCACAAAATCTCTCTAATATGTCTCCCAACGCATCTCCAAATAGTTCACCACGTGGTTACTTGGCCAGTCAGCAAAGTTTTAGATCCCCGGCTACTGGGTGTCCGCTTCAAAATTACTCTACTCAAAATAATAACAATTTTACTTCGACGTCTTCTAATTCACAAGTACCAATCGCAACTCCTTCGGGTTCTAACCCCACGCATTGTGGTTTTATTTCTGCGCAATCGCAAGTTTTATTGTCAACTATCCTAGTAAAAATTCAAGATGTCCGCGGTAACTTTCAAACAGTTAGAGCCGTTTTAGACAGCGGTTCGCAAAACACTTTCTGTTCTCAAAAATTAGCGCAACAATTGGGCCTTCCCAGACAACCCTTATGTTCAAATATACAGGGGGTTGGAGGCAACTCTCTTACTTCTGATCTAGGATCGATTTTTATTAAAATTTGTAATTTTCAAAAACCAGATATTTTTGTGTCTACGCAAGCGATTATTTTGCAAAAGGTTTGTACTGATTTACCGTCAGTAAAAATAAATACAGAAAATTGGCATTTTATAAAAAATTTACCCTTAGCAGATCCCACTTTTTACAACCCTTCGCCTATAAATTTACTAATTGGTATGGATCTATTTCCACTAATTATACAGGGTGAAAAAATCGCTAGCGATGATCCAAATCATCCCTTTGCTATGGGAACTATTTTCGGCTATATTTTGATGGGACAAATAAATCAACCCTTAATTTCTACCCCGCCAATTAATGCTCTTTTTTGTCAAAATGAAAATGACTCGCTTTCGCAATTAATTTCAAAATTTTGGGAAACCGACTGCGTCCCCCAAAAAACTCATTTGAAACCAGAGGATGAAATTTGTGAAAATTATTTTAAACAGAGCGTGTCGCGTAATCAAGAAGGCCGGTATACTGTCTCCCTTCCCTTTCGCACATTTGAGAATCCACCGCAGTTTCCTACAATCAAACAAGTCGCGCTAAATCGTTTCTTATCTTTAGAAAAAAAACTGCTTCGCGATAAAAAGTTGTATTGTGAATATTCTAAATTTATGAATGAATATTTGGATAGTTTATTATATATTAGTGTTTGGAACATTTTGAACTATAGAACAATGGAGAGTCTGGTACTTCGCGTATAATCGGGCTGGCCAGCCAAGTAGCTACGAAAGACATCTAAGGGTAAGTCGTTTCTTGATAATTTTTCATTGCTACGCTATTTTTAGTAAATAAGTTTTAGGCTCTTTTTTCCCTGTCGGAGCCCTGTGGAAAGATACAGTCCCTCTTAACTCCCACACGTTTTTCTCGAGCTATCTCGAGTGGTCCTTCGGTATATTTTATTTTCTACAGAAGGCCTGACCTCACCAATTCCTATTAATTTAGATTTATTTCCTTTAAAATCAGGCAAAATTTAAAGGAAAGTTTACAGTCTTCAATAATAATAATTTTTGGTCGTTGTTCTGACATGGGCTATTTAACAACTTCACTAGTAGGGCCACAGAGTTAAGAACACTCATCGTAACGTACACAATTTAGTGGTGTCTTCACATATAGTAACTTATAGGTTACTTTAAGACATATAATATGTGTTTGGTACCTTTAGAAATTTCTAAAGCGCTGAAATATTCCGATATTTTCTATGAAAACAAAAAAATTAACTATGAAATAGGTATGACAAAATTAGATAACTAGGAGCCAACAGATAAATTTTTATTTAATTTTATAAAACAAATTAAGCACTCGCAATAATCTTGTAATTTATTGATGGTTATAAAACCAGCATTTAATTTTTGGCCAAAATTTCCTAATATTAAGCATTAGAGGAAAGGAAAATAAAACTAAAAGGTTTAACCATGGCTTAAAACCGAATCAAAGAAATTTTCAAAAAATTATAATAGAGTTAATATTGAATAGCTGGTTTCTGCCTGTTATTGGATAACTGGTGCTGAAGGAACAAAATATTAAAGCTGTGAATTTTGTCTGGTAGAATGATTTCGCTCTTATTTTCACACTGTTAAGTGACTTGTTTATATGCTTTCGTCAATAAAATTTTAAATATAAGGATAATATTTTTAAAATGGACAACATCGAAAATGTTTTAAAAAAGTTTAATTATTTAACAAAACAATGTTTTATTCTCTCCCCTGTCATTTTAAAAGAAAACAGAGAATTACACCATGACTCCATATACGAATATTACGTATATGCATGACTCCCACACAAAATTACTAATGTAGGCCTGATTTTTATAATAATTTAATACGTTTGAAAAAAGTATCCTATAGTGGAAGACGTTCCTTCAATTGTTGAAAAAAAATCGAAAGTTTTCTTCGTGCCCGTGGCCTTTTATTGAAATAAGGCAATAATAATTGGAATAATATAAAATATGTCTAATATTAAAATGTGGTTTGCCTTTATTGAATGCAGTTTTCCAAGCAAAAAAATAAACTTCCCGATAATGCTTTGGTGCAGAGGGAAGCAGTTTTTATTTTTATTTATTTGTGTGTGGTCAGTTTATTAAAATGCGTGTTTCCTATTTATTCTTCTCATTGAAATTTGAGCAAACTCAAACTAAGTACTTTTTTTATCTTAATAAGAATTACCCATAATACAGTCGAAGCTCTATAACTTGAACTTAAAGGGACAACCAAAACAATTTAAGTTATGGAGAGTTCGAGTAAAAGAAAAAAAATCATATATTCAAATAAATTTTTTATTGCATTAAAACAGTTGAAAAGTACAAATCTAACTAAAAATAAATGTATAGATACTTAAAAACTGCATTATTGTCTTTATATTTTTTATTATAGTGGATACCTAATGTACTTTTCGGTATACAATATTCCTGGAAAATATTATTTTTTGGATTCCCTCTCAATTTTTCTTAAAATTTTCAACTTTTTATCTTAAAGACGTAAAAATACATATAAAAATTGAAAAATTTGCAGGGAGTACCTTAAAGGTTCGAGTTATAGAGGTTCGGTTTATTGAGGTTCGACTTTAGTTTGAAAAATGACTGCGACACCATGTATGCTGGTTGAACTTTATTCTATTTAGGATTTTTTTTTAGTGTAGAAACTAGTGATGGCACAAAACGCGAAGAAAGAGGAGGCCTTCTTCCCAGTCAGTTGGAGAAAGATAAGGACGCCCTTCAAGTTGGAGGCTCTTACTCTTTTATTGGAGATGATGGAGTCACTTATTCCGTCCAGTACTACGCTGATGAAACTGGGTTCCATGCAACTGGTGCACATTTACCTCAGCCACCAAAGCCGATTGGATTTAGATAAATGTTAGTTGTTTAAGTATTCTAAAATAAAGTTCCTTCTTTCTTAAAAACATATTATGATTTTTCGTAAAATATGTGCTATAATTTCTTAAAAGAACTAAACAAAGTCATAGTTCGCCATCGCCTATAAATTCTCCAGAGACTATAGCATTCTTAAAACAATTTGACAAATCTCGTACAAACCATCTTTTATTACAAAAAGAATTTCGGAATTCTTTATAAAGGATGCAAAACTACATAAAAATCCACATTGATGCATCAAAAACTCAAGAAGGCCTAGTTGTCAAAAAGCAAGATAACTATCATATTAAATTAAGCAAATTTACCAGTGTATACAGCGCAAAACTTTATGCCATATATGAAGACAGCAAAAAACAGAAGTACAGTGTAAATGTAACGGATTCCCTAAGTGCATTTCAATCAATTACCTCCGTTTACTCAAAGCACCCAATAGTTCAACTTATCGAGGGTCCAAGTGCAGTACCTCGTAAGTGACCACTTTTTCAATTTTGGTTTTTCGGCATCATTTAGATCGTGACAGGTGGAGCCATTTATTGAGAAGCACTTGAGGTTGTAAAAAAATTCTAAACACTGAAAATAAAATACTTTTCTTAGCAAAAGTTTTAAAATAATCAGGTCTCATTGCAGTTTTTCGCTGCTCATGTAAAGTTTTTAAAAATGCACTAGGACCCTCGTTATCAAAGAACAGCTTTTTAAAATCCAAAAGTCCTCATTGACTGTGGTTCTTATGTGGGTTTATCACTTCTAAAACAAACTCTAGGTAGTGATTTTAAAACGTGGCTAAAATCTAAAATGCAATCAATGTAACAAGAAAAGTGGGATTATTCTATACTTCCAAATTACGCGAAATAATAAAAATTATATTTTTTAAATAAACCAATGCACCTACATATACTACATCTACAAACTACATCAACCAGAGATATAAATACAAATTAAAAAACAATTTAATGGAACTACTAAACAATAGTGAATAGACCACCAATAATCTTCTCAACTTTTTAAAATACTGTTATTTCGGACATTATATTTAACTATTGTTAACTTCTTTGAGTGCGTTAATAACCTTAGTGGTCAATGTGCCTTACAGTAAAAGAAAAAAACCTTTAAGCGTAAACAAAGGCCATAACAAATACCTTATTCAGTTCAAATTTCAAGTACGCAAGTTTAGTAGTAAAGTTTCATACTATTTTATTATTTTAATCATAAAATATCTAAAAAATATTTAGGCTTGAGGGGGTGGTGGTACCCGAGCCCCCCTCCTACGTGCGAAAATATCTATGTGACATATATTAATAATTTAATGAAATCTTTTAAAATGTTTTAGAATACATAAGTCTTCAAAAGTTTAAAAACAGCTAATGTCTGAGCCACAGTTTCACTTCTAGCCGCTTACTTTTATATTTATTTCTCTAAGAGAGAGAGAGAGAGAGAGAGAGAGAGAGAGAGAGATATGGAGATATATATTAGAATTTGACAGATTTTGCCTCCAAGAAGTCGGATTATGCCCAACTTCTTGGAAGACGCTAAATATCCAACGACACTTTATTGTTTATTTTTTTAATTTATGACAAAAAATGGAAAAGCCAATAGATTAAACTTGTAAAGCCAAAGAAACAAAATAAAAACATAGTATAACGTAGTAAGGATGAATAGCAAAATTAAAATACATATATAATTTTATATCCATCCTTCAAATAACCCTATAAAACGCAGGACGCAATAAGAATTTGGACTAATATTGTTTAAGTGTGATAATCTGACCGCCAAGATGGATTTCTATCAGCTCTCGTGAGGCTTAATATTATTTTATTTTCTGTTTAAGCCAGGCTTCCCTAGGACTCCAACATCAGCTGTGAAAGAACATCTACTGGATCCGATTTGTAATCAAATAGTCAGTTTTCCACAAATACAGTCGCAGTTTCGTAAAAAAGCCAGTTTTTAATTTTTTTAAATCTTCGTAAAATAACAAAAAAAATGTTGCCGGCAAAAAATCCCCATCCCTTTTACGCCAAACTGTGGACAAAAAAAAACTGCTGGATTTTTTCATTTTTAGTTTAGCAGCATCACTTATTTAAAATTTGTCACAACTTCTACTTAATTTTTTTTAATTCGCCTGCGGCGTCATGAATTTCTTTTAGATACTGAATTTTGCACCTCCAATCTATCAAAAACCGCTACTAAAACTATTTTGATGTTTGCTGCCACGACCCCCCCCCCCACCCGAACCGAACCGAACCGAACCGAACCCCCCCCCACTCCGGAAATCCTGGATCCGCCACTGTGCAGGAGGGATATAATTCTATTTATTTTATAAGTGTACAATTCATTGTGGTAATGAAAACCATTTTGAAACACACCGTAAGTATTTTAGAAATGCTCCTAAGAAAAAAAAACTAATGACACGAGAATATAAGAAAATTCAGGGTCAAAAGCGCATCCTCATGCAAAAAGAGATGACATTTTCAAAGAAAATAACATAAAAATAGCTTAGTAGTGACTTATCCTCGCAAATAGATTTTTATCTATGTAAAAATATATAAAAAATCAAGTTGCTGACCGTAAAAGGAATGTGGCACAATCCTTACCTATACTATTAGTTAGAGATTATGCAGATACTGGTACAAAGTTTGGTGATTTAGGAATTACAAATTCTACAACTTTTTCGGCTATTCCGGGATCACTTTCCAATTAAATATTAAATGAATTTTTGGAGATGCAGCCAAAGACCAAAGAAACCAATTTTCAAGCTCGTCCTCACAACAGGGTAGTGGGAGTCATATACATCGATGTTACCAGTGTCGGACTCACCCGCCGGACACTTAGGCATTTGCCCTGTAGACCCCCTTATTAAAGTATTCTGTGACATTAGACTTAGACCCGAGCCTACCCTAGCTGATACTGCAAATTCGCAGTTGGTTTTGTAAACTGAGTATTCACATTTCATTTTTCTTTTTCAGTTTTCATCATCTTTATTGCATAGCCTTTCCATTGATTTTGGTTTTGCCGTACTGATTATGTCTAACAAGGCAGTAACATCGATGTATACAGCTACCACTACCCCGTTTTGAGGACGAGGCCGAAAATTGGTTTATTTGGTCACTTTTTTATCCCTGTTCTACTTGAATCTATTCTCCTTCTAAACGTTCCTTTTTTGAGACGCCTCTGGATTTCTGGAATTGATCAAATCAACCCAAATCAAAATTTGAATAGGTTTTTTACAAACTGCTTAAAAAAATTGATATGCCGACAAAATGCTCTATGGTTCGGTTCGGTTTGTACGTAGATAAAATAAATAAATATAAATAATAATTAACTTGAAATTAAATATTGCACAACCCCTTTTAACGTAATATTGGCGACTAGAATTGTACATTAAAAAAAATAAGATATAAAATTTATCCAATTTTGTGTGACCTTTTAAATGTTAATATCTCTTAAAGAAATTATCAATTACACCTGTATAACCCAGCACATCTACACATAAATTATGATAATAATTGATGGTATATGCAAGAGCTCTTCGTCATTTTACTTCTGTTCTAGGTGTTAATATTCCGAAAGATACAACCGGCTAACAAAGTACCACATGATTCTTCAATCGATGTTAAATACTGAAAAGAAAAAGCCTGAAAAAGTAGTAAAATAGCTTTCTTTGCTGAAATTTTATGACTTAGCGCTGATAGTACTGTGCAAAACTGGCCAACTGTAATCAGATTTAAAAATCTACGCCATTGGTGCCTTAAACCATTAGTTTCATAGAAGCCCGATGACGCAGCTACCGTCGTCCAGTTAAGTTCACATGACTGGTAAAATTCTGTAGATAACCTGGGTAACAAGATAGCACGTAGCGCTAGGCAGCTCTAGCATTTGCCAATGGCAACACATTACGGAGCTGACACTCTCCCCAGCGCTTCGAAATATATTAATGAAATCAACATAGCCTCTCTATACCACGTCAAGGTGGGTATGCATCAAGGTCTTTATACTTTTACATATATTGCCTACAGAAATTGAAAGGTCGTTAAACTTAACTGGTCAACTGTTATCAGATTAAAAAATCTACGCCACCGGGTTGCCCGATGACGCAGCCACAGTCATCCAGTCAAGTTCAGATGACTGGTCAAATTCTGTAGGGAACCTATGTAAACAGATCGCAGGTAGCGTTAGGCAGCACCAGCATTTGTCACTGCCACTGGCAACATGCTACGGAGCTGACACTTTCCCAACGCTTCGTAATATATTGATATTATCAACATAACCTCTCTGTGTCACGTCAAGGTGGGTATGCATCAAGGTCTTTATACTTTTACACAGGTTACCTACAGAATTTATCCTGTTACGTGTATTTAACTGGACGACCGTAGCTGTGACATAAAACAAATGGTTTAAGGCAACCAGTAAATTAGATTGTTTTAATCAGGATTACAGTTGGCCAGTCAGGATCAATGACCTTTCAAATTATGTAGATAACCAGTGTAAAAGTATAAAGACCTTGGGTATGCATCAAGATATTTATACTTTTACACAGGTTGTCTACAAATTAAAAGGTCATTGAACCTGACTGGCCAACTGTAATCAGATTTAAAAATCTACGCCAACGGGTTGACTTAAATCATTTGTTTTGTGAAAATCCGATAACGCAGCTACAGTCGTTCAGCTAAGTCCTCGTGGCTGGTCAAATTCTGTAGGCAACCTGTGTAAAAGTATAAAGACCTTGAGTATGCATCATTGAATCAGTCAGCTTTCTGCGATCACGCTACATGCAAGATAGCCTGGGCGAAGTACGAAACCTCGGGCGATTTCTCACGTAATGCCAACATACATACAGAGCTAGGCAAGGTGTTTAATGAGAAAGCGTTTAAAATGGAGAACCTTCTTACTCTGAGTTGGCCCGAGATCCTTTATACAAGCTCCTTAATGAAGAGAGGACACACTACGGTAAATGTTAGGCCTAGAGCCTCCCCCATAAACTATCTAATAATAACTACTACTTTAAATTAGTTAATCTGTGTAGCTCTCCATGCATTTTAGAGCTTTTGGTAATAGTAATGAATCGTAGATTTCTCCAGGGTGAAGTCCTTGAACCATTGTAAAAGGACAACAAAGGGAAAGTCCTGCTTACTTTACAAATAATTATATTGTCTAACCACGATGCGTTTTGGTTAAAGAACCATTATAAAGTCGTCTAGTAGACAATTAAGAATCATCTTTCAGCAAACAAAAATCCAAAACACAAAAAATAAAAATCATTAAAAACAGAAGAGAAACAGAACAACACTTTTTTTTTTAATTTAGAGTTGTGTATGTCTCTTTGATAAATTTTTAATTTTGAATGTTGTTTTGTCAAATTTTAAATATTTTAATTGTTTGTGTTTTGGATTTTCGTTTGCTGAAAGATGCTTCTTAGCTGTCTACTTGACCACTTCATAATGGTTTTTTAACCGAAACGCGTCGTGGTTAGACAATAAAATTATTTGTGAAGTAAGCAGGACTTTTCCTTTCCTCACCTTTTACAATGGTTTTGGTAATAGGTTACCTTTTACTAATCTATTTCTTATTTCAACCTTAATTTTCTTCATTTCTTTAATTTCTTTATTGTTGTTTATTTATAATATTTTAATCAATACTCGTTTTTAAAATATCATCGCCCTTTGAAGTCGATCATAGTTTTATAACACACTGCAAGTGTCATGGTATTTTGTATGTCCGAATCGTGAGTAGGGGGGTCGGCAAATGCATCTTCTTCATTAAATTAAATGTTTCTATAAATACTTACCCTGATCTTTTAAGATGTCACATTGCGATTTGCTTTAGTGCTTTACAGCCATTGTAGTGTGGGTGGACATAGCTTTAATCAGTTAGGAAATCAAAATGAAAACCGTAAGTAAAAATACAATTTTCGTATAATGTTCACTGGGAATCTGTGCCTTTCAAGCAAAAAAAAAACTAAATTATATATTTTTTTTTACCAAAACCAGAGCAAATATTTTGATAACAACATAAATAACTCATGCTTAAAATTTGGCAATTGAATCAGGCTTTTTACTTGCACATGCGTACCCTGTTCATTTAAATTATCTTTCTCTTACGTATTTTTTTTTTATAGTGAGAGGAAGATGCTAGAAAGAATGAATTTAAATAAAAAGAAAAGGACATAGAAAGGTACATGCTCAATTGGTTTGTTCGATTTTCTAAAATTATCTTGCTTTACAGAGGCGGGGTAAAACGGTGCAAGCGCGGATCTGGGCCAAAATCTAGAGGGTGGGAATGGTCTACGGAAACACTATTAATGTAAATATTTTTTTTCTAGAGGGGGGTAATTATTCTAGCACGATATTTATTAACTAAAAGACCATATATTATTTTTCTAGAGGGGGGGGGTAATTACCACGTTACCATCCTCTCAAATCCGCGCTGGAGAGGGCGTGCCAGGCGTGCCAGGCGTGCAAATTACCAAAACTTACCAGTTTCAGAATATTTAGGTAATGGCTGAATTAATATGTTTTGTGATATTTTTGTATACAGATATATTAATTATTATTTAGTATAACTTTTGATTTATGTTACCTTTAATATACTTTGCGTCCGCATAGTCTGAAATCACCGAGTTTTTGAGAAAATTACACATTCATAAGACAAAAGTTCGATTTTTATGCTAAAACACGACAGCATTTCTAAAAAAAATATGAGCAATTATACAAAGTGTCCTAAAAAATGTACCTTTATAACATCTTCGAACTTTTTACCTAAGAACTCGGTGAATCGAGAACACACATCCAGACTTTACGGACACATAGTATAATAAGAATAATATTTTAAATAAATCATACGCAACTAGAGGGGGCTTAACTCCTCCAAGCTGAAGGGCGAACTAACTTACTATAAGGCGCTTATACTTTTGAAACTAACTAAAACTTTTGCCTTTGGTAGTTTTTTTCCGAAAATGTTTGCTCTATAGTTTTTTTTTAATTTAGTTTATTTTTTAAAAGTGTTTGCTTGCTCCAAAAATTTTTTTCATTTTTACCAAAAAATTCCTTCTATGGCGCCATTTTTCCAATCAGTACCTAATTTTTCTTAAAGCTAGCTATTTTTTTAAAACATTGGACACTTTTTTTTCTTTTTATCAATTTTTTTTTGTGATGCAATTTTTTTTTCGTCAAGTATTCAATTTTTCTAAAGTACTCTTCTGCCGACACATTTTATCCAAAAAATACCTTATTTTCTTAAAATTTTATCTATATATAACTAAAAAAAAAACCCGCGCCACGTTTTTTTCCGAAAACTTCATAATTTTTCAAAAAATGTTTGCTTACCAATCAATTTTTTTCAATTTTCCCTTCCTTCCTCCTGTTGAAGTATTTTTCGCATAGTGCAGTATATGGGTTAAATTTAGGGCACAAGCCCCCCAAAATGGCCAAGAACGTTGTGCCCTTCCTGATCATACGTAAAAAAAAAATATTTAAAATTAGAGAGTGGGGCGCAAAAAATTTGTTGCATGCTGGCGCCTCAAGCTCAAGCAGCGCTCCTGCTCCAGTCATAAATTTAATAAATTTGGCAATAAAACTAAAAACAGAAGTTGGTTTTTAGTGAATTTGGATTAACCATGAACAGAGTGGCACAAAAAGCTACAATGTTGCTGCTTCCCAAAATTCGCTTTACCATAGATATCATCTGGTATGAGCCAGGATACAGGAAAATTAACAATCATACATTTAAAACTGCAAGACTACTAATTACCTACCACACTTACATTTCCCTTTCTCTGAAAAATATTTTAATAGTTATTTTACATGAACTTGCTAGATTGTTGCTTTGTTTTTAAGTTTAATAATTGCTTAAAAAAGCTGTTAACTAATGCATTTTTCAATTTTAGATCATTCCATTTTTCTTCGTACTGGCTGTAAGTCTGGCTGCCCCGCAACGTGGAGGTGGAGGTAACTCGAAAGATGCGACCATTACAAGATACGAGAGTGATAATATTGGAATAGGACCATACAATTTTGCGTAAGTAATCTATTTCGACGTGAATTCGTCAGTAAATTGTGATTCCTCGGCATAAACAAATATTGAAAACGAAAGTGAAGATGCGCATCGCAAGAAACAATCGAGCATCGCGGCGGTTATGTATGCCAGTTCGTCTAGTCAAGGTAACTAGGATGCAACCTTGAAATTACTTTCACATATTTATCAGAAGAAACATCTGGCGAAAAAGATTTTCCTAAGGAGTATGTTCTTGAAGATTTCAAAACCAAAATGAGATTTGTTAAAATTTTATATATTTTTAACATTCTTCTCAAAGTAAGGTGTGCATAGTGTTGTAAAATTTCCAGAAATATATTTTCGAAAATATTTCCTGAAACATTGGAAATATATGGAAATATTGGAAATATATGAAATATTACAAAACTAAGGAAAAAGGGAACATTTATTTATAAAAATCATACCAAAACACCGGAAAACGTAGAAGGCTTCTACATGAATACAAATCAGGAGTTATTCTTCAAACAAATAAACAGAAATAAGGTCCAATTTGTAAAACAAAAATTCACTAGCCGAGTAAGAGGCATATCTTTATTGCTGTCATCAGCATCATACTCAATAACATCGTCCTGCCAGTCTACTTGCTCAAAATCTTTAATCGTATCGGAAATAAAAATTGTTCTATAGTAAGTTTAATGCTTATAAGGTTACAAAATGTGAAAGATAATATTTTTTTAATATTTCCAATATTCTCGAGACACATTCGAAAATTTCCAATATTACATCACTGCGTAAATCAATAAAACAATTTTTAGGCCTTTTAATATTATCCACTTATTGTGTAGCATAGAAAAATCCGCCAACATTAGATATTATATTTTTGTCTGCAAATAAGTACCCCGTACTTTAAAATGCATAAAAAATATATTTATCATAACAAAAACATTTCATGTAAAAAAAATCCAAGTACACGAAAATGGTATTCCGTTAAAAGAATTAAAATAAAAGTAAAGCCAAGTTCTCTCATACAAATTTCAGAATAAAAGGTGCTTACTAGTTTGGAAAAGTTTTTTTTTTAAACGTTGCTATTACAGCCAAACAATTTAGCACTGTGCCGAAGAGTTATTTGCAGCCGCAATAGCCAAGCTAAAAAAAAATCCAAACTAGTAGGAACCTTTCATTTTGAAATTTGTATTGGAGAACTTGACTTTATTTTTATCTCAATTCTTTTTACTGAATACCATTTTCTCGTACTTGGCTTTTTTTACATGAAATGTTTTTGTCCTGATGAAGTTTTAAAGTAGAAAAATATGCGGAATATTGTTCAAAACTTTTGCAATGCCTTTTTAAAAATTTTGAGATTTTTAAAATTTTTGCCTATGGTTTTATCATAGTTCCTACCAGCCTTCTAAAGCTTAGCTTTCTAGCGTTCCTGAGAGTGGGCAATGTTACTTTTACATAACTTCACATTTATAATAATTTTCTATAGTTTTATTATAGTTCCTATCGGCCTTTCAATGCACAGCTCTCTAGCGTTTCTGGAAGTGGGCAATGTTACTTTTACATAACTTTACATTTTTAGGTGAGGGAAGCAAATTAAAATTGTAGAGTTTTTAAATTTTTTCCTATAGTTTTACCATATTTCCTATCAGTCTGCCAAAGCTCACTCTCTACCGCTTCTGGAAGTGGGCAATGTTATTTTGACATAACTTTACATGTATAAGTAAGGGGAGTAAATTAGAACTTTGATGATATATACATGAGTGAGTCAATGAGTGAGTAAGTGGCAATTTTTGAAATTTCTTAACTACTTCAGTACTTTATGAGAGGTTGTTAGGTTGTTAACTCTATGAAGATCTACGACTGCGAAAACTTTGAGTCTCGTAGCTCATTCCGAAGCAGAGTTTTAGATAGGTCAAATATCGGCTGAAATGTTTCAAGAAAAGATGGTATAGTAGTTTACGGAACTTGACGGGGCACTGCCGCACCCCAGATTTGCGGTCAACAGGGAAAAAAATTAAAATATCATGTAAAGGAGAACTGTAAATAAATATAATATGTGGAATTAAATATTGACTTGAATATGATGATGCATAAAGAAGTAGTGAGTAGGGAAGTGAGTTTTTTTATTGGAGATACAAATCTGTCAGTTTATCGGTCTTCGCTGGCGCTGGCCTGATTATCAGTTCAGACCGTTCCTCGTCCTTTTGCACTTTTCTTGCTGTACCTTGTACTTATTCTGTATTTAATTATTTTATGTAACCTGTCCTCAGCATCTACGTAGGTAATTTAATTTAGACGTAGGTACTTGCGGTATCATAAAAGTGGTCCACAATCCTTTTTGTTGCAAGACCTGGGTCTATTTTTAGAAACAAAGACATATATTCGAACAAATATATATCAACAATTAAACATGCCAAAATATAATCCGGTAGTTAACCCAATTTCAATCTTTTTTGTCGTTGGTCTTATGATAGCCAGCGGATAAGTGTCAAAAAGTTATCTCAAAAATTATGAACTGTACCTATGTTTATCAGGTACCACTTTTTTGATGCCGATGGTTTAAATTATTTTTTCAGTTGTTTAGTTATCATAGGTAAGCTACACATAAACAAAATGTAATTCTTAATTTTATCACCATTTTTCCTTATTTCGTACTTCCTTCGCTCCAGCAGCCAGAATGTTTATTGGCCTCTATATCACAGTATCACTTCTTCTTTTCTCTCTCAATGAGTTGTAATAACCGATATTTTCCATGTTGCAGATTATACTGTCTCCTTTACTAGTTTCCTGGTTAATTAGTTGTATTTTTTTCTGTACCACATTTAAGCAGTTCTCTATCGTTACTTTCAAATCAGGGAAAATCGAAAAATCTTCCTTGAATGCAAATATCTGATTGGTGCACTTATTTGATTTCTCAGTTTTTTAAATACTAGTGAAATAGTTTTGAGGGAAAATGTTTGTTTTATTTTTATTACTAATAACTAAAAGAACAAATTCCGTCGAAAATAACATTATTCTTGTCAAAACTCCTTTTTCGTTATCACCCTGATAAGTAAGTGATGTTACCACATAAATTTAAGTAAGATAGTCTAAGGATGTTACTCACTCTGGAAGGAGGGCAAAGAGGTGAAACCGACCTTATTAGAAAACAAATAAAATATATGGCCTTGCTCAGCAAATATCAAGAATTAAAAGAAATGAAGCAATTCTGCTGAAACCTGGACGCTTATTCTTGACTGTTCGTGATGAGGTGAAGTGAGCGTTCAATATATGTCAAGAAGTTATTCTTAGCGGTTGTGAGGTGAACTTAAGTTTACCACCTTTTTCCACAGGGAAATAAATCTACGGGAATCGTTGTGGTATTTATAACCTTACTGCTGTCTGTCAGTTTTGTCTTTTCGAAAGGCTGGAGGTCATTAGAATTAATCTTTTACCCATTTTTATCAAGAAAATAAAATTATTGAAACACATCTTTCAAAAACAAACTGACCACCAAAGGTAAGGTTAGAAAGTATCCCGCGGATTCACTTCCGCGTGCAAAAGGATGGTGATCTTATGTCCACCCGTAAAAGCGAACATTTTGCTCAACTCACCTCACTGGCAGTCAAGAGTAAACGTCCTGAAGAGAGTAAGAGGAGTTAAAACAAAACTAAGATTCAAAAAAAGGATTTTTTAGCTTGGCAATTCCAAGAAGAAATTCTTGCACAATACTGCATTGTAAAACAACTAGATGAAACTAAAGCCTGGTCTATTTAATGTATTATACCAATGTTTTGTTTTGGCTTAATTAAATAAGTAAGCTTTTGTTGGCAAAGCTAGACTGCCAAAAGACTTAATTCTGTGACCATGAATTTTAAGGTTCAAAGATCTTTTACGAGTTTGAGTTAAGTTGAAAAGTACACCTCCAAAACATTACATATACATAATCTATTTATCTTAATTGTTACGGCATACTTAAATCATTATCTCTAAAACTAATTTACTCGTAATATTCCGCCAATAACTAAATATGTGAAATTAATTTAAATGTTAAGAACACACGAGAAAATTAAAAATACAAATAAATAAAATGTCAATAAAAATAGAAGATGAAAAAGATAATGAGACAAACATACAGTACTTTTCACAATGAACATCACATCCAGTAAATAAAATAATGCATATGATTACAAAAAAGTAAAAATAATAGTTATAATAGTAATTTTCATACCTTTGACAGTGGGAAGAAAGAAGTATAGAGATCAGTTGGATGGCTTGGTCGAGTTAATACCCCGAGAGTTTCTCGTTCCTGTATTGAGACACCACATACATGCATATATGGAAGTTTTCCGAAAATTTATGTACGGTCTTCGGTGGCTTAATGTAAAGAGCGTTTGCGTACAGAGCAAGAGATACCGGGTTCGAGTCCCGGTCTAAGCCAAAAAACTTTTGTCTTATTTTTCTTTCTAAAATTTCACTTGTTGTTTATAATTGTTGTTGGTGTTATTTTCATAGTTTTCTAGCTTTTTCTCAAAATTGGTTACAGGAAAAAATCAAATAATTGCATCTATCGGTAGCTTGGCGATAGATCAACGTAAATTGGGTGAAGTATTTACTATAACATAGTTGGCTTTATATTTTATAGTAAATAGGATGCAGTCCCAAATACTGTTAATTAGGATGATGATGATGATCAATTCACAACATTTAAAAACATCCATGATAACTTTGAGAAAAGTGGTTCTTTGACCCAGGTGAAGGTCATCTCGGACTTTTTCTCGTTGATCAAAAGAGAGTGGTTCCACGACACCCAATTTAAAAATTTTAATGTTAATAGGTCTCTTTTCTGTCTTAAGCTTGAATAAAATCTTTCCAGGTTATATCGCTCCTGGGCGTTGTTTGTACTTGTAATCAACATTCAAAATTTTAGTACCTGGTAATAAATTTGCTGACGTACCCTGTAAAAGTAATAGCAAAATCCATTAATTATAATTCTCTTGCCATTATGATCGCTACGCATGGGTTTAGTTATTGTTTTATGATTAACGTTTTTTATGTTAATAAAATTATCGATTGATATGCGATAGCATCCTACTTTTACGCAACAGTTTACCTACCACACAGTTGCTTGTTTTTTTACCTTCCTAGCCCGCGTAGCAATGGCTAGGAAAGGTATTATTTTCGAGAAATGTTGTTTTTCAGATAATGCCGAAAATGTGCTTTTTGCCTGCCGTAAGACGATAGCTGCTAATCCGTTAAACCGATTTTTATGAATGTCGAATGTGCTGATGGGCTAGGAAGGTATCAGATCCGTCATGGATCTATTTATTTTTCCTCAGTGTTTTAGATGTTATCCTTGAAGGGGAATTAAGGGGTTTTTGGTCAGTTACTAAAAACGTCAATATGTTACAGTTGTGGTTAACTTAGTGAGTAATTATACCAATAAATTTTGGTCGCGAAAAATATGCTTTCAAACGCGACAAATTAATTTGTTTTATATTTTATATTAAACATTCATAAAAAAAAGTCGCAGACGTTTAAAATGATTTGGACAAACTATAAATTTAAAACAGGATTTAAGTTGTGGTTAGTTACAAACATAAAAGTTAAGTTGCTCTTTCAGAAAAGTTACTGCTAAACTTCCGTAAATAAACAATTCCGTTATGGCTATTATAGTCTATGGAGCTGGTGTGACAGAAGTGTATAAAACAAGAATGTTTCTTTTTGTGCTTTCAAAAACAGCAAAGCGTTTTCTGTGTTTTAAGCTATTAGCTAAACTGTGAGGCAGATATATCTTTTGATATCCTCATCGGTGAGAAATAACCTTTAAAAATTTTAAATGTCAACAAAAATCGAAGTATTCTGAAGAAGAATGTAAAGGTTGTAGGATTTTTTTTAAGGATGAATAAA
Source organism: Aspidapion aeneum (assembly GCA_963576565.1). Lineage (NCBI taxonomy): Eukaryota > Metazoa > Arthropoda > Insecta > Coleoptera > Brentidae > Aspidapion > Aspidapion aeneum. The sequence continues at coordinate 51,702,448 of OY755041.1, read as the reverse complement.
TAGGTAAAATGGGAGAGGTAAGGATGTTCTTTTAATATGAGTGTGCCTATTTCTTAATTAAGAGGGTAATTGAAGCCAAGCCTTTAAGTGGGTTTGTTGACTTTAATAACAAAAGCATATCAATACTAGAGACAGCGGCGTAGCGTGGGGGGGGCGCGGGGGGTTCGTCGCCCCCCCCGCCCCGAGGGTAGTGGCGCCCCATAGGTGGGAGAGGCGCCCTTGTGTCGTATCGGCCGCCCCTCATACATGATGACCTTTTTTTTTTTTAGTTGCAAGATTTCGTCAGACGCGCCCTTGTGACTTGTCGGCCGCCCCCTGACATATGATGACCTTTTTTTTTTTTTTTTTGGAGACGGCTCGGTTTAAATTTCTACGGCGCGGTTCTTTTTTTTTTTTGGTCGCAAGATTTGTGAGAGGCGCCTTTTTGACCTTTTGGTTTTTTTTTTTTGCCGTAAAATTTTTCATCAGTTTTCAGAGGCGCCCTTTTTAGCTGTCGCCCCCCCCGCCCTTTCGGGCACGCTACGCCGCTGACTAGAGACCCTGTATGTATGACATATTTTAATTAGTAAAAATATGTCATACATACCCTCTCATTCTCTAATCAATACCTATTCGGTTTGAGAAATAAACCCTTACACCAGTATTTAATAAAGGGTCTACAGTACTAAGTGCTACAATCCTAGGTCTACAAGTCCAGATATTGGTTGAAGGTTTAACTTATTTTTTCCATTAATACAATAGATTTTATTATTTATATAAATTGTTCATAAATACCTTGCGATATGTGTCATACCTTGCGTTTTTCGTTGAAATTAAGACATTATTTCCACAAAAAGGTTAGAAATAAATATAAAGAATATAATATTTTAATTTAAAAATGGTAGCTATATTTAAACCTCCAAACGTCACTAGGAGATGTCCGATAAAAACGATGTAAGTCAGTTTAATTTTTTAGACAAGTTAGCGATGATTAAAACCGATGTTCAGTTGTTTTGATGGATGTGTAATTGAGAACGGATTCTAATACATCTTGGGCTTTTTACAATATTTAAATATTGATACGTATTTAATACGGTAATGCATCAACAGTTTTAAGTAATTTATGTATTATTTAGCTTTAAACATTTTTGCATATACGTTTTTTATCAATCATGGATTATTTCTATTGTTTTTTGAACTTAAAACCACCCCTCAGGGGTGGTACTACAATGTGAGACTATTTTTAACGAGAATACTACGACAGCGCGGAATAAATTTCCAAAAAAGAACATTTTGTTACAAACTTTTTATGTGGTTTTTCTTTATTTCTAAAGTTAATTTACATTTACAGTGAAACCTCTTCTTGCGGACACCTCTATTAAGCGGACACTCCCTTTAAGCGGACAAATTTTTTGGAACCAAGCTTTTCACTATTTCTTTACATGTAAAATTCACTCCTATAACCGGACACTCTAATAACCGGACGCGGACAATTTTTTTTGGTTAAAAAATTTTGAAACCTCCCTTAACCGGACGCGAACCTCTGACAACTGGACGGAGTGCTGCACGACATGGGCATAAACATTATGTAGTATGTTGGCAACAACGCACTCTGCAGCCGGGGAATTACCTCTTTCCTTTTTAATGTGGAGGCTAAATACTTCTGTCGTATTTACGGCGGGGGCGGGACTGCTGTGATTTATCTTTACTGTTCAGTTAGGTACTAATAGATCTCTTTGAAATTACGCCTAGTAAAAAACTTCTTTGTTTACATGAAAAAATGGAAGTTGTTAACGTTTCGGAGAAGGAACATCTATCAGCACGAAAGATCGCTGAAAAATTTAATACCGGAAAAACTCAAGCAGCGGAAATTGTTAAATTGTTAATAAATATAGGTATATTACAATTTCGCAGTTCCCTCTCATAAGCGGACACCTCCAATAAGCGGACAAAATCGACGGAACCGTGAGTGTCCGCTTATGGGAGGTTTCACTGTATATAAAATGAAACTCTCTGAGAAATGCTTACTTATATTGCACATTAAGCCGGGTACTCATTAACGAACCACGAGCATCGATCAACGAACGCGATCTATTCGCTAATGTGGACGGCATTGTTCGGGGCTCGCAGCGCGATATCGAAACCTGAAATTAAAAGAAAGTACCCAGTACATTTGAGACATAAATACACATCTCTTGAAAAAGTTTACCTACATAAATACATTTTTTAAATAAAAAAAAACATTTAAAAAAAATAGCTAAATCTATTTGTAGTAGTTTACTTGTAAGAAAATAGTAAGCTGTCTTACTTTTTTACTTAAATTGCGAATATCTCAAAAAGTAATCTATTAATTTTTGAAATAATATCAATGCTGTAAAGGAATAGAAAAAACTCTTTTAAACCAGGTATCACTTGACCCACTTTCCCTCTCTAAAGTCAAGAGGTCAAAGCTACCCCATAGATATAAATATTTTAAGAAAATAAAAATAAGTGTCCAAGGATTTTTTCAAAAATTTACTTTATAAATACTCATAATGGCATCCCGTGTACGTTTTCTGTGAGCATATCACTTTAAATTAAAATTGATAATGATGTTGATAACGAAAATGATTATACGTATGTTTTATTGCTCCGCTTGTTTTGTAAAAAGAGTTTTTGCTTTTTTCTTTCTAATATAATAAATTTTGTGGTATAAAATGGAAAATAAATATATTTTGTTTACCTCACTTTACTGATAACGGTAATTACCACTTATGATTGGACAAGCTAACCTATGCACGTATTAATGCTAAAAACTGCACAGAACAGATATTGCTTTACTCAGGCGTTGCGATCTGTATTGAGAGAATAAGAACAATTCGCGCGCGCTCGCTTAAAGCGCCTCTAGCGGTAGATATGTAGGAATCACAAACTGTTAACGGTAATGACGCTCTTCCAGGGTACGAGTCTAAAATTTAATACTGATAACGGTAATGAAGCTCTTACAGAGTACACGTTTAAAAATGTTATACCGATAACGGTAATGACGCTCTTCCAGGGAACACGTTTAAAAATGTAAAACTGATAACGGTAATGGCGCTCTTCCAGGGTACGCGTTTAAAATGTTATTTTATAAAAAAAAATTATGAAATAATATTTGTTTTTAACAGACGGCGATTCTTATATATATATATATATATACAAACATTAAACTAGACTTATAGAGCAATATAATGTTAAAATTCGTATGATATATTAGGTTTTTTATTTTAGTGAATGCAAACCTCTATCCGGTTATGATAACGGAGTATGACGTTTGGGCCAGTCTTACACAAATGTTACCAACAAATAGCAACTTCAGCATCAAACTTAATGTAGTGCTTTAGAGTAATATTGGAGGCAATTTTATTTGTACAAGAAAAATAACTAATATACTAAACACTAATTTAATTTTGGATGGTAACATGAAAGGGGTACCCTTTTTCAATAATGACCTAATACTTATACATGTTCTCTGGGTTATTTTGTCTGGTTCAGGCAATTTTTTTTACGCTGCTGCTTGTGCGAGTCGGGCTGTGGCGAATCAAGGAGGGGGGGGGGAATAAAACTTATAATTTTTAATTTCAGAAGAGAAATAACCAATGCATAAGCCGTAATTTTTTTGTATTAAATTTAACTAATTTTACTAAAATTTTCGCCTGCGGCACATTTTATTTGCACATAGTGGTAAACTTTAAAGCTAATTCTTATTAAATCCCGCAAAAATTTTTTTGTGTTTCCGCCACTGGTCGGGCTTACTGGCAAAGCCATTTTGTTTTAGGCTAGTAACATATAAACCACGCATCTTCTTTTAAATGTTTTTTAAATAGTCTTTGTTTTTTGGATCCCATATAACAGGTCTATTCCTGTAATTTTCAAATAGGCAATACTTTTTCATCATTCATGGTATTTTTTTTAATTTGAAGCGCATTGAACGACGACCGCCTATTTGCTCGTCGCGAATGGCTCGTTGCGCGCTGCGATCATACCTTTTTCACGTCTACATTAGCGAATTGTTCGAGGCCCGAGGTTCGTGGCTCGGTAATGAGTACCCGGCTTTAGGGTGAACCGAATCTTTGCCATTATTTGACGTGTGAGTATTAAAAATATACATTTAAACCGGTCGGTATCAAGTCTTAGTAAATAAATACTGGTATTACCTACATTTATTCGCAAGTTATTTTCAGAAAAAAGTGCACCACTAATAACGGATTATGGTAAAACAAAAGTATAAGCTAAGATTTATCTGCTAATGTCCATTGTTTTATGGAGTTATCCAACTAAATGTTTTTCTCGACCAACTCAGTTTGTAAGAAATAAAAAACAGAAAAAACGAAAAATTCTAAAAAATTCTAAAAAAAATCTTAAAATTATCCCTAGTTATGAAGAGACGGGCCTTAATTCATTTCGAACAGACTCTGGAGACAATAGTTTGAGGCTTGAAAAAGAAAATATATTTTCCGAAACGTTGCCAAAAACTTGATAGTTTCTTTTTTGGTCCTGTCCTCCAACCCACGAAGAGTCAAATATCAAAAATATCTAAAAAATAATCTTTTGCAGTCAGAGAATTTTTAAATGGCCACACTGCACATTTCCAATAAGGAAAAGCAGTTTGACCTAAACCAAAAACATTGTGAACTTTACCTCGGTCTGTAGACATACATTATGAAAAAAACTATAAATGATACATTTTAATAGAAAAAATACACAAGCAATTTAAAAAGTCTCTGACTGTACAATTTAAAGTTTTAATAAGTGTGTCGAAACTTTACGAAGATGAGCATTTTAGTATATTTTAATTATGTAATAAAACCGGAATTAATACCATACCTATAGTCATATTCTTGAAAACAATGTAGGTAATTTGAAATATACAACAAACATAAAAACATGAGCGATTAGTGCCATACTATTTGGTGGTTTCATAACACCTTACCCACATTTTTCTTTCTATTCTAATTCTAAGAAGAAGATATCTACAAAAAAAAATTGTGAATCCAGAAATTATGATTCTTAATTATTGAAAATGAAGTGCCAGTGAAATAGAAAATCAAATACTTGATTGGCTATCGGCGAGAGTAAAAAATAATACGGGAGGAAATGATAATTTTTTTTATATTTGTCATTTCTGAATCATTTGTAATTGTTTTGAGCTTTCTCCAAAAGCCTGCTGCCTTTGTTATAAACAGGAATCTTAAGGTGGCCACACGAATAATATTTATTCATGTGATTTTTACTAGTTCTCCAAGAAAAGAAATAGGGACTGCTTCTAGGATGCAGTGGAGCGATACTAACTGCTTCCTTTTAGAAAAGCTCAAAACGATTCTTAAAAAATTCGTCATGCCTGGTATTTGTCACACGCGTTTTTTCTCACGCGCGGTTTTTGTTATATGCGGTTTTTGCGAGGTGTCATCAGCTCACAACATTACTGGGCATGACAGAAAGGACCCAACAGGAAACTTTTAAGGACACAACAGGATACGATAGGACCCAATAGGACATGACCGAACCCAATAGGACTCTAATTTTTTGTAGGGAACTGAAAACATTTTCGGGTAAAGACCTTTTTGTGTTTTTGATCATCAACTTTTTTCGGTGCATACAAACAATTTTTTTTTTTGGTGAAAAACTTTAGATTTATTAGAAAAGATATTTGGCTAAAGAGTCACCAGCTCACAACAGTACTTTACAAAATTTAAAAAAACTTTAATAGGACTCGAGAGGACCCGACATGATGCAAGTTCTGTTTGACTTTGTACAAATTTTACAGTGTCGATATCCTTTTGGAATTTTGTCATTCGTGTTTTTGGCCTTCCACGGTCTTTGCGGCTGTGGTTCGTTTCGGTTTCGGAATTTCGTTACTCTTATGGTTACCTTTATTGTAAATAAAGGTAACGTCGAGTCGTTAATAAAGAATCTTTGAACATATACAAAAATATCGATAAACATAACTATAGCTTTGTATAGACGTTTGTTTTTCATGTGAACACGTGAACAAAGGGAAAATAAAGCAAAATGATTTTGATCATTTTAAACTTTAATTTTGTTTGTATTGTTTCAAAACAAAACAACATTTTTAACCTACACACTTAACGGTAAAGGTAACCGTTATCTGGTGTTTATTAGAGCCGTCCGTTACCTTTAATAAACGTAACAGCGTGACAGAGCGCTAATGCACCTGCGCGGAATAAAGGTATCAGACTGGCAAAGAGCCTGACCAAAAACACCCTATCTGAGGGCACGGCAGTGTCTCGCCAACGCGCGCCGGACCATCTTTTCTTGAAACATTTTAGCCGATATTTGACCTATCTAAAGCTCTACTTCGGAATGAGCTACGAATCTCAAACTTTGCACAGTCGTAAATCTTTATGGAGTTAACAACACCTCCAAGTTTCATGGCATTCCATAAAGTAGTAAAGTAGTTACGAAATTTCAAAAAACGTCGAAATTGCCACTCACTCACTCACTGATGTATATGATCATCAAAATTCTACTGTACTTCCAGATATGCTACAAAGCTAAAATTTGGCAGACTGATAGAAATTATAACCCCTGGAAGAAAATCAAAAAACCCCAACATTTTAATTTACTCCCCTCCCCTATACTACCGTCCTTAGTAAAACCCACCTATCTACGTTTTCACTTATTTCGAGAAAAGCGAGTTTAAAGTTTAAATGCTTGTCAATAGTTACATAGTAATATATATTTTTTGTTGGTAAATGTTTATGGGTTTCTAGTAGCAATATCTAAGTAATAAAACAAAAAAAAATTACAAATTATTACCTATTTAAAGCCATTTTTGGTCCTTTTTTATGTAAAAAAAGCCAAGTACGTGAAAGTCGCATTCCGTAAAAAGAATTGAGATAAAAGTAAAGCCAAGTTCTCCAATACAAATTTCAAAATGAATGGTTCTGACTAGTTTGGAAATTTTTGTCTAAACTTGGCTATTACGGCTGCAAATGACTCTTAGGCACAGTGCTAAATTGAACGTAAAGAAGTTTGGCTGGAATAGCCAAGTTTAGAAAAACATTGCCAAACTAGTAAGAACCATTTAATTTGAAATTTGTATTGGAGAACTTGGCTTTACTTTTATCTCAATTCTTTTTACGGAATAGCACTTTCGCGTACTTGTTTTTTTTTACATAAAATGTTTTTGTTATGATTATCATTTTTATCTACGACTAAATTTGCATTTAAAATTTCATAATATATCAAGTCTTTTCCAATATTATGTGGGCACTACCTAATAAAGTAGAAGCAAATAAATTTCTAATAAAAGATGTTCGAGCAATTAGCCATAAATTCAAAGATTTGCCAAGCCGACTTACACGTTAAAGAATGACAGGTCCCTAATTACAAAGAGGTCGATAAAGGTTAAAGATATCGCATTGCATCACAATTTTGGATGTTTATGAAACCATTAAAATGACGATTAATCAAAAGGCACGTACTTATTAGTGAACGGACCCTGTAATGCTATTAGTAGGGAAGGCCGTGAATATTTTTTGAAACCTATTTTCTCAGTTTGTTGATAAGTATGTTCAATCAACAATTTTTCGTGCTGGTGATTATTTTCCGATGGGATCAAAAGGTCATTTAATGATATGAGTTCACTTATTTTCTTAGTTCTAATCTTTTACACTAACAAGAAGAGATCGTGAACATTATAAGAAAAATACTCTGGCACATCTCAAGTGGTGGAAAATAATCCCGGATGAAAATTTTCGGATTAAAAAATTGGGCTAATTTGTGCTATTACTCGTATTTTCTTAGTCTTGAAACTGAACGTATATACAGATGTTCTAAAAATAACTCTGGTTGATTTACTTATTTTCTTAGTTTCGGAATTTTTTAACATGATAAATTATATTATAATGTCATGCAGAAAATTATTCTGGTTCCCACATAGCACAAATCAAAACAACTTTAAAAACACACACTTTTTAAGTTTATTAGGTCGTTTTTGAACGTTGTTTTCAAAACCACGTTATTTCGGTGTGATTTCAACGTGGTTTTAAAAATAACGTTAAAATGCGACCTATTAAACTTAAAAAAGTGTGTGTTTTTAACGCTGTTTTGATTTGTGCTATGTGGGAGCCAGAATAATTTTCTGCATGACATTATAATATAATTTATTATGTTAAAAAATTCCAAAACTAAGAAAATAAGTTCCTGATTTTTAAATTTTGCTCAAACCTAAAACCTAAATTACGATATAGGATGTACGTCATTAGGCATGCCAAATAATAATTAATATCTCAAAGAAATATTTTTTCAGCAGTAATGCTTCTTTTTCATATTCTCCTGAACCTGGCGGTTCATTAATAGATTCTAAGATACAAAATAAATTCCTCGTTTTATCTAGAAACTTTTTGGTCTCTCGTAGTGTTAACGACCAAAAATTAACTAACAATTTTTTAGATGTGTAAAAAAAGAACAGTTATTAATTCCATGCTAGAAAAACTTCATCAATTTGTTGACTTATTATTATAGGTGAAATGTTTATAATTATACTCAAATTTTATACAGCTATATTTTATATATATATTTTTTATCTAATATAGGGTTGAATATATGAATATAAAAAAATAATTTCTGTAAATCGGCAACGAAGCGTTTAAGGACCTATGTGCATGGGAACTTTTAGTTTTAGAATAAGCCAAATAATAACTCCTTCTCATTTGTATGTGGGTCTAAGAAACATTAACATAATTGAATGTGTCAAATTGACGGGCATTAGATAACTCTGACAAGCAATGACAAATAACAGCAGATGTTATTTTATGCTTTTGTTATAATACAACATATCATCTCATAAACTAATAAATACTATAAAGTGGCCGCTTGCTAACCAGTAAGCGGCTAAAGATGCGGCTACTCTTGAAATGTAGCACTAGAAGGGGTAAAAGTTGGTTCTGCAGTCTTTTTAGATATAGTACAAATGCTTGACAAAGCTTGGCTTAATCCTAAAATAAAAAATCAGAGCGTGTATTGGATTGAAGGAAGAAAGTTCCCCAAAAATCAAGAAAAGCCCTAAAGATGACTTCTTTGCAGTGGCGAATCTACAGGATTTTCGGGGGAAGGGGCCAAAATGGCAACAAACTACAAAATTGATGTGACAGATTCATGTTACCGCACTACCAGCTTTTTAAAGAATTGCAGTGTTCTTAACAGAAATTGTCCCGAGATGGTGATCGGTAGTATAAAGGTGCAAATTATTTACAATGAAGTATAGATGAAATGTTTTTTTTTTCAGATTTGAAACATCAGACGGCACCAAACGTACCGAACAAGGTGAATTAAAGAACGCAGGCACTGAGAACGAGGCTCTGGTGGTACGCGGTAGCATTTCTTGGATTGGCGCCGACGGAACCCCCTACACCATTGATTTCATTGCTGACGAAAATGGTTTCCAACCTACTGGTGCTCATTTGCCCAAATAAGAAATAAACTGGAAACATTCAAACGTTGTACCTTTTATTGCCATTTTTTCGCAAACTTAGGTTTTACGCTTTAGGCAGAGGTACTTTATATTTTTGGTGTACTGGGCAATGTATCCATTAAACGTAATAGGTATTTCTTTTCAAAAAAACTCAAAAAATTTAAAAAAGATCGTGATTTTTACCGTTTTACTCATGACCCGTAAAATAACAATTAAAATCCATACATTGAAACAATATAGACATACCTACTACCATTAAAACCAGAAAAAAGTGGTGATTTTTTATGAAAAAACTATTCGCAAATAAATAGGAAAAACTATTTGTATTAAAATATAGGTAGTCTGCAAATATTATTTTTTTATTTTATATCATTTTATACAATAAAACAAAATATATAATTATTCCATATTACTCCAAATCATTTAAGCTTGAAGGCTATTCCTTATTTTTCTTGGAGTTTATTGAATATGGGAGATTGGAGTTGTATTAAAATTAAATACAAAATGAGATCATATGTTAAGCCAGAATCCAACGGTGCAGAACCTGGTTCGTTGTTCATGTTCATGATAGCGTTCCAAAGCGCAAACTCGTTTTTACAATGGGTGTGCGTTATCTTGTTAGAGTGCTGTACAGCAATACGCACCGACCGTCACAAATTCTTAACGACCAACCATGGTCCCGTTGAATCCTTTTGCAAGGACACTCGGGACAAACTTGCGCTCCTTTGACTTGCGTGAATATACCGACAAAATGCGGCAAAGCAGAAACCAAGCCGCGCGGCACCGAATAAAAGATTCTCTCGACGTGTAGTTCGACCAATCATGAACCGTGTTTGTCAAATCATACATTGTTGAATTGCGGCTTAACCACTTATATGAGAATTATTAATTTATTTAAATTTATCTTAATGTTAGCAAATAGCTTTATTTTATATAAAATAGCGTGATAACAATATTGAATAATTTTTATTTACCACGGTTTTTAACTACATCGACACTTGCAATGTACCTGGATGTGAGTTTTGGATATTGATTATTACTTTGGACAATATTGTTAATGTTATATATGTGATCATTAATGTTGTAAATGCATGTTGCAGACCTGTAAAGTAGAACATAAGTTATTTAATACATCTACCTACCTGTTCATATTGTATCTAATATAAGTACTAAGGTTTTATACCCAAGTATATATACCATTATACAAATATAATTTTTTTAATTATGATTTTATTGGTTTGTTTTATATAATTATATTTAACAACACGCCCTCATTTATTCGTTATCCAATTTATTCCATTTAGCTGTTCCACACTGTATAATAAAGAGACTGCTGGCTGCCAGCTAGTCTAAAGCGGATCACACACAAACTTGCATAGGCCGCATAACGCGTAGCATGGAGGCTTTTAACCAATCAGCGGTCGAATAGCAGCGGCCATATTGGTTTTGCATAAGAAAAGTCCATAAGGTTGAACTTCTGCGCTATGCTATGCGCTATGCATTTTTGTGTATGATGAGCTTTAAGCTTAGACCGCACTAAGCGGAACTGCGCCAGACGACGGTTCAAATATTATCTAACGAAATTTGAATAAATTGTCCCGCACTATGCTGCGTTAGACGGCACGATATAAAAATCTTCGGGTCGCGCAGTTAGACATCGACGGCCTGCCATCGGTAACTACGATATATCGTATTCAAAACATCGATATTTGAACATCGATATTCGGGTATTGGTGTTCTTTAATTTTATTGTTAAAAGTAAATAATATGTATTACACATTTAAAAAAACAGCACAGGAAACAAGAAATAATAATATCAAAGAGCACTTCTTATTGCTTGCAATCCAAAATATAACTAAAACAATCCGAGACGGAATTCGGGACTTCCCCGAAACAATAATCAATAAAAATCTGCAACAATGTTTTCTGCTGCAATGTGTGGCCATCTATCGTAGTGAAGTTAAACGAGTCCGGAGCGCGTTCGATTAGTATTTTAGATTAAAATGATGCGGCGACCAGAAAATTGCGGACTCGCTAAGTTTCCTTTTTTGTGTATTTTGAATTTGTAATTGAGTAATTGAGATTTTCAGGAAACATCGACGTAAATTTTTCAAATTATCGATGTATTCATCGATGGTTAAAGTTAACAACATCGATGGTAAAAACATCGAACATCGAACGTAAAATATCGATGTTTTACAAACATCGATAATTATCGCCCACCCCTAGCCCCAGCTGTACAGTTTGTCCCTTTTTGATGGTATTGCAAAAGAAACTTAGTTATTTTAAAAGATAGAGACCTGGGTATATCACATTACTGTCCTTAAATTACGGGACCTAAAACACGTTTAGGTTTTTAGCTCACACATATACTATACTATAGTAGTGTGAGCTATGGTGATCCTAATTTTTTCGAGAAAAAAAAAGTTGCTCTGATATCAAAATTTTTTATATATCTTTGCGTTTCAGATGATTTTAAAACTTTTTTGTTGCGTCGTCTGTCTGTCTGTCTGTCTGTATGTCTGTCTGTCTGTCTGTCTGTAACGACCAACGCGCATCTCAAAAACCGCTTGGCCGATTTTATTGAAATTTGGTACCTATGCTGGGTCTTGGGTCACATTTACCACGGTTTTTAACTACATCGACACTTGCAATGTACCTGGATGTGATTTTTGGATATTGATTATTACTTTGGACAATATTGTTAATGTTATATATGTGATCATTAATGTTGTAAATGCATGTTGCAGACCTGTAAAGTAGAACATAAGTTATTTAATACATCTACCTACCTGTTCATATTGTATCTAATATAAGTACTAAGGTTTTATACCCAAGTATATATACCATTATACAAATATAATTTTTTTAATTATGATTTTATTGGTTTGTTTTATATAATTATATTTAACAACACGCCCTCATTTATTCGTTATCCAATTTATTCCATTTAGCTGTTCCACACTGTATAATAAAGAGACTGCTGGCTGCCAGCTAGTCTAAAGCGGATCACACACAAACTTGCATAGGCCGCATAACGCGTAGCATGGAGGCTTTTAACCAATCAGCGGTCGAATAGCAGCGGCCATATTGGTTTTGCATAAGAAAAGTCCATAAGGTTGAACTTCTGCGCTATGCTATGCGCTATGCATTTTTATGTATGATGAGCTTTAAGCTTAGACCGCACTAAGCGGAACTGCGCCAGACGACGCTTCAAATATTATCTAACGAAATTTGAATAAATTGTCCCGCACTATGCTGCGTTACACGGCACGATATAAAAATCTTCGGGTCGCGCAGTTAGACATCGACGGCCTGCCATCGGTAACTACGATATATCGTATTCAAAACATCGATATTTGAACATCGATATTCGGGTATTGGTGTTCTTTAATTTTATTGTTAAAAGTAAATAATATGTATTACACATTTAAAAAAACAGCACAGGAAACAAGAAATAATAATATCAAAGAGCACTACTTATTGCTTGCAATCCAAAATATAACTAAAACAATCCGAGACGGAATTCGGGACTTCCCCGAAACAATAATCAATAAAAATCTGCAACAATGTTTTCTGCTGCAATGTGTGGCCATCTATCGTAGTGAAGTTAAACGAGTCCGGAGCGCGTTCGATTAGTATTTTAGATTAAAATGATGCGGCGACCAGAAAATTGCGGACTCGCTAAGTTTCCTTTTTTGTGTATTTTGAATTTGTAATTGAGTAATTGAGATTTTCAGGAAACATCGACGTAAATTTTTCAAATTATCGATGTATTCATCGATGGTTAAAGTTAACAACATCGATGGTAAAAACATCGAACATCGAACGTAAAATATCGATGTTTTACAAACATCGATAATTATCGCCCACCCCTAGCCCCAGCTGTACAGTTTGTCCCTTTTTGATGGTATTGCAAAAGAAACTTAGTTATTTTAAAAGATAGAGACCTGGGTATATCACATTAATGTCCTTAAATTACGGGACCTAAAACACGTTTAGGTTTTTAGCTCACACATATACTATACTATAGTAGTGTGAGCTATGGTGATCCTAATTTTTTCGAGAAAAAAAAAGTTGCTCCGATATCAAAATTTTTTATATATCTTTGCGTTTCAGATGATTTTAAAACTTTTTTGTTGCGTCGTCTGTCTGTCTGTCTGTCTGTCTGTCTGTATGTCTGTCTGTCTGTCTGTCTGTAACGACCAACGCGCATCTCAAAAACCGCTTGGCCGATTTTATTGAAATTTGGTACCTATGCTGGGTCTTGGGTCGAGATGGTCACATTTAAAAATGAACAAAATCCACCAAACACAAGCCAAATAAAAGGGTGGGGATAGATTTCAAAAATTAGAGTTTATGTGAAAATATGGCGTGTGTGATATCAAACGAAAGGTAATTGAGTCTGGAGTTAAACAAAATACATTTTAATTTATTTAAACAAAAGGGTGGGGGTATAGTTCAAAAATTAGAGTTTAAGTGAAAATATGGCGTGTGTGATATCAAACGAAAGGTCATTGAGTCCGGAGTTTAACAAAATACATTTTAGTGTGTGTTGAGTTTAAGTCAAAACATGGCTTGTGTGGTATCAAACAAAAGGTAATTTAGTGTGGAGTTGAATAACATATATTTCAGTTTTTGGTTATATTAGCTCACACGTACACTATAACTATAGTACCTAGTGTGAGCTTAGGGGCCCATATATTGGCAGAGTATTTTTTTCAGCCCCTGTAGTTTTCGGGTTACGAGGAAAAATTTAAAAATCTGTCAAATCTTTGTTATTATTGCAGATATTTCAATTTTGTTAAAACGTCTCTACAGACAGTTCATCCTGTCAATAAAATGACGTAAAATTTTTGGTCCGATGAGTCGGATTCAAGTATTCAGAAAAAAAAATTATAAGTTAAATGTTGACCTGGTTTTTTTTCAATTTTGAGTGCCCAAATAATCCCTAGCTATAAACAAAAATTGAAAAGAAAATCCAGATCAGTATTTTTAGCTTGATTTTTTTCTCATATCTCGGATTGACAGGATCAACTGTCTGTAGAGAAGTTTTAATAGAATCTAGGATTCCATATTTTTTAATCTTCTCTCTAGCTTTAAAAGTACAAGGGCTAGAAAAAAAAATCTTCAAAAATGGGACACCCTGTACACCCTAGAGACGCGGGAAATAAGGATAAAACCATGAAATTTTGTAGACGCATTTTGTGGAAAAATACAACATTTTTGACCCGCAGCACCCTTATGTCGCTTCACCGTGCAAGGGGTGGGGGAAATTAAAAAAAGATGACGGAAAAAATATTGTCAAAATTAGGTTATACCCACATGTATAATAGTCAAGAGTATACTTGTTTTTGTATAATTTGTATTCAGTGATTTCAAAAAAAAAATGTTTTTAAGATCATTTAACTTTCTTGAAAACACGATTCTTGAGTATTTTGATTAAAAAAATCACCAACATTCGAGGTTTATCAAAAGCAAAGCAAAAAAAAACAAGACCATTGTAGAAATTTACATATTCCGAGAACCCAACATTCGTGCTTGCTACTCGCTACTTTAATACCAATTGAATGAAAATTACTAAATTTGGAACAAAAAATAAGGCCCCCAGGTCTATACCTGTCATTTTTCCAAGATGGCAACTTTATCAAAATATCAACATATCAACATATTTTATTTTTTTAAATTTAGCCCAAAACAAATTTTGACCAATGGTCATTAGATGCTTAATGTCCTAAAACAGCAGAATTCAAAAGAAAAATTTGGTATAGACTTTGTTTGACCTTGACAAAATCAACTGATTTTGAAAAAATTGCATTTTTTTGTGTTTTTTTTTTTAAATTTTCACTGCGCTTCCATTTAAACAACTTTAAAGGAAGAATAGTTAGTATGATTAAGGAAGCCCTAAGGCACACCACCCTGGTTTTTATTTAGTCGTATTCGAACATGGCCCCACCATAGTGCAACTCTATAGTTTTTAAAATATGAATTTTCAAAGTTTGGCCATTTTGGTCTTATGAGATCCCTACCCACAAAAAGTCGCTAAATGACGTTTTTCCCAATCTTAACTTAGGGTATGGCTTTTTCGCATCTCTATGACCCCACCATACTGCAACTCCGTATATAGTTTTTAAAATATGAATTTTCAACGTTTGCCCATTTTAGTCTTATGGGATTCTCTACCCTAAAATTCACTAAATCACGTTTTTCCGAACCTTAACTCAGGATGTGGTTTTGTCGCATCTCTATGGCCCCACCTCGGAGTAAGAAAAAAATTTCTTACTCTAAGGGCCCCACCATACTGCAACTCACTGCTTTTGTTGATAAACTATATAGTTTTTAAAATATGAATTTTCAAATTTCGGTCATTTTGGTCTTATAGGATTCCCTACCCGAAAATTGGTTAAATGACGTTTTTCCTAATCTTAACTCATGGTGTGCCTTTTTTGCATCTCTATGGTCCTATTATACTGCAACTCGTTGTCTTTGTTGATAAACTGTAGTTTTTAAAATACGAATTCTCAACACAACACAATATCTACTGTAAAGAGCTGATTAGATTATCGTCAAAATCTTGTCAAAATCCATTAATGCAAAAGTTTTTTGACAAGTTAAAGTTTAAAACTTTTTAACGAAGCATCGCCTTAATATGTTGGATGTTATTACTAAAAACCTCGTATGAACTTCCGTTTCTGAAATATTTACGAAAACTGTTTTCCAGGCGGATATAGCGTGGAGTTCACTTGGAGTGTGCTAATGGGCTAGGAAGAAAGTATCAGATCCATCATGGATCCATTTATTTTAGTCGGATACGGATTCAGTGTCGAAAAAAAAATCTCTAATTTTTCCTGTAAAGATTTTAGATGCCTAGTCCTGCCGTTTGAAATTTCTTCAGTTTCCCGCTATTCCTTTTTATTTTTTTATACAGCTTTGTGTAAGTAAAGGGAAAGTGGCGCACATAGACCTATAGGAATAAATGGACTAAGCCTTATGCTCGAAAATTGATTCCAGAGTGAGTTGGGGATAGTCCTGGCAAAACACGGACAAAAACGCATTATATTTTATGGGAAGAACTTCTTTTTTTAACTAATTCGAAGCTTTCAGTTAGAAAAACGACTTTACTGAAAGTAAGGAAGTTTTTGCAATTGCTCTAGAATCTAGAAAAGTAAAGTTTAATACGAACTTTCATTTGAAATCATACTTGAACTTAATTTAAACTTTTTTTTTAAACCTAATAAAATATAATTAGGACACCAAGTTTACAGGTATAAAATACCTACCTTAAGACCTTTATTTAGGTCACCACCTCAAGTCAAGTTATCCACAAAACCCCAAAAGGTACTACAAATAATGTAACTTAAGAAAATTTTGCACTATTGCAAATTTTATGTTAAAAAATTTTATGAAGCTGGTAGGTCAAATCCTATGCAATATAATGCGTTTTTGTTCGTGTTTTGCAGGACTAGTCCCATCTTACTCTGGAATCACTTCGCCAGCATTTGCGCGACGACGTGCTCAGTCCATTCTTATTATAAGTCTATGGCGGCTCATCTTATCAATACCACGGATCACCTAACAAACAGATAAATAAGCCGGCTGGCGGTCTTTGATCTCGGAGAATTCAACGATGGCTGAGCATTGGGAATCAAACTCACAGCCGGACTAAAAAAAATGTATCATAAAATATGAATGTTTCAGAATATTGATGCGAAAAAATATTTTTACTGCCAGAAACAATTAATTAAATGAACATTAAATTAGTTTTGTACTGCTAAAAATGGGAGCTCTTGGCTGCGTAAAAAATTATATGTTGTTCTCTGTAGGGGACTATGGAAATAATGTGTTTTATTGAATGAGAGATAGGGGAATAACAAAAAGAGGTCGTCTTTTTCGTCCAGAATACGTTAGCACTTTTCCAGCATACAGCCAAACACAAAGAGAAAAAAATTGATTGCTTTTTTGGTTTTATTGGGATAACATTTATTAAGTTTCAAGAGGAGTAAAATTGTGAATTTTAAATATAAGAAGTCTGACATTGTAGAGTAATTTCTTAATTTACTGGTATCAGATTATTTATTAGTTTTTTCGAAAAATTGAAAGTTTAAGGAGATACAGGGTGACCAAATAATATTTACAATTCGCGCAAAATTGCTTCACGGTAAATTAATATTTTAAAATTTAGTAAAATCTAATATTTAAAAAAAATTGTTGTTTTATATGTATTCTTAAAAGTGTAAATAGTAGCATAATAAAAAATTATAACAAAACAAATTTGTGTCAAAAACTTTTGACCAAATATTATATAATAGTTTATTATACAGGGTGCAATTTAAATGATGCATGAAACTTTAAGGGGTTGTGGAAATGGTAAAAACAAAGATTTTTTTCGCATTACATTTTGTCTTTCTTTTTACAGGGTATTAAACTTAGTATTTTTTTTTCGATTTTTTGTTTGTTTCTTAAAAATTATAACAGACCATTAAAATTTTGTGGAATTATGCATTACTAAAACGGTAATAATTATCAGAGCATCGACGCGTTAAATATTTTTAAAATCAGTAAGGAACAAGGGATCTTATATAAATCTTATATGATGTTCTAAAAGCTTACGTCAAAATTAGACATTTTCTAAAGAATGTTGGAGCATTAACCTAAAAATTTTTTAGGTGCATAAAAACATCAAATCTTTGTATTATTTATATTGTATAAATTGTATACCTACTAAACTCAAACAAACTCTTGTGATAGTATTTTTAAAAAACCGAAAAAAAAGTCCTTTCGATTTCATGGTGTGTAACACTTTAGCAGTAAAATTTATATTAATTGCAGTTTCAAGCTATTGAAAACACACATCATGAAATGTACCAAAAATATTAAAAATATGTTGGTGTTTTTGAATACCTAATAAACAAAAATGAAAAATTAACTTAACGTTTGCCAAACCTACCATTTTTTTAGGCGTTAACATTTTCGTTGGTGCACTCTTTTGTTTTAATATTTTAAATTGAGAGATGGGACAACTCGCCGCAGCCGATTTGCCGCGGGCCGATTCGCCGCGGGGACTATTTGCCGCGGGAAATATTTGCCGCCGGTCGATACACCGCGGGGACAATTCGCCGCTAGATTTTTTGTTTCATGCCAGTGGCAATTGTTTAAACAGTTTTATTTAGCTTGACTTGACCGCGGGGACAATTCGCCGCTAGATTTTTTGTTTCATGCCAGTGGCAATTGTTTAAACAGGTTTATTTAGCTTGACTTCATATAATATATTTGTTTGTTCGATTTTCGCTTTTTTAAAACTTTTTCAACAGAATTTTCTTAAATTTTAAACTTTGCAGTGATTGAGGTCACTCAATACAGCTTTTTACTCAAATTAAAAAAAAATACCAAATAGCAGATCCAAAATGGTGGATTTTCAAATTTATTAAACGATATGCATCAAATTCGGAACTTTAAGGTGTTTCAGGTCGGTTCCCATTTTGACTCTTTTTAGGTTAAAAATTAAAAATAATTTAAAATTTAATAAAGTTTCTATTTAAAAATACTGGATTGTATTGTTACCACCAAATACCTAGTTAGAAAGTTTGAAAACATTATTTTTATAAAAAAATATTATATGAAGTCAAGGTAAATAAAACAATGGTAATATCATGAAACAAAAATCTCGCGACGAATTGTTCCCGCGGCAAATTGTCCCCGCGGCAATTCGATTGACGGCGAATTGTCCCCACGGCAAAACGGCCCGCGGTAGAACAGCCGCGGTGAATCGGCTGCGGCGAATTGTCCCCTACCCTTTTAATTTGTGAACCTGTGCTTAATTTAAGGATTAAAATACCAATCTACAAATTTCCCTTTTCTACAACTAAGCTTACGCCGCTGTATTATACAAAACACCAAAAACTTTCTAAACAAAGCATAGTTTATATGTTGTTTTTTAGGATCTAATGAAAGCGCATTTTCAAATTTGAGATAAATATAACAAATCCTGCAAAAGCATAAAAAAATAAAAAAAACAAAATTAAACAACAAACAAAAGGGATTGCAGATCTGTATATCCTTAAGAACTCTTTGTACTTAAATCATTTACAGATTCATCTCATAAGACATTTAATTATTGAACACCCTGTATAGGATATAGCAAAAGTTTTCAAAAATCGAAAGATAAAAGAATGTATAAGCTTACCTTATAGGATCCTGCGGAAATCGAAAATAACTTCGCGTGAATTTACAGTCTCTTACGGCACAAACCGTTCCCATTGTTTAAAATCAATCATCACATATATCAAACACAAAAATCACATCTACACACCACTAACGCTCAGCATACGTACTAAAAGTTTAAAAAATATTAAAATACAGAATGCGCCCCTGGAGTGGTTGACCCCAACATGGCAGGCTGCGTGAAAGATGCGCGTAGCACCCCCCACCACCTGAGTTCCCTATCTGTTTGTTAGGTGATCCGTGTCAATACTACCAGTAGAGTTCGCGCGACGAGAGTTGAAGCCACCCACGTCACGGCTGAGGGGGATCTACTGGCCCCGCCTCTAGCTTGTGTTTCTGACTGTTTCGGAGATCCATAGGGTTAGTGTTTTATATTGGGAATTAGTTTAATAAATTATTATGTGTAATTTATTCCGGACGGCACTGTCCAACCGCAAGTAGGCTTATACCAAGATAAAATTGATGACGTGCGTGGCATCAACTCTCGCCGCGTCTACTCTAAGTGCCTAAGACCTTAGAATCATTATAAAAATGTCAAAGGATAATTTAAAGATCTGGAAATTGCTTGGTTAAAATTAATTCTGCCCACTATAGAGAAAGATGGAAGCTGCAAATTAAAAAATTTGTGGAAGATCGACTTTAACTAGCAAAGGTTTAGTTTTTCCCGAAAGCACTAAATGTTTTATCGATTATGTATAACGTATTATAATATAGTAAAGTACTTTTTTAGGTAGGATTTGGGAACAAAATATAAAATTATTTAATATTAACTGGTAACAAAAAAACTATTTTTTTCTTGCTAAATTCTACTAGTATATACACTTACTGCCTTTTTCCATATTTAGGCAGAATCATCTCGATTTCATAAAAATCATACATATAATAAATTTGTTTGATTTTTTAAGAGCTTTGGTGTTATGTCAGCTTAATTTTTTCAGTGGCGCACCCAGCAATATTTTGGAGGGAAGCCAAGGCCTCATGATGTCGCATTTTATGCTATTTTATTTGTTTATTAACGAAATATGTGGAAAATATCTATAAAAATCTTAGGTTTGGGGGGATTGCGGGCCCGGAGGCCCCCCTGGGTGCACCCATGATTTTATTCTAATATTTGAATATAGAGTTTGTGAGTGATTTTTTTCGGAAAACTATTAGTCTAGTACCTATGTGTGTGCTGTAAGCTTTGCTTTCGTTAGGACTACACGCCACTACCACGGATCACCTTTGTTAGGTGATCCGTGCCACTACTCTCTGCTCCCAAAGTCCTTATAAATAATAAATTAACTTTACTCATTGTAGTAGTGGCTAGTTTTATCATGGATCACCTGTGTTAGGTGATCCGTGGCTTTATTATCAAAATAAAACAGTACAAAGTTATAAATCATTGCCATGTAGTCTAGAAATCTTAAATTCCTAATTTTTAAGCAGAAGCAAAAGTAAAATATCACTGTAATCTCGATGATAAAAAGAAATAAAACTAATAGATCACTCTCATACTTTTAGAAACTATTTATATTTTATCCTTAGAGTAATAAATATATTACTCTGAGATTTTATCGGAAAACCATAAACCTTTTTTTATTTTTATCTTCCTAGCCCGCGCAGCAATGGCTAGAGAGAGTATGTAGGGGAAATTCACCTCGGGGAAAATTCGCTGCGGTCCGAATTGCCGCGGGGACAATTCGCTGTCCTTTTGTTGGGAGATCTGTATTAAACCTAACCATGTATAATAAATTATTGATCGTAATCATTAGGGACTTATTGCAGTAAAGCCAGGCAATACAGCATTATTCCGACAGTTTTCCATTAATAGTGGCGGCACTATTAATTCCGGCTCTTATAATACACAAAGGTCTAATTTTGAAAAAAGACAGCTGTTCTTATATTGCAAAACTGTCATAATAGTGCCCGGCACAATTACTGCCTGGCTTTATTGCAATAAGTCCCTATTATTTTCTCGAACACAAACATTTCGCAAAAATAAATATCCCTGGAAAAAAAAATGTTTTTCGAAATAAAAATCATTTTTCAATAAGTTGCTTTCCAAAAACTAAATTATAAAAAAAACTAAAAAAAAGTTTTAGTTTTTTCTAAATCCTTTTTTAAAAAGCAGTTTTTCCCAAAACTAATTTCTAACAAAAAATACAAAAAAATTTTTTTTTTCAGAAAATAGTTTTTAAATATTTTTTCAAAACCAAACAGAAATAAACAAAAATGCAACCTTAAACCGCTTTTTTTTTATATAACATCAAAACTGTGTTTGTTATTGGGTGTATTTTGACCAAGCGCGGATTTGAGGGGAGGGTAACGGGGTAATTACCCCCCTAGAAAATAAAATATGCTCTTTTTACTAATAATTAAAGGGACAAAAGGAGAATCTTAGCAATATCGTCGTGACATCTGTTCGTGTTTGTTTGCTTGTGTGTGTATGTAATGTCTGTCCGGCCCACGATAGCTCCTAAACCTCTGAACCGATTTTCTTAAGTAACTGTAACCAGATGATTAGATTTAGGTAAAAATCTATTAATGCTACTGACAGCAATTTGATAGTTAAAAGATTGAAAAAATACTAACTATTTAGCGGAGCATCGCACCAATATGCAACATTTTTCATAATAATTTGTTTTAAAATCAAAAGTTTCTGACATACTTACAAAAACCTGTTTTCAAGGCGATATGACAAGGAGTGTGCTAATGTGCCAATTGGCCAGGAAGGTATTAGATCCGTCATGGATCCATTTATTTTTTTGTTATATTTTTAGCCTATCCGCTATAACCCAAAAAGGACCTAATAAATTTCTACAAACCATTAACATTTTTTTTCAAATGTTTTTAGCTGGTTACAATATTGTGTAAATTTTTTTAACCAAGTACATCTAACTAATATATGCCTCAAAGATTTTCAACATTTAAAAAACTACTTCTGTTCATAAATTTTTTAATTTTAGGAATGGTGTTAAAGTAGAGCCAACATATCGCGGCAAGACAAAGATGAATTGAGGGGTACAGCACCAGAACGGCACAAAATTATATAATTGAGAAAAATATGTTTTAAGATTTTGAAATAAGTGTGATATATTAGGGCTGAATAGAATTTCTTTATGTTGCGTCTTTGAACCAGTTTAGATATCCAAAATTTTAGCTCACACATATACTATACTATAGTAGTGTGAGCTATGGTGATCCTAATTTTTTCGAGAAAAAAAAAGTTGCTCCGATTTCAAAAATTTTTATCTTTGCGTTTCAGATGATTTTGAAACTTTTTTGTTGCGCCGTCTGTCTGTCTGTCTGTATGTCTGTCTGTCTGTCTGTAACGACCAACGCGCATAACTCAAAAACCGCTTGGCCGATTTTAATGAAATTTGGTACCTGGCTGGGTTTTGGGCCGAGATGGTCCCATTTAAAAATGAACAAAATCCACCGAGCACAAACGAAATAAAAGGGTGGGGGTAGATTTCAAAAATTAGAGTTTATGGGAAAATATGGCGTGTGTGACATCAAACGAAAGGTAATTGGGTCTGGAGTTCAACAAAATACATTTTAATTAATTTAAAAAAAAGGGTGGGGGTATATTTCAAAAATTAGAGTTTAAGTGAAAATATGGCGTGTGTAATATCAAACGAAAGGCAATTGAGTCCGGAGTTTAACAAAATACATTTTAGTTTTTGTTTTTTTTTTAAGGGTGGGGGTAGATTTCAAAAATTTGAGTTTAAGTCAAATCATGGCTTGTGTGGTGTCAAACAAAAGGTAATTTAGTCCGGAGTTGAATAAAATATATTTTAGTTTTTAGTTATATTAGCTCACACGTACACTATAACTATAGTACGTAGTGTGAGCTTAGGGGCCCATATATTGGCAGAGTTTTTTAAAGAGCAATCGAAAAGAGATGTGTTTAGCTATCTTATTCCGCCCCTAACTTAAAATTTGACAGTTTGTGGCTGATACCGTTCTGGTTCTGTGTACCTTAATTATCCTCTTGCTATTTGTTCGTAATGGCCTTAGAAATTCCAGGAATAGGTCTAATCTGATGAAACGAGTTTAAAATTTGAAGAAAGTTCAAGAGAAAAATCACTTATTTGCCAGTGGTTTATAAGAAAAAATAAATGGATTCTCCATGACGGATCTGATATCCTACTAGCTAGCCTATTAGCACACTTCAAGTGAAGCCATGATATATCAGCCTTGAAAACAGTTTTATGTTTATATCTCAGAAACTAAAGCTGCTACGGAGTTTTCAGTTATAACACAAAATATTGAGCAAAATGCAGTCTACCATATTCCGTAAACCGCATCTTAATACGATGCTTCATTAAAAAGTTAGCATTTCTAAAAATTTTTAATAGTCAAAAAACCCATTAGCATTATTATACACGGTAAAAAATTTTGTCTGCAATGAAAACACGTTCTTTTCTTGAATAAATTGTTTTACCTTAAGACAATTTGTTTTAAATTAAAATATTTCTTTTTAGTTCAACGCAGCGTTTAATCTTGAAATGAGACTATTTTTCTTCTTTGATTGTTTTGTTTCAGTAAACTACATTTTGCAACAAAGCAAATTGTCTTCATATAAGTAATATTTTGCTTCCAGAGAAAACGGCAATTAGTTCCAATTTATAATAAAACAGTTTCTGTTTCACATTAAAATAAAGAGGCAAGACATTTTTATGCAATATCAAGGAAATATTCTCTTGGTGAATAGGAAGGCACCAATAATTTTACTTCAAAGCAATTTACATTGATCATAAACTAATATAAAAGACGCCTGATCCAAAAATGGCCCCTGTTACCGAAATCTCATACCAGATGGCTATACGCGACGGTGTAAATATTAATTGCTAATTGTCTCGTCTGAATGAGTCGGCGGTGTTGCCATACCAAAGACAATACTACCTATCTACTTTACAATTCTCCTACTTTCCCCAGATTGATTTTTCAATAGGTGGACAGTTAGTGAGTTCGCGTAGACAACCCGGGGCGCTTGGCAATTCTTCCGCTCTTTTGAATGTGGTGCATTAAAGAGAGAGAGCCTCTCGGGAGCCCCGGTGTGTTTGGTCGAACTCGATCATTATGAATAAGGTATTTAGAATTTGGTTGGTATACCGCGTAATTTAATCAAATATTATTCCTTTTCTAGCTACTGCCTATTTAATATGCTTAGACGTTTACGTTTTCGACTTATACATATATAAATGTATATATACAGTATGTCCTCCTAAGTTGGAATCATATGGAAAACTTTTTTATTAATAATTTTAGAAAAAAAAGTTATTTTTCATAAAAAGTTCTGCATTATCTAAACCCTATAATACAGTCATCAAATATCAAATTTTTTTAATGGTATACGAGGTTTGTCAAAAAATATGAGTTTTGCTCAAGATTAAAGTACCTTTAAATTTGACAATATCGAAAAATGTTACTAAAAAAAGTTGATCAGAATTAAAAATTACGTTTAAAACTTCAGATTATTTTATTTTTTACTACTCTTTCTATTTTGAATGAATGATTTTGTGATTAGTTTTAGTTTTTCGATGTTTTCTAATAATTTTGAAATTAAAACGCGTAATAAGTGCATATTCATTTATTTTGCAAATTTAAAGGTACTTTACTCTTGAGTAAAACTCATATTTTTTGACAAACCTCGTATACCACTGAAAAAATTTAATATTTGATGACTGTATTCTAGGTTTTAGATAATGCAGGATTTTTTTTGAAGAATAACTTTTTTTCCTAAAATTAATAATAAAAAAGTTTTTCATATGATTCCAACTTAGGGGGACATACTGTATATATTTCGCTTCCTTTGCGTTTTAATACATCCTGTATGTATATCAATATCGATCTTTTTGGGGGGTTTAGGTATTTCTAGGGGATATAGAAAAAAGTAAAAACCTCATTTTAATAGCCCTTTATAAGCTAAGTAGTCTACATTTTAAGAGGGGGTCTATAACTTTTTTATTAAAAAAAAACAATTGATTGTAAATTGCTTTTTTATTTAAAAAAATATAAATAATCCAACTGTCAAATTAAATTTTATCTGTCACTTTTGGCTTTTAGTTTTTGAGATTGTATCCATATAGTTAGAATTTTTAAACCCAAAAACAAATAAATACAAAAATGTAAAAAACTACAAATAAATCAAGGGGTCAGTCCATAAAGAAATACATTTTATCTAATCTCCATCGACGTAGCTAGCCCAAGAATTCAGAATATAAAAAAAAAATCATTGTAATATAATATATCCACAATGAACTAATTTTTTGGGGCAAGGTGGAGATATTTAACCCTACTAACTACTTCCCCCTTATTTAGGCCCTTAAGCTAGCCTAGTGTTTAAGCGAGGCTGTGGCCCATGTTTTATGTGATACACATATTAGGTATATTGTTTCTGTATTTTTTATTAGTAGAGAGTAGGACATTGCTGTAGCTAGGAGGCACGGGGGGCTTTCCCCCCTCTACTATAAAAATATCTATGAAAAAATAGATCTACGCCACGGCCCCCCTGAAAACTGAGGCTAGCTACGATGCTGATAGAGGCCTGATCTTGCGAGAGGCAATTCGGTCCAGCCACACATACTTAATAAATAATAGCAATTATTAATATGTGTTAAGGTCCCACAAACAAAATTTTATGCAGTTTATGTAAATTTTTTACATAACTAGAGATTACTTGCGCGCCGCAGGCAAAACAATTTGCATTTTTGATCCATGAATTCAGGCTAAGGACCTCATTTTAAACGAATACTACTAAAATAGGTATAATTTCAGTAATAATAAAGAAAGTTTTTTGCGCTGGGGGCAAAAAAACTGGGGGCATTTTTGTGGAAAAATTCTCACTTTTTACGAATCTTGGGAGGGGATAATTACCCCCATTATCCCCTTTCCTTGCATACGCGAATGGGCAGATGAAATTCAATTTATAAGTTGGATTGGCGGATTCAAAATCGAAGATTTTCTTCTTTACATTTTATAAATTTAAAAAATAAGTATAATTTTAGTTTTTAACAATCAATATTTAGTACTTTTTACTTTTTTTTTTCTATTACAAAGCTTGGTTTTAACGACCGAAATTAAGCGGTCCGTTCAATGTCGTTATAACCGATATTTACTGTAGTAGCACTACATATTAAAGTTTTTAAAATTTGTTAAAGAAAAAAAGAGATTTTTGGTAATAATTTTGAGTATTTCTATTTATTTTTAAATAATTTTGCCATTTAATTATTACCCCTTGTAATGGATAGGGTGAATAGATTTTCTTCTTTAATTCATAGTGGACTGTAACTTTCTTTAGGTGTAATTTTCTAATTTAATATTTCTTGATCGCGCAACCATACAAAAGCAATAGGAAAAATGGCACCTACCTTTTGATGGTTATTTCTCTGCTTGCGTGCCCGCTCTCGAAGTAGTCTCACGTTCAGTCTTTGGATTGAGGATGGTAGCACTTAATAACTAAGGTTTTTATGTTTAATAGTTAATTTTCGAAACAAAATTAATCTTCGAAAGAAGAGAATGATTTTTCACGAGTTCACGTGTTTTTCGCTTGACAGAATGTCATCTCATGCGCCTTTTGCGCATGTCCTTAGCACCCGCGTTGTTTCGACGGCGCAAGGTGCCACAATTTGAATTTGTATGGCTGATTATTTTTGAGGCGAAATATATAAATTATAAATAAAATAAAGCTAAAGAAAATTGCAGTAACATTTCCCGCCACCGAAAACGAATGTTTTCAATTATAGTAATTTAGTAGAAAAAAAAAACGCGTTTATGCATTTTTTAAGTAAAAAATAGAAAAACAAAGGATAATTCCAAACATTATTTGAACAAAAAAAAAATAATAATTTTTTTCCTATTTTGAAAAGAAATTTATATTTACAATTAAACTAAAGAAATTAAAATTTAATATTTTAATTTTAATCTGAAGCCATAGGCAATAGGCACAGTTTAACTATAGGTCGCTTAAATAACCCGATTTTAGTTTTCACCGTAACAACCCTTACATGCCCATCTCGGCCGGGGTGTAACTCGACTATGCGTCCAAGTAACCAATGAATTGGTGGCTCATTTTCATTTTTAATGAGTACCAATGTATTCAATTCAATGTTGGGGTTTGGCTCGTGCCATTTTGACCTTTGTTGCAGGGTGTTCAAATATTCTGATTTCCATCTCTTCCAGAAATCTGTGTTCAACCTTTGTATAAGTTGCCAACGAGATAAGGAATTTAGTTTTAAATGAGAAAGATCTGGATCAGGAACTGAATTTAGTGCAGATAACGTAAGAAAATGCCCTGCAGTCAAAGGAGCTAAGTCGTTCGGGTCAGAGCTTTGCGCCCATAAGGGTCTGCTGTTTAGCAATGCTTCAACATCGGTTAAAAGAGTATAGTACTCCTCAAAGTTTAAGATTTGATCACCGATAACACGAAGTAAATGGCTTTTAACGGATTTTACACCAGCTTCCGCAAGCCCATTGAAATGTGGGGCAGCAGGTACATTGAAAAACCAAGAAATTTTTAAATGATCTGCGGCGTGCTTTGAAAGCTCGGTAAGCTCCTTGTAAGCTCCCTTGTATGTAGTTGCGCAGTCAGAATAAATATTGGTGCAAACTCCTCTTCGATTGACAAATCTCCGAAAAGCAGCAATGAAAGCCTCTGAAGTTAGGTTAGAAACTAGTTCGAGATGAATAGCTCTAGAAGCTGTGCACACAATCACTAAAATGTAAGCCTTATGAATGACTAATTTACGCCCTTGAGCTAATTTTATAGGTCCAGCGTAGTCAATGCAAACATTTGAAAAACATTTCAGCTGTGATATTCTGAAGCTTGGAAGGTCACCCATGTAGGGGGTAAGAGCTTTGGGTTGAGTGCGATAGCACTTAACGCAAGATGATAAAACCTTTTGAATAACTCTACGTGCTGAATGTACCCAAAACTGTTGTCTAAGTAAATACATAGTTGTATTAAATCCTGGGTGCAAGTAGGTTGAATGAATATTTTGAATGATCAGCTTGGTAAGTGTGCTATCACTTGGTAATAGTAGGGGGTGTTTTACATCATATGATAATGTGATTGAATTTTTAATCCGCCCGCCAACTCTAATACGATTTTGGGGGTCGAGAAAAGGCGCTAATTTGCGATATGGTTTTGGTAAAAGTTCATTATTTTGAATTTTTAAGAAGATATCAGAAAAATGTTGATTTTGCACGTACTTGACAAGTACAAGTAAAGATTCTTGTAATTCAAAAAGCGTAATAAAACCAGTGCGTTTAGTGTCCTGATGCTTAATGTTGAAAAAGTATCTGTGCCAAATAGCAATAATACGTTGAATTTGTAAAATAGATGAATAATTATGTAAAAGATCGTTTAAAATATCATTATTCAGAATTGTGGCCAAAACCTGTATTTTCTCTTCCTCTAAAACAGAACTAGTAATATTCGATTCTGACAGGGAAGCTAAATTCCATTCAGAGCGAGGAGAACATATCCAGGGGGGACCGGTAAACCATAAACAATGATTAAGTAAATTATCTGGAGTTAGGCCGCGACTGGCGCAGTCGGCTGGGTTCTCCAGAGTTCGGATATGATACCAGGGAATATCTGGAATGGTTTCCTGGATGTGACTGACTCTATTAGCCACAAAAGTTTTCCACCTATGCGGAGAGTTAGAAATCCAAGCCAGGACTACCTCTGAGTCAGAAAATGCTAAGATCTCATCGATTGTTATCATTGGCGAATAAATGTCAAGGACAAATCGAAGCAGATCAGCAAGGAGCGTAGCTCCCAATAGCTCCAGTCGAGGAATCGAAACTGTTTTGAGTGGGGCTACCTTGCTTTTTGCAATAACAAGGGAAGATTTGATTTCGTTTAATAATTCGATACGTAGATATATAGCGCATGCGTAGCCGCGCTCTGAAGCGTCGCAAAATGCTAAAATTTGGCAACGTTGTATGTTAGATGAAAAAATGTATCTAGGGAGAGAAATCTCCGATAAACTAGAAAACTGTGAGTTAAATTGTAACCAAGTTTCGCAGATGTGGGGTGGGGGTTGATCATCCCAATTGATTTTTTGCTTCCAGAGTTCTTGCATTATTGATTTTGCGAGAAGAGTTACTGGCGATATGTATCCGCAAGGATCGTATATTTTAGCAATTACAGAGAGGATTTTACGTTTTGTTAACGGACTATTATCTTGATTGCATTTATATGAAAATGTGTCTGACGAAGGGTTCCACTGCAGCCCTAAGACCTTAATACTAGAAGGTGGTTCCTTATCGAAAGATATTGGAACTTGACAATCTGAAGGAGACAATGATGATAGCAATCTTGGGTCATTGCTTGCCCACTTACGTAGTTCAAACCCACCGGATTTTAGCAAGCCAATCAGCTCTTTTTGTAGCGCTTGCGCAGAAGACAAATCAGAACTGCCCGTACAGACATCGTCCATGAAAACGTCTTGAAGAACTACTTTTGCAGCATTTGGATACTTATTTTTCTCTTGAAAGGCTAACTCTCGTAAGGTTCTGATTGCTAAGAAAGGGCTTGAAGTGAGTCCGAAAACAACAGTATTTAAACGATATTCTTTTAGGGGTTCATTGGGGTGGAAACGCCACAATAAACGCTGATAATCTCTATGTTCGGGTACTAAATTGATTTGCAAAAACATTTTTTGAACATCACTAAGAATTGCTATAGAATGAAAAAGAAACCTTAATAAAATAGTTGTAATATCTGCATGAAGTTTAGGGCCTGGTAAAAGGGTCTCATTTAAGCTATAATTCTTACTTCCAATTGAAGATCCATTAAATACAATTCTCAAACGCGTGCTTGTACTATCGGGTTTTAGTACCCCGTGATGTGGTAAATATGAAACATTCATTGATTTCGGTTCATTATTTGAAATAAGGCTCATGTGTCCGTTTTTTAAATATTCTAGCATAAAATCTGAATACATGGAATACATTTCAGGATTTTTAAGAAGTCTAGATTCTAATGAAATGAAACAACGGTAAGCTCTAGAAAACGTGTCACCTAAGTCGGGTTCAGAGTGCCTAAAAGGTAAAGCTACCATGAATCGTCCCGTGCTATCACGTGATACCGTATTTTGATAAATTTCCTCAGCTTTTTTCTCATCTGGGGATAAATAGCTTTTTTGAGGAATCGATTCAAGCTCCCAGAACTTCCTAAGAGTCAAGTCTAGAGAGTTATCGAAAGCGGTAAAGTAGTTTTCGATTTTTAAGGGATTGGATTGATAAGATATGTTTTGTTCGACCCTGCCTAACAACACCCATCCCAGCTCCGTCTCTAGGGCGACTGGTTGACCTTGACACCCAGAAATACGACCTGATTTAATAATTTGGGAATAAATCTCGGCGCCTAGAAGTAGATCAACAGGGGCTGGTTTGTAGAAGAAGGGGTCGCCTAGTTTAATGTTTGAAAGATAATTCCAATTTCTTGGATTAATTTGGACACTAGGTAAAGAAGAGCATAATCTTTGAACGACTAAACCGTTAAAGGAAAATGTGGGATCAGTTTTTCCAACTGGACGAATAGTGCATTGCGTCATACCTTTTGTTGAAGAAGAAGATTGATTTATTCCTAGAATAGGAACAGATAATTTTTTCCTAGATAAACCTAACCTATTTAAGCAGTTTTCGCTGATAAAAGAGGCTTCGCTGGCGTTGTCTAGGACGGCTCTCACTACTTGATAGTTCCCGCGTGCATCGAGGATTTCTACAATAGTGGTAGACAATAGTACTGTGCTTTGACAGTTTGGGGTGAATGAGGTATAACAGTTGGTTTGGTTAGGTTGTTGTCGAGATGTATTTTGCGTTAATTGTTGATTTTGTTGCGAAGTAGAAGGATATTGACTTTGATTGATTTGTTGTTGAGATTGATCTTGAATTGGTTGCATTTGTGACTTAAAATTAGATTGATTAGAATGCTGCATGCTAGTTAAGGTTGGGTTAATATTCTGCTGAATATTTTTATCATAGAAAGGTATTTGATTTGAATCTATATTATTAGGATATAAACTATAATTTGATTGTTGATTCTGCGTTGGTGACTGAATGTTTGAAATAAATGAAGAAGTTTGCATGTTAGGTTGGGCTGGGTTAAATCGAGTTGTGACGTCACATAATAAACTATGGTGACGTAACCCGCAGGATTTGCAATTAAAAGGCGATAAGCAATCTTTTAAAAGAAAATGATTTGATCTTAAACAGTTGCCACATATATTATTTTGTCTCACGAAAGCGAGACGATCAGCTGGAGTTTTTTGTAAAAAAACTTGGCATTGAGAAAAAGGATGTACCGAAAGGTTACATAACTTGCATTGTTTTGATATTTTTGTTTGAAAGTTGCTTTGATTATGATTATTAAAGTTTGGTAAAATTTGTTGTTTTTGTGGTATGCCTGTCATAAAGGAGTTTTTGAAATTATTGTTATTATATGAATTTGGTTTTGAACTATTGTAGTTACCAGATCCAAAACTTTTAGATTTTTTTTCCATATTTGATACTGAAGGCTGAAAATACTGAACCGATTCTAGTGCTTGGCACTGTTTTTCTAAAAACTCATATAGATCGGTATAACTAGGAATTTCCTTTTCAGTATGGCAAACCTCAAAGGCTGATCTAGTGGGAGTATCTATTTTTCCCAGCAATAAATTAAACAACGGAAACTGCCAATCTTTTGTATTAAATTCTAAGGCATTCAGGGCCTCTAGATTTTCAGTAAACGTGTCCAAAATATTTCTAAGATCTTTAGAGCTCTGATTTGATTTCATGGAGGAAACATGCACAATGGAATTCCAATATGACGTAGCTAAAAGGCGCTTATTGTTGTACCTTTTTTGTAGATTTGAAAAGGCAATTAAATAGTTACTATCAGTAACTGGTAACGACTTTACCAAATTTAATGGTTCACCCTGCAATAAAGTAATTAAATACCGAAATTTTGAGGCATTCGATAGTGCAGGATTTTTGTCTATTATACTTGAAAAAAGATCTAGAAAAGTCGGCCATTTTAGCATTGAGCCCGTAAAAACCGGGATTGAAGGTTTAAAACTTTCAAAACTATGACTGGTGGGAGTAGGCGCAGAGGACTGCGGCCTAGAAGTGCCTGGAATTGGAAATAACTTACAAAATATTGCTTTTGCTTGAAAATAAAAAGTGTCACAATTTTTTCGAATTGTATCTTCCGTATCGAAATCTTTATCGTCGGTCAGCAACCCAATCAATTCGTTATGGAGATGTTTAAACTCAAAATATTGATCTTCCAAAGTTTCAAAAGCAATTTGAAAGATAGGGCGCTCGGCTTCATCATCCTTGGCTTTTACCGCCAAAGTATAGATTTCAGTGATCCTAGTCAAAGCGATTTTTCTTTTTCTAGTAAATGTTTTTAATTCTGCATCCCCCATTTTGATTGTTAAGTATTTTTATTGGTTTTAAATTATTGAAAAAAAAAGGTATCTATTTTAAAACAGTTTTTGAGTTTTTGATTTTTTGTAATTGGTTACTTGGATTTTGATTTATTTAAACACTTTTATTTTTTTGCACTTTAGCGCACTAAATATGTTTAAAATCGCGGAAACGCGAAACCGAAAGGCGATATTTGATAGAAGATTTGTATTTTATTTTTGCATTAAATCAAATTTTGAAAACACAAAATTCTCGAATAAATAAATGCATTAAATTTATCGATAGTAGGTAGTAAACAAGACTGACCGTGAAGTTTTTATTTTAAATTTAGAAGGCCACACACACACGCACACATACGTAGGTATCAAGGAAACTTGATTACCTACAACTAAACTGTGCTCCGTTTGATAAGAATGAAGCCCAATATGGCGTTCAAGAAAAATTAGAATATTTTTAAAAACGCTTTTTCATAGCCTAGATGCGGCTCGGAGGTCCATAAAATGTAATGGATAGGGTGAATAGATTTTCTTCTTTAATTCATAGTGGACTGTAACTTTCTTTAGGTGTAATTTTCTAATTTAATATTTCTTGATCGCGCAACCATACAAAAGCAATAGGAAAAATGGCACCTACCTTTTGATGGTTATTTCTCTGCTTGCGGGCCCGCTCTCGAAGTAGTCTCACGTTCAGTCTTTGGATTGAGGATGGTAGCACTTAATAACTAAGGTTTTTATGTTTAATAGTTAATTTTCGAAAGAAAATTAATCTTCGAAAGAAGATAATGATTTTTCACGAGTTCACGTGTTTTTCGCTTGACAGAATGTCATCTCATGCGCCTTTTGCGCATGTCCTTAGCACCCGCGTTGTTTCGACGGCGCAAGGTGCCACAATTTGAATTTGTATGGCTGATTATTTTTGAGGCGAAATATATAAATTATAAATAAAATAAAGCTAAAGAAAATTGCAGTAACACCCCTATTGTCATGCATAATTTCAAAAAATATCGATTTTGTAATTTTTCAGGAAGATATAATAAATTAATTTTTCAGGAAGTTATAATAAAATATAAAATGTGTGTGTGTGTGTGTGTGTGTGTAATATGGCCTTGATCGAGCCAACTGGCCAGCATTTCTCATTGTTTATTACAAGGGAGTAAAAAATATAAAATAAAAGCTGTTAAGTTTGGCACCCTTTTTCTAAAAAACAAAGAGGTTTGATGCAAAATATAATAAGAAAAAAATCCTTAGTTTGATCTTTTCTAGCGCCTATTAGTTTGCTATTATTACAGCCTGATATAAGGGCATCGAAGAAATAACTGTTATTTCTTCGATAATAAGGGCAAAAGAAAAAAAAATATGCCATCTATGTATATTTTATATTTATTGTGTCATACCGGGTGGGCAAAAAACCGGACAAAATGTTTATCGTTATAGCTTTCCAACTATAGATTTTACCAAAGCAAGCAGTAGTTTGCAGGGAATTGATCGGACAATTGTGTAAAAGTATATTTTTGTCCACCATCTTAAAATCCGAGATGGCAGACAGAATCAAACTTGACCTTGAAAGAGGCTCGTTTATTCTTCTGTTACGGAAATTTTAGATATATATTTTTGTTTGTCGCTACGCA
Organism: Aspidapion aeneum; assembly: GCA_963576565.1. Classification (NCBI taxonomy): domain Eukaryota; kingdom Metazoa; phylum Arthropoda; class Insecta; order Coleoptera; family Brentidae; genus Aspidapion; species Aspidapion aeneum. Next base: position 51,667,751 of record OY755041.1, on the reverse strand, counting down.
CAACATGGTTCGGAGATATGAATCGTTTAAATCGGTATAGGCCCCTAAAAATTAATTTTTGCTTTAACTATATTCTTTTACATACAGGTTAACGATTGATTGCTTTTAAAAGATCACAAACAAAATTTGCCGTCATTGTAAAATCCAAAATGGCGGACATAAAAACTTTACTTTTTAAAAAGGTTCGTTTATTTTTATATTCCGAAAATGTTTTGAATTTTTTTAGAAGTATAGAAAAATTTTACAGAATATGCGATTGCCTTGCCATTTCTATGTGCATTTATTTCCTCATAAATTCATTACTAGTAAACCGACAATTAAATAAAAAGCATCATGGCAAAGATCAAGTTCATTAAAGATCCGTATTTAAATTTTCAGCCATCTCTAAATATAATATGGCTTACCAATTCGAATTTGACCCTCCATAAAGGGTAGTTTTTTCTTATGTTGAGAGAAATTTTTCGACCTTTTTTTGAATTTATTTAAAAGATCCTAGGTCCACCACGCACAAGTTAATCATAAAAAAATAAATCTTCGCAACATACAAAGAAGCGATCCTTCATAGAAGGACAAATTTGACTTTTGTTCAATTTTAATAGTTTTGATCAAAGAGCAATCGGGTATCACCATAATTCTTTTTTTTTTTTTCATTGAAATCGATTCAGTGAGTTTATAACGAAATTATTGCAGACAGAAATTGAAATAACAGTTGCTATAACAATTCTAATTTAAAGAACCACTGAACTGGTTCTAGAGATTTTATAGAATCCATTCAGTATTAATGGAAGAATGGATACAGAATTAAGGAATAATATTTCGGGAACCACTAAACCGTTTTAAAATTAATGTTTCGAGATCCACTAAACGGATTTTAATGATTCGTAACTAGTTGCATGATGGTGGCGAAAACAGAGCGTTTTTAAGAGTTCCAAAAATCCGGAATACAAGAATTAAAAAGCCTCTTTGAAACGGGCAAGATTGATTCTCTCAGCCATCTTAGAATTTATAATATCAAATCTTTCTGCTTGAAAGCCTAATCAATTGGTTAGTATAGTTATAACAAAAACATTTTGACCGGGTTTTTTTGGTCCACCCGGCAGATATGTGTACCGGGTTAAATTACAGTTTTTTTTTTGATTAGTTGTACAGACACACCCTATAATACTCCAAAAACTTTTTCAAGACTAATTTTTAACTAGTTTTGGGTTAAAGCGGCGCGCGGACCTTTTGAAAAATTTGGATATGCAGTAAAAAATCACTAAAAGATGTTAAGTAGAACCGTTGTTTGATGGAGATCCATCAAACAACGGTAGAACCAACAACTTCGTAACTTTCATTTCCGATAAATTTAGAAAATACTCTTTAGGGCTGATATAATAGGGTGGAGTTTACTTATTGTGTGCTAATTGGCTAGTCTAGGAAGGTATCTTATCCGTCATGGATCCATTTATTATTACTTAATAAATAAAATAAATTTATACTAAAAACACCTTGGATATTTATTAAAGATTCTATTATTTGATTCACCTCGTGGTTTTTTAGGACCGACGGGATTTTAAAAAGTTTGCATTTAATAAGGTAAATTACACCAAAATAAAAAAATTTGTAAATAAAAAAGTTGTAGGCCACCTTCATAAAGTCAGACTTTTCATAATCCCCTCGTATGTCTTCATATTTACATAAGTTTTTATAAATTCCGACTATATCGAATTTGGCACACCCGGTAGTCCCTTTGCTACTCCGACACTGTTAATTTCTAGACAGAAAGAACACACAAAAAGAAAGGCGGGCGAACGGTTATTTGAGCATAGAGAACTAAATAGAATGTAAGAGAAAAAAAAGCGCAAATGTATCAAATTAAACTTTTGTTTGTTAATTATTTTTATAAGAGGTATTTCATATGCAATATATTTTTCCTACGACCACACATGAAAATCATGGGTTTCACACCATTTTCATCCTCAGAAAACGTTAGGTTTCACCCATGGGCAGAAATTTTTTGAAAAATACTTTTTGCACATGTGTTGCAAAGTATCTTTCCACATATGTGCGGAAAAGCAGTTTCATTTGATTTGTGCAAAATTGAAGAACCGTTTTTACAAAAATGAGTATAGCTCATCAGTGTTCGTAGGAAAGATAGCGTACACAACTCGATAGAAAGTAACTTTCTTACACTCGCCTGTTGTTTCACTCGGCTGGCGCCTCATTCTCAACATTCACGCTCGTGTGAAATTTGTCACTCTCTTCTCTTGTTCATATGTAATAGACTATTTCGTTTTTAACCTTACCATATGAATAATAAGGTTACTCGTTCCAGACCTTACTATCTAGAAACCACAAAAAGGGTCCACTTATTACAAAAAAAGAATGAAACTGCGCCTCCTTTCAAGGGTCAGTCCCAATCCTTTTTCGTTGTTTAGGGATAAAAACATAAAAGATAAAAGTGTCACTGTTTATCCCTGGGATGAACAGGGATAGATCAGGGATAAAAAATTAAAATCAGGGATGAAAAGTGACAGGTGAGGAATTGCAAACCTGGTTTTTAGCGCATTTGATATTTTAGACAAGTCATTCTTATTTGATTAAACAATCGTTTATTAACACTATTTTTATACACCCCACGCTTTTACCTTAGTCTGTTAAAAGTCACGTTAGTGTACTTAAAATTTTTTAGTTTTTTATACAGCTGATGATTTCAGTTGAACCGTTTAACTTAAAAGTGTTTTACGTATTTTTGAATTTAATATTTGGCTATGGTCGGTCGAGACGTCTTTCGCATGAAAAAGTCAACAAACCAACCGAACTGTAGCAATAGGGATCTCCAGTCCAATAGTTCCCACTCTTAGGTTACACTTTTGTGTTCTTAGTTAGGAATAGTAGCATAGGGAATAAGTAAAAAATGTAAAGAAACGCAGCTCAAAAACACTTTGACTTACCCTTGGATGAAAGGAACTTGGTACATGGACAACTGCACAGTCGAATCCAAATAATTCCAATCAAAGTAGTAGCAGTAGCACTTCAAAGCAATCCATAAATGTTTATACACGACCGCTGTCTTAAAAGGCACGCATGTGATTTCACTTGGCGATCAATATATATCACTGGTATGGAGAGTACCCCAAATATTCGCATGAGCTCCGTATAGCAAGACGGACTTTGGAGCACTGCTGTATGTAGCAATATAGCAGTAAAAAGGTATGTATAAAATTAGGAAAAAAACTTAAATTAAAAAAGGATGGAAAATGGATATACTCAAGGTAGAAAAAGCAAAAATAATAAAGTAAAGTCAATGCATTCTTGAGCATATAATTCACCGCGCAAATTCAAATTTTTACCCTTTTTGTAGGCAAGGCATATCTTAGTAACTAAATTAGGTTAAACCAAGAAATAAAGTAACTTTAAGTATAAAGTTTGAGCATAACTCTAGCAAAAAAAAGAAAATAAAAAGCATTCTAATTTAGATAAATGTCTCTAAATTTTATATCTTAAAACTAAACGCCGGGACGAAGCATTCCGGCCCCCCTGAAAATACCCAGGGTATGGTGTTTTCTGAACTAAGCATTAGGGAGAGGGTACAATTTCACCAAAGGCCTCTTGAATAAACCTTTGGAGGTTTTAACTGTAGCAACTCTTGCTACATTATCAGTACCAGGGTGCAATCCTACTACTCGTCCCAAATAAATGCAAAAATAACTAAATGCAAAATTTTTAAGTAGTTATACTACTACAATGAAAAAAAAACAAATAATATATAAAACTAAAAAAAGTTATGAAATATTCTTGAAGATCAGTTTCTAGTTAGTTAGGTATCTATTTATTTATTTAATTTAATTTTGGATAATTTTGAAGTAACCAAGTGCTTATTTGTTTTTTAAAAGATTTTTTTGACCTTTTGTTCAGTTCAGATGGTAGCAGGTTAAAGAGTTCTTTTCCAATGTATGTTTTTCTGTACATTTCTCGAGTTTTTTTGAACATTTTCCGTGTTTTTCTGACCATTTCCCCAGTTTTCCAGGATTTCCGAAAATTTTGCCAGTTTTTCCGAGCATTTCGCAAGGTTTTTCAAACATTTCTAAAGTTTTTTGAAAATTGTCCGAGGTTTTCTAAACATTTTCCGAAAATTTCCCGAGTTTTTTCTAACATTTCTCGAGTTTTTTGAAATTTTTCCAAGTTTTTCCAAACATTTTCCGAGTTTTTCCTGACATATCCGAAAATTTCTTGAGTTTTCCCAAAAAAATTCTGAGTTGTCCGAAAAATTTTAAAGTGTAAGGACTGTACATTTGCCTCTGGCCTTAACTCTTGGAAGTCAGAAAATATATCTACTTTTTCTTACCTACATATCTATGCCTACACTGGGCAAGACGCGTCCACCCCTACAGAAGGTTGCATGTATACTGAAAGGAGTGACTGAAAGATTTTTCCAAATGATTTTGAATTAAATAAAATATCGGCAACACTGCACTATGGAGTAATCACAGGGGCAAAAACGCTTCCTCTCTCTTTTTTCCTATGTAAATTATTGCATAAGAAAAAAAAGACAGAGCGAGCATTGGAGTTCATGTGGTTACCTGCTATTACCAAACGAATAGCGACATCAGCGCCCTCACCGGTCGTCACCGGCTGATTTCAAAGGTCCTCAGTGCGTGAATTAAAGAGTATGCTATTGGCCTAATGAAAGCTGAGCGTCTATTATATTATTAGTTTATGCATTGATCTAAGACAATTGTTTTACCTTGTAGATATTGACCAAAATCTAATCAGCTTGTAAGAGTGTCGAACACTTTATTACCTGAAAATTTTATAAAAATTGGTTCAGCGGTTTAGGAGCTTTCGTGTTACGAACATAAATAATATACACACACACACACCTACACACACACCTCGACAGACGTCACGACGATATTGCTAAGATAGGTCAAAATACACCCAAATAGGATTTTTTGGCGTTATTTCAAAAAAAAAAATTCTTCGAAAATAATATCTTCCCTAGCCATTGCTGCGCGGGCTAGGAAAGGAAGGTAATAGCTTGAGCTCCCCCAAAATTGGAGGGCTAACGTCGCCACTAAAGCTTTTTTGCACTAGTATAAAAAAGCTACTGTTAATTTACCCGCTGTCCAATTTTCACAACGATTTTAATCAAACAAATGGTTATATTTTTATAAACAAATCAAATTTTATTTACTAAAAAAACATAGTTAGATTTAAATTCTCAAAATAGTGTACAATGTTTAATCAAATGTCCAAAGTTAGAACATTGTATATCATCTCAAAAGTCAGTCCATGAATACTAAGGCGCTTTAAGGTGACGGAATTCGGGTCTACTACGGTATACCAATTTAAAGTCCTTTGAATTAGATAGGATTTTAACGGAAACTGCCTAGGTTTAATAACCTGCGGTTAGCTCAGGTTAAGTTTATTGTTATGTGAGGTTTATACTTGATGCTAATTTTAATTTTAAAATACACAAGTACTGGAGTTTTATTGTCCCGAATGAACACATGGCGTAACACGAGACTTTTAATCTGAATACGGGACACTCCCATAAAAAAACGGAACGGTTGGTAACCCTGATAATGAGACTGAAACGCAGCCTCCTCGAGTTCCGTTTACCTCTGAGGACTTGCCCGTGAAACTTTTTCGATAATACCTTCTGCCTCGTGAACTCCTTCAAATATTCCATTTAAATAAAACTTTTTTTGTACTTTTTCAACCATGTCGATATATTTCTTATGGAGAGCATACTGGCCCGGAGATTCCAAAAGAGTCCTGACTATTATTACATATTAAACATTTTTTATATGCGTTAGCTTATAGTGATGGGCAAAACTTCTTTTTTCAGAAAGCAGCTTTTTAAAAGCAGTTTGCAATGGACGTTTAAACTTGATCTAGTTTAGTGCGCCTATCTTATTTGGGGTCTTCCCCCACTTCTTTTATTTTCCCAAGGTCTCCAGTTTACGATACATTTGTTCCATCGATCGTCTTTCTGTCTAATATTATGACCGGCAAATTTTCATTTTAATTTTGCTACTACTTGTATCTGTGTAGTATCTATATAGCATTTGTATTTCCATTGATCTTTGGGCTTTTGTTACCTTATCCATGTTTGATTTTGTGTCCAGGTCTGGGATTCATAGGTAAGTACAGGAAGGATACATTGGTTATACAGTTTCGTTTTGAGGTACCTACTGAGAATATTTTTAATTTTTAAATATGTAGCTTAATTTACCGAATGCTGCTTAGGCCAATTTTACTTGTCTCTTGATTTCAGCTATTTGGTTTTCTTTTCTTAATTTAATAATTTTCTTTTTCTACTTCTTTTATTTTCTTTTGGTTTATTCTGATTGTGATATCTTCATTTGTGTTTGTTATGATTTTAGTTTTAGTGTAGTTTATACTCAAGCCTGTATTTTCAGCTGCTGTATTCAGTTCTTCGGTCTTCAAGCATTTTTATCAGTTCTTCTTTCTTTTCTGTTATTAAGGCGATATCATCAGCATACCTTAGGTGGTTTAAGTATTGTCCACTTATTTTGATGCCTATTTCTCTCCAGTCTAAGTTTTTATAAACATCTTCCAGGGCCTGGTTAAATAGTTTAGGGGATATTATATCACTCTGGCTGATACCTCTTCTTAAGTGGATTGGCTTGGTTCCTTCGTGGATTTTGATTGATGTTGTTGCTGCGCTATATATATATATTGGCTATTAAATTAGCGTATCTGTGATCTATTCGGCTATTAATTAAAGATGCTTTTACTGCCCAGTGCTCAATGCTATCGAAAGCTTTTTCGTCGAAGTCTATAAACGCAATATATAGTGAAATATTTTATTCATTGGCTCGTTCTATTAGGATTTTCATTATAAGGTAGTCAACTGTACTGAAACATTTTCTGAAACCTACTTGTTCTTTTGATTGATATCCGTCAAATTTTGTGGTTAGTATATCTGTTAATATTTTCGTGAAACTGTATAAATCTACTAAAAAACAATACTTTTTATTACTCAAATGCTGCTTTTTGTGACGATTAATAGCAGTTAAAATCTACTTCGTCCCAAAAGCACCTTTCAATAACACGCACTTACTTTACAATAAAGCAACCCATCACTAGTTGGCTAAAAATAATGTGAAATAATCGTCATTGATCGTCACGATTATATTGTAAGTAATGGATTTCATTAAATAACAAAAAGGAGCTTATATTTCTAGAATTCTGAGGTCAAGTTTAAAACATGATGTTAAAATTTGCACGCGCTTTATATTTTTTCATCAACGTCTTGTTTAAATTAAAAAAAAACTTCCTGTTTATATATATTTTTTTTAATAAACAAAAGTGTTTGTGGGAATCAAGTATCTTCGTTTTAATAAAAAAAAGATTACTTAATTGTTTTAATGACTAATATTAATTGATTTATTTTGGGAATTAAATTTATACTCTTCCTCATGCCTTTCCTACAAATTTTTGACTTATTTGACTGCTGAGCGCAAATGATGGAAGAACATAATCATGAAGCATTTAAATAGATTTTCGAACTTTAGTGACTATCCTTAATCTTAAAGCTAAAAGAGGCACTTCTATTCCGCGGTATCAAAGTTAAAAAGTAAAAGTTAGCAAGAAAAATTGGCAGATCATGGAGACAAAGTAAAAACAAATCCCAAAAAAAAAGTCTGAAAGTCCAAATTATAGCGAAACCTTCTTATAAATAAAAGTGTTAGTTTATTCCTACATATTATTTATAGTAAACAAGAGAATATTGCAAATGTTTTTGGACTTTTAGACTTTGTAGACTTTATAAATGAATTAGTTGATTTTGTCCAGTCTAGTCATGAAGATAAACGTAAATTTTTAATAGATAATAATGAATCTGAATCTTTTTTGACAGAATTTTCTTCAGGTATTTGCCTTGAAAAATAAAAATGGGCCAGACCTTAGAGTAATAAAAATATAAAGAGAAGAAGTAAACCGCGGCCCCGTGTATTTTAGAATTTGCAGAATCCCCGGCGATGGCAACATAGCTGCGTCACTGGAATCATCTCGAAAAAACCACACTGGGCTGAATTTTCACAGTATTTTCAGAAACATAGCACTTCTTGTTTATTTTTACGTCCAACTAAGTTCTTTTTTACAAAAATAAAACTCAGCACACAGAAAAAAACACCAAAAATTCAATATACCGAGTCCGACGGTCACGACAACACTGCATTTAATACAAACACATGTTACTGTCAGTATCGACCTTAGAGCTTAGGAATATCTGGGCTAACCGTTCACGACTTGAGGACCCACCTAATTAAACTTGTTGCCATTATATAAGTGAAAAAAATAATCTTTTGTTTAAAACTCGTAGACAATGATTGAGTAGAAATAAAACTTTGGACTTCCATTGTCTTTATCTGAGGGCACGGCAGTGCCTCGCAAAGTTCGCGCTGCCGTACCATCTTTTCTTGAAACATTTCAGCCCATATTTGACCTATCTAAAGCTCTACTTCGGAAAGAGCTACGAATCTCATACTTTGCACAGTCGTAGAACTTCATAGAGTTAACAACCCCTCCAAGTTTCATGGACTTCTATAGAGTAGTAAAGTAGTTACGAAATTTCAAAAAATGTCGAAATTGCCACTCACTCACTGACTCACTCACTCATGTATAGATAACCAAAATTCTACTGTACTTCCAGACCTACTATAAAGCTGAAATTTGGCGGACTGATAGAAATTATGACCAAACCCCTGGAAAAAATCAAAAAGCCCCAAAATTCTAATTTACTCCCCTCCCCTATATGTGTAAAATTATTTAAAAGTAACATTACCCATTTCTAGCAATGCTAGAGAGCTGAGCTTTGGCAGCCTGATAGGAACTATAATAAAACTATAGGAAAACCCCAAAATTCTAATTTACTTCCCTCCCATATAAATGTAAAGTTATGTAAAAGTAACACTGCCCACTTCCAAAAACGCTAGAGAGCTGAGCTTTTTAAGACTGAAAGACACTATGATAAAACTATAGGAAAAAATTTTAAAACACCAATATTTTAATTTACTTCCCTCTCCTATAAATGTAAATTTATATAAAAGTAACATTGCCCACTTCCAGAAACGCTAGAGAGCTGAGAAAAAATTAAAAGACCTCAAAATTTTAAGTAAGGCATTGCAAAAGTTTTGAACAATATTCCGCATATTTTACTATTTTGAAAATTAAATATTATCCAATTCCTTTAAAAAAGAAGTGAAATCATAACAAAAACATTTTATGTAAAAATAACCAAGTACGCGGCATTCCGTAAAAAGAATTGAGATAAAAGTAAAGTCAAGTTCTCCAATACAAATTTCAAAATGAAAGTAAGAAACTAGTTTGGAAATGTTTTTCTAAACTTGGCTATTACGGCTGTAAATGACTCAGGCACAGTGCTTAATTGAACATATAGAAGATTGGCTGTAATAGCAAAGTTTAGAAAAACATTTCCAACTAGTAAAAATCTTTCATTATGAAATTTGTATGGGAGAACTTGGCCTTACTTTTATCTCAATTCTTTTTACGGAATGCCATTTTCGCGTACTTGGCTCTTTTTTACATGAAATGTTCTTGTGTTGGTTTATTTTAAACAGGACGTTTCAGTAAGTAAGTATATCTAACCATTTTCAAGTGTAAACTAAACAATCCAGTCTAAAGGCTACTACTTATACTACTTGTTGTGCAGTCGGCCCGCCCCTTTTTTACCTTCCTAGCCCGCACAGCAACGGCTAGAGAAGGTATTGTTTTCGACAAAAAATTTTTTTTCAGATAACACCGAAAATCTGTTATTTGGGTGTATTTTGACCTACCTTAGCAATATCGTCGTGATGTCTGTCTGTGTTGTGTGTTTATGTATATCTGTCCGTAACGCGATAGCTCCTAAACCGCTTAACCGATTTACATGAAATTTTCAGGTAAAAAGTACTCGATACTGCAACGAGCTGATTAGATTTTAGTCAAAATTCGTGAATGCTGATGACAGTTTTTTGACAGTTAAAAAGTTTAAAAAATGCTAACTTTTTAATGGAACGTCGCATCAATATGCGGTTTTGGAAAAATAGTAGCGCGGGGATATAGTCCAAGTAGCTCAAAACAAAACCCGGCCCTGCTAACAGGAAATCCGTAATATGATGTCATACACCTGTTGCCACGTCCTGAAAAAATTGTGGGAAAAGGGGCCGTTCATAAATTATGTTGTCTAAATGAGTTTTTATCGCAGATTGTAATAAGAAATACACAGCATAAAACGACGCGACGCGGGCTAATAAGCGCATGACAAATTATCGCACGGTTTAAATAGCCTAACCAACTCAAAGCACTAAAAATTTGGTAAGGTAAGAAGTTGAACCTTACTTATTATTTATAAAATTTTACAGAGGCAGAGGAGCCGGCAACAGCGGAAAAGCTACATTGTTTACCAACAAATGAATGAATGACCGCCGAAACCGGGGTTACTACTTCTCTTTATATGTTATTACTCTGAGGGCCAGACGATATTAGTGTAGAATATTTTAATAGTTTTAAAGATTCACTCTTGTACATGGTTAATAGTTTTTTATTGGAAGGAGAATTTCCTGAATCATTAAAAACATCTTACATTGTACCAGAAGGAAAAAAAGTCAAATGAAATTAGTAACTTTAGACCAGTTAATATGCTGTTAACCATAGAAAAATGTTTGGAAAACAGTTTATACAGGGTGTCCCATAACTTAGCGGCCATAGGCCAACAGGTGATAGGAGGTCATGTCTGATAAAAAAGCATCAAATTTGGCGATTTTTTAAACTTTTTTGATAACTTTTTCAAAAAACGCAGTAAAGATATGAAAGTGGGTAAAGTCATGTATTAGAACAAGAGCAATAAATTGAAAAAAAAAATAATAATAAAAAAATATTCCGTCAATTTTTTTTTAGAAAAAACTATTTTTTTGGTATAAATTTTTATGAATGTCATATTAAATGAAATGTTTATTTTATATTTTTTGTTATTAGAAACCAGTCTCTAGCGAGACATAGTAATAAAGTATTATTGATATTTTTTAAAAGAATAAGTAAGCAAAAATTTTTTTTTAAATTATTATTTTTATACATTTTTGGAGGTTATTTTGACAGCTTGTATCTCTCAACTTGTAATTTTATCAAAAAAAAGAATACCACATTTTTGAATCACAATTAGCTGAGTATTTAGCTGGCTATGACAGATTTTATTTTTTTTCTAAAACCCTTTTCCCCCACTCTTCTAACTTTAAACATCCTATATCTTAAAAACAGATGTGTGTTGACCCCTATGTGATATAAACTTTTTTCTCGGAAATAACCTCCTCTATAACCTGCTGCACTATGGCCCCTAACTTTTGGGACACACTGTATAAACAAGTAGTTGAATATGTAAGTGATAAAAAACTGTTAAGTAAACACCAATCTGGATTCAGAGAAAAATATGATTGTTAGGACATCATTTAAAGTATCATTGCAGACTGGAAAGAGTTAATGGAAAATAGTCAAACAACAACAGCAATATCTATAGATCTGCGTAGAGCATTTGAAACAATTAATAGGGAAAGATTGATATTAAAATTTAAAAAAATTACCTTTAAGGGGAATGTCATTAAGATGTTTAAAAAATACTTAACAAGTAGAAAACAAAAGACAAGGGTTAATAGATATAAGAGAGAAGAAGTGTAAATAAATTTTGCAGTTCTGCAAATTGAGACCCTTTGTTTTGATTCTTTATATTAATTGTTGAAATTTTTAAACATTGTCAGACAAGGTTATTTGTTGATGATACTTTTATTTCTGGTAAATATTTGAAAAATTTCAGTAATATTTTAAATGGAGAATTGCAAGTTTTACACAGTTGTACTTGTAGTATTCAATAAGGAGTTTTTGAAAAAATTTATGTATAAAAAAAATAAAAAAAAAATTAAGAAAAAATTATTTTTTTTTAAATATTTTTTAATAAATATGTTTTACTACACACGAAACATTAAAATAAAAATTTAAAAAATTCTTGGGGCGAATTGTCCAGCCACGAATCAACCAGCGGCAAATTGTCCCGGCGGCGAATTGGCCCGCGGCGAATTGTCCCATTCCCGATGGGGGTGTGAGTTTTAAGTGATCGTGTCAAAAATAAAGTTGCTCCGATTTCAATTCTTTTTATGGATCTTTGTGTTTCAGATGATTTTGAAACTTCTTTGTCGCGACGTCCGTCTGTCTGTCTGCATGTCTGTTTGTATGTCTCTCTGTCTGTAAAGACCAACGCACATAATTCAAAGAGTGCATGCCCGATTTTAATGAATTTGGTATTTAGGTTAGGTTTTGACTCTAGATGGTCCCACTTAAAAATGAATAAAATTCACTGGCATAAGCCAAAAAATAGGGAGTAGAATCGTGTCAGATTAGGTGCCCATAAATTGGCAGAATATTTTATTTTCATGATCACTTCTAACATGATGAGAATTACAGACAAAAAAATTACAAAAAGCAAAAACTATTTTACGTTAGAGCTACTAACAGAAGTTAAACTTCTCAAGGATTCTCCGGGCTATCAATGATGACCAATGTGTCATCAAGTATCCTAACTAATAACAAATATTATCATTTTTCTATTACAGATTAAATTTAATTTTTACAATATGAAGATAAATACTTTTACGTATGTAGGTATCTTCAAACTTTATTTCAATGTGAGTCTTAAAAAATGTTTTTTTTTTAAATACCTATTGCTCAATAATGCAGCAAAAGTTGAAAATGTTACACTAAAGACGATTTTCTTAGAAATAAACTTCTTAACCACTTTTACCTAATGGTTAGGGAACAATTGCTGTTCAAGGTGAGGGGCCGGGAGGGCCCGGCCCCCTGTTTTTCCAGAGGACTCCAAATACAAGAGGCACAATCTGATGTATTTCAAGGGGATGGGACAATTCGACTCGAGAATTTTTGTTTGTTGACATTGACATTGATTGGTTTTGTTGGTTGATTAGATTAGTTGCTTAGATTGGTTGGTTAGGTAGTTTGGTTGGAAAATTCTCGTGGCGAATATCTCCGCGGCGAATCGGCTGCGAAGAATTGTCTCCTACCCGAATTACGCGCCTGTTTTTTTTGTTTCGACGATATTGGTAATCTATATTATATACGGTACGATATAGCTAGTCTATATTTAAAAATGTTTCGAAAAAATTATCTTTTTGACAAACAACACTAGCGCGACGTTTCGATTGTTCTTCTACAATCGTTTTTAAGCTTATATTTAATTTTCAAATTATTCTTTTACTACTACTGTTTACTCTGCTTTATGTTTATGTTTGTTATTTTTTTATTTATTTCTAACAATTTTTTTTAAAAAAGTGGGGTAATACCCAGATAAAATTTTGTTTGTAAAATAGGTAAATATGTTTAAAAAAATCTAAAGCAACACCGTTCTTAAAAGTGTGGGACGGCCTCTGTTAGAGAATTTTAAATTTTTTACTTTTTTACCATATAGCTATGTAAAGGCAATGTAAAGTTTGTTTTAAACTATTTACATTTATTAGTTTTTACATTTTTGGCGTCGAAAAAATAAGAAAGCAATAAGTTATTTTTCAATTAAAAAGCTAATTTTAATATTTTTCTTTTAGCATCTGTTTTTTTTTAAATTACTTTCGTGATCGTTATTTGAACGTTCCATTACTTTGTTTTACATACCTTGATACAGAGAGCTTCACGCAACTAGGAACATAGGAATCTTGTCACCCAATAGGCACACGGGGATCCATCTTATATGACCAGCGAGATCACCCGATCTTGCTCCCAATGATTTCTGTTTGTGAGGTTAGATTTTAAAAAAAAGTTTGCGGGCATGATAGAGCCAATAATTTGGAAGAACTTCGAAACAAAAATATGAAAGCATATCAAACTATTACCCCTAATATCCTACTAAATAAAAGAGTTGGTTTTTATAATAGGCTTGGATATTGTCTAGCCGAAGAAGGGGGACTTTTCGAGCATTTACTTTCTTTGGGACGGACTCCTTTTAAAATGTATTGTTTTTTTTAAACCTGCTTTTATCTGTTCCCCTATGTTCCACATTTTATGTTGTCGGAAATAAATCTCGTTCAACAAAGACGACCAAATTTATCAGCGCAAAAAATCAATATATTAGCCAAAACTTTTTTCTAAATGCGCCACTACTGTATTTTAAAAAAAGAAAGGTGTTAGTTTCACAACTTGTTACGAATAAAATTACATTTTTTTCCGTAACGCGTTTTTGCTAAATGAATTAATATTTGCTTTAAAAAAATAACCTCTAGCGACATCTTACGTGAAAGAGTTTAATTAGAATATCTTCAAAATGACTTGCACGCTACGTCTCTGTAGTCGGGTTAAGCTCAAGATTATTGTTTTTATGCAGAGAACTGCTGGGGAAAAGGTTCATTTTGAATTAGTTTCAGTTTCAGAATAGGATCGAGTGAGTTGTCTGTCTTTTTTTTTATTCGGGTGAAACAGGGATAGAAAGAATTTTCTGGTTGTTCAACTTACGTACGACCGTGATTGCATAATTGGCCGTCTTGTATTTTAACCTAAAAAGCTTTGTTTTGCAAAGACTATGAGACTGTTTACTAATTTATTTACCTATAAAACAATAAACATAAGTTTTTTTGTAATTTAAATAAAGTGACTCAAAATTATTCAGTCAGTTTTGGTCTTATTAATGAATACGGATTTGTGTTATTGATTTTCTGAAGAATTAAGATTTTGGGGTTTTATGGAATCTGATTGGTCAGTGCAGTTTGGAAGATTGAGAGGAATTTTACAAAAATCAGCGCTTTCTGTTCGAGATCTTTGTCGAGAAACAAGGTATTTTAATTATGTTATAACATAACCTTAAAAAAATTTTTTGTTCATCAAGCATGGCTTGAAATTTTCTTTATAGGATAAATTAGAACTTTGCTCTAATTTTAACCAATGGTAATATGAAATTCAATTGCATATACCAGATTTTTATTTTTAATTAGGTCAATATGTTATGTTATATATATATATATATATATATATATATATATATATATATATATATATATATATATATTTATAAAAAATTTTATTTGCCAAGGAAATGTTACAATTTTTTCTTTATGTCTTTAACAGACAATTATCTCTCTATTTAGACTACTTAATTTTTTTGTAAAAATTTTGATTAGTTTCATATTTTTTTTGTTTTATGGTTCGAACTATGTTCGACAAAATATTTTTATATTGGCTATATGGTATTTTGGTTATAGTTTATTTATAATGGGTTCACAATGTTGTGCCTAGATGGGATTTCTAGAATCCAGATTATAGGTATCATAAGCACCTTTGGTTGAAATAGAGTTAGACAGGTTAATACAGGTAAAATTTTATATAGCTATTGCCGATAGCTGGTTTGTTTCTTTATATAGTTTTTTTTTATAACCAAAATACACATTTTTGTTTTTTTTATAAACTTAGGTTATGATTTGCGTCCAGAAAAGACAAATAATTTGGTGTGAACAGAATTACTGTACAGTATGTACAAATTTTGATGAAACTTTGGAATATTTATATAGGGTGTTTTGATGGACCTGATCAGAAAATAAAGTTTTTTTTTGTTTTTATCAGTGGAAAATGATTGAAACCATAGTTGTATTTTCAAGATCACTTCAAGTATACTGACTCTAACATTTCCTGGGTTAAGATTATTTTGTTTTTATGTTATTTTTTTTTAACCTCAATTCTCGACAAAACTATTATAACATATGTAAATATTTTTCACTATTGTACATCAAAAGAAACAAGGTTCTAAAAAGGAAGTATGTCTCTTTTAAGTTATATTTGAACAGTAAAATCTATAATTTTATTATTATCATTTTTTTTCTACCTTTTTAAGAAATTGAGTTTCAACAAAAAATTAATATTTTTTTCTTGTTTATATTTGATCATTTGATTTTTATTTGTTCTTCTTTCTGAAACAAAATAAATGTTGAGGTTTGTAAACAAAAAGTAATCCTGATCTTTTATTTCGTTCCTGCATTGATACATTGGTAACATGGTGATAGTAAGGAAAATGTGTCACCATTGTTGTTAATTGTGTCAAAGTAAATAGAGGTCTATTATCATTTCAAAAATAGAAAATTGACAACATTTTTCTTAAAAGAACCTCACGACCCTAAAAAGCTCTACCTAGCCGAGGTAAATTTGGGGAATATTAAAACAACATCAATAATATACAAAAAGTTATATTATATGAAAAACAATAATATAACAAAGTGGCCCCAACTCTATTTAAATTATTTTACCGCAATTTTTTCTTAGTGAGTTTCTGTAAAACTTAAAATCAGAAAACATGAATTGAATTTTGTAAATATTACACCTGGTTCCCACCTATGACTTTCTCAAGGGTGCCCGCTCACGCGTCACTTGATCTCAATATAAAATGTTATGACAGTTATGTGACCGCAGCCAACGATAATGAACCGAACCGAACCGGCGGTCACGTGATCTTAGGAGTCCCAGGATTCTTATTGTATTGCTTAATATATTATATGTTTTTACACAATTTAAATAAATTAACAAAAATTTGTTGTTCTTTTATAGGCAAAAATTGAAAAAAATATTTTGCTGATATATGTATTTATTATGGATAAAAGAACTGAATCTATAAAATAAAAAATTATACAAAATTATACTAATTTTTTCAAGCTTTGACAATAGTTTTTCTCCACAAAAACACTCGCTAGAGTTATCTGAAGAAAAATTTTCAATATAAAACATTTCACAATAATTTATTAAAAAGAAACAAGTGATTTTGTGAATAAGTGAGATGGTTTTCCCATTCAATGAACTGAATGTAGTGGTCGTCAAAAATTTTTCGAAAAATTACCCAGCACAAAGTTTAATATCTATTTCAATAAAGTGTAAGTTAACTACCAACTCATGTTCTTTTAAAAGCTGTATCTCACTTTTTAAATATTTCACACTACCAGAGAGATTACTATCTGTTAACAATATTTAACAAATCAGTTTTTTAATATTGCGAGGGTGCGGAAGGTATATTACCTTAGAATTGTAAATTGACGTGTATGCACTGGATAACTGGATAAACAAAGATGAAGCCAACATTAAAGTGTATCCACCATATCTTCGATTCTCAGGTTACCTTTTCAAGAGACCTAATTGTTCAATAAGAAATGACAACTGAACACATTTTTCCTCTCACTATCGAAAATGTCACTATGAATGTCTATTACTTGATCAATCTTATCCAAGATATTATCTTTTACCACTTCTTTCCCGTTTGCAACATATTAGGTTGTAGTTTTATAGTTGGACCGACAAGGAACAACACTAATTACACGTTCGCGGCATTGTTTATCTTATAGGTATTTTCTTTATAATTTACTCATTAGCCATTAATTATTTTAACGCAGCCCTCTACAGTCGTGGGCTGCGTTATTTTAATAACTGATAAAATTCACATAAAATTCGTGCCCGAATTAAAAAAAAATCGACGTAAACCAACATACCAAAACTGAACACACACATGCTTTATAATGACAGCGGGCCGTGAGGCGTTTTTTTGTGGGACTCCGACGGTCACGTGATATTTCCGCACCCGGGCCGGTCTTTCTCGTGGGCTGCGTTATGTGACGCGTGTGCGGACACGCACGAGACAGTCGCAGATGGGAACCGGGTTTCACATAACAGAAACGCTTACTTTAGAAATGAAAACATTTTTTTAAATAAGATTTCTTTACGAAATTACTAGGTAACATGAAAAATTCATAATTTTTAAAAAGTGACAAAAGGCAAATATTAAAAAAGCATTTTTCGTTTTCAAAACTGTAAATTATCGATACCACAGCTTTAAGCGAAGATTATGTTTTATCTTTTTTGTACCGGTATCATGATTTTGAAGGATTAAGAAGATCCTAAGTAAAGCTTGTATGAGGTGGGGGATCTCATAAAAGCCTACGGTTTATAAAAATTAATAATAATTTTTGTAAAAGACATAATATAGCTTAATCACTGCCATTACCCATAATATGTAAATTACACCAAAATTGCGTATAATTCATTATTTAGTGCTAATTAAATTCAGTAGTGCATTACTCCATAGTTGACAATAATTAATACTGTTTTAAATAAGTGCCAAAATGTGGAAAACAATTCAGGTAAAAAGATACATAAAAATTTTACAGTGGAGTAGGTCAGTGCGCACACACACACCAACATTTTTCCTTGATTTTGGGTTTTGGAATAAAAATTAAACATTGTTCCCAGCAACTAATTTATTCCTACATGCAGCGCCGTAGCTAGGAATAAATACCCATACCCAACCCCCCTTTCCTCACCAAAAATTCAAAGAAAATTAGTGCGCATTTTCTATTAATTAAAAAACACATTTAAGCAGGGGTGATAGAAAACCTATGGGTGCTCTCGTGCAGTGGCGAATCTAGGATGTCCGGGGAAACCCGTAGGGAGGGTCCAAGAAGGCAGCAAAAAATAAAATATTTGCCAATAAAATGGGCTGTAGGCAAAACTTATTGGAAAATAAAATAAATTATGTGAAAAAAGTCTAAATTTTTTTTTATTTGCATCTTTTTTACTGGAAATTACAAAAATAAGTTCTGTCAGGGAGGGGGGAGGGTGGTCGGTTTGGTTCGCTCTTTAGTCTGTCGCTCAATTTCGAATCGAGGACACAGACAGTAGGAAATAAATATTTGTATGTTTCAAGTATGTATAGAGATCAGGGACGCAGCATCCTTAATACCTATACGGGGTGTCCCCGACCACCCGTCCACATGATTGTAGCCATATCGAGTACGCTCTTTCAATTGGTGGTATTTTTAGATTCCCGCGCCGACCGGAAGTGGCCAATTCAGGTCTAAAGTCCGTTTTTTGAATAGGGATGGGCATAATTTTGCAACGCATTCGGATTCTACGCAAGAAAATTCGTATATTTTATTTGAAACATTTTTTTCTTAAACGTCATTATATTTTTTAATAGGGGTGGACGGGTGGTCTGGTACACCCAATGCAATAAACCTACTACAGGAGGGACGAGGGGTATAAAATTACTTAACGCACTTCAATATGAAAGAATAAATTGCAAACGAATGGAATGGACCCAACATTGAAATAAATTGTGCTATAGACGAATGTTTTAGAAAAATTAAGTCCAATTCAGCCGCAAACTTATTTTTTTTAGAACAAGAAGGGAATGGCCCTGCAATTACCCATAACATGTAAATTACACCAAAATAGCGTATACTTCATTCTTTAGTGCCAATTAAATTAAGTAGTCCCTTTCTCTATAGTTGACTATAATTAATTACTGTTTTAAATAAGTGCCAAAATGTGGAAAACAATTCAGGTAAAAAGACATACAGGGTGTCCCATAATTTAGGGGCCATAGGCCAACAGGTGATAAAGGAGGTCATGTCTGATAAAAAAGTTCCTATTCTTTGTCCAGATACAGAGCATCAAAGTTGGCAATTTAAAAAAAAAAAATTAATAATCACTTTTTAAAAAAACACAGCAAATATATGAAATTGGTTAAAGTCGTGTACTAAAACAAGAGCAATACAATGAAAGAAAAATTATTGTGAAAAAAATGAGGCGATCGAAAAACCATTTTTTTGGTATAAACTTTTATAAATGACATATTTAACGCAATGTTTTTTTTTTATTTATTTTAACCTTCCTAGCCCGCGTAGCAATGGCTAGAGAAAGTATTATTTTCGACGAAATTTTTTTTGAATGTATTTTGACCTATCCTACCAATATCGTCGTAACATCTGTCTGTGTGTCTGTGTGTGTGTGTGTACACGTAACACGATAGCTCCCAAACCGCTAAACCCATTTTCATAAAATTTTGAGGTAAAATAGTGTTCGAAACTCTTACGAGCTGAGTAGATTTTGGTCAATTCATTAATGCTAATGACAGTTTTTTACAAATGAAAAATTTTTAAAAATGCAAGCTTTTTAACGGAGCATCGTATCAATACAATGTTTTCGGAATATAGTAGACTATCTTTTGCTTAATAATTCGTGTTATAAGCAAAAACTTCGTAGGAGCTTTAGTTTCTGAGATATTTACAAAAACCTGTTTTCAAGGCTAATATATTATCATGGCTGTCAGATCCGTTTTTTGTTAATAAAAACAAGTCTCTAGCGAGACATGATAATAAATTATTATTGATATTTTCTGCAAGAATAAGTAAGGAAAAATTAATTTTTTAATACAGTAAAACCTCCTATAACCGGACACTTACGGTTCCGTCGATTTTGTCCGCTTATTGGAGGTGTCCGCTTATGAGAGGGAAGTGCGAAATTTTAATATAAAATTATTAACAATTTCCGCTGCTTGAGTTTTTCCGATATGAAATTTTTCAGCGATCTTTCGTGCTGATAGATGTTCCTTCTCCGAAACGTTAACAACTTTTTACTAGGCACCATTTCAAAAAGATCTATTAACTACCCTATTGAATAATAAAAATAAAAAACAGCAGTACCGCCTTCGCCGAATAAAATATGTTGTAAATACGACAGAAGTATTTAGTCTTCGCATTAAAAAGGAAAGAGGTAATTCCCCGGCTGCAGAGTGCGTTCTTGCCAACATACTACATAATATTTATGCTCATATCGTGCAGCGCTCCGTCCCGTTGTCAGAGATTCGCGTCCGGTTAAGGGAGGTTTCAGTATTTTTTAACCGAAAAAAATTGTCCGCGTCCGGTTATTAGAGTGTCCGGTTATTGGAGTGAATTTTACATGTAAAGAAATAGAGAAAAGCTTGGTTCCAAAAAATTTGTCCGCCTAAAGGCAGTGTCCGTTTAATAGAGGTGTCCGCAAGGAGAGGTTTCACTGTATATTATTATTTTTTATACATTCTTGGAGGTTATTTTGACAGCCTGTCTCTCCTCAACTTGTAATTTTACCAAAAAAAAGAATACCACATTTTTGGCTGTGACAGATTTTCTTTTTTTTTGTAAAACCCTTTTCCCCCCACTTATCTAACTTTAAAAATCCTATATCTTAAAAATAGATGTGTGTTGACCCCCATGTTATATAAACTTTTTTCTCGGAAATATCCTCCTCTATCACCTGCTGCACTATGACCCATAAGTTATAAGAGACCCTGTATAAAAGTTTTACAGTGGAATTGGCAAAAAAAAATTTCCTTGATTTTGGGTTTTGGAATAAAAATGAAATATTTTGCCAGAATCTAATTTAATCCTACATACAGCGCCGCGTCGTAGCTAGTGCCAAGTTCAGTGTGGGCAAACAAGAAATTTCGCGCCCCATTCCCTACTCCCCCTTTCCACACCAAAAGTTAAAAAGAAAATAAGTTAAAAAGAAAAACACGCTTAAGCAGAAGTCCGGGGGAAACCGGTACGAGAGATCAAGAAGGCTGCAAAAATAAAATATTTGCCAAGGAAATGCACCGCAGACAAAAATTATTGGAAAATAAAGTAATCTTTGTGAAAATAGTCAAAAAAATTTTATAAATATAATATTTGCAACTTTTTTACTGGAAATAACAAATATACGCTGTCAGGGAGGAAGAAGGGTGGTTCAGTTTGGTTCGCTTCTAAATCCGTCACTAAATTTTAAATCGAAAACACAAGTATTAGGCAAAAAAGATTTGCATTTTAGAAGTATGTATAGAGATCAGCGGCGCAGCAACTAGTCGGGCATGAGCCCCAGGCTTAATACTTATATAATGCAAAAAAAACTACTACAGGAGGGAGGGGGGATGCTAAACACACCTCAAAATAAAAGAAAATATTGCAAACGAAAAAAAAATTGTAAAAAGAGAAGGACATTTTTGGTTAAAAAAAAGAAAATCTTAGAGAATAACATACCCAAAAAAGCCTTTTTGGAAAAAATGGTACAAAATGCAAAAATCTTGGTTAGTTTCAAAAGTATACCGCCGCAATTGATCACTTTGCCCCTGATAAATTATGTTCATTTCTCTGGCGGTCGTTTCATGATAAACGAAAATTATAAAAAACTTTAAATGCCTTGACATAAGTTTTTAAAAAATCAACAATGCTAGATCCAACATTACAGATTACCCTACGTATGAACCAATTTGTCTCATACTTGAACTTGAACTTGAACAGAATAAAATATAGGCTACTTTTGTTTATTCGTTTTTATTAACTAAAACATCTGTAGTGTTTCCAGTATTTCAGGTGCTAACAACGTTGGATCCATCCCTGTAAATACGTTACATAACTTTTAGTATTTAGTCACTTTGTCGCATCAATAAAAAATACAAATAAATACCAAAATGATCTTGGCCCAAAAATTACCATACGGCTAAATCCCATGACAAGTAATGGTTTAAACAACAATCCAAGTGCAAAACCAATAAACAAACCGGTGTCGTTAACACAAACAAAAATTTTTTTTTTAAGATATGCGGATTGGCGCATTAGTTTTTTTTCACATATCAAATTAAACGAAATACCGGTAAATAAGGTCTAGCTTATTATACAGAATGTAAACGATATGACTTGCAATATTTTAGGATGCAAAAATAAGAAAAAAGGTTTATATAACATAGGGGTCAACACCCCCGCTTTTCAAGATATAGGATTTTTAAAGTTTGAGTTGAGCAAAAAGGAGTTTTTCCAAAAAAGAAAATTTGCTGCAGCCAAAAGATTATTTAAATAATTATAATTAAAAATTTGTAGTCGATCGATGAAAATATTGATTAAAAGAGAGAAATCATCACGTGACCTGCGACACACATTGTCTTTTAAGTGACATATGGTAATTTTGAAGAATATAGGGAAAATAGGGTTCACCTATTTTTCCATTCTTTTTGATTTACTTTGTATCTTGTAGACAGTTTGTTCTACTTTGTGTCAGGCAAGCCACGCTGAGGATGGAAATGCCTTTTTCCGAAACACCGGTGTCCGTGGTCGACTATACCCCGAGGGGTCATCAGCTTTCAACAGTACTGTACAAATTTCACAACAGGACCCGACAGTACCACGACAGGACTCAACAGTACGCGACAGGACCCGACAGGACCCAACAGTACTCAACAGTACTCGACAAATGACCCGACAGGACCCAACAGTACCCAACAGGACCCAACAGTACTCGACAGTACACGACAGGACCCAACAGGACTCGACAGTACTCAACAGGACCCAACAGTACTCAACAGTACTCGACAGGACCCAACAGTACCCAACAGGACCCAACAGGACCCAACAGGACCCAACAGTATTCGACAGTACACGACAGGACCCAACAGTACCCGACAGTACTCAACAGGACCCGACAGGACCCAACAGTACACGACAGTACCCAACAGGACCCAACAGTACTCGACAGGACCCAACAGTACTCGACAGTACACGACAGGACCCAACAGGACCCAACAGTACACAACAGGACCCAACAGTACACGACAGGACCCAAGTCCTGTTGGACGCTGTACAAAATTTTAGGGTGCCGATGACCCCTCGCTATACCCCTATGAAGTTGCCTTTTATACTTGCTTAACTCATTGTTTTCGGTTCCGGAACCGATACCGTGGAGACGGTGATAGCATGGTCTGGTTGAACTGTGACGATAAGTCTTTCTACCTTATAGACCGGTGGACGTTTTCGTCCCGCCATGGACTTAGTTTCCTTGGTTCGCTGTCATTCACTCGTAGAATGAAAAATAGGGTTCACCTATTTTTCCATTCTTTTTGATTTACCTAAAAAATATATATTTAAAAAAATTATTGCCAACTTTATGTACTAAAAATTAAAAAAAAAAAAGAAAATTGATAAAAAATTATTTGAAAAGTCTTTGGGTATGATCTAAAGTCCTCTTTGAAATTCTTTAAATTGGCCCGTAGGAAAAAATCATAATACTCGTAAAAGAATAACATTTATTCCATTAGTTTTTACATACCTTAATTGGTGCTTGACATTCATTGCTTTTTTATTGACCTTAAAAAATTACTGATTCCGCTGTAGGTACTCATATCATTTTATAAAAGAAAAATCGATGGAAGATCTACGCAAACTAAAAAAAGCTTTTGTTGAACTTGTAATAGATGTTGCAGATCGAACCTGTAAATCACTTTAGAGACAGGAAAACTTTCCGGTCTGTAAATCACTTTACAGACAGGAAAACTTTCCGGTCTTAAAGGGACCGATACAGACCTAAGAGACCGGAAAATGTTTACGGTCCTCTTTCAGTCAAGTTGATCTGAGTTTTGCAGAAAATTTCAATCTAAAAATATGGAATACCATATATTGTCGGTATACTGGCAATATACACTAAGTCATAAAGGTAAGTTTTGAAAAAATCGCATTTTAAAAATTTGTTTAAACTTGGTTTTGTCGGCCAGGTTTAATCATAGCTGGTTTTACTGGGATAAAGATATAGTATTTTTCATTATGAATATGCAAATATCTCAAAAGCGACAAAAACTGACTTAGTGAATATTGCCAGTATACCGAAAATATATAGAATATACGATACAGGGTGGTCCAATAAGGCTGGCCGCCGGATTTATCTCAGAAACTATTATCGCTATGACTTCGGGAAAAAAATTGTTGTAACAAAATCGAGTCTTCCGAGTTCATCACAACTCCCGACTAGAAAAATTGCATTTCTGGACGGAACAGTATGATTAACAGATAAAAATTATACCATATTCATATTCCTTAAATAATTCTGCATATGCCATGTCATAAAAATGTCACTCTTTATTTTAAAATTAATTCGTCCTGTTCGTTATTTTTTTTTTATAAGGAGAAGCCTAAAACGTGCAAACATTCTTGACTTTTTGTCCAAGAGAGGAAGTTTAGAAAAAAATTGCAAACCTAATAACTTAAGTTTCTTTAAAAATTTAGATACAAATCCATTAATATTATTACCCAAATTTGTTAAGCGGTATTAATTTAAAATAATATTAAAATCCGCAATTCAACATTTGACTTAGTTTTTAAGATATTTAAAAATAACATTTTATGTGTGTACTATGTGGTGCCTTATTTGATATTATTTTTATATGACACCTGTTATAATTTTTGATAATTGATGTTTAATAACGTTTAGTTTTTAAAAAACAACACAACGAAATTAATCAAACAAATATAAAGTGTATAATAGAATTAAGCAAGGTAAGGTCACGTTTAAAAACCTTTTATAAATTTAAACAAAGTTACATTTTTAAATGAGGGTTTCAGGAACTTAATAAATAAATATTACTTAACAAATTCTGGTAAAAATATTTATGTGTCTGTGTTTAAATTTTTAAGGAAATATACGTTTTTATGTTCGAAATATTTTTAAATTTTCTTTTTTTTCAAAAGTAAAAATTTAGTCAAAAAGTCAACACGATTTGCATTTTTTAGGCATCTCTTAATAATTCAAATAAATAATAAGAACAGGGGTAGTTTCCATTGAAGAGTAATTATTATTATTTTTTAAATAATTTTTATTGCCTCCCGGTGGGGAAGCAGCGGCGTAGCGTGCCTGTAGGGGCGGGGGGGGGGGCGACAGCTAAAAAGGGCGCCCATCAAAAATCTTGCGGCCAAAAAAAAAAAGAAAAAAGGTCATCATGTCTTGTCTTTAGTTTTCTTTGCCGCCCTCTTAATTTTCCGTTGCCGGCCCTGCTACTTAATACTAAAGGGGCGCTTCGGGCACCCATGGGGCGCCAGTACTCTCGGGGCGGGGGGGGACAAATCCCCCCCCTCACGCTAGGCCACTGCGGGGAAGTGATATATAGGTACATGCGAGAGGTCTAAATTACTCAGAATTTTTGAAGAAATATGAATATGGTATAATTTGCATAAGTGTTCATCATAGTGTTTCAGAGAAAAATTCAATTTTTCGATTCGGGAGATGTGATTACTGCCCCGTTGCGGTTAGCTACAGAAACAAAAACATTTTAGGTGAACTCGCAAGATTCGATTTCGTTTTAACAATTTTTTCCCGAAGTCGTAGCGATAGTAGTTTCTGAGATAAATCCGGTGGTCAGCCTTAACGGACAACATCCATAGTAATAAATAAATGGAACCAGGGCGTATCAGATACCTTCCTAGCTCATTAGCACACGCCAAGTAAACATGCTATATCAACCCTGAAAACAGTTTTTTGTAAATATCTCAGAAACGAAACCTCCTACAATGTTTTTGATTATAACAGAAATTTAAAAAAAATATGTGCTCTACTATATTCTGAAAATCGCATATTAACGCAATGCTTCGTTAAAAAGTTAGCATTTTAAAAAATTTTAAGTTTAACAATTTGTGCAACTTATAGTCGAACTCTATAAGAAACAAATTTTAGTTTTTAACATTTTATCGAACCTGACAGTTTTAGTTTACCAAATACGTTGTGGTTAGTTATCAATACTATATTGTGTATTTATTTATTTTCAATTGCCATGTTGCTAATCGATTTATTGGCAAAGATCTTGAAAATAAAATAAAAACAATAGCGATTGGATTTTTAGAAATAAACAAACGGTTATTGAGTATTATAACGTTTTAAATGTCAAATACAAGAAGATTACATCGTTCAATTATTATTACAAGCATTATGAATTTTTTATTGAATCTTGTTTTAAAAATTTGCATAAAGTAAATAGTTTCGGTTATTTTTTTTAACATATCGATGTCGGTAATCGTTAGATGGCCTCAATTTTCAATGTATTACCGATTAAAAAAATGCTTAATAAAATTATTTAGAAAAAAATTCTTCCTAGGTGGCTAATTTCTATGACCTCCAATATACAGGGTGGTCCAAAGTAGATCCTTTTGATAGGAAACGCCTATTTTTAGAAGAGCTAGAAAAAACTAACCTACATTTCACAAACCCAAATTTTCTAAAAAAATTGTCGAAAACCGCACATCGATATCTTGAACTACTTACAAGGTATTCAATTTGGAGCATTTTGGACCCACTTCCGTAACTTGTTTATTTATCAATATTTTTTATTTCTGTAATAAAAAAATATTTATTAAAAAAAAACCCAACTACTTGTATCTACTAGTTGGGTACAAAATTGATAGGTATATCTATAATATAGCAGCAATTGCGAAATTACATAGTTTTATATTTTCATGAATCAGGTTATTGGGTAATTTTGTACCCAACTGCGACATGTAGATTTAGCAGTTGGGTTTTTTTATTATTTTTTCTTTTATTTCCAACCTTTAGGTTCATTCATCATTCTTATTCAGCCTTAAAAAGCAGTATGCATTTACCATTCATTTAGCGTTACCCAAGAAGTATTTGTAGATTTTCTACGGACGCGAACAGTGTGACCTTCCATTGAGTAAAGGAGGGGGAGGAGAGGGAGGAACTACACATTTGCAATGAGTTATCAAAGGCATTTCATTAAAATCGCCTGAAATGTAGGTAATTTGTATGCCTTTAAGCCGACATCATGTGACAAAATGGCGTCTGACGACCGCCATATTGACTCTTGTTTAAAAAAATATAGCCTATAACACGACGCCTTTTTTCTCAAAATCGGTTTAGCCGTTTAGCCTCTAGCGCGACACAAATATACATATTTACATACATACATACATACATACATACATACATACATATATACATACATACATACATACATACATACATACATACATACATACATACATACATACATACATACATACATACATACATACATACATACATACATACATACATACATACATACATACATACATACATACATACATACATACATACATACATACATACATACATACATACATACATACATACATACATACATACATACATACATACATACATACATACATACATACATACATACATACATACATACATACATACATACATACATACATACATACATACATACATACATACATACATACATACATACATACATACATACATACATACATACATACATACATACATACATACATACATACATACATACATACATACATACATACATACATACATACATACATACATACATACATACATACATACATACATACATACATACATACATACATACATACATACATACATACATACATACATACATACATACCTACGTACGTACGTACGTACGTACGTACGTACGTACGTACGTACGTACATACATACATACATACATACATACATACATACATACATACATACATACATACATACATACATACATACATACATACATACATACATACATACATACATACATACATACATACATACATACATACATACATACATACATACATACATACATACATACATACATACATACATACATACATACATACATACATACATACATACATACATACATACATACATACATACATACATACATACATACATACATACATACATACATACATACATACATACATACATACATACATACATACATACATACATACATACATACATACATACATACATACATACATACATACATACATACATACATACATACATACATACATACATACATACATACATACATACATACATACATACATACATACATACATACATACATACATACATACATACATACATACATACATACATACATACATACATACATACATACATACATACATACATACATACATACATACATACATACATACATACATACATACATACATACATACATACATACATACATACATACATACATACATACATACATACATACATACATACATACATACATACATACATACATACATACATACATACATACATACATACATACATACATACATACATACATACATACATACATACATACATACATACATACATACATACATACATACATACATACATACATACATACATACATACATACATACATACATACATACATACATACATACATACATACATACATACATACATACATACATACATACATACATACATACATACATACATACATACATACATACATACATACATACATACATACATACATACATACATACATACATACATACATACATACATACATACATACATACATACATACATACATACATACATACATACATACATACATACATACATACATACATACATACATACATACATACATACATACATACATACATATCCCAAGCGAAAAACATTACCCTTCCTTTCGCCGTGCTGCAGTTGGGTAAAAACATTCTGATATCACTTTTTTAAGAGAAATTTAACTTAAATTTTATGTCTCACTTGCAGTTTTTGAGATATTACATAAAGTTAGAATTTTTCTTATGGACTGAACCTCTTTCTATTTGTTTTTTAAAATAGAGCATAAAATTTCCTTTAAAATGACGTATCACACTCAATTTTCATTTTTTTATTTTTTTTAAATTGTTTTTTATACTTTTATTTTTAATTACCTCTTTATTTTTTGTCATTTTTTTAATTTGACAATTTTCAAATATTAAAATATTTCAAAATTGTCACTTTCTTAAAAATTAACTAAAACAAAAAATATAAAAAAATACAAAGAATATAAAGAAATAAAGGGTCATCCCATAAAGAAAAACCAATTTTATGTGATATCTCAAAAACTAAAAGTGACAAATAAAATTTAATTTGACAGTTGGATTCCTCAAAGTGAAACAAGTTCCTCAAAAATGTTTTTCTAAGAATAACAAATAATAGTAAATAAACAAGTTACGGTAAGTAGTTTAATATATCGATGTGCGGTTTCCTGCATTAATTTTTTTACGAAATTTTGACTTGCAACATGTAAGTTAGTTTTTCTAGCTCCTCTAGAAATGGGCGTTTCCTATTAAAAGTGTCTACTTTGGACCACCCTGTACATAAATATTAAAATATTTTTAAAACTATAGTAAAGCTACGAATAGGATTCGACGGTCGGACGGTCCAATTTGCCGCAGGCACCATTCGTCTAATCATATTTTGTAAAAATACCATTGAGTGAAGGTAGGGGAGGAGAGAGGAAGGAGGGAACTAGTAAAATGGCGTCGAAACAAATCTTACAGCGTGTGCCGAAATAATTTTTGAAATCGCTCTAAATTTGTGAAAGGTATAACTACAACTATTACTAAGAAGGAGGGTGGGGAGAAGAGAGAGAGACGAAGGAGAAAACTAGTAAAATGATGTTGGGAAAAAAGTATTAAAACGTGTGCAGAAAGAATTTTTAAAATCGCTCTATATTTGTGAAAGTTATAGCTAAGACTATTACTAACAAGGAGGGTGGGGAGAAGAGAGGGAGGGGGAGACTAGTAAAATAATGTTGGAAAAAAAGTCTTCAAGCGTGTGCAGAAAGAATGAAATCGCTTTATATTTGTGAAGTTTATAGCTATAACTATTACTAATAAAGATGGAGGGGAAGAGAGCGGAAGAGGCGAAGGGGGGCTAGTAAAATGGTGTTGGGAAAAAAATGTGAAAGCGTATGCAGAAAGAATTTTTGAAATCGCTCTATATTTGATAAAATTATGCGTATATGGTTATTGAATAGGGGTGGGACCCGTGGCGGCGCGTGATAAAAAGCTTTGGGGGTGCACACCAAAAAATAAAAATAAAAATTGCGGCGCAGGCGAATATCTTTTTTCAGTGCCACGCTAACTTTTTGGGTCTTCGAGTGGGCCGTCATATCATATAATTTAGAGCAAATAATTAAAAAATGAGATATTTAGTTAGATATTAGTTACCTACCTATTATTATTGTTTGTTTTTATAAATAAATAATAAATTATCACACCTAGTTTATTTTCTCCTCTAATGGCAAAGATGAATATTTATTTAAATATTGCACGCTAATGCTATCAGAATTAGAAACTTCCGCCATTGTCAAAATTCCCCAGATTAATATATCTACATTTTCGTAATAAAAAAAAAATTGTGTGTACTTAAGACCACACGGCAGAAGTGTAAACTTCAACAAGGTGAAGGTCTTGGTATACGCGCAGTGCAGAAGGAAGGTTCAGATTCTATGTACTGTAAAATTCTATTGGGACATGTCGTCCACTCTTTCTATATTTCGTAATTAGCATGTGACATAACATCTAGGGTGCATAGAATTTCGTTCCAATAAATAAAAGCGTTGTTTGCATATACGTAGTCTTCCGTATATGGAGAGTTTGAACACGAATACAAAAATCAGGTATTAAGACTCGATAAATACCTGGCGCACCGATAACAAACAAAAAAGTGTGTTTATATATTTAAAGTGAGACCTACTTATCAGTAGATACCTATTTTAATATTTATTTATAAAGCAAGTTTTATTTTCTTTAGATATGACGTTCATGTAATCTCTTGTATTATAGTCCTATAATAGGATCTCCTCTGCACTAAACGAAATATAATAATAATAATAATAATAATAATAATTCCTAGAGTATATTCCAGTCTTTAGTGAATTTCTTTTGGGATAATTATGAATTAAATTAAGGAATGATCAAAGTTTAATATTTTTTAAAGTAAAATTTGGGAGTGCACGTGCACATGTGCACTTATGGAGATACCGCCACTGGTGGGGACAGGGAGGATGACAAAATAACTACAGCAAATTAGAGGATATTTGAAATGGGTAATCAGAGGAATTTCAATAAAATCGCCTGAAATTTAGATAATTTGTATGCCTTAAAGCCTACATCATGTGACAAAATGGCGTCTAAAGACCGCTATGTTGATTCTTGTTTAAAAAAATATAGCCTATAGCACCTTCGGGATCAGTAGCAATTCAACGACACCTTTTTTGTCAAAATGGGTTCAGCTGTTT
Source organism: Aspidapion aeneum (assembly GCA_963576565.1). Taxonomy (NCBI): domain Eukaryota; kingdom Metazoa; phylum Arthropoda; class Insecta; order Coleoptera; family Brentidae; genus Aspidapion; species Aspidapion aeneum. The sequence continues at coordinate 51,635,995 of OY755041.1, read as the reverse complement.
AGCCTCTAGCGTGAAACAAACATACATATTTACTTACATATAACAATCGAAAAACATTACCCTTCCTTTCGCCGTGCTGCAGTTGGGTAAAAAATAATATTCTTGCTGCCACTTGTCCCCGCGTTGAATCGAACAGCGGCAAATAGTCACCGCGGCAAATCGGCTGCGGCGAATAGTCCCCTACCCTCCGAAGATGCGATACTATACTATAAAATAACATGAGAAGGGTTATTCTCTTATTGTACATGCGTGCATGCTAATTTAGTTTGTAAATTATTTAATATTAATTAAATATGTGTATACATAAACCGTCATAAACATCCACAAATCCTGTCATAGTTAATTCAAAACAGTAATTTTTTTGCTGAAAATTACAACAATGAAAAATTCTTATTAAATTGCGTAAACCCTACCTTGAATGAATTCTTTATAAAAGCAGCTTTGGCTTAGGCTGAGTAATTTATTGAAAAATATTTGTTGTTAAAAAATAAAAACCATTTTATCATTAATATACCTTTTATCGTAGATCATGAATGTTGAAATAATTTCGATAATAAAAAATCTCCCAACAGGAAGTTATTCAGAAAATGTTTGTTTTTTTTCTTAACTTAACATATCCACCAAAGTATAATTTTGGCTTATTTTTATTTAAATTCTAAAAAATTATGTTTTAAATTTTGTCAATAAATTAAATTTTTATTTAAATATCTCAAGCCGAATTAATGGTCGGCAAGTAAAGTCAATATTTGAACTATAAATTATCACTTTTTTGGCAAGGATCCGGCTTTGGGAAAAACTTGTTCTAATATTGCAAATAATATATTTTTTTTAAAATTGAGTGAGAATTACATTTTTATGAATCAAGAATAGAACCCCCATTCCAAATCATAATTAACGACGAGGTTTATACTTATCTTTTTAACCCTGAGTTTTACTTTCTTTTCTTGGCCTCTCAATTTTCGTCCCTAAATTTTAGTACTAATAAATAAAAAGCACAATTGTTCCTAAAGTTCGAAAACATAATCAGCAAGTAGGTATAAAAAGATTTTTAACATATTGTATTCATTCGTAAAAAAATCATACACACAGGATTTGCAATAGGAAGTAATTATTTAACTAAAAAAAATCTTCCCTGTTTTTACCTTCCTAGCCCGCATAGCAATGGTTAGAGAAGGTATTAATTTATTTAAAAAATTATTTAATTTTTTTTTCAGATATCGCCGAAAATATGTTATTTGGGTTTATTTTGACCTATCAATATCGTCGTCATGTCTGTCTGTGTGTGTGTGTGTGTGTGTGTGTGTGTGTGTGTGTGTGTGTGTGTGTGTGTGTATGTATATCTGTACGTAACACAATAGCTCCTAAATCGCTGAACTGATTTTAATGAAATTTTCAGGTAAAATGGTGTTCGACACTCTTATGAGCTGATTCATTTATCAAAATTTTTTGACCATTAAATAATTTAAAAAATGCTTACTTTTTAACGGAGCATCGCATCAACATGCGGTTTTTGAAATATAGTAGAACACATTTTGCTCAATAATTTGTGTTATAACCAAAAACTTCGTAGGAGCTTTAGTTTCGGAGATATTTAATTTACAAGAAACTGTTTTCAAGGCTGATATAATGGCTTCATTTATTTAATGTCTTATTCTTTCAACATCTTAAGAATGCAAAAAACAAAAATATAAATAAGCAAATAAAAATTTTATGTGTTTCGAATAATTATAATGATTTTCAAACGATTTTCTTTAGCAGTTTTTAAGGCCTGCCGAAATTTCGAGTTTTCCATGCAGGATATTTCAGGGGACAATTCTTATATTATGTAACGTTAAAGGGGAGAGGGTTGCGTTACTTAATTTAAAAAAGTTCTATCGGCAATTTTAAAAGGACATTAAGGACTAATATCCACGGCATGTGTCTTGAATTAATATGCAGCGGTATAGCGTGGGGGGGGGCGCGGGGGCTTCGTCGCCCCCCCCCCGCCCCGAGGATAGTGGCGCCCCATAGGTGGCCGGTGGCGCCCCTCAGGTGGCCGAATCGCCTTCAGCTTTAGTAAGTCGGGCCGGTAATTGCCAATTGAGTGGGTGCCAAAGGAAACTAATGACATGAAGACCTTTTTTCTTTTTTGTTTTGGTCGCAAGATTCATGAGAGGCGCCCTTGTGACTTACCGGCCGACCCCTCACACATGATGACCTTTTTGTTTTTTGGTCGCAAGATTCGTGAGAGGCGCCCTTGTGACTGATCGGCCGCACCCTCACACATGAAGACCTTTTTTTTTTTTGTTTTGGTCGCAAGATTCGTGAGAGGCGCCCTTGTGACTTATCGGCCGACCCCTCACACATGATGACCTTTTTTTTTTGGTCGTAAGATTTGTGAGAGGCGCCTTTTTGACCTTGTTGTTTTTTTTTGCCACAAGATTTTTCATCAGTTTTCAGAGGCGCCCTTTTTAGCTGTCGCCCCCCCCCCCGCCCTTTCGGGTACGCTACGCCGCTGTTAATATGTACGTTTTGTTCAAGTGCGCATGACCCTTGAGACGTACGATACGCATTAAACGCCGTGTATCGTTACACCAGCTAGCGAACGTACAAGCGTAACTACAGATTCAAAAAAGTTGTGCAAATTAGTTAGGATTTCAACGCAATTGGATTCAACAGCCCTATTTTTTAATTATTTTGATGTATTTAATTTTATATATTTTAAAGTAGAGATTCTTTTATTTTGTGTCCAGTAGTGAAGAAAAATTAAATTAAAATAGCGAGAATCCGAGCCAAAAGAGTTAAGAGTAACTACAGATTAAAAAAAGTTGTGCAAATTAGTTAGGATTTCAACCCAATTTGATTCAAAGGGTTTTGGTCAGTCTAACCATATTTTTTAATTATTTTGATGTATTTAGTTTTATATATTTTAAGTATAGATTCTTTTTTTTTGTGTCCTGTAGTGAAAAAAAATAAAATAAATCCGAGCGAAAAGAGTTTAATTTTTAGCAATCGTAGACCAACTACAAATGCTATGGTAATGCATTGCTGTGAAATTAGCTCTGTGGAGCTCTGCTTAACAGCCAACTTCAAAAAATTATAGTGGACGAGATAAACTAAACTGTAACAATAAAAATATTAATAACCCTTCTATTGTTCTAAAATTTGACTTGAAACTTGAACAGTTGTAAATTTATTACGCTCATACCGTCCCTATATGTTATTATTTTGTTACAAACGTCAGTGGTGGAGATTGGACTTTTTAAATTTTATTAAAGTGAATATTCAACTAGGTCCCTAATTACGATATTTTGACAGCTTTTGACTTAAAAATTGCATGCATTGTAAATATATCGCTCTCCTGTCGCTGCCATATTTCACTATTTTGTTCCAAACGTCAGTGGCGGAAATTTTTTAAATGTTATTAAAGTGAATATGGAACTAGATCCCTAATTACGATGTTTCAAGTCCAAATGTGGTAATTAGGGACCTAGCTTAGGTTCAATAAAGATTCAAAATTCCTATCGCCGCCACTGACGTTTGTAGTTTTAAAACAAATTCTGTCAAAATGTCGTAATTAGAGATCTAGATCCATATTCACTGCAAATTTTTTGTAAAATTCATATCTCCACTCACTGAGGTTTGTAAGAAAATATTGAAATATACCAGCGGTAGGCTAGTCAAAACCTGTCAAAATGACGTATTATTTACTTCAATAAGATTTAAAAATTCCCACCTCCGCCACTGACGTTTGAAATAAAATAATAACCGGTAGGGGCGATCGAGAGGTGGTTTCTTTACACTATCTATCTACCTATCATTTAGCCTTCTTCAATCCATCTTTGGACATAGGCCTCCCCCAATATCTTCCACTCTTCTCTGTCTGTCGCCGTGTTCATCCATCTAGCTCCCGCGTATTTCTTCAAATCGTCCGCACATCTCATTTGGGGTCTTCCTCTACTTCTTTTATTTTCCCAAGGTCTCCAGTTTACAATACATTTGTTCCATCGTCTTTCTGTTTGGTATTATGACCGGCAAATTTTCATTTTAATTTTGCTACTTCTCCTCTAACATCTCTTGCATCCATTCATTCCTTTTTCTATCTGTCAGCTTTACATGTAACATTTGTCTTTCCATTGATCTTTGGGCTTTTGTTTGATTTTGCTTTACAACTATTAAGTTTCAAATCAAAATTTCAAAAAATAAATACAGTATAGTTTATCTGACCACTGTTCCCGTTCTCGGCTATTAGTCCTTATTAAAAAAATGGGCGATCGTACCAACCAATTTTTTTTTCTGAGAATTGGATTTGTTTCAAAATGTCATTATATTTAAAATTTTTATAACAAAATAAGCAACTACTTTTTGCATTAAATGTCATAACAATTTTTGGACAATCCTGGATGATAAATGTTTGATAGCAGCTGATTTACGATCTTAAATCTTCAAAAAATCAGGATTGTTTTGTAAAAATCGAGAAATTCGAGGGACGCTTTACAAATAGGGGAGGCTGTCTTAAAATCGGAAGGGCTGTCTGAAATTCGGGACGGTCCCGCCAAAATCGGGACGAATGGTCACGTTAATTTATGGATAACAAAGTTAATTTAGATATTAATAAACCAGTTTTATGAATGAATTTACAAATTTAATTACGAATTTAAAACATATTTATTAGATTTTAATGTTGTCTTAAATCATGTTAAACTCTTGCTATATTAACAGGTGCTGAAAACGATGAGTCATTTATACTATTATAAATTTGGAGTAGGTATAGGTAGGCAGTGGCGTAGCCAGCAGAATTCCGTGGGTTTTTGTTATAAATTTACAGTGAGCGCGACCAGTGGCGGATCCAGGATTACTTGGGGGGAGGGGCCAAAGTGACAGCAAACACCAAACTATTTATTTTAGTGATTTTTCAGGTCTGAGCTGTAAACATTAGAGGGAAAAAGGAAAAGGTGGTTTAAATATGCCGCAGGCAAAAAATGTTGAAAACTTAAGTAGATTTTGTTAACAAATTTTAATAAGTGAACTGAAAAATAATCTTTGTCTGGAAGGGGGGTGCTCGGGCCCCTCTGCCCCCTCCTTCCCTGGATCCACCACTGAGCACGACCAAACAAAGTCGCTTGCTGGTGCTTTACCCAGGGAGTACCTACTCCTAACCTCTCGAAAAAATATATTTCCAATTGACATCCCCTTTTTGACATTTCTGGTCTGGTCACTGTTGACGAAATATTTGTGTCAAAAATTGGTAAAAAGGCATATATTTTAACACACTATAAGAAAAAATGAGTTGGGCATACTGCATTTGTAAAGTACAATAAAACGGTCGTGATCGCTACCACATATAATACGATGGTTTTTGTATAAGGTAATTGGGGGAAGACGCGTAACATTATATCAAATATCAAAAAAAAGTAATTAACTTTATTCAAAACTTACAAAAACTGGGTATTCTATTGCAAATACAATAAACAAAGGATTAAACAACAAAAAGTTTTAATTTTCTTAAAAATTAACGAAAAAGTTAGATAAACAATAGAGAATTATTGAAATACAGCCAGACTATAATTGTGCCAGGCACTATTTGGCACATTCACATTGAAAACCAGCAGTTAGTCCTTCAAAATTGACATACCGAAGTCGAATTTAAAACTTTCGTCGTTTATTTTCAATTAATAAAATAAGGCACTATTTATTCCGGTTCATATAGTAAACAAAGGCCGTGTGTTGAAAGATCACAGCTGATATTACAATGTGAAGGTGTCAAAATTGTGCCTGGCACTATTATTAAGGACACTCATCGTAAAGGCAAGCTTTATAGGAAGCGAAGCTAACGTCAGGCTTTCTATTTTTTGGTTATTATTTTTGACATGCTTTCCTCGGTTTCGCATTCTGTTTTATTTTGAAGATGTTGCTTTGCACAGTATGAAGGTACCTAAACTATATATATTTATGTATTTAGAATTTAAAAGTTATGCTGCATCTTGAAACTGTATCATTATTAAATAGATCTTTAGACTGTGTTAAAACCACATTTTTAAAATAACAACGAGCCGCCAATGCGAAACCAAGGAAACATGTCAAAAATTATAACCAAAAAATAGAAAATCAGAGTTAGGCTTCGCTACCTGTAAAGCTTGCTTGACGATGAGTGACCTTAACTATTATAGCCTGGCTTTATTTCAATAATTCTCTATTGACAGCTGTCAACTTACCCGAACTACGGGGTAAGATGCCGACAGACTTGGGGGTGATGCCATAGACAGAAAAGATTGTATTGGCCATCATACCCCAGCTAAAGTGGCATCTTACACCAAGGTTAAAATTTTTAATCTTTTATTTAGTGATTTTGCGCAAGGATCGCACATATTCGGATTCGAAGTTGAGGTTTCGTTTAGCCACTTTTACCTAAAACCAATAAGATAAATTAAGAAACTATTCAATTAGACGTACTGAAAGGAAATCACTAACCAAAATAGACATAAACCTGAGAAAAAAACAAGTGTTACAAAGTTTACAGTGCAATTTAAATAAGGCATCTTACCCCACAAGGATCTTGGCATTTTACCCCAACCCTTAGGTGTAAGATGCCAAACCCACAAATCAAAATAACAAAATCTTTATTTTCATTCAAAATATCACAGGGGTATTGTAATGAATGCCAAAACCCTACATAAATTATATCAACACAAACAAAAAACATTTAACACTGTATATTACATAATTAATTTTTATCCTAATAAACTTACCGGCATAAAAAATCACAACATCACCTCATGGAACAGTTGCGTGCACTTGATGATGATGATTCATATGTGAGGGGGCCTTTCAGCCCTTCCACTGCGACCACCAGTGGGTCTATTGTGGCTCACTTTTGAGTGGTTTCTCACCACTGTATGCCTAATCCTCCAAAAAGGCCGGCTATCAGTTTGGGTGACACACTGTTCAGATCTTCTGAGTCGATCTGAGGTTTACCGAAAGTATTCTGACGTAAACGTGCAATAGCCGGACATTCGCACAGTACATGTCTGACTGTTTCGTCATCCTCCATACAGAGTCTACATTCGGTCTCTTCTGTTAGTCCCATTCTGTGCATGTGCACTCTCAGTCGACAGTGACCCGTATAAAGACCAGTCACTATACGTATCTCCTGTCTGGTAAGTCCAATAATGTTCCTGGCTCTGTTTCTACAAGGTCCTTTAATGAACTCTTTAGAGTGAGCCAGTTCTGGTATATTTTTCCAGTATTGTTGGAAGCAATTCTCCATCCATTTTAATATGGTTGATTTAGCAGCATTGTGTGATATCCCCAGGGCTGGCTCGGGGCCAAAAAACTCGGCAGATGCCGCTTCCCTCGCTGCTAGGTCTGCGGCCTCATTTCCCTCGTGCCCAGAATGCCCTGGTATCCATACTAATGATCCATTGTTAGCGCTACCAAGCGCATTCAGCGAATCTTTACAGCTCCTCGCAGTTATCGATGAGACCGTATAGGAATCAAGCGCTCTTAAGGCGGCTTGACTGTCGGAGAAGATTTTTTCAATGGCCTGAAATATAGTAGCCAATTGGCCTAGACTATGTTTAATCTCGACTTTTTCTTGAATACTAACAACTCCAGATCCAACGCCCGAAGGCATTTTGGATCCGTCGGTATACAAGATATTATACTCGTTTCTGCCAGAAGCTATCGTTATTTGAAAAATTGAAAAATTGGTCCTGTTCTTTAACCAGTCCTCCCTCTCCGGGAGGATAATGTTGTATAGCTTTCTGCTGTACACCGTGTTGGGCATGACGTCGGATATCATTCCTATAGTTGCATCCAACTCTTGTTCCCTTATTTGCGTGCACTTAAACGCTCCGAAAACTATCACGCTTTGCAATAATAATCACAATAACATCGTGGCTGTGTATGTGGCGCGATCTATAAAGTATTGTCCAAAATACTTAGATTAGGCATCTTCCCCACAATTACCTTATACAGCTGGAACAAAACAGTAGATAATTAAAGGCTTTATTGTTTATTCTTCACGAAAATTAATGTACTTTTGCCATGCGCTCAAACCAGTTGTCAAAGCTCTAATTTCACTCGTTTGTTGGTACTGTCAAAATTGCATTCTTGAAGGTGTCGAGTGCTTCCTCTGGCGACTGAAATTTTTGATCACGCAGTCCATTCTTGTTTTTTTGAAAAGTATAGAAATCGTTGGGTCTGTATGGAGGATGGTCCAATAATTCGACGTTTTGTTGGATTAAACATTCAATAGTTTTTTTGTGCTTTGTGCGAACTTGCATTGTCTTAGTGGAGGATGATTCGTTTTTTGAAGCTCAGCGATGAACCGTCCTTTGATCTTCCAGAGGAATTGTTGCTACATGATTATCTTTTTGGAGACACTTCGAGAACTGACGACTTTTGTTGGCTTTTCTGTATCTTGGAACAGCCAAATAGACCACTGACGTTTATTTTCGGCTTCATATGAGTAAATCCACGATTGATCGCTATAGTGATAATGCTGTACACGTTTTTCGAGTTTCCTGCTGCAAAGCAGTCTAGAGTTTTCTGACACCAATTGATCCTAGCTGCTTTCTGTTCTTTAGTTAACAGATGCCGTATCCAGCGGGAAACGAGGAATTGAGGTCTTGGAAATCCCCAATGAAGCTTCTATATTACGATATGTCACTTGTCGATCTTCCGTGATGTGCATGCGCACAGGATCGAAGTTTTCCTGGGTGACAGCCGTTTTTGGTGCACCTGGCATTCAATCGTCGCGAAGGCTAATCCGTCCACACTTGAATTCTCCATATCAACAAGAAACTGTCGACTGATGTGGTGCTTTATTACAGAAAACAAAAATCAACTCGGCAAAGCATTCTTGTTGAGATAATTTCCTTCGAAAGTTGTAACAAAATATAGTCGGAAATTGTTCTCGGTTTAATTTCATTTTTCGACTGATTTGTTAACTTAAAAAATTTACTGTAGCTATAAAACTATAATATGTATCACACTGACGTTTTGAATTTAGGTTAGATAAAGATTAAGGTTAAGTTTTAGTAACGACATTCGATTAGTATCGCGCTCTACGTTGCTATATGCAAAATATAAAAGACCCTCATAAACATAAAATCTTTTAAAATTAGTCTGGATAATTTTTCTGTGTATTCGATTTAATTTTTTTGAAAAGTTTTAACTTTTTAACCGAACATCGCATCAATAGGCGGTTTTCGGAATACAGTAAAACTTTGTAGGTGCTTTCGTTTCTTAAATATTTAGAAAAAATTGTTCCCAAGGCTGGTATAGCGTGGAGTATGCTAATGGGCTAGGAAGGTATCAGATCCGTCACGAATTAATTTATTGATACATACCTATTATAACATAATTGGATGGCGGCAGAATGGTAAAACCAATTTGTAGAAGATAATTTTTATTAAATAATTTTGGTAGCAAAACTATTGGTAAAAAATAGGTTTGGTCAAAATATTTGTAAGAAAACAAATGATAGATAATAGGGATATATTCCAATAAAACCAGGCTGAATTATTCTAACAGTTTTACATTGAAAACTGACAGCTGATCTTTCTAAATTATCATACTAAACTAAAGTCGAATTTAAAAATGGTCGTTTATTTTCCATTAATAAAGGAAGGCAGTAATTATTCCGGTTCATATAGTAAAGAAAGACCGTATATTCAAAGATCACAGCTAATCTTACAACGTGAGGGTGTCAAAATACTGCCTAGCATTATTACAGTCTGGCTTTAATGCAATAAGTCCATAATACATTTGATAGAAGTAGTACTAGTGGGGAGACCATTTTTTGGTCTAGCGACTAGGCACACGGCGCGCCCTTTTCGCAAACCCCGATTTGTCCGTACACCATATATCAAACAGATGCACGTGCCCCTTAGGATGCAAGTTTTCTTTCTCTAAAAGGACTTAATTTTGCCTGACACCTCTTTGTCGGGGGCAGGGATCTTTATACCACGGGTCACCTTTTGTTAGGTGATCCGTGTTTATACTGCGTAGCAAGTATACACAGTGGACCCACTCTTTTACACCCCTTCCGAAAGGTGGTCCCAGCAGAACTTGGTTATAGACGATAGACTTTTTTCATTTTCAGCGCAACAGTCGTGGTCGTCGTGGGTTGACTGTAGGAGATTTATGCTGGCGCCGGCGCCGTCCTGGTTCCGACTATATAGCACTTATAGCAGGCTCCTGGGTTATTATCCCTGGTTCCTCGGCTGGCTGCGTCTCGTCGGCTCCTGGACTACACCTGCGTATATTCTCGATGTTCAATGTCAACTTATATTTTTTTGCGTGCATCGCATAGCATGCTTGTTCGATGACGGCTGAAAAGGAAATCGGCAACAGGGCGATTTTTTTTGTTTTTGCATCGTTCGAGACGCGAGCCTGGTACCTTCTGCATGTGAAGCCGACGACCATACCACGGCACTACCCTGCCGCCTTACATTTGATAGAAAGTACTTACCTGTATTTGGTAAAAAACCGTTTGATGTAAAATACAATTTATAGAATTTTTTTTTTAAGATTTCATTTGGTAGAAAAACATTTTGAAAAGGTTACATTTAGTTAAAAAAAAGCATAGTGGTGTCTGACGTAATTATTAAACTGACCCAATAATTTAACATTTGCCCCTTTCCGAAGATTTAAAGGATAAATAGAAAATTACCATTCCTGTTGCAAGCTACCAAATATTTTAATCTTAAATTTATTTTCAGTGGCGCACCCAGGATCATGTATTGGGGGGGCCCGAGGCCTTTGGGGGGGTGCAGAAGCCTCATGATGTCGCATTTTATCTTTTTATTCATGAAATTAGTGGAAAATATCTAACTCGGGGAGTCCGCCCCCCCTCCTGGGTGCGCCCATGTTATTTTTAACCAAATGACAAATGGTTTTCTACCAAATATTTTTTAACAAATCGTTCAAATTTTTTTTCTCATTTATCTCATTCTTCTAAATGTTTCTCCACCAAATATTTTTCTACCCAAAATGTTTTTACCGATTTTATTTGTGGTATCTCAACACTTTTTTTTTCATTTCATTTTTTCTATTAAAATAATCAAAAATTATATTTTACAATTTACAATTATAGGTTTCTGAAATTTTCACATTTTTGGATTCAACAGAAAATTCTTAAATGTTCCAATTAGGAGTTGAATTTTGAAAATAATAATCAGTGTCCCTTTAAATATAAATAAAAATAAAAGTTTTGTGTGTGAGTGAACGTCCGTGGAAAGATTTGGGTTAGGTCCAGCTGGACTGGTTAAAGATGGCACAAACGCGGAAATTTCCACGGGCCCAGAGCTAGGTTGCTACGCCACTGTAAGGTTTATAAGTAGTTGCATACTATTACATTCGGATTTTCCTAGATTTAACAGAATTAGAATTTTTACTAAAAAATAAATGGATCCATGATATCCTCCTAGCCCATTAGCATATTTTAAATTAAAACTGTCAAAAAACTGTTATTAGCATTAATGGATTAGCTCTCTTTACATTAAACACTATTTGAACTGAAAAATTGATGAAAATCGGTTCAGCGGGTTACATCATTAAAATAACACTAGACTGGACACCACAAAGTTTGTCAGGTATTTAACTGTTACAGACCGAGACAGACATTGATGTTGCAGACATTAGAAAACAGTTGAAAGCGCAAGAGAACATTTTATGATCTACTTGTTGACACATAAATCCAATATATACAAAGTTTACACAATTAATATTTTAATTGTATAAACTTTAATATATATATAAGAAATATGTTTTCAAAAATCCGGAAAGCGTAAAAAAAATCGGTAAAGTCATTCAGTTGGCTGTAGTCGCTAATACAAAACTAGCAAATCTTAATAAATATAGAAAATTATATCATATTACCAACTTATACAAAAATTTTCAAAGCTGAATAATACATAAAGAACTATAAAATAAATAAACGTAAAAATCGAAAAATGAAAAAAATTAATAAATAATAGCTACAAATAAAAAACTTCTTCCAAACCTGATTCAGCGGGGATAGTCCCTACCACTGATGCTGCATTTCTCCTTTGAATGGCCACACTAATACGCTGGGTGATGAAGCTTCTTGCATCTTTATGATTCTTGCAATCTCTTGAATTAAAGATTTTGCTTTATCACCCCACAAACTCCGTGTCTCCACTGAAAAAGGACAAAACAAAAAGCCCCTATCTTCCAATTCTTTGTACTTTTGTCGTTTTTTTTTTCTATCTTTGCCACTTTCCTTAATTTTTTAGAAGATTTGGCAAGATAGGAGTGGCAGATTGGATCCTTGCATGTGGCATCCCATATTAATGCTTTCCCTCTCCTCCATGAAACCAAAGTGATGCCGTCCGCCCTCTTTCCATCGCCTCTACATATACCAGGTGGCTCCAGTTGAGCTGGAAATCCAGCTGAAACCGGAGACCGTTTGATAATGTTGTTGATCAAACTGTGGCGAGCCAAACGTCCTGCACTTTTCTTGCAGCTTAAGCCGTGATGGCCAAATGTATCCACTATTTCGCCGCAAGTGCAGTAGTGAGGCTCACACACAGGTTGACCAAGACGTAGAGCGATAGAAATTCGGAAAGACGGGTCATCCAATAAATTTCCTAAAAAAGAAGAAGGTAGAGCATTGAGCCATGCACTGCCTTCTGGTTCTTGAAGAGCGAGAAGGCGCGCTTGATTGACTTGAGATTTTGAATTGGAAAAAACACGATCAAGAAATACATTACACATCTGAAGATCAAAATATACATGATGGCGACGATTCAGTTTTACGAAAATCACAATTTTTAATGTATGCTCGACATTGTTTAATTTCTATACAGCATCTGACCAAAATTGTATCTTTTATTATTTCAAAAATTCCCATGTACTTAGTCACTTTTATCTGACAGACCGCAGCACTTACATGTAGCCAATGCACGGAACTATACTCCATTTCATAATTTTTAAGATCACTTTTTGACAATTATCAGTTGTTTACCATAAACAAAAAGATACAGGCCACGATCCTGAAAAATCAGCTGTTCTCGGGGGGGGGCTGATTTTTACATTGGGTCTTATGAGAGGCCAGACGTTTTTGTATGATATTTTCAAAATGGCACTACAGATTTCCGCGAAATTTCAGTGAAATATTCTCAGACACCATACCCTTATTCAACCAAACTTTTGTAAGGATGCATTCTTTATTTGCAACTGTTATATTTGACATGTATTTGACTGTCATCTGTGTTTGTCACATTCGCTTCTGTTTTAAATTTGATTTTAGTGTGAGCTAATGAAGCGGCTCTGAAAAACTAAGGATTACTATACATTTAAAAAAAAATGTTCTGCAGGAATACAGTAAAAACAATCTCAAAACCGGCTTTGTTTTTAAAAAAATCAAATAACCATGACCCGTCATTCCAACTTCAATATTTTAAAGACAATCAGATGTGTCGTGAGGCACCATAAAAAAAATCAGCCTCGATGTGACGTCAAAAAAGTGGAGGGTCGTGCCATACCAAAAAGCATAGACCAACAAAATACTCTGCCAATATATGGGCCCCTAAGCTCACACTAGGTACTATAGTTATAGTGTACGTGTAAGCTAATATAACTAAAAACTGAAATATATTTTATTTAACTCCAGACTAAATTACCTTTTGTTTGATACCACACAAGCCATGTTTTGACTTAAACTCAAATTTTTGAAATCTACCCCTACCCTTAAAAAAAACAAAAAACTAAAATGTATTTTGTTAAACTACGGACTCAATTACCTTTCGTTTGATACCACACAAGCCATGTTTTGACTTAAACTCAAATTTTTGAAATCTACCCCACCCTTAAAAAAAACAAAAAATTAAAATGTATTTTGATAAACTCCGGACTCAATTACCTTTCGTTTGATATCACACACGCCATATTTTCACATAAACTTTAATTTTTGAAATCTACCCCCACCCTTTTATTTGGTTTATGTTCAGTGGATTTTGTTCATTTTTAAATGGGACCATCTCGACCCAAGACCCAGCCTAGGTACCAAATTTCATTAAAATCGGCCAGGCGGTTTTTGAGTTGTTATGCGCGTTGGTCGTTACAGACATACAGACAGACATACAGACAGACAGACAGAAATGAACAAAATCCACCAAACACAAACCAAATAAAAGGGTGGGGATAGATTTCAAAAATTAGAATTTATGTGAAAATATGGCGTGTGTGATATCAAACGAAAGGTAATTGAGTCTGGAGTTAAACAAAATACATTTTAATTTATTTAAAAAAAAGGGTGGGGGTATATTTCAAAAATTAGAGTTTAAGTGAAAATATGGCGTGTGTGATATCAAACGAAAGGTAATAGAGTCCGGAGTTCAACAAAATACATTTTAGTTTTTGTTTTTTTTAAGGGTGGGGGTGGATTTCAAAAATTTGAGTTTAAGTCAAAACATGGCTTGTGTGGTATCAAACAAAAGGTAATTTAGTGTGGAGTTGAATAAAATATATTTCAGTTTTTAGTTATATTAGCTTACACGTACACTATTACTATAGTACCTAGTGTGAACTTAGGGGCCCATATATTGGCAGAGTATTTTTAATTGTAATAGACTTTAAGACAACATATGATTTTAATAATTATTCTATTTAATAAAATTAGAATTTTAAAATATTTGTTTTTTTTCAGGTAGTTTTACTGTCCACACTTGCCATTACAATTTCTATAGCAGCTAACTCAAAAAATGGAGATGAAGGTAGACCTTACGAATTTGGTTTCACCATTGATGGACAACAGCATAGACATGAAAAAAAAGGTAAGCTATCTATACCTGCACCCACTTAAAGCCACGTCCACACCGAAAGCAACACATAGGAACATTATGTTTTTGTTGCTTGTTCCTGGAACTTGTTCCTGTTTCCAAAAGTTTATTTAAGTTCCTCGTTGTTTACTGTTGCAGCAACAAAAGTTCCTATAAGTTGCTTGTTTGCATATTAAGCGGCAAAGATCAAAGGAAATATAGAAACATTGGTAAACATTTTTTGTTTCTCAACGGTATTTTTATCAGTGTGGACATGTTGTTGCTTGTTCCTAAAACTCGAAACTTGTGTCGTGAAGCCGACGCGTCGTTGCCGAAAATATTGCTCAACTTGATTTAGTTTATCAATAATAAAAACATTAACTAACAATAAAAAAACATGTGGTTTAAATGGACAACAGAAAATATAATATGGTTAATTGAATTATACCGAAATGCCGAGTGTTTGTGGAATCCACGGGATAAAAAGTATAAAGACCGTTACAAAAACAGGGTTTGTGGGTGGAGATACGTAATGGGATTGGCGATGTTGTTAGTGTTAATGAAGTTAAAAGAAAAATAAAAAACTTGGTGGCACAGTTCTACAGAGAGAAAAAAAAATATCGCACATATCAAAAATCTGGTGCCTGTAAATCTTCGTCGCACCACATTGTTTAGAAACTAGGTTCACACACTCACACAGGCAACGAAGAAATAATGTTATATGTTCTCTGACACAGGTCAGTACGAGCATTTCTGATATAAGCCTTAATTTACTATGAATAAAAAATCGACTTTATGCAAACTCTTTTATTTATTTATACCAACAAATAAATGTTTTTATATAACTTATATAATATTTCGGCCAGGGTTATCAAAATAAAACAAACAAAATATGATTTTTCACTTTCACTACGTCACCTGCGGTGTATGGCTGCCACCTTTTTCAAGGCAAAAAAGTTGACAAAGACTAAAATATATATTCAGCTATAGCTAAATGTCCTAAATGCTGTAAGAGTCAGTAAGGGCGGTTCTAATATGATCCTGAATTCTATTATAACTAAAAAAGCGACTTTAAGCAAACTTTTCCCAGCATCCCTATCCATCGTCATAAACGACAAAACAATCGATCAAGATCATATACAGGAAAATTGTATAATAGTCCAATGTCAAAAACAGAATTATTAAGTACTGGACATTATTAAAAACGTCTTTTATTAAAACCGGACAAAATCATAAAGGGGCCTTATGATCTGCCATTTTTGATTTTTATAATTTATCACTTAAAGTGATAAAATTTCACCGCCCCTTGGCAAAAATCTCACTTTTTACCAATATTTTATACCTATACAGGGTGACTTCGAAGTTTAAATTAATGACTCATATAAAACACAAAAAACAAAATTATTATTTCATGTTAAAGCTCAACATTAACGAAAATAGAGCTCTAAATTTCAGAGCTTTTAAGTTTTGAGCCACAGACAGGTAAGCTGGAAGCCGTCTTGTAAACAGCAGAAATCGACAGGGTTTGTGGGTGGAGATACGTAATGGGATTGGCGATGTTGTTAGTGTTAATGAAGTTAAAAGAAAAATAAAAAACTTGGTGGCACAGTTCTACAGAGAGAAAAAAAAATATCGCACATATCAAAAATCTGGTGCCTGTAAATCTTCGTCGCACCACATTGTTTAGAAACTAGGTTCACACACTCACACAGGCATCGAAGAAATAATGTTATATGTTCTCTGACACAGGTCAGTACGAGCATTTCTGATATAAGCCTTAATTTACTATGAATAAAAAATCGACTTTATGCAAACTCTTTTATTTATTTATACCAACAAATAAATGTTTTTATATAACTAATATAATATTTCGGCCAGGGTTATCAAAATAAAACAAACAAAATATGATTTTTCACTTTCACTACGTCACCTGCGGTGTATGGCTGCCACCTTTTTCAAGGCAAAAAAGTTGACAAAGACTAAAATATATATTCAGCTATAGCTAAATGTCCTAAATGCTGTAAGAGTCAGTAAGGGCGGTTCTAATATGATCCTGAATTCTAGTATAACTAAAAAAGCGACTTTAAGCACACTTTTCCCAGCATCCCTATCCATCGTCATAAACGACAAAACAATCGATCAAGATCATATACAGGAAAATTGTATAATAGTCCAATGTCAAAAACAGAATTATTAAGTACTGGACATTATTAAAAACGTCTTTTATTAAAACCGGACAAAATCATAAAGGGGCCTTATGATCTGCCATTTTTGATTTTTATAATTTATCACTTAAAGTGATAAAATTTCACCGCCCCTTGGCAAAAATCTCACTTTTTACCAATATTTTATACCTATACAGGGTGACTTCGAAGTTTAAATTAATGACTCATATAAAACACAAAAAACAAAATTATTATTTCATGTTAAAGCTCAACATTAACGAAAATAGAGCTCTAAATTTCAGAGCTTTTAAGTTTTGAGCCACAGTCAGGTAAGCTGGAAGCCGTCTTGTAAACAGCAGAAATCGACAGGATCGTACAAAATTTTTTCTTTGGTGCAATTTCGTCTAGAAAAATGGAAGTTTTTAAAAAATTTATTATGTAATTTTTCGAAGCCACCAAAAATTCTGGGGACGGGATTTGCCCCTAGTAGGCCCACCGCCCCTTGTAACAAACCTACTTAACTAGTAATCAACCTTAACGCAGCTGAGAAAAATATACCCTAATTAATTAGATTAGTATTTTTTTCCTAAATTAGAAAACTTCCAATTTTAACATTTGTGGCCTATTAAAATGCGTTGTGTGACATTTGTGGCAGCTTAAAGACGTTGCCGCCATTTGTGACACTGTAATTAGAATAATACCAATTTGCCAACTTGTGACACAACAAAACCCCTGAATAATTAAACAAATATCTGGAAGCAGAACTGTATTTTCCAGCTAGGTAAAACATTGATATGCCCGGTAACTTTTATACAGTGGAGAAGGGGGGGTTCAGAAATAAGAAAATTTTAAGTGCGCCACAGTGTTTAATACCAATGTTTTACAAAGAAGATCTTAAATAAAATACAGTTCAACTCAAACGTTGTAGCCAAACAATGAAACTCTACTTACTTCCGAGGCTTCCAGAGTATTTATGTAATTAAGAAAACAACAAAATTGACTAATAAACAAGATAAAATTTAAAAAGATTGAATTAAGATGACAAAACTAGAAGCACTTTACAGGTAGATGGACTCCTTTAACAGGTCATAGTGTACCTACATCTGAGTCAGTAGTGTAAGACTCACTTACATAAATGATTGTTAAAAAAAAATACACTTCCAAAATCATTCTGTCATAGGGGAGATCTGGACCAAATATCTGCTGTCATCATTCTACGTTGGGTAGAATGGGACAGACAGCAACCCAGTTCGAGATCCACCCCATGAGGTAAAGCAGTGTAAAAAAACCGCAAAAAAATATATAATCTCATCTCTCTTTTGTCTCTGCAAAGTTGGTCATTGGGTTGTACAAATAACACAAAGATTTAGTTCATCTTGTATAATTAGATCTGAGAAAAAATACCAAATAAGTTAGGGCCAAAATAGCAAGGCACTCCAAATTTCACAGGAGAAATCGTCTTAAATAAATGAAATGAAGGAAAACAAGTCAATTTAGTAAATACGCCGCAAAATTGTGGTTATGACGTCATACCGTTACCTTGCGTTTACAAGCAATGTTGAAATTATACTGTAAAAAATTATATATGAAAAGATTACGTCTAAATTATATTAAAAATTTATATGAAAAGAATATGTCTAAATTATATTGAAGATTTATGTGAAAGACTATATCTGAAGCTTGCTCCTACCTTGGTCCTTGATTATTTTGTGTGTGTTTTATTTTGTAAACCTGGAATTCTGTTGTCCAGTTGTCTCACCACTGCACCGGGTCCTACCCTGTTCTGTCCACGCCTCCCCTACTGCCCGCTTAGCACATCACGCTAGGGCAGCACATGGTTGTGGAAAATGTTGCTGATTCTTGCCCGAGCATAAAACCCTGTGGAAAATGAAATGTTTCAGTTTCCTGGAATTCGTCAATTTTGCACGAAGTTCCCCTACACCGAGTAACTTAAATCGAGAACCCCATGTCGACTCAATAAAATAAAGTAGATTTAAACAGATGAACTAAAATAACCCTAACGTACCTTTCCCAGGGTTACAACTGGCTCGTCGATGGAACAGAAACTCGTTCCACCAGCACAACTGTCCCGTCGATGGAATGGACGGTGCACTGCTCTTATTTCCCGTACAAATGGCGTAGGCCGACTTAAATCCCCCTCAGAGGGTATGAGCGTCACTCCAGGATTCGCCTAAACACAACGGACTCACTTCTACAGTTTCTGGGATATCTCCTGCAATCGCTGCAGTGCCAATAACCAAAAACAAAGGCGATCCCAGAAACTGTTGTCGACCCAGCCAAAATTCGTTAGGAAGAGACAAAGCACTTTGTCGAGAACACAAAAAAATGAAGTGGCCGGAAACCGTTTTGTAAATGTGGTGGGGGACAGTAAAACGCAATACCAACCTAATTTTCCCGGTTAGATTCAAATAAGGATGCAAACCTATTTAAAAAAAACGCTCTCACCAAAAAAAACCCTAAATGCGGTTTGCGAAACTGGAGGAAAAACCCGCGGTTTTCAAACTAACCAATGAGGAAATACACCAATATTTCCATACCGGTATATAGGGGGCAGCACCGACCAAGGGGATAGAAAATACGTAAAACGCGCATTGAGGTGTTGTCGGATCTATTTCCACGGTTGGAATTTTTATAACAAGGACGTCGAGACACCCTCCATACATAGACCGAACATTTGCCTACCGCACCCCTGCCAACATAGCAAGTAGGAGGAAAATAACCAGCCGGACTATAAGAAGCTCAGCATTGAAACCATCAATTGTAAATTCAATTACTGGAGATTCGAGCATGTATCAAACCCAGGAATATTCGAACACTCAACCAATTCCCATATGAGTAAAGCTATACTAAGTGTAGAATTTAGTTGTATTTTAGTTACAGTTTTAGTCAAAAGTTTCCTTTGCTCTTTATATATGTTTTCTCTAAGATTCATATGGTTTGACGCCATTCTTGTAAAACATTTCTACATTAATAAATTGTTTCTGAACTTGAACCTAAAAATACCCATTGAACTACTGCTCAAACTCGGCACAAGAGTGTTCAGATGTTAAGTTTGCTCACCACTAGCCAGCCCTACAAACCCTTCAATCCGACTAACTGAGCTAGTTATTAACTTTACATAACTATGATTATATATAAACTTATATAATATAAAAATACGATTTTGTTTACTCTTTTAGTCCTGGTTTTTATTCCTCGTTTATCTTCCATTTACGAAAGTGCATAACTCGTATTTATTTTATCAAATTAATAAAGATATCAAAGTGGGCGGAGCCTCGGTTGTTACTGGTCAAACCGTGGACCTAAATATGTTTTCGTGCTATCACAACTAGCTATGAGGTTCGGATTGTCCCAATATCCTCGAGAATAAACGTAAGGGAATGAAATGTTCATCTAAATGTTTCCTTCCTGTTACCGAAACCATTTGTGATGCGGCAACGCCGCCATTCCCCAGCAGTACAGCTGTTTAATTTCGTGAACGTCAAAGAAAATCACAAAATTCCACAGATAAACAAAACAATCAAAAGTTTTTATGTGATTTTCCCGAAACCTGTGATCTTAAATTCCAATTACGATGTCCAGATGATGCGATGTGCGTAGTGTCCACAGTAATTCGATGGAATGCGTCCTTTTAAGGTAATTTCCTAGACACTATATAACCTCCAAACCTAGCTCTATAAAATACCCTTAATTTGTGTACAGAAAGACGAGTCGAAGAGCCTTGATTATTTACCTGAATAAACAAATATGTAACGTTGCCTTAAACGTAAAAATGACACGTTACACATTTTTGTATCTGGTATCCAGTATTAGATCAATAAAGCAATAATAATTTTCAGAAATATTTTATTTGTTTCGAAAAATGTCTTTTGGGAAAATTTTATAAAAATCTATAAATTATATGGTACTTAAGCCACACCAGGAACTATGAGCCTAATAAACCTATTTAATTGCGAATACTTATATAGATAAAAATCGACAACACTAGTTGAGCACTCCGGACATATTAATATACTAATTAAATAATAACATTATTGATATGTTTCATAATTAAAAATAAACATTAAACTATGAAAGTAATGTCGCCTTTTTAAATTGTTTACTTTCCTAAAAAAACCGAACCGGTTCCAGAAAACAAGGTACAACCCATTTTTAGACACAGCATCTCTAAACCGGTATCTGTCATTAAATACGGGGCCCGGTTTCCAGGACGCCTTTTTTCTTGCGTAGGAGGTGGTACGATTTAGAAGTTTGAAAAATGTCGTTTTTTTCTTAGATCCATGATTATTTATTAAAATTCAGAGTAGATACCTAAAAAAGCTGCTTTTCTAGATTGGAAAAACAAAAAAGGCATCCGTGAAACAAGGTTCCCGAAAGTGTGACAATGTGTTACAAATAGGGGAGGGCAGGGGAGGGGGATTTGACTTCTCTGTTACATAAAATTTTTGAGCCAACGTTAAAATAGAATAAGCTACCACTTATTCCACATTTTATTATAACATAGTAGTAGGTGTAGTACTTTTCTACTAGTCGAAATTTTTACCGCGCGAATAGGTTTCGCAAAACATTTAAAACGAATGGACTGCGCAGCGCAAGCAGTAATAGCTCTAGAAATTTATTTCGTGAGTTTTTTAGAGCTGCTATACTTTTTCCACGAAAAAAAAAACAGCGCAAAGCTGTTAAGACGAAAGTGCATGGTTTGCGCAGCTATTGTCGTAAATGGGTAAATTTATTGCGCTCTAAATAACGATGCTATAAAAGTTTTCGTGTATCCTAATTTGCGCGATTACAACGTCTTGAGCGGTAAAATAATGGGCGTTTATAATTTCGCGGTAACTATTAAAACTTAAATTTTTTATCGCCCGGTATAATGCAGCTCACCATTATACTCACCCCATAAAAAATAACGTATTTTTGAGGGGTTAGTTTAGGGGACGTTCTTAAAGGGTCAGGTAATTTTAGGAGGGGGGCTGTAAAAGTGTACAAAGTGTTGCATTGAGGAGGGTCTAAAGTTGCCAAAAATGTGTTACATGAGCATGAAGTTAGCGAAGCACCCATCGCAGATTGACTCGTGACTAGGTGGATAATTTGCCGTTAATTAGTCGTGAATTAGTTGTGGAAAAATTAATTTTGTCGCTCTTATTTTTGACCCTTTTTTTGGGTGCTTCGCTAACTTCATATGAAGTTAGCGAAGCACCCTCGTAAAAATGGCTTTTATCAAAAAGAATATGGTGGATAATTTGCCGTTAATTAGTCGTGAATTAGTTGTGGAAAAATTAATTTTGTCGCTCTTATTTTTGAACCTTTTTTTGGGTGCTTCGCTAACTTCATATGAAGTTAGCGAAGCACCCTCGTAAAAATGGCTTTTATCAAAATCGAATATGGTGGATAATTTGCCGCTAATTAGTCGTGCATTAGTTGTGGAAAAATTAATTTTGTCGCTCTTATTTTTGACCGTTTTTGAGGGTGCTTCGCTTACTTCATATTTTGGCACCCATCGCAAATCGAATCGCTACTAGGTGGATAACTTGCCGCTAATTAGTCGTGAATTAGTTGTGGAAAAATTAATTTTGTCGCTCTTATTTTTGACCCTTTTTTTGGGTGCTTCGCTAACTTCATATGAAAATATGAATAAGAGCGACAAAATTAATTTTTCCACAACTAATTCACGACTAATTAGCAGCAAATTATCCACCATATTCGATTTTGATAAAAGCTATTTTTACAAGGGTGCTTCGCTAACTTCATATGAAGTTAGCGAAGCACCCTAAAAAACGGTCAAAAATAAGAGCGACAAAATTAATTTTTCCACAACTATTTCACGACTAATTCACGGCAAATTATCCACCTAGTAGCGATTCGATTTGCGATGGGTGCCAAAATATGAAGTTAGCGAAGCACCCTCAAAAACGGTCAAAATTAAGAGCGACAAAATTAATTTTTCCACAACTAATTCACGACTAATTAGCGGCCAATTATGCACCATATTCGATTTTGATAAAAGCCATTTTTACGAGGGTGCTTCGCTAACTTCATATGAAGTTAGCGAAGCACCCTAAAAAACGGTCCAAAATAAGAGCGACAAAATTAATTTTTCCACAACTAATTCACGACTAATTAACGGCAAATTATCCACCTAGTCACGATTCGATCTGCGATGGGTGCTTCGCTAACTTCATGCTAATATGTGTTACGTATCTTATGGGTGGTTCCAAAAGAAGTGAGATTGAAACTGAAAAAGAAAAACATAAAATAAACAAGAAACGCTACATCTGGTCAAGCAGCAAGGACTGTACACAGAGAATAGGATGGTCCACTTCGCGAAATCTGTCAGACGGTTTTTGATACGTCACAAAATACTCAACGACATAACCTCACTTTTTCGTAAAATATAAACAAAAACTAATTTTAAAACGTTTTTTTTTTTAAACCATGTCTCGCTGTAATGTAGAAGGATAATAATATACAATTTTATGTAAAAATATCATAGGTGTATCTTCTTCAGAAAATAGTTAACAGAACCCCTCAATCATCAATAAAATCAAATAAATTTTTTCATTGTCATTCATCAGCATTTGCTTAAAAAAACATGTTAATATTTGGAATATCATCTAGAATATTTTGTGAATAGTATTTTACTCCCCATTAGAATACCTATGCCTAGAATGAGGGGTGATCAGCTGCCCATAGTAGGTGTACAAAATTCATTTACAGGACTGTGCAGGACACTATATTGTCCGGCTTAAGCTATAATGCTTTTATCCAACATTTGGACAATTTTGATGCTGTCTTAATCACTACATTATTCTACTTATCAATTTCTATTAGCAAATCTTCTTAAGCTTTTATGGTTTTTAAGAAGCAAATAACTTACCATTATCAGAAAGTAGCATTTGTATATTATTTTTCAGGTTTTTTTAATCAAAACTAGGAACGTTTTATAGGTAGATAGCGGCATTCTAGCTTAAGCAGTATACATGCACCCTGCAATCCACTACAGGACCAAAAATTTATTGCTAATTCCTGTAGAACAATGCATACATTTCATTCCACTTATCACCTAGTAGTACCACCTAGAGTGAGGGGCTCATCAATATGTAAGGACCTATGCAATATCTCGACACTTTTAATGACCACTCATATAAGAATCAGGACCTGACACAACCTTTAAGGACTAACAGGGTCAACAAAAATATGGTTTATTAAGTCTATGTACAAAGTTTTTGCTATTGATCAGCAACAGGCCCAGAGGTATTTATTGCACTTAAGAAATATTAACTTTTTGTCAGTAGCAGCTTGTGGTAGAACAGGGCACATCAGTCGAATAGAAAAAACCAAGAACCATAAACTGACCGTCTTTGGTAAAAACAAGATATTGTTGGCAAAAATGTTTAGTTATCATGTCATTTGTACAGTATGAAACCCGGAGGGACAACTGGGCGCCGCCAACTCGGCGCCGCCAACTGGGCGCCGCCAACTCGGCGCCGCCAGCTGGGCGCCGGGCCAACTGGGCGCCGGGCCAACTCGGCGCCGCCAACTGGGCGCCGGCCAACTCGGCACCGCCAACTGGCCGCCGGCCAACCCGGCGCCGGACTAAAAAAATTTTTTTTGACAAAATGTGTAGATGAAAAATAAAATATATTATTTATATAAAAACATCTTTAAAAAATCCTACGCAATTTTTTACAAGCTTTTATTTAGCTTCAGATATTCTGTCTAACTAACTATCTATCAAATCTTGTGAAGCGTTTTTGACACACTTCCCATTATCCGATTTGGATGAAATTTGGTACACACGTAGTGGTCCCATGACAATACAACATTAAGAAAAAATATCCAAACAACCCCTACCCCCACCCCTTCTATAGAATAATGTGTTTTTGACACACTTCCCGTTATCCGATTTGGAAAAATTTGGTATACACATAGTGGTCCGATGATAATACAACAATAAGAAAAAAATATCCTACCACCCTTACCCCCACCCCTTCTATAGAAAAATGTGTTTTTGACACACTTCCCGTTATCCGATTTGGATAAAATTTGTTATACACATAGTGGTTCGATGATAATACAACAATAATAAACAAATATCCTGTCACCCCTACCCCCACCCCCCTCCATAGAAAAATTTGTTTTTGACATACATCCCGTTATCCGATTTGGATGAAATTTGGTATACATATAGTGATCCAATGACAATATAATATTAAGAAAAAAATATCCTCCCACCTCTACCCCCACCCACTTTCATAGAAAAATGAGTTTTTGACACACTTCCCATTATCCGATTTGGATGAAACTTGGTATTCACCATTGACTTCTATACCCTACGGGTAGACCCGGCATGGGCCAAAATTGCCATTATATCAAGATTTTATCACAATTGACCAAATACAAGTAAGAATTTAATGAGCAAAATAGGGATGAAAATAGAATTTCGGTTTGGTGAGTCCGGAAACATGCAACATCGCAAAAATATTCTATTTGCTTGTCTTGGATAAAAAAGGGCAGTGGCGGCGCAAAATAAAAATTTTGAATTCCACTAGAATTTTTTTATCAACAATTTTCTGTTTGAATAATAAATAATTCATGAATACTTACTTGTGTGTGTTTACAAAATTCTCTTCAGTAAAAAAAAAACAGTAAAAATAATTTCTAAGCATGCTAAGTGCAGTGGATATATTAAAATTATTGTTTTCATCTTAGAACTTTACAAATGTTGTACCTTCCAGGTAAAATATTTTCTTTCTTTGAACAAGGGTCTTCTTCAACTCTTCTTTTCTTGGGTGGACTACAAGTTATGCTCGAGTCAGATGAAATTTCGGAACTAAAAATTTCAATTCGGAATGGGACAACCGGGCGCCGGGCCAACTCGGCGCCGCCAACAGGGCGCCACGCCGGGCCTAATGGGCGCCGGGCCAACTCAGCGCCGGACTATTTTTTTTTCGATAAAATGTGCAGATAAAAACAAAATAAATATGTTATTTATACAAAACTTTCAACATCTATAAAGTCGAGTGTTGAAATTTGGTAGGTGTAGTGTTCTGCGACTTGAAACACCGCCAAGTTCCATATTCGATACATATCGATGCATAAATAAGAAAGTCCGCCATTTTGGATCCGCCACTTTAATTTTTTTAAGTTTGTTTTTCATCTGCACATTTTATCAAGAAAAAATATTTTAGTCCGGCGCCCAGTTGGCTCGGCGTCAAGTTGGCCCGGCGCCCAGTTGGCCTGCCGCCCAGTTGGTGGCGCCGAGTTGGCGGCGCCCAGTTGTCCTAGACTGCAACACATTTCAGGGGTCTGGTACGTTTTACCACCTTTCTTAAAACTACGAAGTTTTTTGAAAAATGATAATTTTAGACCATTTTATAGTGATTTCTAAAAAAAAAATTGCGGACTATCGTTGATTTTGTTAAAAAAATTGAAATTGAAACATTCTTAAAACCCCATTAAAACCAATACAAATTGCTACAAAAGAAGCATTTTCTCATTTCAAACTGAAACAAAACGGTCCCTGACGTCTATCAGCTGTCAACAAAAACTTGAAATAACTAAGGTCACTGATCGAAATCGGGTCAGTTTTTTTGGTCCTTTTATGAAAATGCACAATTTTTAAAAAAGCATGAAATTCAAAACAAAATCAAGAAAATTATGATTCCTACATTTTTACAAATAAAAATTAGTTTTATTGAACATTATATCAATTTTTATTCCTTAAAACACTAAAAATTAATAATTATTTACTTTTTTTAAATGTTTTCTGCAATGAAGATCAACTGAGGGGGCTAGCTCCAGTATCTTTGTCATTTAAAGTATACTTAAGTCTGTTTCCTTTCTGTACAACATGTCATATTTTTATACTCGCTTATTAATAAAGATGGCGATGTGCTGATTTTACCTTACAGTGTTCTTTTTTGAGCTCTTAAAAATGGTTCGGTTCATTTATTAGATTTTTTTCGTACCTTATAGTATTTATTATACGCAAGATTTTTGGTCATTTTATGAAAATGCACAATTTTTAAAAAAGCATGAAATTCAAAACAAAATCAAGAAAATTATGATTCCTACATTTTTACAAATAAAAATTAGTTTTGATTGAACATTATATCAATTTTTATTCCTTAAAACACTAAAAATTAATAATTATTTACTTTTTTAAAATTTATGGAAGGTCTAACTGAACAAAAGCAAACTGAACCCATCCGTATCGAAATGAACCAAATCAAACCGAATCTAACGGTTCGGTTTGGTTCGGTTCGATTTGCTTAAACTGAACCGAACCTAACCGAATATAGCTAAACCTAACCTAAACAATCCTAGCGGAACCTAACCGAACATACTCAAACTGAACCAACCTAACCCAACCTAACCCAACCTAACCCAACCTAACCCAACCTAACCCAACCTAACCCAACCTAACCCAACCTAACCCAACCTAACCCAACCTAACCCAACCTAACCCAACCTAACCCAACCTAACCCAACCTAACCCAACCTAACTCAACCTAACCCAACCTAACCCAACCTAACCCAACCCAGCCCAACCTAACCCAACCTAACCCAACCTAACCCAACCTAACCAAACCTAACCTACCTATTGTTAATAAATATAGTAAAAGTTGTTAGGTTTATGTCCAGGGGGTAACCATTGTCCATAATCGTCGGAAATCGAGTTAGGATTAGTGTATGCGACCATAAACATTGAGTGGCGAGTGAGTGTTTGGTCTTCAATTTTTTTAGGAAAATTTTTCAAAATCTTTTTTTGCGCACTCTGGGCACCCTAATAAACCGTAATCTGGTCACCCTAATCCATCGCAATCAAAGAAAATGGGTAATCGAAGTGTCACAAATTTTTTGTTGGTTTCTATTCTTCTTTTATATTATGTAGGACAAAATTATTAATTAAACTAAGTGACCTTATTAAGTAAGACAGCATGATAGTCAAATGACATTAGAAGGACATAAACATATGATACCGGCCTGTAGACCGGTCGCGGTGGTCATATAATAATAAATATATACTTTCGCGATGAAAGACCAAAATTTAACTTAAAATTACTGTAAAGTCCGCAAAAAACATTAAATTTATCGAAATTTATAAAAACATAGATCAGTGTGTGTAACAATTCATCAAGATGTATGAAACTCGACCGTGACATGTCAAAAGTTTGGTTCGAAAAAACAAAAACAACTGGATAAAAATAAACAATTAAAATAACGTCAATCAAAACAACAAAAATATTTAATCTATACATTTTTTACAACTTTCTACATTAAATATATAAATATCAAATACAAAAACATTCCAACTTGGATCCGAAGACACCAAATTACATTACACAGAAGAAATCAAACGATTTAGAAGTTCTAATCAAAGTTTTTACAATTAAAAAAAAATCTATTTTGGTGCAAGATGTCAAGCTAATGTTTAAATGATTTTATGAAAACTTTTAGAAGAATATTGATTGATGGAGATGGAAATTGTTTATTTCGCGCTGTGAGTTACTTTTTATATCAAACCCAAAATTTTCATGAAAAACTACGAAATGAATCTGTGGAATTTATTTCAAAAAATTGGAATGATTTTCAAAATTTTACAGGCGAAGATATTTCGAAAGATAAATATATTACACAAATGGCTAAAAACGGTTCTTACGGAACAACATTTGAATGCTTGGCACTTTCCGAAATATACAAAATTACATTTAAAATTTTTATCTCAAGTAAAATACACACGACAAAGAATATATCAATTAGTGATTCACCCAAAATTATATGTAGAAATGAACACATACAATCGATTAACTTACTTTTTTCTGGGAGTCTTGATGCAGGCCATTTTGATTTAATTTTTCCAATAGAAACTGACCGCGACGAAGATACTTTTTGGTGTTCTAAATGTGAAGATATATTTAAAACCAAACAAGAACTAAAAATTCATATACGAAAATTTCATAAAAATATTAACGAAGATTTTTTAAATAATTCAATCACAAACAGTTATCTATCCTTCAGTCAGTCATCTCAAGATGTTTCGATAGCTTCTTCAAAATTAAATTTGACTAAAATACAATGCAATATTTGTAAAAACTTTTACAAAGGACAGAAAGGACTAAACCAGCATATTACGAAAAAACATAAAACAGAAAATTTTGAAGACAAAACCTTGGGTGAAGAAAACCTTTTTCGGCTAAATATATTAGACCTTAATAAATTGTTGGACTTACTTAGATCAACTGTGCCAATTATAAAACGTATTCCCAAAGGCGCTCGACCAAACATAGCAGAAGAATTCGGTTTTATTTTAAAAAATTGCATAAACAAAAATTCAGATGAAGCATGGTGTCATTTACTTATTTTTCCATACGGAGTACTAAGACTTCCAGATAAAAACAAAAAAAATAAAAGTAAATACCTTACAACTATCATTAAAGAAAATTTATCAACCTGGATTAAATTAAAAAAACTACCCTTACAACAATTCTTATGTCATTTCGAAAATTTTCCGAAAATAGATAAAAATCCTAAGAAGAATGAAGTCCAACATAAAAATTCACTGTCCCGAAAAATAAAATCGAAGATTTCTGACGGGGATTTGAAAGGTGCCATTCGACTTATCTCTTCAGATGATAAACTCGCCCCAAAAGATCCAGACACGTTAAAGAAACTTCAAGAAAAACACCCCGAACATGAAGTAAAACAAAATTTTGAAAGTATCATAGATATAGGCAACAATTGTTATTCACATAATTTTTCAGTTTCAGATGTTAGGAAAGCAGTCTATTCTTTCAGACCGGGCTCCGCGGGCGGCATCGATTCTCTACGCCCTCAACATTTAAAAGACCTTATCTCTGAGAATATTGGTATTTTTGCAAATGATCTCTTGGTTTCTCTCTCAGATTTCATTAAATTTGTTTTAGAAGGAAACATACCTAAAAATATAACTCCCATTTTCTTTGGAGCTTCTCTATGTGCACTCAATAAAAAGGACGGGGGGATACGTCCCATAGCAGTTGGATTATCTTTAAGAAGACTAACTGCTAAATTAGTTTGTTTTTCAATAAACGATATTTTAGGTTCTATTTTTCGTCCTAACCAACTTGGATTTGGCACAAGAAGTGGATGTGAAGCTGTCACTCATGCAGTTAGACGTTATGTTTCTTTTCCACATTTAACCTCTAAAAGTATACTCAAAATAGACTTTTTTAATGCATTCAATATGATAAACCGATCAACAATTTTATTAAGAGTGAAAGAATACATCCCAAATTTTTATAAATTTATTTTTCAATGCTACAGCGAAAACTCCTTTTTATATTTTGGAAATAACCTTCTCTTATCACAGAGAGGTGTACAACAAGGTGACCCATTGGGTCCCGCTTTATTTTGTTTAGCTATACAACCAATTATAGAAACTCTAAAATCTGAAATCAACCTCTGGTATCTGGATGATGGTTGTCTTGCTGGAGATCCAGATACTGTTTTGGAAGATTTCAATACTCTAGCCAGTTCTTGCTCAGAAATTGGCCTAAATATAAACTTTAAAAAATGTGAAATTTCAGTCGTTTCGGATCCAGATAATTATTTAGATTTATCAAAGGATATACTTCAAAAATACCCATTTGTTGAGAAATTTTCAAAAATAGATATACAAAATATTTCCCTTCTTGGTTGCCCCTTTTTTGCTCAAGAAATTGAAAAATTTCTGGAGAACAAAATGTGTTTTTTCAAAAGAATTTATGAAAAACTTAAAAGTATTGATTCTCATATAGCATATTTCCTTTTAAAAAATTCATTTGCTATTCCCAGGCTAACTTATCTCCTTCGCTGCGCACCTTGCTGGAATGCTCCAAAAAGTTTAGAAAAATTTGATATAATTTTAAAAGAATGTTTGGAAACAATATTTAACTGCACTTTGGATGATACTTCTTGGACACAATGCTCTTTATCTATTGATCTAGGTGGCTTAGGTATCAGAAAATTATCTTCACTTTGTTTTTCAGCTTTTCTTGGTTGCTCTTCGAATGTTCAAAATTTAATTTCTTCTATTCTTCCTCCATCCGTTTTCTCAAATGAAGATTTGGACTATGCTAAAGCTTTAACTTATTATAAAAATTTGGGACATTTTTCAGATACTTCGACCTTAGAAAATCAAAAAGATTTTGATAAAAAATTATGCAAATTCTATTGTGACAAGTTAATTGCCCACTCCACTTCATTAACATCTAAGGCACGTCTTCTCGCCCTACAAGAGCCAGAAAGCTCAGCTTGGCTCAGAGCATTGCCTTCTTCAAATCTTGGGAATTTTCTAGACGACTCGTCTTTCCGTATATCGATATCGCTTAGACTTGGTCGACCTGTGTGTGAACCCCACGACTGCACTTGCAACAAGCAAGTTGATATTTATGGTCTGCATGGACTAAGTTGCACAAAAAGTGCTGGTCGTTTGGTTCGCCACAGGATGATAAACGACATCATTAAACGGTCACTTATTTCAGCAGGTTTTCCAGCTATTTTAGAACCACCTGGAGTGTGTCGGGATGACGGAAAGAGAGCGGATGGCATGACCCTGGTTCCTTGGAAGAGAGGAAAGGCTTTGCTCTGGGATGCTACTTGTAGGGACACCGTAGCTCCATCATATATTCCTAAAACTTGTATTAAGTCAGGAGAGGCTGCAAAAATGGGAGAAAATCAAAAAAATAATAAATATCGGGAACTTGTTGAGAGATTTTATTTTTGTCCATTCAGTGTGGAAACATTTGGTCCTTGGGGTGATGAAGCTAAGATGCTTGTTAGGGAAATTAGTTCAAAAATTCCTAACAAGAAAACTCTTAGCTTCATCACTCAAAAAATCAGTTTGGCAGTGCAAAGAGGTAACGTTGCTTCCATAATTGGTACCATTCCCGTAGAGTCCGGTTTGAATGAAATTTATTACATTTGACATTTGAATTTTATTAATTTTTTTTTTTTTTGTTTTTTTTTGTTTTTTTTTTTTAGTTTATAGTATTATTAGGTTTAGAATTATGACCATAAATTTAAATTACATGTATTAAAAACAAAGATAAAAATCGGTATGTAAGAATTTAAAAAGAAATCATTTTTAAGAAAATCAAATACTTTTTGTTAATTTTCATGCAATACAAAAAAAAGTGCGGGGAAGTGACACTTTCTGAATCAAAATGTGTGAGGGTAAAATCGCACGGTCGCAGAAAAAACTATCTATCGTGACGCTACTGAACTTTCTCGTGTTTTAGGAAAAACTATCCGTCAAGACGACTTACCCATGAAATGTTGTTTTTTTATGGATTTTTTTCTTCTTTTGCACAAAAAACAATTTTGGACCATGTTTAAACTCAAATAGTTACTTCTAAACTTGTTTTTAAACGTTTTAAGATTTCTTTTTGTAATATTCCCGCACAAAATTCAAAAAAAATCATTTCCGTACTTAGACAACATTGTCTATCAGTTTTCCCTGTATACACGGACTAACAGGTAGAATCACTCAAAATACGGCAGGTGGATTAAAGGTAGCCAGCTGCTTTTCTGTCGCACTTATGCCGTCAGTGTGAAAGAGATAAAAGTACCCTTATATTATCTAGGGTATTATTAGCATGCAAAATCACCCTATCTTTGTCCGTTTCACATGTTCAATAATGTCTATCTCTGTTTTTATTGTAAAAGAAATACCCGACCATAGGAACCAAATTGGATAGGGTCAATAAAAAATGCCTTGTCTTTCCGTCTCTAACGCCCTTTTAGGGCGTTATACAACTCAATGGTATTCACATAGTGGTCCGATGACAATACAACATTAAAAAAATATCCTCCCACCCCTACCCCCACCCCCTTCCATGGAAAATGCGTTTTTGACACCCTTCCCATTATCCGATTTGGATGAAATTTGGTATACATATAGTGGTCCAATGACAATACAACATTGAAAAAAAAAATCCTACCACTCCTACCCCCACCCTCATCTATAGAAAAATGAGTTTTTGACACACTTCCCATTATCAGATTTGGATGAAATTTGGTATACATATAGTGGTCCGATAACAATACAACAATAATTAAAAAATGTCCTCTCACCCCTATCCCCCACCCCCTTTCATAAAAAATGCGTTTTTGACACACTTCGCTTCAAATGACTTTTATAAAATTTGGTATATGCATAAAGGTCCGATGGCAATACAGCCCAAACAAAAAGTATATTTCTACCTCTACCCCCACCCTCTCCTTCCCCCAATAGAAAAATGAGTTTCCAAACAACTTACGATCAGCGATTTCATTATAATCTAGAATATACTCTTCTTTATTTATTTACCTCTGCATTTTTCTGCTAGATTGATTCTTGCAAATAGTAATATTTAATTGAGGCGGATATCTTATCGTGCTAACATCCTCAAAATTTCCATCAGTCGGCCATCGCTTTTATTATTATGATAATATTAGAATGTTAGAAAGTTATTTTTTAATTTTTAGTGCATTTTATAAAAGCTTGTGACTTAAAAATTTTTTTTTACTAATTTATTTGAAATGGACTTGGTAGTTGTAGTGTTTGGTAACCTGGTAATACTACAATTTACGTTTTTTATTACAACAATGGCGGATCGAAAAATCAAAATGCTTGAGGTCATTTACGAAAATTTTTTACTCAAACTTAAAAAAATCAAAATGGCGGATCCAAAATGGCAGATTTTTTATTTACTAACCGATTTGTCTCAAACTTGAAATATTACATTGCTTGAAGTCATTTAACAAAATTTTTTACTCAAACTTAGAAAAATCAAAATGGCGGATCAAAAATGGCAGATTTTTTATTTACTAACCGACTTGTCTCAAACTTGAAAGATTGCAGTGCTTAGGGATCGATTTATAATATATTTAGAACTTTGTGGTGTTTAACGTCGCTGAACATGATTTTTTACTCTTTTTAAAAAAATCATCTAAATCGGATAATGGGAAGTGTGTCAAAAACTCATTTTTCTATAAAAGGGGGTGGGGGTAGAGGTGGGAGGATATTTTTTCTTAATATTGTATTGTCATCGGATCACTATATGTATACCAAATTTCATCCAAATCGGATAATGGGAAGTGTATCAAAAACGCATTTTTCTATAGATGAGGGTGGAGGTAGGAGTGGTAGGATTTTTTTTTTTCAATGTTGTATTGTCATCGGACCACTATATGTATACCAAATTTCATCCAAATCGGATAATGGGAAGGGTGTCAAAAACTCATTTTCTATGGAAGGGGGTGGGGGTAGGGGTAAAAGGATATTTTTTTTAAATGTTGTATTATCATCGGACCACTATATGTATACCAAATTTCATCCAAATCGGAAAATGGGAAGTGTGTCAAAAACGCATTTTTCTATAGATGAGGGTGGGGGTAGGAGTGGTAGGATTTTTTTTTCAATATTCTATTGTCATCGGACCACTATATGTATACCAAATTTCATCCAAATCGGATAATGGGAAGGGTGTCAAAAACGCATTTTCTATGGAAGGGGGTGGGGGTAGGGGTGGGAGGATATTTTTTTTAAATGTTGTATTGTCATCGGACCACTATGTGAATACCAAATTTCATCCAAATCGGATAGTGGGAAGTGTGTCAAAAACTCATTTTTCTATTAAAGGGGGTGGGGGTAGAGGTGGGATGATATTTTTTTCTTAATATTATATTGTCATCGGATCACTATATGTATACCAAATTTCATCCAAATCGGATAACGGGATGTATGTCAAAAACAAATTTTTCTATGGAGGGGGGTGGGGGTACGGGTGGGAGGATATTTTTTTATTATTGTTGTATTATCATCGGACCACTATGTGTATAACAAATTTTATCCAAATCGAATAACGGGAAGTGTGTCAAAAACACATTTTTCTATAGAAGGGGTGGGGGTAATATTGTATTGTCATCGGATCACTATATGTATACCAAATTTCATCCTAATCGGATAACGGGATGTGTGTCAAAAACAAATTTTTCTATGGAAGGGGGTGGGGGTAGGGGTGGGAGGATATCTTTTTTTAATGTTGTATTGTCATCGAACCACTATGTAAATACCAAATTTCATTCAAATCGGATAATGGGAAGTGTGTCAAAAACTAATTTTTCTATTAAAGGGGGTGGGGGTAGAGGTGGAAGGATATTTTTTATCTTTATATTGTATTGTCATCGGATCACTATATGTATACCAAATTTCATCCAAATCGGATAACGGGATGCGTGTCAAAAACAAATTTTTCTATGGAAGGGGGTGGGGGTAGGGGTGGGAGGATATTTTTTTCTTATTGTTTTATTATCATCGGACCACTATGTGTATACCAAATTTTTCCAAATCGGATAACGGGAAGTGTGTCAAAAACACATTTTTTTATAGAAGGGGTGGGGGTAGGGGTGGTAGGATATTTTTTTCTTAATGTTGTATTGTCATGGGACCACTACGTGTATACCAAATTTCATCCAAATCGGATAATGGGGAGTGTGTTAAAAACGCTTCACAAGATTTGATAGATAGTTAGTAAAGGATTTTTTTAAAGATGTTTTTATATAAATAAAATATTTTATTTTTCATCTACACATTTTATCAAAAAAAATTTTTTTAGTCCGGCGCCGAGTTGGCCGGCGCCCAGTTGGCTGCGCCGAGTTGGCCCGGCGCCCAGTTGGCCCGGCGCCCAGTTGGCGGCGCCCAGTTGTCCTAGACCGTATGAAACCTCATTCCACATGACATGATAAATTAAATGTTTTGTCAATACATTATACAGTTTTTTCTTTCAACTGATGTAGAGTGTTCTACAACATTGCTATGTTTAAAAGGAAATAACATGTGTACCTACTGAGGTGTGTATATTGCTCAACGTCACCTAACTAGCAGCAGTACTAGCTTTTTGTCCCTTACTATTTTAGTAATTAAAATCTCACTTTTTGTCCTGTTGAAGCAATGTGTAGTTATCAGTATTTTAACTTATTGCTTCATCTAAATGTTGCCTATAGGTTTGATTTTATGAGGTATATGTTAGTGCCCCCAAAGATATCATCTCAGGATACATGTTTACATATTTGAAGACAAAAATAAAATGATTAAATAAAAGTTATTTTCCAATTTTAATTTAGACCAAATTTATTATATTTATTGATTTGTAATACTAGAAATTATCTAAGTAGATAAAGTCTTTAGGCATCTGTATACATTTTTAGAATTTTTTTGTTATATCACTCATAATGGCAAAAAAAAACAAACCTGTATACAATATTAAGGGGGGTTATTGATTAGAAGCAATAAGGAATTGGTTACCATAAACATCAGGATAATAAATCCTGAATTTGATAAATGAAACGTAAGAAGAATGAACCATGGGGGCAAAAAATCTAGGACATGTAGGTATTTTACTTTTCTAAGAAATGTCCTAGTATTTTTTACCCAACTGCAAGACCTTTTTACTTCTCAGTATCATTTTGTTTTTATTAAGTGACACTAGCTTCTAAAAAATTTAAAAAAATATAATAATATATTACATTTTAATAATATATATAAAAAATATAAATATATCTTTAAAAAAACTGTGCTAAAGCAAAATCTCCATTGTGCAAAAACTAAAATTGATAAAATTGACAAAACAAAAACTTATAAAAACATTATTATTACATTATAAATAAATTATTGGGGAGGCAAAGAAAACAACTAAATTAAACTTAGAATAGATTCTGAAACTATTAAAGACACACACTAACAATCGCAAACCAACTGAATACTCATTTTTGTACAATAGCAGACTCTGATACAAAAAATTCAACAATAACTCTATCAATTTGCACAAAACAAAAAAAAATCAGACTTTAACTAAGTAGTTTTCTTTTGTACCAACATCAACCTGCAAATGTTCCTCGATTTCGATGCTTGTACCTGCAGTTGGCTCTTCAGGATCAACTTCTATTGGTTTCACTGATAGGTTTTGACTTGGCACAGATGTATTCCTTAGTATTGTTTTGGAAGTACATAAGCCTGTAATAAAAAAACATATATAAGGAACTTTTTTAAAAAAAGGTAGTTTCTACAGTGTAAATTTTGTACTCTAGTACATATGGAATTCACAAAAAAATATGAGGTTTTAGAAATTGTCCAAGTATTATTTTGTTATGACATTTTTGTCAAAATTACAGTAGGTGTCCCAAATTAAGTTGGCACTATTGACAACTTCACTATTATTGGAGTCAAATTAGTACACTAGTAGCCTTGTTTGAGCTAATTAAGATAATCAAAACAGAAAAACAATTAAATTGCACATTTACAGAAAAAAAATTAAAAAATATGTTTAATGTCTAATTTGTGTGGTTGTAGAGGTTTCTTCATAGACAAGGGGTGATCAGCTGCCCACAGTAGGTCTACAGGACTCCATAGGACACTACAATACACTACAGGATCAAGAATTAATTAAAGTCCTGTAGGATGGTGAACAAATTTGGTTCAGCTGATCACGCCTTGTTCATAGATGAACACACAGGCCTAAATAAATTCACATGCGGCTTAGTGTTAGTGAGCCTCTGGGGGGGGGGGGGGGGAGGGTTACCTTTGTGTCATAGTCTTGGCCATAGGTGGTTACACTTTTGTGACATTTTTAACCTATTTCTTTATCAAAAAATCTGAAAAATGGTATGTTGTTGAGTTGTTTTATGAGAACATTTTTTTTGTCAACATAAGGTATGTATGTATTCGAAAGTGGTGGCAGGCCCTACTGGACCTCCATGCACTGCGACCACATATGGATCTATTGTGCCCACGTACCTACATACTGAGTTTGACTAAAGTGGCATATTTTTTTTTCCACCCAATACTTAAAAAACTGCAGATTACAACAATAAATGATTTAAGCTTAACACAACATAAGGTATACCTACACAACATATTTAATTTTTAATATATTTGTGGTTAGGAAATATGCTTGGAAATAGGTATGTTTATGTCAAAGTCACAAAAGTGTAACTGCCTATGGCAAGGACTATACACTGAATGATTTTTTTATATTTTTCTTGAAAATGCGTTACGACAGAAGAAGGGCGGCAAAAAATCCTGAATTTTGGCATTACATAGTTAAAGAATGTGGCCCTAAATAGATTTAAAAAAGTTTTAAAAATGATATTTACCTAGCAATTTATCTTGAAAAGGAATTTCAAAATCTGTTCTGTAGAAATGCTTTCGTGGGATCCATATTGTCTTTTCCACAACGCCTTAGCCACTCTTGCAAAATAGTCTTGGGAACAGTCATTGGAAGGTGGAAATTTAAAAAAACTCATAAACGTAGAACTTCTAAATTCGAATAGTGGGATTTACATCCAGAAACCGCACAGGATGCTCCTGGGATTTTGCGATTCCGAAAATTGTTTAAAATAACGAAAATAACAATAGAAAACCAAGTTTCCACAAATTTTTTCCCTTAAAATAAATAAAAATGCGAAATGCACGGAAAAATTAACCTCACTTTGGATTCGCGAAAAAAATCAATAAGTTCGGTTGTCCTTTTTCAAGTAATATGAATAGAAAAGGAAAGACCACCCTATCAAACAGATCAAGGGTCTTTTGAGAAGGATGAGTAGGTTCATAGAAGGATGGCTCAACACCTGTGGCGAAATTTGGAATATATGGGGCTTATGGAAGTGGACCGTCCTGTTCTCTGTGTACAGTCCTTGGTCAAGCAGTGCCCTGACCACAGAACACCAAAGGGAAGAAATGCAAACTACGTGTTAAAACGTTGGTAACACGAGAATAACCTTAACACGGTCCAGAAAGAGAGAAGACTATAGCTCACTGTCTAGATCAAACATGTCGGGACACAGCTGATTTTTGTCAAAATAAATCAGCTGATATCACAGAACACCAGCTGAGCTGATATTTGTTTAAATAAATCTGCTGGTCAGTGAAAATCAGCTGTTGATGGGAAAAACGTTTGTTTTTGTTAAAATGTATTTTTTCAGAACCATCCCATTTAAATCATGGCATACTTTTTCCATTAAATTTGCACAAAAATATCGTCAAATAGTAAAACTTTGTGGACAATAATTTTTTTACAAAATTTATGGAAAATACCAAAACTTTATATGAAATGGTTCTGAAAAAATACATTTTAAACAAAAACAAACTTTTTGTACCATCATCAGCTGATATTCAATGAACAGTATTATATTAATATTTAAAAATTAATTAATAAACATATTATAGTACTTACCAGCTTTTTTACTGCTAAAGATACATTTATATGAACTGTGATATTGTTATTTCAGTGTTGAGCAGATAGTAAACTAAAACACTTTCCGTGATAGACACAGTTTATTGAACTTAAACACTTTTCCGGATAGACAGTTCCCTCAACTAAAACCCTTCCCAGGACAGATCCTGCGCCGAGGGGCTGATCAATGCGCTTCGGACTAATAAAAATCAGTAAAAATTAGGTCCTGGCAGGACCTTTGGTTTGGTATTATTCGTTAGTCATTTTTGTCTTTTTTTTATCACTTTATACCTAAATAAGACCAAGAAGGACTTACAGGACCAACAAAAATATGGATTATGTAAAGAACTGTACACAATTTTTGCTATTGATCAGCCTTTCTCCCTGCAATGAATTGCAAGACAAGCAGTGATAGAACCACCATACAGCAAGACCTTCTGCAGGGCAGAGGTGCTCCAACCAACTAAACCTTTTTAATTTCGCTGAAATCATTTTTTACTTATCACTGTGTGTGTGTGATCACTCCAGCCATTCGGGCTCTCTATAGAGCATACGCCTCTCAGCAACCCTGTGCCTTGCTGCATTGTAGTTCTGCCACTGTTTATTTACATATTGAAATAAGTTTTTATAAAATACACATTATACAGGGTGTTTCATAATTCAATAACATAATTTTAGTGTTGAATTCCTTAAGTGGTTTCAAGGCAAAATTTTTATATAACCCTAAACGCCTTGTTTTAAAGTTTCTTTTATTTAGTTTTTTATAGCTCTTGTACTTTTCGAGATATTTAGTTCAAATTTGGCATATTAAGCAATAGGCACTACACTTTTAGACATGCCAAATAATAGTAAACATGTACAGAGTGATCCTTTTTTAGGGGTCATGTCGCCTTTTCCCCCAGAATTTTTTTGTTTTAAGCCACTGGTAGGGAGAAGTAGGGATTTTAAAACAAGAAATAAAATCTTTGTTTCATTTGCAAACTTTTTTGTTTTTCTGAAATTTTTTTGCATCTTTAACCATTTTAGAGAAAATCGCTGTTGCACCAAAGGCTGCTATCATAAAATAAAAAATGCTCCAGTATGGTATGGCGAGTATATCAAAATAAACAAATTAATTAAAACCTATTTGACATGCCTTAACTTGTAGTGCCTATAAGTAAATATACGAGCCAAATTTGAGCTAAATATCACAAAAACTGTAAAAGCTATATAAAAAAAGTAAATTTAAACACCCTGTATCTCTACTACTAAGTGTTTGTAGACCTTTGTTTATATAAACTTTTGTCTTGAAATCACTCTAGGAAATTATCTTTAAAAATATTTTATTGAATTTTACAACACCCTATATAATCCATTTTGGCCTACATGCATTACGAATAATGTTTCAATATTGCACTAGTGCTATAATACAAATCCTATTTATTTTTTTGTTGTAGTCTGCAGTTTTTTGTAGCGGTTGACAAGAATATGCCTGCTTCCCCCATTAAAAAACAAGCACAGTGAATATAATGCAAGGCTAAATCCTCTCCCCCTTGAGGATTACATATTTCAAGAATGTAGTCAAACTCATTAGGTAATATAGGCACACTATATCCCCAAATGTTAAATACAATACAATTGGGAGTCATTGGAGCAATATGAACTCACTATTATATGTAATAAAAATAGGACAAAATGGGCCACTTGTATATACAGTTTGACTTATTGTATCTGATCCTCAGCACAGAAATCAAAAAATATATTTTTACACAATACACAATACAAGTCAAATTTTATGAATTTATATGATTTTGTGGATGTCCTGATATTGTATAGTTTTGAATTTCACACAATTGGGCTTTATGTTTTGTGTAAAAATATATTTTTTGATTTCGGTTCCGAGGGTCGGATACCATTAGTCAAACTGTAGATAAGATTACTTAACAAAGTAATGTGAACTTTCTATTTTATGCCTAATTTACCCATAACATAATGCACAATGGAAAGATTTAGTGTTTATACTTTATGTCTACAATACTAAGGAAATGGAAACAGAGATATTAAAATTAAGCAATGAGTTTGTTCATTGTGCATTAAGTTTTTGGGTAAACCAGGCCTTACTTAGAAAAATGCCATGATAATATAAGTTATGTGAATAATGACCTGTTCTAGTTTAAAGATTTCTGAAGTTTTGACATGTAATAGAATTTGCAGACAAAATAACAACTACCTTTTTCAGATAGAACAGTCACACCCCCCACCATATTCAAAAGTTTAAAAAATATGTATTTTTTGTGTCAACAAGTGAAAAAAAACATTTTTTGACATTACAATTGACATGTAAAAAAAATTATTTAGTTGTTTTCTTTTTTCACAAGCTATAAAATATTGTTTGTGAATAGAATCCTCTTTTGGGGGACCAACAAAAATTTTTATGTTAGAAAGAAAACCTGTCTAAAATAATTAAATAAAAATAAATAAAACAAAAAAAAAACTTTGTAAAATTTTTATTTTAAAAGATTTTACAGTAAAAATTGCGAATAATAAATAATTACTACTATCACTACCATAAGAAATTATTATTATTTTTTTACTTCACCAAACCAAACTTTCCACTAAGATTGTTAAAAAATTTAGATTTATTAAAATAAAACTAAGTGAAACTTTATAAAACACCTTAAAAAACATGACTGCTGAAGCTCCAATTGACACCTGTTCAAAAAACATAGCATTACTACCCTGATTACAAATTTAGCTTTGAGATTACATTGTCCGGTAATTATGCAGAATAAAATATTATTTTACAGCTTATGCAGTGTCGCACCCAGGAATATGTCTTGGGGGAGGGGGGGTGCGAGGCTTCATGATGTCGTATTTCATGCTATTTTTTGTGTTTATTCATGAAATATGTGGAAAATATATTTAAAAAAAATCTTAGGTTTGGGGCCCCCCCCTGGCTGCGCCCATGGCTTATTGCATTACAGATTTCTTGACATTAGCCCAAGATTTACATGGCATTATTGGCAAAACAGTACAAATTACAGGTTAGCTGTTACCACTTGGTTAGTACTATCTGAGGGGAACACAAAGCTGCCTTTGCAAAATTAAAAAACAGTGTGTTTTACTTAAAAATAAAACAAATTTTCATTCAGTTCCAAACAAAGCATGCAACTTGTTTGTTCTGTCTCTCTTTAAGTAACATCATCTGAGTGAGAGAGAGGACACAAAAGTTGCATGCATGGAAAAGTTGCACAGTCCGAACAGGGTATTAGGCAATATAAAATGCTATATATAAAACTCAAGGATACTGTTTCAGTTCCATATTGACACATCTCTTTCTCCCCAGAAAAGAACAGGTATGTGCCATGATCAAATTGATACAGTAAAGTTGAGTTTATAGTTGGGGCTGTAAAGCTGGTTTGTCACTATGAAAGTTTCTCTAAAATGCATGCAACCATCTCATTCCAAGTGCCATCATCGGATATAGTGACATGGGTTTGATGCAGTCAGAACAGGGCTTAAGTCAAACTTATTAAGCAGGGAGGCAGGAATTTTAAAGCTATATAGCAATACCAATAACAAACAAAGCCATATTGCCATAAAGTAAGCAGTAAGATGCAACAAAAAATGTATTATCCTACAAACATGGGTCTACACAGTGGCATATATGTCAGGGGCAGCCCCCCCCAAAAGCTAAGTTTTTTTCTAATATTTTCCACATATTTCATGAATAAAAACATAAAATATGGCCTCATGGGGTACCACCCCCCCCCCCCTACCTATATTTTACAGATCAAAATTTTAATGACCTTTTTATACATTTCGATATTGCAGTGTATTGTTTGAGGTTAAAACAAACCCTAACTAATAAATCACAGCTGCTACCACTCCCAAACAGTTACCTATCTATCTATCACTTAGGTACAGATCAGGTTTACACTAAAAACCAACTACTATCCCCTTGGATTACCTTCTACCACCAAAAAACAAACTACTACCAACTTTTGCTACCTTCTACCAGCAATAAAGTAACTACTTCCACCTTCCCCTAGCTTCTACCAGCAAAAAACCAACTACTACCAAGTTCCCCTAGCTTCTACCACCAAAAAACCAAATACTACAATCATAATCAAAGGAGGTAGTACTTGGTTCTTTAGTGGTAGAAGATAAGCGTTGGTAGAAGTTGGTTTTTTGGTGGCAGAGACTAGGAGAAGATGGCAGTAGTTGGTTTTTTAGGGGTAGAAGCTCAGCGAAGGTAGTAGTAGTTTGTTTTTTGGGGTTAGAAGTAGGGGAAGGTGGTAGTAGTTGGTTTTTTGGGGATAGAAGCCACAGAAGGTGGTAGTAGTTGGTTTTTTGGTGGTAGAAACTAAGCGAAGGTGGTTTTTGGCATAAAACTGTGTCGCAGCTGAGTGATAGATCACTGTAACTCTTCAGAAGTAGTAACGGCTTAGACTTATAAGTTAGAACCTATTTGTTTTTATCATAAACAAGGCGGCCTTACTTAAAATAGAAATTTCCATTGTTCATAGTGGAAAGTATGAAGTAAGCCTAAATAAATGAACTTACCCCTTACCTTACTTTAACGAACAATAAATCCACCTTAAAACTCACTGGTATGGGGTCGTTGAATTGACTGCTTTTTATATGCTGCTCCTTGTTTTTTA
Source organism: Aspidapion aeneum (assembly GCA_963576565.1). Classification (NCBI taxonomy): domain Eukaryota; kingdom Metazoa; phylum Arthropoda; class Insecta; order Coleoptera; family Brentidae; genus Aspidapion; species Aspidapion aeneum. The sequence continues at coordinate 51,592,163 of OY755041.1, read as the reverse complement.
TACTGCTGCTGCTTCTTTTTTACACTGCTACTGCTTGTTAGACTCACAAAATATGCCGATCTAGTACACAATGATTTGATTTTAGTTTTTTTATCAAAAAACAGATTGAGGGGAACCACCCGACAAAAATGACATTCACCACAGAATAAATTCAGGTGTGTCGCGTGTCTCTCTTTCTGTCTGTTCTGGTGGGCTCTCTCTCTTTCCCACAACAGCAGTCAAACCACAGAACAGGATGACACTGTCAAACGTCATTATGTTTAGTTCCAATTTAGTCCCTTGTCCAGATCGCAGGCGCTGTTCGCGCTGTTATATTCCGTATGTCATTTTCACGGGGGTGGCCCTGACAATAAGGTTAGGAACTCGAGACAGCACGGGGATGAAAATGTCATGCGGAATTTAACAGCTCGAATAGCGCTTTTTTCTGGACACATGGACTAAATTGGAACTAAACATATTGACGTATGACAGTGTCATCCTGTTCCGTGGTATGACTGTTATTGTGAGAAAGAGAGAGAGCAGACTAGAACAGACAGAAAGAGAGACATGCGACACGCCTCAATTTATTCTGTGGTGAACGTAATTTTTTGCAGGGTATTCCCCTCAATTTTTCTTGATTTTTGAGAAAAAAACTAAAATCAATTCACTGTGTACCTATATCGGCATATTTTGTGAATCTAAATGCAGTAGCAGTGTAAAAAAGAAGCAGCAGCAGTATAAAAAACAAGGAGCAGCGTATAAACAGCAGTCAACGCCAACGACCCCATACCAGTGAATTTTAAGGTGGATTTGTTGTTCGTTAAAGTAAGGTAAGTAAAACAAATAGGTTCCAACTTATAAGTCTAAACTGTTACTATTTCTGAACAGCTACAGTATTCTATCACAGAGCTGCGACTCAGTTTTATGCCAAAAACCACCTTCGCTTTGCTTCTACCACCAAAAAACCAACTACTACCACCTGTGGCTTCTATCCTCAAAAAACCAACTACTGCCACCTTCCCCTACTTCTACCCCCAAAAAACAAACTACTACCACCTTTGCTAGCTTCCACCACTAAAAAACCAACTACTTACTACCATCTTCTCCTATTCTGTACCACCAAAAAACCAACTTCTACCTACGCTTATCTTCTACCACTAAAAACCAACTACTACCTCCTTTGATTATGATTGTAGTAGTTGCTTTTTGCTGGTGGAATTAGCTACTTTATTGCTGGTAGAAGGTAGTAAGTTGGTATTAGTTTGTTTTATGGTGGTAGAAGCTAATCCAAGGGGATAGTAGTTGGTTTTTTAGTGAAAACCTGATCTGTACCTAAGTGATAGATAGGTTACTATTTGGGAGTGGTAGCAGCTGTGATTTATTAGTTAGGATTTGTTTTAACCTCAAACAATTCGCTTCAATATCGAAAAGTATAAAAAGATCAGTGGTCATTAAAATTTTGGTCTGTAAAATATAGCTGTGGCTACTGTGTGCGACCCAGTGACATATTTAGAAAAAAGTTTTTGGGGAAGCCGGGACCCCATGGGGCCATACTTTATGCTATTTTATGTTTGTATTCATGAAATATGTGGAGATTATTGAAAAAAACTTAGCTTTTGGGGGGGGGGGGCTGCCCCCCACTTATACATGCCACTGTGTAGACCTATGAACAACAGCCTGTTTGTAGGATAATACATTTTTATAGCAATACAGCTTTGAGATTGATTATTGTTATATAGTTATTGCTATATAGTTTTACCTGCTCTATAAGTTTGACTCTGCATCAAACACATGCCACTATCTCAGATGATGGCACTTGGAAAGAGATGGTGGCATGCATTTTAGAGTAAATTTTATAGTGACAAACCGGCTTTACAGCCCCAACTATAAACTCAACTTTACTGTTTCAATTTGATCATAGCACATATCTGTGTTTTTCTAATTTGTGGGGAGAAAGAGATGTGTCAATATGGAACTGAAACAGTATCCTTGAGTTTTTAAAAAGCATTTTTTGTTGCCTAAAACCCTGTTCAGACTATGCAACTTTTCCATGCATGCAACTTTAGTGTCTCTCTCGCTCAGATGATGTTACTTAAAGAGAGCCAGAACAAACAAGTTGCATGCTTTCTTTGGAAATGAATGGAAATTTATTCTATTTTTAAGTGAAACAAACACTGTTTTTTAATTTTGCAAAGGCAGTTTTGTGTTCCTCTCAGATAGTACTAACCAAGTGGTAACAGCTAACCCTTTGTACTGTATTGCCAATAATGCCATGTAAATATTGGGCTAATGTCAATAAATCCCTAATGCCATAAGCTGTAAAAGAAAATTTTATACTGCATAATTACCGGACAATGTAATCTCAAACCCCAGTCATAATAGACATTTCAATTAACAATAATTCGCATAGAGCTGAAAATTGGTACAGGTCTTAAATACACTATTATAAATGATATCAAAAAAATCCCCACCGCTCCCACGTCTGCTAAAAAAATTATCCAAGGTCAAAAGTTAAAAATATGTTTTTTTGCTTTTTTCTCCTAAACGGTAAGCGCTATCGCTAAAGTACAATAAACAAATGTTGTAGACCCTTAAATTTTCTACAATAATGGTTATTATACCTTTTTCTTACGAACCACCATTCCTGAGATATAATAATATGCACCACCTGTGAGGTAGTGTACTTGGCGTGTTTTTTTTAACGTGGTTTCCCCTGTAGGCCTAGTACACGATCTATTGTGGTTAAGTTTTATCACACATAATACTTTTGATTTTAAAAAACGGTGCTCTTGGTAATGATTATAGTTGAACGGATTATTGTTGATTTTGTGAGAATTTTAATTTGAGTCGGAATCTTCAAATAATACCTCAACAGTTATGTCTTCCTCGCTTTCTTCTTTGTCATCTTCTTGCGGAATATCTGGAAATCCATCTGTGACAGATGCATCAGTTGTCTCCTCCTCAAAATCCTCATCTGTATTTAAGTCAATATTGGAGCAAGACTGACCTTGACAATTAGTACATAATGGTGTACAAAACAATCCGACTCTTTTACAACCACAGTTTGCGCTACAACCCTTCTTGTGCAGGTGGAAGTAAAGTTTTAACCGGCTCCAAAGTATTATCTATAAATTTCCAACCCCAGTCTTCTGGATTCAGTTGATTGCCTAGCCACAATTGAACTTGATAGTATATACGATATAAGTGTTGACAGGCAGAAGCAGATGTTGGAGGAAGACAAGAAAGTTGTACCATTTTTTTTGTTCCGAGTATTTTTAACAAAACTTAAATATCTATACTTGTCTATAGAATCAATTTTTTTGGAGCACCATATATAGCAAGAAGCAAGCGAATTCCACTTGTGATGATGACTTGTGGAGAAGAGTCAATCTTTTTGAATACGTCTGCGCAATCAATTAAATCATTACGTGTTTCAAACATTTTAAATATTGCTTTTTTGCCCCTTTTAAAAAATGCAGAAGTAGTATGGTAGTCAGTTATTGCGTGTAGAAGTGAGACATGAGATTGACATTGTGGAAATGTACATAAACTTTCTGAGGAATATATTTTAGTTTGTACTTGAGCAGTCAGTAGTATTAACAAGTCAACATCTTCACCAACAACGATTGTTGTATTTGCTCTATTGGATTCTTCTATGGCTGTTTCAATTATGAGGACATCAGCGTCATTATCTGTTTGTTTCACTAAAATGTTCGCAGTTGTAAACTTTTCAGATAACATTGAAATGAAGCAAGACTTGTTGTGCATATTTGCAAGAAATTGTTGTTGGTTTTTTGGAGCTGTCATAATTTCATCAAAAACGACATCAGAAGATACGGATGTTTTTGTAGTCCGACGACGTTTTTCTGTAGCTTTGATATTTTATAATCAGTATAACCATCAAATACTATAGTTACGCTATGACCAAAATGTCTCTGTACATACTGAACGTATTTATCGAAAATAACGTTGATCCCACACAACGCGGTGTAATAGATATCCTCCATCAGTTATGTAGTTAGCATTTGTATTGTCAATTTCAATGTTTACACATTGAAAGCAATCGTAAATGACTGACTTCTGTGTTTTACGCATTACAATTGTATCCAATAGGGATAACGGGTAGGGGGCTAATTCATATTCGAAGACTTTTTCACGTTCATCGTCAAAGGCCTTAGTGACACTCATACGTTGAAATAATAATACAGGATCTATAGGTACCGTCTTATCATGAACTTTTATGGTGCTACTCATATTTAGAAGAGGAAGTACTTTGTCAGCGCGTTTTAATTTAATATTATTAAATGTTTCTCCTGCGATTTTAGTCATAGAAGCAATTCCACCTCACGTTACAATATTTTTATTAAATTGAGCCTTCTATGATGTATACCGGCCGAGTATGTGTGCATATTAGTATTTTCGATGTTTAAAATCGCCATATGTCAGGAATGGTGGTTCGTATGAAAAAGGTATGAACCATTATTGTAGAAAATTTAAGGGTCTACAACATTTGTTTAAGGTACTTTTGTGATAGCACTTACCATTTAGGAGAAAAAAGCAAAAAAAAATATTTTTGACTTTTGACCTTGAATAATTTTTTTAGCAGACGTGGGAGCGGTGGTGATTTTTCAGATATCATTTATAATAGTGTATTTAAGACCTGTACCAATTTTCAGCTCTATGCGAATTATTGTTATTTAACCCCCTTTTTTTTGTTTATTATGACTGGGGTATAAATTTGTATTCAGGGTACTAATGCTATGTTTTTTGAACAGGTGTCAATTGGAGCTTCAGCAGTCATGTTTCTTAAGGTGGTTTATAAAGTTTCACTTAGTTTTATCTTAGTGGAAACTTCGGTTTTGTGAAGTCAAAAAATAATAATAATTTCTTTTTTTTTTACTATAAAATCTTTTAAAATAAAAATTTTACAAAGTTTTTTTGTTTTATTTATTGTTATTTAATTATTTTAAACAGACTTTCTTTCTAACATAAAAACTTTTGTTTGTCCTCCAAAAAGGCTGTTCACAAACAATATTTTTTTTCAGATTGTATTACCCCAGTCATGGCACCTTATTCGAAAGCTTGTGAAAAAAGAAAAACAACTAAATAATTTCTTTTACATGTCAATTGTAATGTCAAAAAATGTTTTTTTTTCAGTTTTTCTCTTGTTGACACGTAAAAAAAATATATATTTTTTAAACTTTTGAATATGGTGGGGGTGTGATTGTTCCATCTGAAAAAGGTAGTTGTTATTTTGTCTGTAAATTCTTTTACATGTCAAAACTTCAGATATGTTTTAACTAGAACAGGATTTTGGTCAATACTTTATATTAAAAGTTAAAAATTAATCCATGGAAGCTTGGTTGTTGTATAAAGTATTGACCAATATACTGTTATACTTAAAAACTAATTACTAACAGTCATTATTCACATAACTTATATTATCATGGCATTTTTCCAAATAAGGGCTGGTTTACACAAAAACTTAATGCACAATGGACAAACTCTGTTTTCATTCTCCTTAGTATTGTACACATTAAGTAAAACACTAAATCTTTCTATTGTGCATTATGTTATGGGTAAATTAGGCATAAAAGAGAAGGTTCACATTACTTTTTTAAGTAATCTTATCTACTGGTATCCGACCCTCGGAACCGAAATCAAAAAATATATTTTTACACAAAATATCAATATCAATTCATAAAATTTGGCTTTGTGTATTGGGTAAAAACATATTTCTTGATTTCCGTGCTGAGAATCAGATACATTGTAGCTGTACATACAAGTGGTCCATTTTGTCTTATTTTATTTTTATTACATATAATAGTGAGTTCATATTGCTGCAATGAAAGCTCCTAATTGTATTGTATTTAAGAGTGATGGCAGGCCCTACAGGACATCAATGCATCATGATAACATTTTGGGATATGTTGTGAAGAGGGAGAGGGTTTAGCCTTGCATATGTCCTTACAAGTGTTTTCGTTTAGTGAATTTGTCTTTCCTGAAAGGTGTTTTAGTTCAACAAAGTGTTTATTCCGTAAGGTGTGTTGGTTTAGTGAAGTGTGTTAAACCCAGGAAGTGTTTTAGCACTCTGTCATTAAAGTTTTTCCAATTTAAGTAAATTAATTGGTTGAAACTGAATTAACAGTATTACAGTTTATTTTTAACTTAATTAGTGTCCTTGAATGTTTTTAGTTAATAGTTGGTTGTTGGGGTAGGACAAACAAATTCATGTAACTGTTCAAATGATTGCAAACGTTTCGGTTTATTGTTTAAACCTTCATCAGTGCTAAAAATAGATAAAAGAACATGTAGTATAATAGTTAATCAAAGCAAAAACTAAATTGATGCATTCATTCATAAAAATAATTATTTAGAAGAAACATTTTAATACAAAACTCTATATAGAAAAAATATTAAATCTTTTTAAAAAATTATAAAAATAAAATGCTAAAACATTTTTAAAAATTATTTAGAAAGAGAAAAACACTACGGGAAAACAGAAAAGAAGCCCCACCTTTGACTTTCTAGCAGCTACATTCGTTAATATAATTGTCTTTCAAATGCCAATATGTAATTTTTCATTTAAACAATTACATGAATTTGTTTGTCCTACCCCAACAACCAACTATCAACTAATTACAGTTTATATAAATGTATCTATAGTAGTAAAAATTCTGGTAAGCTTTATTTATTAATTGTCAAATATTGTGTTTTACTGTTCAGTCAACATCAGCAGCAGATGGTAAAAAATATGTTGTTTAAAATTTATTTTTTTAGGTTTTTCAGAATCGTTCCATATATGATTTTGTAATTTTTCATTAAACTTTTAAGAAAATATGGTCCATAAAGATTTACTATGTGACAATATTTTTATGCAAATTTAATGAAAGAATATACCAACATTTTAGATGGAATGGTTCTGCAAAAATTAATAATTAAATTTTAAACAAGGAAAATTTTTTACCACCAACAGCTGATTTTCACAGATCAGCTGATGTCCCGTGATGTTTGATCTAGACAGAGCTATATCCTTTTCTCTTTCTGAACCATGTCAAAGTTAATCTCGTGTTACCAACGTTTTAACACGTAGTTTGCATTTCTTCCTCTTGGTGTTCTGTGCGAGACAGTATTCACTGAGTTCAGTAACAAAGACGACGTGATGACTCCAGTTGACCCATTTGAGAAACATTGGACTTTTCCAAAAAAAGTTTTGAAAAAAAGCAAATAAAAGTTTACAGCTAATTAAGTTGTGGCAAAAAAGGCCGACTCTAGCCTACTTGCCGCACCCACATCTCCCCTGCCTCTAAAGCCACAAAAGTACCGCTATACAACTAGGTGTCCAGAAACCGGTTCTGAAGTGTCTTGAGCAAAAACATTCACTAGAGATTTGTCTAGGGTGTCTTTAAACCGGTAAAATTGACATTTTTACTATAAAAATTATTATTTAAGAACAATATTAGCTCTCAATGTTTGTTTTGTCTCATTTCATTCTCTACACTTTAAAAAATGCAATTTACACCCACAAAATTTGATTTGTGGCATAAACTAACCATTTTATTAGGTGTTCAATGAAAAAAAGCTTTTAAGTGTCTCATAACCGGTTCTTTCATTAGCTGATATAGTTGCTAAAACATAGATATACACTATACATTTATCACCCATTTCAAAACTATAAAATAAAAATATTAAACACCCTTATAAGAACTGAGAACCAATTTTATAAAACCTTATATAATTAAAAATGTTACTTGGGTACAAACAATGATTGTAATTCGCCCGTGACCTACCGTGTTAGTCATATTATAACAAACACACAAGAAAAAAAAATCGACTATACTCTTGCTAACTTTTTCTTGGATATGACAGATGGGCCATATTAAAGGGGGGCATTATACCCCTCAGCAACCTTAAGTTATACGGGGCCGGTGGTTTAATTAAATGATTAATGACAAGGGTTTCACAAACTTAAACTTGTCTCACTTGGACTGTAGATTTTGGCACAACAAATCTTATCCATAATTTCAAAGGAAAAATAAGTAGATACTTTACTTCATATATCACACGTGGAAACTGAAGCTGAACAAGTTAAAGAGGGAAGTTTTAAAAAGCCTGCTTTCCGACACGGCAACAAAGCTTTTGTTTGAGCTTTTGTCCCAACCACAGTTCTTAGAAAAAGAAAACGTAATATAGATGCCAATTTTAATTAACTTTTGGAACTCCAGACTGATTTTTTAACCTGATTGAGAGAGTGGGTTAGAAAGCCGCCTTCATGTTATATCCCATCTCATTTGGCCTGTATACTGGCCTTATTTGAATCCGTCACGGGTGATCATTAACTCACTTGTGACTAGCACGCTAACGCGCTGGACTTTTGAAGCTATTTTTTAATATTTTATTCCTCCAGTCATACTGACAAATTAATACCTTTTACCATAAAAAATTTCCATCTAAAGAGCGATGATTGTGAACCTTTTACAAATGTTTTAAACATTTTTAATATTGTAATACACTGCGTTTTCTATACAGCGAGCACCACCGAACGAATTTCCTTTTTTGTGCTTTGCGAATGTAGTGTCAACCTCTTGACAACAAAATTAAAATACAGTGTTAAAACATCCCTATTTGGGAAAAAGTTGACAAAAAATTTCTTTAACCGTTGATGTATTTCTTTGTCCGAAATTGTCAAGAAAGGCAATTATCAATTAAAGTATTAAAGGCAGAGTTGTTCTTTTAGACATCCGTGTTTAAGTATTTTTTTTTCAATAGGCTGTTTTTATTCCATTGGCAAAGCCAGTGCAGGAAGAAATCCTGGGAGGAGCTTGAGCGCCGATCGATTACATTTTCATCTTGATTAATGGAGAATATTAATTTTTAGGGGTAATTATTTAGCGGCTATGGGGGGGCTTTAACCCCCAACGCCCCCCTACCGTACGCCTGTGGCAAAGCACAATCAAGCGAATTTGTTCGTTCGTTCTCCTTATAATGTAAGAAGGACCTAGAGGGTGGCGCATAATTATCGTTAACTTCAGTTTATTTAATGATCAACTATTTTTTTTTTATTTTAAATAAATTTGTGCACTCCGTATAATTTAGTACTTAGGTATAGAATAGCGAATTTTACATTGGGCTTTATATTAACTACTACGTTTTCATATATGTACTTAAAAGTTTTAATTAAATTTTGTAACGCATAAATTTAAGATTTTTAACCCCCACGCCCTTTTTAACGCATTTCCAAAAAAAAATACATTATCACCCTCTCCCCCTACAGCGTTACAGTTACGTTATTTAAGAATGGTTACATTTCGGTTTTCATCACTAAGCAATTTGAACACGTTTTTATAGGGGCTTTTTGAAACGTTTATTTGAAACTTCGTTATGGTAGTGGTAAGGAATGCGTCTGTGCACTACCACTGCCGTAACCTGTGGAGCCCTTTTTTTGTGGTAGTGGTAAATTTTTATTGTTTATTATAAAGATTTTAAATGCGTTTTAACCGTGTTCCAAAAACAAAAAAGAAGAGCAATGCATGCTGCAAAAAAATAACTTAAAAATTAAGAAAACAGTACAAATAGCGGTATTTAAATTTAAAAGTTCGATACGCAAAAATGGCCCTCAAGTAAGCTATAGGTAGATGAGCTTGGCTATATTTGCGTGGCCTTGTAAGGTGTTAATTTAGGTGATTAAAAAAACTTTAAATACAAAAGTTGCTTATTTTTTCCATATTATCTTTTGGACTATGTCAGAAGTCATAATGTCATTCCTTATGTCAAATTTTGACAGCCACTTTCTTAAGTGAAAGGATACACCCTGCATATTATTTGTCAATACTAAAGACATATCTGCCCTAATTTCAAAAAAATATAGGTTGTTTACATTTGAATTAGCTGTTTTTGCGTTATATTATAGTTGATATTGTATTAAAGTGGCATCGCGTCATAGCTATGGTAAACCAAATTTTGCGGCAAAATCTAAGTAAAGAAGCCTTAAAAAATTAGTGTTTCATTTTGTACATGCAGTGTGCCGCTCGGGGTTTAATGTTCGAAGGAACACTAAGACGTTTTAGGGTTGAGATCAAATAGGTACTTACCTAACAAATAAAGATCCGAAACATAAAACAGCATCCAAAATTATATTAAAATGTGCGCAAATATTGATTTAGTTGCAAAAGCGGTAATTTGTTTTGTAAAAAGCTCCGTCGTAATTTGTTTGACATAAACAGTCAAAACAACAACGAATAGAAAACGTCAAAGCCCGGCTAAATCAATATGTTCGTTACAACCAGATAAGAGTATATATGTTCTTTTCTAACGAAATCGTTTAGAAGAAGACATCAATAAAAAGCAAGTAAAATAGTAAGCTAATGACTAATTAGTGCAGTGCCTGATTTTGGGAATCAATATCAATAAAAAAAATTATAGGAAGTGCGTGCCACTGTATGTAACCCTCTACTCCCTTCCCACCCATGAAGGTTTTGATGACGCGGTGTCACTTTAATACAATATCAACTTTAGTTTATTTATCCAAAAATTATAAATAACTTCTTACTGACAAAGCTATACTATTTGCTAAACTATGTAGATTCTTAAATCTATAACACAAAAAATAATTACTAAAAAAATGTATGATACTAAATTTAAGGATATAAAAATTTAAAATACAAATATTCATAAAACACAAACAAAAACACTAAAAAACAGAGAAACACTTACAAAAAGAAACTACCAAACATGCATTTATATCACAATCACACAATAAAAATAAAAGTATAAAATTCTCAGATATTTAAAAAATGAAATAACATTGTTGATTGATTGCTTAGAGCATTAAATATTTCTAAATTTTAAGCTAATAGAATAAAGTAATAGAGCTAGGCAATATCTTGACTTCAATTTAAATTTATTACTTAAATAACTCAAAAACGGCTTAACTAGATATAACCGAACTATGTGTTTTTAAAATCAGGAAAATGCGGCTTTCTTTCTGACAGAAAATATACGGAATGTTCCCTCTAACCAGTGGCGTATATAGAAACATGTTTCGGGGGGGGCCGAACAGTTTCGGGGAGGGCCCCGAGACCCCATGAGTCCGTATTTTATGCTATTTTATGTTTGTATTCATGAAATATGTGGAAAATATCTAAAAAAACCTTAGCTTCGGGGGGGCCCCGAGCCCCGCCCCCCACTTATATACGCCACTGCCTCTAACGTAACAAAGTTACTGCCAAAATTTGCCACACGCAATGACATCTGACACTTCTGACATAGCCCAAAGGATAATATGGAAAAAATATGCAACTTATGTATTTCAATTACCCACATTAACCCCTAATAAAGGCCACGTAAATATATAAAGTGATCCTGTACATTCCATGAGAACAGTTATGGTTGGTTAAACAAAAATGCAATTTTCTATATTTTTCAAATTGGCCAAGTTGTTTCACCTGTTTATGAATTTTTGAAAGATTGAGAATGAGAATCTCCTTACATCAAGACCAATAGAGGGACGGCGATTTTGAGAGGGTACTCCTTCTCACTCGTTCAAGAATTCATATTACATTGGTAGCTCACTTCACGTGCATCTCTCAGTTCTACCGCCAGAATCGATTTTGGAGGGTAATCTTTCGTGAAAATTTTGGCACATTTTTTGGCTTTCTAAGTATACTAGAAATAGTAAAAAAAACAGCATAAACAAAAAATTTTTTTAGGGTATACCTAATATGTTATATCGAACGATTGCGCGAAAACACAAGCATATTTCTGAAAAAATATATTTTTCCCACTTTATTTTGATTAATAATTTAAATGATTTAAAAACTAGTAAGAATTTGTTCCATGTTTCAGGTTCTCAAATGGGCTAATTTTAAACGATTTTTTACTGACTTTTTTTTAATTAAAAATTTAAATTAAAAAAAATTGCATTATTTTTAGTAACAACAACGTCAAATTTTTTTAAAATAAAACAGGATTTTCAGAACGCCACTGTTTTCTTTTTGAAAATGTTCTAAATAATGTCTAAAGAGAATGCTTATATAAAAAAAAATTGTGCAAGTTTTCTATTTAGGAAAAAAAAAGGGGGAAAGGGGAAAGTTATTTTTTTTTCTAGATATTGTCGCAATCTATACTATAAAGTTATTAAAAAAAAATAGAAAATAATTCGATAACCAGATTACGGTCCATCTAGTTCTTTATTAATCATAGGCTTGGATCATATTTTCAAAAGTTATTCTGAGGTTATATAGAGTTAATATTGATTGTTTGATAAAAAGTTTTCTGTGTTTTCGGCCACAAAAAGTGTTATGATAGGAGAATAATAAATGAACAGCTATTGAAAAGTTTACCATAAAAGAATTGCGTTGCTTTTACGAGTTTTTGTGTTTTTATTTTTCCTTTAAAATAAAGAACGTAAAAGGTCTCGGGAGTAAAGACAAGGAAGAGTTTTTAAAGTTTTAAAGAAGCTGACTATGCTAATTTATTAGCTGAGGTTCTGAATATTGAACACAAACAGCGCCAGTTTAGGTCGGGCCCCTTTTACAAAATTAACAAAAGAAATCGTAATTCTAGGCACAATAGAGACATTTTGGGTCAGTTAAAATAACAGAAAATTTGACAGCTATTACCGATATTATTACTAAGAACATTCAGGGCAAAAAAGGTAGATTTTGGAAAATTAAAGTTAAGCACCGGGTACGGAGTAGACCTCGTCAGATGTCTATCAGGGGAAATGAATCGACCCCTGCCCTCCGTAGATTCCAGGTACTCTCTGACCCGGAGAGTTAGCACATGTTTAGGGTCCCATTCCCAGGGTTACGGGAGAAGACCACATCGGTATGAAAGGCGGAGAGGATGGATCTCGGTACGGTGATCATAGCGCAGGTGGCAACCCTTTCTTTTAGGGATAGTATAAAAGAAGAAGATGCTGCCTTGTATTACCGGCGTTGGAATCGTCAAAGGCTAGGGGAAGAAAACCTCGATCAAAAATCACCTGGTCCTCCAGGTTGGGGGTTGGGGCATTAGACTAACTCTCTGATACCCGGAAAAAACGTACACTGTTAAAAAACCCAATCAAACGCCTCGGAAAGAAATGAAAAACCTAAGAGGAACCAAGCAAAGAAACAGGAATATAATTTTTGGTACATGGAACGTACAAGGAATGAGTCGAAAAGTGAATGAAATAGTACATGAGTGCAGAAGAATGAAGGTTGACCTTGCTGTACTAACAGAAACGAAGAGAGAAGAAAGGAAAAGGATCTGAAAACCTAGGACAGTATGACCATTTCTATTTTGGTCAACAAAAAATCTAGAAAATTTATCACCAACTGGGAAGCAGTACATGAACGGCTAATAAGAATGAATATAACAATAAAAGGAATGAGACTTACGATTTTTGGAATCTATGCGTATAATGACGATGCAAATGTAGCCGTAAAAGACAATTTTTTTGAAGAAATCCACAATGAAATATCAGCAGTAAGTACATCTAGAGAAATTGTAATATTGGGAGATTTAAATAGTAGAACAGGTAACAGAGTAAATGATCTGATTGGCGAATATGGAGAAGATGTTGTTAATGACAATGGAAACCGGCTTATCACAGTATGTGAGCAATTAGACCTAAAAATCAAAAACGGTTTTTTCCAACATAAAAGCTTTGCGCAATGGCATTATCGTAACCAATGAGGTTTATCCGAGGTGCGATTATTGCTGGTAGACGCTAAAGAAATTTATAAAAGTATAGATTGGTGATAGGCGTGCCCCCCCTCCTCGTGGGCTACTAGCGGGAAACTACTGTCAGGCTATAAGTCTCGGAGTAGCAATAAGCTCCTGACTAAGGCTAAGAGGGATAAGCAGGAATCAAGGGGTAGATTCCTGCTGGTATGAGGTAGGCTTGTCCTGCCGAGCTCCGTTTGGGGCTGCTGTCATTTACGAGCGTTAAGATGTCGGACAGCGAAGATCTGGACCTAGACGGTTCTTCTCGGAAAAGAGTGAGATCTCCAGAATCAGAAAACGGTGAATTATCATATAAGAAGCTCAATGATGGGCTGGAAAAAGAAGTGGAAACAAACTCTTATAAAGAAAATATTAACTTGATTCTAGATGCGATTAAAGGCATAGAGCAAGGCATTGAAGGATTATCTGCTGCAAAGAAAAGAAAAGTCAATAAAGATATAAGGTGCATAAAAACAAGTAGTGATGCACTTAAGTTACAATTTGAAACCCTGCTGAGTATTAAATCAAATGAAAGCCAACTAGAAGAGCTTAAAAAGTTAATAAGCAATCAAAATCAAAAGATAGAAGCACAAAGTGCCAAAATTGATCTGATTGGTAGCAGTTCGAGTACAACCAACAAAAGTTATGCAGCTATAGCTTCTTCAAATAGCGTAAAAGTGGCTGGAATTAAAAAGCTGGTTCAAGCACCTAAAGTGTACAAAGTTGCAATATCTTCAAGTGAGGCAAATCCGCTTACTGGAGAAGAATTAAAAAAGAAAATAATGAGAAATATCAAAGTCAGGTAGGGTTTTGTCCGACTAAAATCTATGCCAACAAGGAAAATAAAGTTATTATTGAAGCGTCCACACCTGATGTAAACAAATTAGCCGAGGATAATGTTATTAAGAAATTGGACGTGAAAATAGCTCCAATTGGCAAAATGAAACCCAGAGTTACAGTGTTCAATGTCCCTGCAGAAATCAAGAAAGATAAATTGGCAAGCGAAATAATTAATCAAAATTTCAATGCAGATTTTACAGCATGTTTAAACCCAATTTATAAATTCGGACCTAGAGATAAGCACTATATGCACTGGGTTATGGAAGTTAGCGCTGATATAAGAAAACTTATGCTTGACAAGGGAACACTATATCTTAACTGGCATTCGTGCAGAGTAGAAGACAGAATCAACATTACAAAATGCTATAAATGTCAAGGATACGGACATATATCAACTAAATGCACTGACGATATGGCATGCGGTATTTGTGCAGAAAAACTTGACTCTAGAAGCTGTCCCAACAAAGACCAACCAGATAAAACAAAATGCGTTTTATGCACAAAAGCTGGACTCGATGATTTTAAACACAAACCCAGAGACAATAAATGCGTTTCATACAAACGACGAATGGAATCTTTTTTGGCAAATATTGACTTTGGACAATCAACATGAATCAGTATATTAAATTTGGTCAACAGAACTTACACCATAGTTATGGCGCAACTTTGACTGCTATAAATGAGGCAATTAGTAACGACATTGACATTTTATTAGTGCAAGATAGCTACAACTTTAAGAGGGGCAACTTGTATTCTATGCTGGGTGCTAGTAGATACAAAATAATTGCAAAGCAAGAAGTTAACTTTAAGGCGGCAATTGTTGTCATAAACCCAAATATGCAGATTCTAAAATTAAGTCAGTGTTTGTCAGAACACACAGCCTCGGCTATTATCGCTTTTAAAAATTCAAGAATAAGAATTTGTAGCTCTTACTGGCCTCCAAGGGCAGATTTTGCCCTAGAAGATGAATTAGATATACTGAAAACCTTTACTCTTGAGTGCAATAACACATATCCATTAATATTAGGAGTAGACTCAAATGCACATCATATTTCTTGGTTCGAACAGCATAATGACTTCTTTAACGAAAATGAACTGTTTATTTTAAATCAACGTAGTGCGTTCAAAACGTTTAGTGCTCCCACCGGTGAAAGCAACATAGATCTTACATTAGGGAGTATAAATACAGTTAGAAAAATTCAAGCATGGATGGTTCATGAAATGTCTGTAAGTGACCATAGACTCATTACTTTTGATTTTAGCTTAGAACAACAAGTGCAACGTACATACCAAATTAGAGTTAAATCAAAAATTAACAAAGTCAAAGCTTTAGATATGGCAATTAGGGGCTTAATGGAAATGGAAAATGATGTCTGGGAACCTACAACAGAATTTATTGACAGAAGAGTTGAAAAACTTACTGAGATACTAGTTACTACAGGGAACGAATGTGTGCCTAGCAGAAAAGTCTACCATAACAAACCAAAATGGTGGTGCGAAAGAGTAGAACAGTTAAAAAAAAGAGCCTATAATGCTAGGCTAGAGTATCAAAGAGAGCAGGATATAGAAAGAAGAGAACAACTTAGAAATACATATTTAAATGTTATGGGGGCTTTTCGAGATTATACAAGGAAAAGGAAGCAAGAATCATGGAAGAACTTTGTAGATGAAAATCTAAATAGAAACCCTTGGAGCCTACCATACAAAATTGCTAGTCAAAAAGTAAAAAATAAACAAGGAATAATGCAAACACTTTTAGAGAACGGAAACCCAACAACAGATTTTGAGAACACGGCGCACATAATTGTGGAAGAATTTATTGTGAACGACCACAGAGATAACGATTCTGAAGAACATGAACAAATACGTAGAGATGCACTAAATTTAAAAGATTTACAAGAGTTACCAATTAGCAGAGTCAACGAACAAGAAATTTGCAGCTTTTTAACAAAGATCAATACTAAGAAAGCCCCGGGCTCTGATGGAGTGCTGGGAATCGTGCTTAAAACAGTGGCACCGGCAATCGCAGATCAATTGTGTCGAATTTTTAACGACTGTTTTTTGTTTTCTTATTTTCCAAAAATGTGGAAGATTGGACATCTTATTACTATCCCAAAGCCTGGAAAAGCTTCTTACGACAAACCAGATTCGTATAGGCCTATAACACTCTTACCAATTTTGGGAAAAGTCCTAGAACATTTTATTAGACAAAAATTCTTTGAGAATCTAGAAGAAGACAATTTTCATCACGAAAACCAATACGGCTTTGTTAGAAAAAAGGGCACAGAGATGGCAATTGCCAAAGTTATTGAACATGTCAAAAATGGCTCAAGATATACAGCATGCATCTTTTTAGACATTAAGGGGGCATTTAATAACGTTTGGTGGCCTTCATTGATACAAGGATTAAAAAGTAAGAATCAGCCAAGGTACTTAGTTAAACTAATGCAAAGTTATTTAGATGATAGAGTAATAAAATACGAATTTGGACCTTGTACTATAAATAAAAACCTAATAAAGGGCTGTCCACAGGGCTCAAAGCTGGGTCCCAATTTGTGGAATATTGTTATTGATGAACTATTGCAATACTTTGCAGAGCAGAGATTTCAAAATTGGAGTATTCGCCGACGACATCGTCATTGTCGTCCCGGGAAATAATAGACGACAACTGGAAGAAAGAATTAATGAATCCTTGAGAGTATGTGACAGTTGGGCAAGCAAGAACAAACTAGAATTTTCTATTGAAAAATCCACTTATATGGTCTTCGGAAAATCCATTATCAGAAACCCTACTGTAATACTGGGCGACGGCAGGCTTAGAAGAACAAAACAGTTTAAATACCTAGGAGTTTTATTGGATGAAAAGTTAACATTCACAGAACATATAAAAATGGTAGCAGAAAAAGCAAAAGCCGTCTTTCAAAGCTTAAGAACTAGTATTATCAGGCTTTTTGATTTACCGGGAACAGCGCTAAGAAAAATATTTTTTGGGGCAATTCTACCAATGTTTACTTACTGTGCTGAAGTCTTTGAACCCAAACTAAACTATGTAGTAAATCGTAACCGGTTGGAGTCTGCGAGAGGTCAGATCTCGAGGACTATAATAGGTGCATACAAAACTACCTCCATTCAGGCGTCTGCAATACTAGCGATAATACCACCCATCGAAGAGTTAATTTATAAATCTGTTGACTCAAAAAGGTACAAGAGGGGACAACCAATAAATAGATATGAACAACAAATCGATCAGAACCCTAGACTAAACAAAAAAGAACTGAATTCAAAACTAAGCGAAAGAACTCTTAATAGATGGCAATCAACTTGGGATCAAGCTACTGTCGGACGAGTTACGTATGCCTTTTTGCCAAATATCCAGGGAAGACTTCAGTTAAATCTGCCTTTTAATAAAAAGCTCACACAAGTGCTCACAGGCCATGGTCAAAATATGGCGTACCTACAACGAATTGGTAGACAAAACACGAATGAATGTAATTGGTGCCAAGAGATTGACACAATACAACACCGTATCTTGAGATGTCCAAATTTTAATCAAATAAGAAATAACCTAAACAGTCTGCAAATGCCGTTGGATGATTTGGGTGGGTTGTTTGTTCTGCTTCATGAGAACAATAGCCTAAATTTGCTAGAAGATTTTATCGTAGATATCGGCGGTCGTGGAGGGCAGGAGCCCTAGATGTTAGTCTGTAGGTAGAAAATTAAGTAGATTTAAGAAAAACAAACTGTAAAACTGACTTTGTAAAATTCTCATAGAAATAAACAAAAAAAAAACATGCGAATATAAGGTTTGCAACATTCTATAATTAGATCACATGCAAAGCTAAAACCAAATTCAAGTTTGAAAATATTGTGTAAGACGATATAAAATTAGGAAAATTAGGAGGGTTTTAGGCATCATCTACCTGTATCCAACTTTTAAACGTTTGAAATTTTTTTTTATTGTGAAACCTTATAGTCGCAAATAAAACAAAAACAAAACAAAAATGAGAAGGAACTATTTTGAAATGATAAAGAAAAAAAAAAAACAAAGCAACATGCATTAAGTTATTGCACGCGACTAAAACCGTTTATCAAATTTTACACGAGGGGCACTTCTGTCGCCCTTCAGGAGGCAGGGGTGGTACGAGGGAGGTGGGACCCCTCTTCCTTCTTCTTCTCTTCTTCTTCTTCTTTCCCAACATAAGAAAATACACAAATATACCTGGACCAAACCCTCACAAAACCTGAAATCCGTCATTGATTATCTTATCACTAAACAAAAGACAAATCTAAAAATTCAAGATGTCAGAACAAAGCGTGGCTCAACATGCGGAAGTGATCACTAATTTCTGGAGACCAAAATTCTCTTTCCTTATCAAGGCCGAAGCCTCCTTCAAAAAAATCTTGATGATACAGGGAATGAGGAAATTGATCACTGTCAATATAATCTACTAAGCCTAGAACATGACAGCGTAAAAAACTTATACAAAAAGAGACTGAACGAAAAACTGATCAGTGATAAGAAAAATCAATCATGGATGCAAAAGTGCCAGAAAATAGATTCTTACTTAGGAGGTAGGAGAAGTACCGAAAGCTGGAAAACTATAAGATCGATCAAAAAAGAAACATGCAGAGATATTATTTCACCAATACCAGACAAAGAATGGGATGAACATTTTAAAAAACTTTTAACTGAAGATAGAGCAGAATTCAAGGAAGACGAAAAAGACAATATCATTAGAACGATGGGATCTCCAGTACCCCTCACAATATCTGAGGTCAAAAACGTGTGCAAAACCTTAAAAAGCGGTAAATCTGCCGGACCCGGAAATATCCCAGCTGAACTTATTAAATATGGCACTGAAGAATTGTTTTGAAGATTACGGAATCTTTTCCAAAGATATTTAAGTAGTACCAACTGAGTGGAAAACGTCATATATATCCACAATACACAAAAAAGGAAGGAAAGATATATGTGACAATTATAGAGGTATATCTGTAACTAGTACGCTAAGCAGAATATATGGCAAAATAATAAGAAATAAAGTGAAGAGCGAATATAAAGATATGGAGGCAGAAGAACAAGCTGGTTTCAGGGCGGGTAGATCGACTTCAGATCATCTCTTTTGTATAACCCAAGTTATTGAAAAGAAAATGGCATACGGACAAGAGCTCCATCTGCTTTACGTAGATTTGCAGAAGGCATTTGATAGTATACCACTAAATCTACTTTGGAAAGCGTTGGAAAAGACAAACATAAGCGCACAACTAATTAAGGCCATCAAAGGGTTATACCGCAATAGTAAGGCAAAAGTTAAAATAAAAGCAAAACTAACCAAAGGCTTTCAAGTAAATAAATGTCTTAAACAAGGTTGCTGTATCTCGCCTACGCTCTTCAAGATATATTTGGAACAGGTCCTTAAAGTCTGGAAGAGAAAATGCCAAAACATGGGAATTCCGTTGGATGAAACCACCTTGTATACTTTATGTTTCGCCGATGATCAGATAGTGGTGGCTCAGAATTATGACGACCTCGAATATATGACACGAAAACTAATAGAGGAGTACAATAAGTGGGAACTAGAGGTTAATATCAATAAGACAGAGTATATGTGTATTGGTGGAACGAAACAGGATCTAATCTTAAATACTGGGCAGCGAATTCAGTCCTGTGATGAGTATAAATACTTGGGTCTAAAAATTACAGCTGACTGAACACTAGACAAAACTATAAAAGATAGAAACGTACAAGGAAGAAAAGCAATAACTTTATTAAATGGAATAATTTGGGAACAGAGTATATCAAAACATAACAAAAAGCTTATATATAACACCATTGTTAAAAGTATTATTACATACGGCTCAGAAGTATGGCCAATCAAAGATAGAACAGAAAAAATGCTTTCCGCTACGGAGATGGACTATTGGAGAAGAGCAGCAGGGAAATCAAAAAGAGAAAGAGTTACCAATCAAAGAATAAGAGAAATTATGACAGTGGGTGAACGTACTCTAGTGGATGATATAAGAACAAAACAACTGGTGTGGTACGGACATGTACAAAGAATGGATGATGGACGACTACCTAAACAAATATTACAATGGAAACCAACTGGCCGAAGAAAACGAGGAAGGCCGAGGAGAAGCTGGAGAGAAGGAATAGATAGTGAAATAAGAATAAGAGGCCTAGATGATGAATTATGGGCAAACAGAAACGAGTGGAGATTGGGTATCGGAAGACGTAGAACGTTGTGAAACCGATAAATATATATTTATATATATATATATATATATATATATATATATATATATAAAGTTAAGCATAACACAATCGTTAATTTAGTTGTTTCACACTCCATCAACTTTTATTTATATTTTATATTTGTTTATTTATTTTTAATAGATTTATGGCTTTTTACAAACCAAACTACCGCATTGTAGTAAAAAATTCGACTGCATTAAAAAAAACAATACAGAACTAACCTTAAAGGACGATAACATTAAAGAACGGCCACCGTAAGTACCAGACGCCATTACCGTAAATAACAAAAAAGGAGCAAGAAGCTGCTAATGCGCAGACTCAGTAATAACAAGGTAAAATACGCGACCCAAAATGTCCCTGATACAAATTTTACGTAAGGTTTCTAGCGATAATAAAAATTTGACAAATATTAATATATATACAGTGCGTCTCAATTTAAACATACCACCCTAGATTCCTAGAAAACTGTTTAATTTAAAAAATGCCCGATACAAGTCGATTGGTAAGATTAAAAATTTTGTATGCCATATCCCTTATACAAGGCCTGAATGTCCCTTCTAAAATTTGAATGGGCAAAGTAAATGGATGGATACTGATTTTCATTACACAAACTTTTAATTTTGTTTTAAATGGGTTGTTTAGTATTTAGTTTTTGAGGTATTTACTTTAAAAGCGAAATTGGTCTCTCCTGATTAAACCAGCAAGTAGGTGTAGGCAGTGGCGTATATCGAAAAACGTTTTGGGGTAGCCCGAGACAGTTTTGGGGGTCTGGGACCCCATGAGGCCGTATTTTATGCAGTTTTATGTTTGTATTCATGAAATATGTAGATAATTTTTGAAACATTTTAGCTTTGGGGGGGCCGGGACCACAGCCCCTCCTTATATACGCCACTAGGCATAGGCTAGAATACGCATGCTTTGCGTAATAGAGTTCTGACAGGAGCCCAAATGTCAAGTGATTATGCCAAGGTTTTTTATTTTTGTATGAGTGATTTATTGGGTAGATATAAAATGAAGCTTCTTCTAAGAAGATTTGTATAACTAAAAAAGAAAATAATTAAAATTTTTTGATTTGCCCCAACCATTAAAATAATTTTATATTTTGGAGATTTACCCATTTATTATACACAAATCTTGTGTTCATTTTATTATGTTTATCTCTTGATCTGAGGGCACGACATTGCCTCGCCAAATTCGCGCGCCGGCGACCGTACCATCTTTTCTTGAAACATTTCAGCCGATATTTGACCTATCTAAAACTTTACTTCGGAATGAGCTACGAATCTCAAACTTTGCACAGTCGTAGATCTTCATGGAGTTAACAATCATCATCATCATCATCAAAAAACCCTAAAATTCTAATTTACTCCCCTCTCCTATACATGTAAATTTATGTAAAAGAAATGTTAGAGAGCTGAACTTTGGTAGACTGATAGGACCTATAATAAAACTATAGGAAAAAATTTAAAAACACATAATTTACTTCCCTCCCCTATAAATGTAAAGTTATGTAATATTAACATTGCTTACTTCCAGGAACACTAGAGAGCTGAGCTTTAGAAGGCTGATAGGAACTATGATAAAACCATAGGAAAATATTTAAAAAAAACCTTAAAATTTTTAATAGGCATTCAAAATTAGTGAAATCATAACAAAAATATTTCATGTAAAAAAAGTCAAGTACGCGAAAGTGGTATTTCGTAAAAAGAATTGAGATAAAAGTAAAGCCAAGTTCTCCAATACAAATTTCAAAATAACGGCTTCTTACTAGTTTGGAAATGTTTTTCTAAACTTAGCTATTACGGCTGCAAATGGCTCTTAGGCACAGTGCTAAATTGAACATAAAGACGTTTGGCTGGAATAGCAAAGGTTAAAAAAACATTTCCAAACTAGTAGGACGCGTTAATTTTGAAATTTACTTGGCGCGTACTTGGCTTTTCTTACATGAAATGTTTTTGTTATGATTTTATTTAATTGATGGGTAAATGAGGCATTGAATTTAATCTAGGTGTAAACAAAAAACAAAATATCAAAATATGGCTTTCTAATTTATAGTAAATTAGGCGTCTTCTGGTAGAGTAAGTGGTAGCAGCATCTCAGTATTAGTATACCATAGACTTATCTTCAATTAAAATTTGCAAATACATCCTATAGCAATCACCTATTTAACAGCTTACATTTTCTTATTGCAGATGAAAAGGGCATTATCCAAGGAGAGTTTGGATTCATCACAGCAGATGGCATCTACCACACTACAGTCTACGCAACTGACGAAAATGGAAAATTTAAAATTTTAAGCATGAAAAGTTTAAGAATAAGTGCACGTAAGTATTAGTAAATTATATATTTCTACAGTACACAAGTGCGGATCTGGGCCAAAAGCTGGGAGGGGGTTGTATTGATCGACGGAAACGCTATTTATGTTTAATTATTTTTTACCTTCCTAGCCCGCCTAGCAATGGCTAGAGAAGGTATTATTTTCGACGAAATTTTTTTTTTTTGATAACGCCAAAAATGTGTTATTTGGATGTACCGGGTGGTCCAAAAAAAACCGGACAATAGATAAATATATATTTTAATGGAACAAACTGCACTTTGTACAAAATTAATCAGAGTTTTGATTAAATATATTTATTTGTCCGCCATCTCAACATACAAGATGGCGGACAATATTAAAATGTACCCCTCAAAGATGCTCGTTTATTCTTGTGTTGCGAAAATGTTTGAATTATTTTCTAAATGAGTAAAAAAGCTGCATTTTTGCCGTGCACAACGTGGTATGAATCAGCAAAATGGGCATAGTGGTTCTAAAAAAAAAAAATTTCATTTCAATCATTGTTCTGCATATTATACGATTGCCTTGCCAATTATGTCTACATTTATTTCCTTATAAATTCATTACTACTGAACGGATTTCAATGAAATAAAAAAATCGGTTCAGTAGTAATGAATTTATAAGGAAATAAATGTAAACATGATTGGCAAGGCAATCATATAATATTCAAAACAATGGTTGAGACAAAAATATATTTTTTCAGAACCACTAAACCGATTTTGCTGATTTGTACGTTGTGGTGCGTGGCAAGAATGCAGTTTTTCTATTGCTTTAAAAAACTAATTAAAACATGTCCGCCATCTTGGATTTTGAGATGGCGGACAAAAAAATATATTTATTCAAAGCTCTGATCAATTCTTTGGCAAGTGCAGTTTATCCCATTAAAATCGATGGTACAGTTCAAAAGTTATAATGGAAAAAAAAAATGTCCGATATTTTTTAACCCTCCTAAACCGCTGAACCGATTTTCATAAAATTATTTTCAGGTAAAATAGTGTTCGACACTCTTACAAGCGGATTAGATTTTGATCAAAATCCATTAATGCTAATGACAGTTTTTTGAGAATTAAAAATTTTAAAAATGCTAACCTTTTAACGGAGCGTCCCATCAATACACTGTTTTCGGATTACAATAGAATATATTTTGCTCAATAATTCGCGTTATAACCAAAAACTTCGTCGGAGCTTTAGTTTCTGAGATATTTACAAAAAAATTGTTTTCTTAGCTAATATATTATCATGGCTTCACTTGAAGTGTGATAATAGACTAGCTAGGAAGGTGTCAGATCCGTCATGGATTCATTTTTTTTAGGAGGGCGGGTAATTATGCGGTTAACCCGATATTTATTAACTAAAACCACATAAATCTAAAGGGGTAATTACCCCGTTACCCCCTACCATAAATCCGCGCTTAATGTATATCTTTAAACTACGCTATTCCCCACCTCTGATCACTTTATTCCTTCCATTATCTTACTTAATAATTAATTTTAGCCCTTGTTTTCCAAAGCTCTTTTTAAAAATCTTTCATTGGCCATCACTCAAATAAAGTTTTTATTCTATCAAAAGTTTCCTTATTTTGATATCACGTTAATTTTGTGGATTGGAATCACTCTATCTAAGTATATTTTCTTCTCGACTTGTTCTTCTCAGAAAATACATTTACTTCCAAAACTTTCATGCATATTTTATTTTGTAAAAATTTAACTTTTTTCTAGTTTTATATTTTTTTTTTTACCTGGGGTAAACGTATCTTTATATTTACTTAGGTGCATAAAATTTGGTTATATTTTGCCAAAATAAATTAAAATACACTTTTGCCGTTAATATGCTGAAACCTTGCATTTGACATGTCGAATGTTTTTGACAATTTAAGGACGCAATTTACAAGCGACCTAAAAAGTTCTAACAAGATTTGTAAGCTAATAAATTGGAACATCTATTAGCGTGTCAAGCACTTCAATACCATAATTACTTCTTAACTAGTTTCCTTTTTTTTTAATTAGAACTACTTTATTTGATAGCTTAATTAAGTTTGCCAAATTAGTTAGGTGGTACTGATTTGGCTCTCGCAAGTCAAAATTAAAAAATTGTGTTTTTAAAAACTGAATTTTTTAATTTTGACTTGCGAGAGCCAAATCAGTACTACCTAACTAATTTGGCAAACTTAATTAAGCTATCAAATAAAGTAGTTCTAATTAAAAAAAAAAGAAACTAGTTAAGAAGTTAGCTAGCTGATATCTCGAAAACCACTAAACCGATCATCGATGCTTCATGACATTTGGTTATTAAACTTTTTCACCAGTATTTACTAAGGCGTAAGTTTTAGTCTAGGTTTTGGTTTAAGTTTAGGGTTTAGCTTTAGAATTTAAATGTGCATTGGTTTGGAAAAATTGATTTTTTGCCGAAACAGGCCGCAATTGATTTGGTATTTTTACCTGTATGGACGACAAAATGTCCTAAAAATTGAAATTTAAGACGATTTGTTCTTAAAATGGACCATATAGACTGGAAAAAAGAAGAAAACATAGAAAACTGATTTTTCTACAACTGTCTAATTTAGGCTACTACGTCACTTTAAACCCCTAGATCATGGGATTCCGACTAAAAATCGTCCTAAATTTTAAACTACCTCCGGGGGGTGGTTTATCTCATTGTAACTTGAAAACAATCACGTTTTTGTAAATTTATTTGTTAAAAATGTAAAATTTGTTCATATTTAGGAACGATATGACAAAATTTTATACGATTTTTAGCTTCAATTAACTATTAGAGCGAGTTTTTTAGGGCAATGTACACAAGGCTGGATAAACCGTTTAGTACTAAATTCTCATCTCATCTCATCTCTTTTATATTTTAGCATGTAGCTTTTAAACGATATTTGCCTTGACGAGGAAAGTAAAAAAAACGATCTTCAGAGTAAAATTCAAATAAACTTACACACGATTTGTTTATTTGCAAATAAGCTTTAAATTAATATAATAAAAAATGTTTTTATTTATTTATTTATTGTAGCAGTCATTTTCCATTAATGGTTTTAATACGCTCTAGCCATACAGATATATTTAAGATGTACGTGCACCGAGATGACAGCAGATGACAAACCCAGTACTTAGTCCAGCAAGTGTCAGTCAAGTCACTTTTACGTCATTTTAATAAATTTAAAAATTTATTTTTCAGTTTCGCTTTGTTTGTGCAAGTTTTATAATAAAAATTACGAAATTAGAACACATTTTCCGACAATGTCAAGTTTGGGAAGTAAGTGTAAATTGAAAAATGTAAGTAATTCACTTAAACATTGCTGCATTTTCACTTAAACCTCGTTCCCTACAAACTTAAACCTATTGTTTAAACCATTTCTTTTCCGTTTTTTCCATTTTTTTTGCGAAATCCTTGCAGATTCTTATTTAAACCGGTTTTTTTCCATTGCAGTATGTAGTTATAATTAGTCCAAAATTCCATTAACTCTTATTAAGTTTGAAAGAAATTCAGTTAAAACGTTTCACAAAAGATAAACTAAAAGTTAAACCTAAACCTAAACTTTAAACTTAACTAAACCATCTTAGTAAATACTGGTGTTAAGGTCAATTAATATCTCGAAATGTGATTTTGTACTATGTTTATTTTTAGCGCTTGACGGATCCTCATTTAGTGGTAAAATATCTTCCGATGCGAACAAATATCGTAAACAAGCAGGATTAGCTTTGTTACGTGATCCAGCGCCTTCACCAAATGCTTTGTCATTGCCTGCTGAAACTCCAAAACCTGCCTTAGTTAGTACCGCTACCGCCAAGACCAAAGAAGTATACAAATTTGTAACACAGAGTACTGTTAAGCCAGCTTGTGGTAAGTAAACAACAAACATTTTTCGCTTTTTTTTCTCTGTCTCTTTTTCTTTTGGCGTCTCTATTATAAGTTAATCAAGAGTAGATGGGGGAGAAAGAATTTTGATCAAAAAAAGCCAACAAGTCAAGGATAAAAAAAAAGTTATTTCGTTCTCTTACGGGGTGTCAACTAAGGAAAAGCATCGTAAAGGCAAGCTTTACGATTAGTGACCTTAGTGGCAACAGTCCATCATGTGTTTATGCCGTCCGGTCCTGTCAATAATACTCTAGTTCTGACACGTTAGAGATTGGAGGATGGTTGCTGCGTCCCAAATTTGCACCATCGCAATTAGGTACCGTTGGTTATTCGCAGAGATATGAGTCTCATATCTCTAGTTATTCGAGAATTTTTTGTTAAGAGTTGTGACTTTATACCCCAAAATGAAACATCAGATTTAAAGAATACGTTTTAAAGATGTTAAGGACATCCAAACAAATCTTCTAACGAGTCTGAATAACTCAAATTTGAAAATTTCCCAACTTGTTTTTTGAATTGAAATTACCATAGAAGGTGGTGCATTGAATTAAATGGCCTTTGATTTTACTTCTTAATATATTCTATGTCAGTAACAAGTCTTGTTTCGTTTGTAGCTGGTTGCGGCTACGTCACAACCCCAAAACCAAAACCAGGTGAGAAGTTCCCGTTCCATAATGCGTTCGTGAAAGTAGAAGAGCCTGTGCACCCCATCTTACCTCACCAACCTGCTCTTCTAACACCTCAGCAACAAAAAAATGTAGTTCAACAACAAAATGTTTATGTAAATAATCAGCAGCCCCAGTTTGGTGGCCAACCGAATTTACAACAACCAGTAAGTCAAGCAGGATTACAACAAAATCAGTTTGCTGCAGCCCCATATCAACAACCTAATCAACAGTCAGGTACATTAGTTCAGCAGCAACAAGGTGGACAAATTCAACAAGGACAAAATCAAATGGGAGTAGGTCAAGCTGGTTTAGGTCAGGGTAAGCTTAAAGCTTATTAATAAAGAAACAACCAACTACTCTCAATTTAATTATGCTGAGACATGAGTAGCATTTCACTAGCACAATTAAATCTTTTTTTTAGGCTTTATATAAGACAAAATCTTGCCTGTTTTTTTCCCGAGCCAATTTAGACGAAATATATCTATTTCTAGGTGCAGCTGGTCATGAAGGCTTTTCTCCATTACCAAATGAAATCAGTCATTCCCAAGTGCTTCAAAACAGATTTGATAATCAGCCGAACTTGCAACAGCCAGGAAGTCAAGCAGGATTTCAACAAAATCAGTTTGCAGCACAACAACCTAATCAGCAGGCAGGGGCAGTAAATCAGCAGCAACAAGGTGGACAACTTCAACAGGGACAAAATCAAATAGGAGGAGGTCAAGTTGCGGTTGATCAGGGTTAGACGGCTTAAGGTTTAATAATTAAGAAGCCAACTACTATCATTTTAATTGTGCTGAGATACGAGTAGTATTTTGTTAGCAAAATTAAACCTATTTTTCCAGCCATTATATTCCGACTGTATCTTTTTGATCTTTTTGCAAAAAGCTCCAGGCGAGAGAGTATATAGAAAAATTAGTGATTTTATAAGTTTTGGTTAAAAATTCGTATAAACAAACTTAATTAAGCAAAACGGGGAAGGTATTCAAAAGGTTAATTTTTTTATAGTAAGATGGGGCTAATAGGACAATCAATAAAATGTATCTACGATTTTTCACCTTCCTAGCACGCGCAGCAATGACTAGAGAAGGTATTGTCTTCGACGAAAAATATTTTTTTGAGATAACGCCAAAAATGTTTTATTTGGGTGTATTTTGACCTATCCTAGCATATCGTCATGATGTTTGTCTGTGTGTTTTTGCATTTTTTGCCTGTCCGTAACACAATAGCTCCTAAACCGCTGAACCGATTTTCAGAAAATTTTCAGGTAAAATAGTGTTTTACACTCTAACGAGCTGATTAGATGTTGATCAAAATCCATTGATGCTAATGACAGTTCTTGACAATCAAAAATTTTAAAAATGCTAACTAACGGAGCACTGCATCAATATGCAGTTCTCGAAATGTAGTGGATCACATTTTGCTCAATACTTTATGTTTTGCTAAATGTATGCCTCGTAGGAGCTTTAGTTTCCGAGATATTTACAAAAACTGTTTTTCAGGCTGATTTATCATAGCTTTACTAGAAGTGTGCTAATAGGCTAGCTAGGAAGGTATCAGATCCGTGATGGATCCATTTATTTCTATGTTGCTAAGGTCCTGGAGGGTAGTTTATACCCAAGTTTGCAACCATGAAATCCCTGTGCAACTCCCGTCGTACACGAAAATCTTTTTTAGTTTTTTTTGAGAATTTGTGTTGTGTACTTTTGTAAATTTATTCAAATTTTCTATATTCAAACCTAGCTGTCTAGGTTCATTATTTCGGAGATACGTGTGGTCGAATATTTATATAGAAAATACTGCCTATATTCAGATTAGCCCACTCTTATGGTAATAATTTACAATTATTTTTATTTACAGACCTGCAACCAAATGCTTTGGGTATTCCCAATCCTGCTGATATCAGACACCAAGTACAACAAGAAGCCCAAAATTCCGTTTTGGAAAATGGTTAGTTTTGTTTAAAATTTAGTTAATGCGACGTGACCCTGTATATATGTATACCCGGTGTCCGACTTTAATTCTTTCATCTAAAAGTCGCGAGTGCTTGAGATAAGGTATACAATTCAAAAGTATATGAAAAGGATAGCCAGTCAGCAACGCTTTCGCTGTCTGCGTTTTGATTGGATGTATGTAATTTGCTTTGTCTCACTTGTACACTTAGTCATATACCTTTATATGCGCTGTCTCACGCACTTGTGATTTTTCAAATAAAGAATTAAATAGAGGACGGTAGGCAGACACTGGACAATTTTTAGTTTATCTACAATAATTCGTAAAATATAATAGTTGTCATTAATCAATACTTCGATAAAGTAAGGGTCATATCTTACCTCTAAAAAAATCCATCCATTTTTTATGTTGTCCCATGTACTAACAAAATAAGGGTTCGTGTCATGATGCAAGTGTACCAAGTTTTCCGGGCACTGGGGAGACATTAGACACTACCTGGATACTAGAATAAACACTGAAAAAAAGTAAGTAAAAACTTGAAAAAACAATTGCAATTGACGGGGCACTATTATCTTAATCTTAGTAAAATTATATTTGAAAAGCTATTTTAACAACATACAACCACTAGTATTACAAGTTAAGCTTTGGTCAATAAATCATTTTAGTCTAACGTATGTTAAATTCTGTTACATCTGAATATTTTGAAAAATTGGGATATCCTTAAACCTTTGGAATAGGGAGACTCTGGACACTGTCCAAAGTCCCCCGTGGGGCGCCATTACAAAAACTGTTTTTCTATGCAAAAATTGTTCAATCACCTCAACAGCAAATATTTTTAATATATATTTTTTTTTTATAAAAATATTTCAATAAATAATAATGCTGTACCAGCCTACTTACAATAGAGTAATTCCACGCTAAATCATCCAATGGGGGTAGCTGCCATGTCACGAAAAAAATCCAAATTTTGATAACATGTATTGGTGTCCTTAGGAATACCAAATTAACAAATTTTTATTTTTAATGTCGCCTCCCGTATTTTACAGGCCACTTTAAAAGTAAAAAAAAGAAGAAAATCAATTGTGGCCTTATTTTTTTTATTTCTATTGTATTAAATCTTATGTAAAAACAAATTTGACGGAAGAAATCTTTAATATTGGTTGGATAACCCTATACAGAAAAAAAATTAACCTCACTTTTTTGACATGGCAAAAATAGTTTTACAAAAATAGTAAATTTTCTCGATTTTTAATTATTTACACCGGTGCGGAATATGCTCCATCAAGCTCAGTGGCTTGACTATCATACAAGGTAAAAGAAAAACTTCTAGGTCTATTGCTTTCCGAAAACTAAATTTTTTAAAATTGGAAAAACCGCAAAAACCTCAGAATTGGCAACTTTTGACTAAAAAAATTGTCATGTCTATTAAAACTTCCCTTGTGCGTTGTTTTACTTGTGAATGTATCGTCTAAGTAAAAGTAAAATAAAAAATCTGGGTCTGTCATTTTAACATCAACTTTTAAGCTATTTGGTTAAAGCATGTAAAAAATCATATTTTTTTATTAAGTCGCAAAAGGAAAAAAATTATGTATAAAAATCATCGTTAGGGGATCTTATTTATAGCCACATACTGTTTTGCGTACACTGTCTGAAATTTTTTTTTAGTTTTAAGAAAACATTTTTGGTGAGACACGGACATTAATTAGTTTGTTTCTTTGGTAAATGAAATGGTTCAGGTTTAAGAGTGGCGTACGCAGGAGGGAGGGGGGTTGGAGGCCTACTCTTTCCAAAACCATTAAATAACTTCTCCTAAAGATTGAATTTTTCTGAAAGAAGAAATAAATGGTTTTCCAGGACTTTGCTTTTACTCAAGCCCCCTCTCCCAACCCCTTTGGAAAGTTTCTGCATACGCCACTGGGCATTAAAAAAACTAAGTACAAAACTAACGCATTGTAAAAGCCCATGTGATGCGTTTGGAGGTACTGTGAAACGATTTGTTTTACATTAAAATCTCAAACAAACAACAACTGGACACCATTCTTTCACTCCTCTGGATGATTTAACTACAGATCCTAAATTTACTTCAAGCTCAGAAAAAAAATTTGTTCGGTTTCTGAAATTATAGAACTCAACTTCTTTTCCGATTTTTTAAATATGACAGTAGGTAACTACTAAAAAAGTAAATAAACTTTAAAAAAATTTGTGTAGTGACCTTATGAAGAGAGTTTAGATCATAATTTATTGAACAGTGCTCATATAAATAAACTTTACCTTCTGATAAACCTTAATTTGCAGGAGCGGATCTAAAAAATTTATTTTGGGGGAAAATATCATAATAAATATTTCACAAAACTATTTTGCATAGTGACCAGGAGGTGTATTCTATGTGTCAAAAGTGAGTAAAGTTTCAGATTTGGGGGGCATCCCCCCCGTAGATCCACGCCTGTAATTTGTGATGCAATTTAACATCACTAAAAATATTAAAATAACAAAAAATTGTGTAGTGACCTTAAGGATTACAGACCCAGATTTTTTATTCTTGTTTTTAAAAGTATATGATACAGTGAAAAATTTACCCTACTTGATTACCACCAGCACCCCGATAGACAGGGTCATTTTTGATGCTGAAGTTGAGGGATTTCCCAGACATTCTTAACTTCTTCGTGGAACTCCAAGGTAACGTCTACTTTTTAAATATGTTTTATACAACGGAGATATAGTCCTTGAGTATAGCTTTCCAACACTGTATCAAAAATTTAAGAAAACATTACATTTATATCCCAAAAAATTATGAAAACTTCGAAAATTTCTGCGTTTTTTGGATATTTTCTAAATTGCTCTAATTAGGCCAGCATAAAAGATTTTGCTAAACATCACATTTTTTTGAAAACTACTTTTATGCATGTTTTTAAAATTATAGGTTAATTTTTTTTAGGTGCTATTTACTATGAGCCTAATTTTTTTCTTTAAGTCCCATTTTGCCCGTTTTTAGACTTTTCAAATGCGTGTACAACAGACTAATTGGATTAAAAAATATGTGCAAAAGTGGTTAAGCATAAGCTGTTTCATTTAGTAGGTATGATTATAGAAAAAAATTAAATGTCACAGCAACACTTTTTTTGTAAATTGGATGACTTGGCGTGGAATTGCTCAATAGGGAACGTTCTTAAATTTCGTAACGAAAAAATTTACAATTTTTGACCTCCTCCCCCCTTTCTAATGCATTTTTAAGAAAAAACACATTAAAAAACATTGTAGGTCACTCAAGGCTAAAGGCCCTCTCCCCTCCTTGAGCTTTGCGTAATTTAAAAACAGTCCCTTATGTTATATTATGGTCTAAATCACATAGAAAGAGTGTGGGTTCATTTTTAAAACCTGAAAAAATTACTTTCATCTGCCAATTGGCTAAGTTTTTGAAAATTGCCTTGATTTTGATAAACTTTTGAAACAAATTTAAGCAAAAATAAAATTAAAATTGATTTGCTCATCAGATTCAAAAATGTTTATTTATTTTTACACAATAATGACTCTTTTTTAGGAAATAGGGGTGCTATACAAACGCAATCATCTCTTCCTCCAATTGAAGTTAAAAATAATGTGATAAACGTTGGAGGAGCTAATCCTTTGCAAATTCCTATCAGAGATAAATTCCCAGGTAATTATGAAAATAAAATATTAAATATATTATTATTATTTATTATATAAATATTAAATAACACAAAACACCGGAAGATCCCTTGCTTACGTATCAAACTTTAAGAAAATTTAGTTCCTAAATTGTAATGATACTAAAAACACCCTGTTTTCCAGAATATACTGAACATTTTCCAAATCGCTAATACAAACAGAACTGAAATTTACTAAAGAGGGAAAGATGATATATTTAATGATTTGAATTTAGGGATGGAAGATGGTCTTCCAGAAGGTGTAAGTGAGAAAGACATTTCCGATCTCCTATACAAATTCAGCTACGTTGTTGGCTTCCATGGCCACTACGAAAAAGGACTAAAGAATGGAGCTAAGATTGGAGGATATTTCGTTAATGGAAGAGATGGATTCAGCAGGGTAAGATATCATTATGTGTAAGACATAGGTACAGGCGAAACAATACTTAAATTTCAACTAACAAAAAATAAGAGAAGTGTGATTCTTTTATTTTAAAGTTGAATGCAAAATATTAATCTTCGTTAACATGATCACATGGATTCAGGAAAAATGTAATTTAGGTATTTGTCCATTTACGCTATAATAATAGTTAATCAATATTTAATAGCAAATTTTAAAGAATCGCCCTATACATAATGGGTTCGTACCGCGCCGCGAGTGCGAAAGCCAAACCAAAATGGGAATCATCCGTTTAGAAAACGCCATGTCTTGCCAAAAATGACTGGCAATTTCGATTCAAAATTGATCGCAACTATTGTATTACTAAATCGTATTAAAACAATTAATAGAAAATGACTGCTACAAGCATTCCAGCATCTTGGATACAAATGAACCCCAACGTACGGCTTGTATTACAAAGCATTGTTGTTAAAATTGGGCTTTATTTTTCTTTATTAAAATTTAGTAAAATTCTTTGGATTTTTAAACTTTTGGAAGCCAAAGCCATTGTCTTAAGTTGACATAGCCACTTGCTTAGCATTTTTGAAACAAATTGAAATGTATTTATCCTAAGGTAACTGATAATGGGTGTTTTTTAATTTAGAAAAGAGATGGCGCTGAGAGCGTAGCATCCCTAGGGTCACTGCATCCTGGAAGCCTGGCGTCTCCCAGGGGTAGGGACACGAGTGTCAAAACCGTACTCAAATTTCCATAGACGTTCGTGAAAAATACTCATTTTTATACAGTCTGAGAAAAAAAAATGTTTTAATAAAACTTAAAAAGATCTCGTTTTTATACAGCTTAAGAAATAAAAAATATTTTCTTTGAGTTTTTGGGTTATGAATATTTATTGTAAGTATATTTATTGTTAAAAATCATTTTCTTTTAAATATTATTTGTGTTTTTTGTATAAAAATTATACACGTAATAAATAAACAAACAGGATATACAAATACATTTGTATGTTAAATGTTTATTAATACTATATATATCAAGGGACAAAATGAATTTTATAATATATACGCTATTTTTTTTTCAAGTTTTTTTCTATTTTTTCGGTGTTTTTAGGTTTTGTGGTTCTTTTTATTCACTTTTTATCCCGATTTTTACATTTTATCAAAAGACAAAAAAAAAGCCCAAAAACAGTTCGAGTTTTAGTAAGGTTCGGCTTTAATTACTTATAATTTTATAGTACATTTCATATAAATATCTTAATATTATTGTTCGAAAGCATAAACTTCGATCATTTTCTTCAAACCAAAAATTGTTCGAAAACATTTTCTTCGAACAAAAGATTGTTCGAAAACGTTTCCTTTGAAAGAAAAATTGTTCGAAAACGTTTTCTTCAAACAGAAATTTTTCGAAATAATTTTCTTCAAACGGAAATTTATTCGAAAACATTTTCTTTGAACGGATATTTGTTCAAAAATATTTTTTTAAAATGGAAATTTGTTCAAAAACATTTCTTTGAAAACAAATTTTTAGACCTGGCTTGCCAAACTTAACACAACTCATATTGTTCGACTAATGGGGTCTTTTTCTAACAATTTTTGGAAACAAAAACTTCCCTGACTTCTTTCCCGGGATCCTAGAGGGTGTGAAACCAAACCGAACCAACCCAAACCTATTTTCGCAAAATGATTTCCCTAAATTAGCTTTCCGGTTCTCATTTTGGAAGGTTGAAATCGGTGTTACTCTAACCTTTCTCAAGTGAGCACATCAGGGGGTATCTGGACCGGTTCGGATACGTTTGCGATCAATTCACAAAGTTTAGAAAAATACCAATTTCGACCTTCCAAAAGAAGGAAAGTAGACAAATTTTCAGACAGTTTACGATCCCGGGAAAGAAGTCAGGGTTTTTTTGAAAAAATATGTTTGAAATGCTTGCCTTAGTCAAACTATATGCATTGTATTAGGTTTGGAAATACAGGTCTAGAGCGTCTTTCTTCGAAAAGCTTGCTTTCGAAGAAAATGTTTTCTATTCGAAGAAAATGCTTTTGAACAACTATTGCTCACAAACAAATTTCCGTTCGAAAACAAATTTCCGTTCAAAGCAATGGTGTTCTAACAAATTTCCGTTTGAAAAAAATGTTTTCAAACAAATTTCCGTTTGAAAAAATTGTTTTCGAACAAATTTCCGAAGGAAGAAAATTTTTTCGAACAATTTTCCGTTCGAAGAAATGGTTTTCGAAAAAACTTCCGTTTAACAAAAATGTTTTCGAACAAATTTCCATTAGAAGAAATTGTTTTCATAAAAATTTCCGTTCGAAGAAAATGTTTTCGAACAATGTTCTGCGACCCGTCGTGTTGCTACTCAAAAAAATACCTAGAGATGGTAAATAAAAATTCTTAGACCTTGACTTTTTATTGGATGTTGATTTTTTAAAACTTTTCTATGAGTGTGTGTGTGTACCTATGTGTCTCTTACTTGTACTTTGTTTTGCAATCATTACAGTGTAGCTACTTTCGATCTTTGTTTGGACCTTTTGTTTTTCAATCTTTTGTATTTTCGACCTTTTTTACTTTCAAACTTTTGTATTTTCGACTTTTTGTACTTTCGAGCTTTTCTTCGCCGCCCGCTTTTTTTTAACACTAATAAAAATAATAGTAGGTATATTAAAAACCTGGGGTGTACAGTGTATACTTTTAATCCCACGGCGGGAATTTTCATGCCCGACCGGAAAGAGGACTATAATTTGATGAAAGTGACTAAAAAGGACTTTAATGCCAAGGTTTATTTTTATAAACTAAAAATAATAATAATCATAAACTAAATAAATAGGTATTAAACCACTTACCGTACTGTAGTTTTAGCATGTCTACCCCCCGTATATAATAAAATAGTGGGCAGTGGGAACAAACAAGGGACCAAAGAATAAAGCATATTTTTACCTTGAGATGGGCATTGAAAAGGTCACCGAAGAAAGAAAGCTCTCAGTACCGAAAATGATGCAATAAACAGAATTTCGAAAATTTCACCGAAAAGGTATTCCTGGTTAACATCCTGGAGAACTCTAGAAAGTTAAATGCTTCGTTTATAAGGAAGCAATATTCTATGCCGAAGGACACAGTAAGAATTGAAACGAACCAAGTCATCAGCAAAGTACAGTAAGCTTACGGCAAGCTGGAAGCAACAAAATAATCGTTATCTTGATTCCTTTTTGTTTTTTGTATTATGATAAAATAAAATAATCCAAAAACCTATATTCTGCCTTAATGGTTTTAAAGAAATTAGTTTTAATCACTAAGGACAAGAAATACTACCTTGGCCCATGAAAAAAGGGATTAAACCTAGTCTTTTATTCCCTAGAGAGCCTAAAAAATTTATTAAATGATACAAAACCCAACATAATAGTTTTCTATATTTTAGAATATATATAAAACATGCAAACTATATTTTTGGTTTCTTGCGCTGTGTGGGTCCTAACACAGGGTCCTAATAAATATTGAAATCATAAAAACTTAGTTTCTTTAGGTTTGTTTACTTGGACAGTCAAATTTATATACCGGGTGTGACGGACAGTTTTTACGTAACATTTGTAAACCATTAAATTTTTTTGAACATAAAAAAAGCTACGCTCGTGACAGTGTCAGATTTGCGTTTTTCGTAAATGAGGTTATGTTTGGTGTCGCTACCCCTGGAGACGCCAGGCTTCCAGGATACAGTGACCCTAAGCATCCCGGAAGCCTTGCGTCTCCAGTAAGGACACTCATCGTAAAGGCCAGCTTTATAGAAAGCGAAGCTAACGTCAGGCTTTCTATTTTTTAGTTATTATTTTTGACATGTTGTCCTC
This sequence comes from Aspidapion aeneum, assembly GCA_963576565.1. NCBI lineage: Eukaryota > Metazoa > Arthropoda > Insecta > Coleoptera > Brentidae > Aspidapion > Aspidapion aeneum. Next base: position 51,554,666 of record OY755041.1, on the reverse strand, counting down.
GGTTTCGCATTGGCGCTTCTGTTTTATTTTGAAGATGTTGTTTTATACAGTATGAAGGTACCTAAACTATATATATTTATGTAATTAGAATTAAAAAGTTATGCTGCAAACTATCTTGAAACTGTATCATTATTAAATAGATCTTTAGACTGTGTTAAAACGACATTTTTAAAATAACAACGAGCCGCCAATGCGAGACCGAGGACATGTCAAAAATTATAACCAAAACATAGAAAATCAGAGTTAGGCTTCGCTAGAGGCCCTCGATACATTTGACACTTGTTTTGTAAAACAAGTGTCAAATGTATCGAGGGCCTCTAGGCTTCGCTACCTGTAAAGCTTGCTTGACGATTAGTGACCTTAGTCTCCAGGGGTAGCGACACCAAACCTATACTCATTTACAAAAAACGCAAATCTGACACTGTCAGGAACGAGAACCGAACGAGCTTTTTTATGTTCAAAAAAATTAAATGGTTTACAAATGTTACGTAAAGAACTATCCATCACACCTGGTATACAAATTTGACTGTCCAAATAAACAAACCATTAAAATAATGCTTTTTCAGATTGTCGATTTTAAAAACTAAGTTTTTTATGATTTCAATATTTACTAGGACCCTGTGTTAGGGCCCACACAGCGCAACAAACCAAAAATATAGTTTGCATGTTTATATATTATATTCTAAAATATAAAAAAAACTAATATGTCGGGTTTTGTATCATTTAATAAATTTCTTTATGCTCTCTAGGGAATAAAAGTGTACGTTTTTTCATGGGCTGAGGTAGTATTTTTTGTCCCCAGTGATTAAAAGTAATTTCTTTAAAACTATAAAGGCAAAATATAGGTTTTTGGATTATTTTATTTTATCATAATACAAAAAACAAAAAGGAATCACGATATATACACGATAACGATAATTATTTTGTTGCTTCCAGCTTGCCGTAAGCTTACTGTACTTTGCTGATGACTTGGTTCATTTCGATTGTTATTTTGTTCTTCGGCATAGAATATTGCTTCCATATAAACGAATACCTCTTCGGTAAAATTTTCGAAATTCTGTTTATTGGATCATTTTCGGTACTGAAAGCTGCTTTCTTCAGTGGCCTTTTCAATGCCCATCTCAAAGTAGGAATAGGCTTTATTTTTTGGTCCCTTGTTTGTTCCATCTTCGAGAAATGTAATTCGAACATTTTCTCGACTAAACCTATTTAGTTTGTTATGAAATAAATATTATTTCCACATTTTTGCTATGTTTGTTAGCGTCTGACTGACTTTTGTTTAATGTAATGCCATAGCAACTATCACTGCGTACTGTTTTATTATAAACGGGGGGTTGCTTGCTGCCCCGTCAATGCTAGAACTACAGTACCGGTAAGTGGTTTTATACCTACTTATTTATTTTATAATTATTATTATTTTTAGTATATTAAAATAAACCTTAGCATTAAAGTCCCTTTTAGTCACTTAGCAAATCATAGCCCTCCTTCCGGTCGGGCGTGAAAATTCCTGCCGTGGGATTAAAAGTAAACACTATTAGCGTGCAGCGAAGAAAAGGTCGAAAGTACAAAAAGTCGAAAATTCAAAAGTACGAAAGGTCGAAAATTCAAAAGGTCGAAAGTACAAATATCGTAAATACAAAAGGTCGAAAAACAAAAGATAGAAAAACAAAAAATCGAAAGTAGAAGTAAGAGACACACAGGCACACACACACACACACACTCATAGAAAAGTTTTAAAAAATCAACATCCAAGAAAAACTCAAGGTCTAAAAATTTTTATTTACCATCTCTAGGTATTTTTTTGGGTAGCAACAAGACGGGTCGTAAAACTTTGTTCGAAAACATTTTCTTCGAACGGCAATTTGTATGAAAACAGTTTCTTCTAATGGAAATTTCTTTGCACGGAAGTTTGTTTTCAAACGGAAATTTGTTCGAAAGCAATAGTTGTTCGAAAACATTTTGTTCAAATAGAAATTTGTTCAAAAACATTTTTTTCAAAAGCAATCAAGACCTGGATTGCCAAACCTAACACAACTCATATAGTTTGACTAAGGCAGGGTCTTTCTAACATATTAGAAAAAAACCCTGACTTCTTTCCCGGGATCGTAAACTGTTGTCCCTCCTTTTGGCCGGTCAAAATTGGTATGTTCCTGAACTTTATAAATTGATCGCAAACGTATCCGAACCGCTCCAGATAACCCTGAGGCGCTCAATTGAGAAGGGTTAGAGTAATCGAAAAGCTTATTTAGGTTTCGATTGGTTCGGTTTGGTTTCACACCTTCTAGGATCCCAGGAAAGAAGTCAGGGAAGTTTTTGTTTCCAAAAATTGTTAGAAAAAGACCCCATTAGTCGAACTATATGAGTTGTGTTAAATTTGGCAAGCTAGCTCTAAAAATAGTTTTTTTGAAAAATTTGTTTTTCCGTTCAAAGAAAATGTTTTCGAACAAATTGTGCCCTTCAAAGAAAATGATTTGGAACAAATGTCTGCTGAAGAAAACTTTTTCGAACAATTTTCCTTTCGAAGAAAACGTTTTCTAACAATTTTTTGTTAGAAAAAAAATGTTTTCGAACAATTTTCCGTTCGAAGAAAATGATTTTCGAAGAGAATGCTTTCAAATAATAATAATAAGATATTTATATGAAATGTACTATCAAATTATAAGTAATTGAAGCCGAACCTTACTAAAACTCAAACTGTATTTGGGCATGTTTTTGTCTTTTGATAAAATGTAAAAATCGGGATAAAACGGAATACAAAAAACCACAAAGCCTAAAAACACCCAAAAAATGGCAAAAAAAACTTGGAAAATAAACTAACTAGTGCGAAAAATATCGTGATCATTTTATCCCTTGATATATTATATACTAGTAATAAACCTTTAAGGGGGCAAACTTCGTCCGAAAACTTAACATTTGACAACACTGATATCGCGTTTTTGCCCAAATCTTTGTTCTAATAGAAACAGAAAACGAGAAAGCGGAACGTGTCGAAATTTTGAGGGGTAGTTTTTTAAAGCATTTTAAACAACCGTATCTTAGCAGTTTTTCGCAAAATCATTTTATTCAAAAAATAAAAAAAAGTTATGGCTAAAACAACAAATATTTCAAAACAATGTTTGGCATTTCAGTAGCCTAATTGTGTTATAGAAAACTGTAGCGAAATTGTTTCGATTTTTGTATTTTTTGGAAATGTACAAAAGAAAATCAAAAATCTAACAAGATACGTTTGAAGATTTTTAAAAAATCTTGCATATGAACAGAAATAATGTTTCAACTAGTTTTTTATAGAAGAGATCTATTAGGATTTACAAAAGTGTGCCCAATTTTATATTTGATGCAGGACACCAAATCAGACAAGAGCCATCAACCTTTGACTGAAGCGCCACCCCATATACCGGGGGCATGTCTATTCGATTGAGAAAATTTTACTAAGATCACGTGATCCGGATTTATACATTTTCAGATATTTTGAAAAAATAAAATATCGTTTAATATAAGTTAATATAAGTTAAATGATTATAAGTATGCATTTAAAGACATACAATTTTTTCTATTTATAAAACGTTTTTTAAGGGCTGGCCATAGCGTAACAAACAAAATCACGGGATTACGAACTAATTTATAAGATAGTTTTTGATAATTAGTATATTGCTCAGTTAACACAAGCTTGTGCTTAACTTCGCTGAGTTGAAAATAAAGCCCTTTTCATTAATTTATTTATTTATTACATAACAAGAGAAGAAAGTGACAAATTTCACACGAGCGTGAGAAAGTTACTTTCTGTCGAGTTATGAGCGCTATTTTTCCTACGAACACTGCTGAACTATACTAATTTTTGTAAAAATTGGTGTTTAATTTTGCGTAAATCAAATGAAACTGCTTTTCCCCACGTGTGGGAAAGTAGTTTGCAACACATGTGCGAAAAAGTATTGTGACAGTTAAACACTTTCCATACATGTGCCGAAGTACTGAAAGTACTTGTAAACATGTGTGAAAAAATTTGTGCACACGGATGAAATTTAATGTTTTCTGAGGATGCAAATCGTGTAAAATCCAACATTTTCATATGTGGTCGCAGGAAATAGTAATTTACCTAACCAGTGCGGAAGACGCACACACATTCGTTAAGTATGTAGGTAAAATATTTTTTCTACGAGGTTGTGGAAACAAAAATAAAGTACGACAATAAAAACAACTTATTTATTATATTTAATTTACAATGATTGACGAAAACTTTACTTCTTATCCTGTGCAGCATCTGTGGATCAGGAGATTTTCGTTTTTATATTCTGGATCAATGATATCGGAAGGTCTTTAAATATATTTTGCTTGGGATGTATTTGGAGGCAGGCTCATAGTAACATTATGTGTTCCATCCTATTGTGGCTAAGTCTTCTTCGGGATTATCGGTATTTTCTATTACAGTAAATAAACACTTTTTTATATTTTTATTTATAAGATGAAATGTCATCGCCTGGTTTTTGACAAAAAAATAGGCTTTGTTATTTATTCTATTCTTTTATTTTTTCTGTTGCTATTGAAAAACTAGCCGCCCACTTGTGTTTTTAGGCAAAAATTAATGTCAGTGCCAAACTCAAAATGTGTTGTTTTTTTGTCATCCCTAAAATTTTAGTAAGGCCCACAATTTAGAAACCGAATAGGTGTCCCTAGGACTCTAATATGTAGTGCTACCTATTGACTGATATTTAAATATTTTGCCTTGTTGTCTTTTGCTTAAAAAATTGGTTGGATCGAATTTGTCGCCTTAACATAGAAATGTATTTCTTTCTTTTTTGTTTATTTAGTACGTATTATTTTTCTACAAAAAACCCAAATAATATTTAAAAGAAAATGATTTTTAACAATAAATATACCTACAATAAATATGCACAACGCAAAACTCAAGGAAAAATTTTTTTATTTCTTAAGGCTGGTTTCTCAATAGCAACAGAAAAAATAAAAGAATAGAGTAAATAACAAAGCCTATTTTTTTGTCAAAAACCAGGGGATGACATTTCATCTTATAAATAAAAATAGAAAAAAGTGTTTATTTACTGTGATAGAAAATACCGATAATCCCGAAGAAGACTTAGCCACAATAGGATGGAACACATAATGTTACTATGAGCCTGCCTCCAAATACATCCAGAGCAAAATATATTTAAAGACCTTCCGATATCATCACAGATGCTGCACACGATAAGAAGCAAATTTTTCGGCAATCATTGTAAATTAAATATAATAAATAAGTTGTTTTTATTGCAGTACTTTATTTTTGTTTCCACAACCTCGTAGAAAAAATATTTTACCTACATACTTAACGAATGTGTGTGCGTCTTCCGCACTGGTTAGGTAAATTACTATTTCCTGCGACCACATGCGAAAATGTTGGATTTTACACGATTTGCATCCTCAGAAAACATTAAATTTCATCCGTGTGCAGAAATTTTTTCGCACATGTGTGACAAGTACTTTCAGTACTTCTGCACATGTATGGAAAGTGTTTAACTGTCACAATACTTTTTCGCACATGTGTTGCAAACTACTTTCCCACACGTGCGGAAAAGCAGTTTCATTTGATTTACGCAAAATTAAACACCAATTTTTACACAAATTAGTATAGTTCAACAGTGTTCGTAGGAAAAATAGCGTCCATAACTCGACAGAAAGTAACTTTCTCACGCTCGTATGAAATTTGTCACTTTCTTCTCTTGTTATGTAATAAATAAATAAATGAAAAGGGCTTTATTTTCAACTCAGCGAAGTTAAGCACAAGCTTCTGTTAACTGAGCAATATACTAATTATCAAAAACTATCTTATAAATTGGTTCGTAATCCCGTGATTTTGTTTGTTACGCTATGGCTAGCCCTTAAAAAACGTTTTGTAAATAGAAAACATTGTATGTCTATAAATACATACTTATAATCATTTAACTTATATTAACTTATATTAAAGGACATTTTATTTTTTCAAAATATCTGAAAATGTGAAAATCCGGGTCACGTGATCTTAGTTAAATTTTCTAAATCGAATTGACTTGCCCCCGGTATATTGATGGTTGATGGCTCTTGTCTGATTTGGTGTCCTGCAGCAAGTATAAAATTGAGCACGCTTTTGTAAATCCTAATAGATCTCTTCTATAAAAAACTAGTTGAAACATTATTTCTGTTCATATGAAAGATTTTTTAAAATCTTCAAACGTATCTTGTTAGATTTTTGATTTTCTTTTGTACATTTCCAAAAAATACAAAAATTTAAACAATTTCGCTACAGTTTTCTATAACACAACTAGGCTACTGAAATGCCAAACATTGTTTTGAAATATTTGTTGTGTTTTAGCCATAACATTTTTTTTATTTTTTGAATAAAATGATTTTGCGAAAAACGATACGTTTGTTAAAAATGCTTTAAAAAACTACTCCTTAAAATTTCGACGCGTTCCGCTTTCTCGTTTTCTATTTCTATTAGAACAAAGATTTGGCCAAAAAACGCGATATCAGTGTTGTCAAATGGTAAGTTTTCGGACGAAGTTTGCCCTCTTAAGCTGAATAAAAACGAGTTCATTTTAAGTTTTATTAAAACATTTTTATTTTCTCAGACTGTATAAAAATGAGCTTTTTTTCACGAACATCTATGGAAAAATGAGTGCGGTTTCGACACTCGTGTCGCTATTCCTGGAGACGCCAGGCTTCCAGGATGCAGCGACCCTAAGCAGTGATTATCAGAAGCTTTAATTTATCTAAGACATACGTTGGGATTCATTGGAAATCCAATATGCCGGCACGCTAGTAGCAGTCATTTTTAGAAGCCCTTCCCCAGTACTGATGTAAATAAGTAGGGCATCGGGGGGCAATAGGGGATACTTAATTTTATAGGCTTATTTCTCCTATTAAGTGATCACCATTGCGTTTGTCATTTGGAATGAAGTTAGCTAGGTATGTTATCTTTACGCTTTAATTTTCAGTTTAAGCGATTTAGAACTCCATCATACTTTTATTTTAATTTTTGTAAAAAGTTGACTTTGCCCCATTTTGCCCCACATACGGGGTAAAATAGGGTTCCTATATGTGACAAAACGGGCGAGGCGGTTACTTGTTATTGTGTTATTTAGAATCAATATTTTTGTAAGACTAGTTTAATTTATTAAAATCCTAACCAACATTAAAAAGTTGTAATAAAAAATACATTTATAATAATTAAATTTAGTATTAACAAAATTTATAAAGTATCTTAGCAACCTAGTCATGGCTGTCGACTCTCCTACACGAATTATTCTCCCATTTTTCGCAAAGACAACATAAAATACAACTTTCGGTGATTACCAAAAAAAAATAAAAATACATTTTTTTGGGGCAAAATGGGGTTAAGTTACTAGGTATAATAGGTATAATTTTCCCCTATGAAGAAAACCCGTTTTGGCGCAAATTCAAACAAAAACCATACACAGTAAAAGGCTAATTTTACGGGAACGCCTTTAATTATAAATAATGCATAAACCCACCAATTCTTTAATGTGAACAAAATCTTGCAAAGTCTGTAAAAAATATACTTACCGTCACAAAATGCGCAAGCTATTTTTACAATAAACAGGCACAACATCACATGTTGAGGAAAAACCAACTTAAGCTCAGCCGACCGGCACCAATCTTATTGCAGAGAGTTGAACCAGTCATTCTTCTTGCGCTGTTTACTACCCCTGTACTCCATTTTACCCCCCTTTCCCCTAACGAACCAATTTTCAATTATGCTCAAAACGCTGTCAAAGTTGGCCATACGCGTTCGGTTTTTTTCACAAGTGTTCTAACCTTAAAAGCTACAAAACGTTATTCTAAGTTTGAATTTTTTTTCGTGCATTTAGAAAAAAATCACTCTTGATTTGGCTTTCTTTAGCGCCACCGAACAACTAAATCGCAACTTTACAAGGAAAAGCTCTCAGCCGTTCTCCGTTAGATTAAAAACACTGCACTTGCATTAAAAAAATTAATTTCATCAGCAAGCCGCGATTCATAAGATGTACACGAAATAAAACTGAAAATCAAAACTTAAACACTTACCACACCACTAACATGCACAACACATCAACGGCTGCAAAGCAAAACAAACAAATTAACCTCACTTTATACGAGATCAGCTGTTTATTTGCCCGCACGTACCTAACCAAAGTATTAATAGCTCCGGTTAGGTGTGGTCTAAGAGCTCATCAGTGTGACATAAGTCTTCAAGCTTACTTACGACGAAATTTTTAATTAGTATAGTGTTGATTGGTTGGAAGGGGTCAAGTTAAACAAGAAATGTTTTTCTTTCTACACCGTCGTTTCGGCTCTTTATTGGTATACAAAGAAAAAGATTTCTTGTTTAACTTGACCCCTTCCAACCAATCAACACTATACTAATTAAATTGGGTCGAAAAAACGTCACTTTTAAATGTCTAATGTTTGTTTTTTACAGGTGGTTACCTACGTCGCAGACGAAAATGGCTACAGACCGAAAGTAAAGCTTATCAATTTAGGACTGGATTCTGATGAAACTCCAAAATCGGAGAGTGAAAAGACATTTGGATTAAAAAGTTTTGAATTCGTGTGGTATCCAATCAAGTAATAACTACTGAAAATTTACAATTTAGAAAGTTTTGCCACAGACATCCCAACATATTATATAGTGGTTTACATTTTATAAAAATATTTCGACCAGTGTCTAGTTTTTAATTCGTTTTTTGTAAATACATTCTTAATTTTAGATTTACCTACTTACGTATATTAAGCAAGAATACTCGGTAAAATAATACTCCTAATAATAGATGATTCGATAAATAGTATTTAGAGTATAATTATTTAAAATACTCTGCCAATATATGGGCCCCTAAGCTCACACTAGGTATCTACTATACTTATAGCGTACGTGTGAGCTGATATAACTAAAAATAAATTTTATTCAACTCCAGACTAAATTACCTTTCGTTTGGTACCACACAAGCCATGTTTTGACTTAAACTCAAATTTTTTAAATCTACCCCCACCCTTAAAAAAAACAAAAACTAAAATATATTTTGTTTAACTCCGGACTCAATTACCTTTCGTTTGATATCACACACGCCATATTTTTACGTAAACTGTAATTTATGAAATCTACCCCCACCCTTTAAAAAAAACTAAAATATATTTTGTTTAACTCCAAACTCAATTACCTTTCGTTTGATATCACACACGCCATATTTTCACATAAACTCTTATTTTTTAAATCTACCCCCCACCCTTTTATTTGGCTTGTATTCGGTGGATTTTGTTCATATTTAAATGGGACCATCTCGACCCAAGACCTAGCCTAGGTACCAAATTTCATTAAAATCGGGCAAGCGGTTTTTGAGTTATGCGCGTTGGTCGTTACAGACAGACATACATACATACAGACAGACAGACATACAGACTGACAGACAGACGGCGCAACAAAAAATCATCATAGCTCACACTACTATAGTATAGTATATGTGTGAGCTAAAATGTATTTAAAAAATAAATAGCTTCTTTATCCACTTTTGTTAAGTTGTGTAAGTACTTTTATTTTTATTTTTATCCTTTAGAAAATTACAGACCAACAAGTTCCATGATAAAACCCTAAGCAAGGATCATTTTGTTTGGTGATTCGTGCTTTAAGTGCTTCACTAGTGCTCCACCCTTTATTCACGCATCGGACCTACAAAGCACCATTAGCATGTGTTGCAAGGAACCAAAAACTTACTGACTTTTGGATGACCAAAAAATTCGGGTCCACTTATTTGGTGATGATCGACAGTATCAAGAGATACAGTTTATGAAGGTGCAGCCCATGTGCAGCCGTTGCAATAACCTAAAATTTTTAGATAGAGATTCTTATCGAGTAATACGTCGTTTTAAATGTCTTTGGCTAGGGGAAGAAAACCTCGATCAAAAATCACCTGGTCCTCCAGGTTGGGGGTTGGGGCATTAGACTAACTCTCTGATACCCGGAAAAAACGTACACTGTTAAAAAACCCAATCAAACGCCTCGGAAAGAAATGAAAAACCTAAGACGAACCAAGCAAAGAAACAGGAATATGATTTTTGGTACATGGAACGTACAAGGAATGAGTCGAAAAGTGAATGATATAGTCCATGAGTGCAGCAGAATGAAGGTTGACCTTGCTGTACTAACAGAAACAAAGAAGAAAGGAAAAGGATCTGAAAACCTAGGACAGTATGACCATTTCTATAGCGGAGTGGCAAAAGAAAAACATGCGCAACAAGGAGTATCTATTTTGGTCAACAAAAGATTTAGAAAATATATCACCAACTGGGAAGCAGTAAATGAACGGCTAATAAGAATGAATATAACAATAAAAGGAATGAGACTTACGATTTTTGGAATCTATGCGTATAATGACGATGCAAATGTAGCCGTGAAAGACAATTTTTTTGAAGAAATCCACAATTAAATATCAGCAGTAAGTACATCTAGAGAAATTGTAATATTGGGAGATTTAAATAGTAGAACAGGTAACAGAGTAAATGATCTGACAGTTGGCCAATATGGAGAAGATGTTGTTAATGACAATGGAAACCGGTTTATCACAGTATGTGAGCAATTAGACCTAAAAATCCAAAACGGTTTTTTCCAACATAAGAAAATACACAAATATACCTGGACCAAACCCTCACAAAACCTGAAATCCGTCATTGATTATCTTATCACTAAACAAAAGACAAAACTAAAAATTCAAGATGTCAGAACAAAGCGTGGATCAACATGCGGAAGTGATCACTATTTTCTGGAGACCAAAATTCTCTTTCCTTATCAAGGCCGAAGCCTCCATCAACAAAATCTTGATGATACAGTGAATGAGGAAATTGATCACTGTCAATATAATCTACTAAGCCTAGAACATGACAGCGTAAAAAACTTATACAAAAAGAGACTGAACAAAAAACTTAATTCAAGTTCAGGTGAAACCCCAGATGAGGAATACGAATGTATCACATTAAGCATCCATCAAGCTGCAAAAGAAGCACTAGGATTAGTGGAGGAAACTCCTAAAAGAACAAAACCATACTGGTGGGATGCTGAGATTGAAAGTGAAATAGAGGAAAAAAGGAAATTATATCACACGTACTTATCCCAAAAGACAGATAGAAGCAGAGAAGAATACAAAATCGCGCAATCAAAGGTGAGAAGAATGATCAGTGATAAGAAGAATCAATCATGGATGCAAAAGTGCCAGAAAATAGATTCTTACTTAGGAGGTAGAAGAAGTACCGAAAGCTGGAAAACTATAAGATCGATCAAAAAAGAAACCTGCAGAGATATTATTTCACCAATACCAGACAAAGAATGGGATGAGCATTTTAAAAAACTTTTAACTGAAGATAGAGCAGAATTCAAGGAAGACGAAAGAGACAATATCATTAGAACGATGGGATCTCCAGTACCCCTCACAATATCTGAGGTCAAAAACGTGTGCAAAACCTTAAAAAGCGGTAAATCTGCCGGACCCGGAAATACCCCAGCTGAACTTATTAAATATGGCACTGAAGAATTGTTTTGTAGATTACGGAATCTTTTCCAAAGATATTTAAATGGAGCTGTAGTACCAACTGAGTGGAAAACGTCATATATATCCACAATACACAAAAAAGGAAGGAAAGATATATGTGACAATTATAGAGGTATATCTGTAACTAGTACGCTAAGCAGAATATATGGCAAAATAATAAGAAATAAAGTGGAGAGCGAATATAAAAAAATGGAGGCAGAAGAACAAGCTGGTTTCAGGGCGGGTAGATCGACTTCAGATCATCTCTTTTGTATAACCCAAGTTATTGAAAAGAAAATGGCATACGGACAAGAGCTCCATCTGCTTTACGTAGATTTGCAGAAGGCATATGATAGTAAACCACTAAATCTACTTTGGAAAGCGTTGGAAAAGACAAACATAAGCGTACAACTAATTAAGGCCATCAAAGAGTTATACCGCAATAGTAAGGCAAAAGTTAAAATAAAAGCAAAACTAACCAAAGGCTTTCAAGTAAATAAAGGTCTTAAACAAGGTTGCTGTATCTCGCCTACGCTCTTCAAGATATATTTGGAACAGGTCCTTAAAGTCTGGAAGAGAAAATGCCAAAACATGGGAATTCCGTTGAATGAAACCACCTTGTATACTTTATGTTTCGCCGATGATCAGATAGTGGTGGCTCAGGATTATGACGACCTCGAATATATGACACGAAAACTAATAGAAGAGTACAATAAGTGGGGACTAGAGGTTAATATCAATAAGACAGAGTATATGTGTATTGGTGGAACGAAACAGGATCTAATCTTAAATACTGGGCAGCGAATTCAGTCCTGTGATGAGTATAAATACTTGGGTGTAAAAATTAAAGCTGACGGAACACTAGACAAAGCTATAAAAGATAGAAACGTACAAGGAAGAAAAGCAATAACTTTATTAAATGGAATAATTTGGGACCAAAGTATATCAAAACATAACAAAAAGCTTATATATAACACCATTGTAAAAAGTATTATTACATACGGCTCAGAAGTATGGCCAATCAAAGATAGAACAGAAAAAATGCTTTCCGCTACGGAGATGGACTATTGGAGAAGAGCAGCAGGGAAATCAAAAAGAGAAAGAGTTACCAATCAAAGAATAAGAGAAATTATGACAGTGGGTGAACGTACTCTAGTGGATGATATAAGAACAAAACAACTGGTGTGGTAGTACAAAGAATGGATGATGGAAGACTACCTAAACAAATATTACAATGGAAACCAACTGGCCGAAGAAAGCGAGGAAGACCAAGGAGAAGCTGGAGAGAAGGAATAGATAGTGAAATAAGAACAAGAGGCCTAGATGATGAATTATGGGCAAACAGAAACGAGTGGAGATTGGGTATCGGAAGACGTAGAACGTTGTGAAACCGATAAATATATATATATAAATGTCTTTGAAATTCATACATAACTGTTAATTGCCCACGTCAAATCTGTCAAAATCTACGGACTGTCAAACATAATTTCATAGGTTTTCGTCAAAGTTAGCAAGTTTCTTGTTTTAAACAGAAACCCTATTGAGTGATATCTTGTTTAAAAGGTCTTTAAAAATCCAACATTTGGGTGAAACTGCCCCTTGCGGCCCCTTGCGTACGTCAAACGTGTCAAAATCTATCGACCAATTTTGATAAATTTCACAAGTTTGGTTATAACTCATAATACAGCTTGTTCAAACATCTTTCAACAAATAACATGTTGACGTGACTGTCACTTTATGTCAAACATGTTTTCTACATTTTTTGACAAACTTCAGTTTAAGTTAAAATTATTTTTTTTATTAGACAGGTCTGTTGGGGAGCGCATTGTTGAAAAGTAGTTTAGTTTCCCTATAACATACGGTTTGCCCATAAAAATACTCTGCCAATATATGGGCCCCTAAGCTCACACTAGGTACTATAGTTATAGTGTACGTGTGAGCTAATATAACTAAAAACTGAAATATATTTTTTTCAACTCCACACTAAATTACCTTTTGTTTGATACCACACAAGCCATTTTTAAAAATAAATTAAAATGTATTTTGTTTAACTCCAGACTCAATTACCTTTCGTTTGATATCACACACGCCATATTTTCACATAAACTCTAATTTTTTAAATTTATCCCCACCCTTTTATTTGGTTTGTGTTCGGTGGATTTTGTTCATTTTTAAACGGGACCATCTCGACCCAAGGCCCAGCCTAGATACCAAATTTCATTAAAATCGGCCAAGCGGTTTTTGAGTTATGCGCGTTGGTCGTTACAGACAGACATACAGACAGACAGACTGATAGACAGACAGACAGACAGACGGCGCAACAAAAAAGTTTTAAAATCATCTGAAACGCAAAGATATATAAAAATTTTTGAAATCGGAGCAACTTTTTTTTTCTCGAAAAAATTAGGATCACCATAGCTCACACTATTATCGTATAGTATATGTGTGAGCTAAAATTATTTCAACTTTATTATATATTATTATATATTTATCATTTATATAATTATTTCACACTGGCTGAAGTTTATCAAAACAATTAGAAAAAATGTTTGAGGTAAACAAGTGACAGTTACGTTAACATGTAAGTTTTTGAAAGACGTTTTGAACAAGCTATGATTAGACAAAACTTGTGAAATTTATCAAAAATGGTAAAATAAAAGTTTGACGGTCGATATATTTTGACACGTTTGACATAGTTTTTAAAGACCTTTTAAATAAGGTTATATCTAATAAGCTTTTTGTTTAAAACAACCACGGAACTTTAACATAAACCAACTAACTTCTGAGTTTTAATAAAAACTAAAAAAAAATAGGTTTGACAGTCCATAGCTTTTGACAGATTTGACGTAGAAAACTCGCAATTATGTTAAAATGTTAGTATTTCAAAGGCCTTTAAAACAATATACTAGGTAGGGGTTTCTACTTAAAAAAATACTCTGCCAATATATGGGCCCCTAAGCTCACACTAGGTACTATAGTTATAGTGTACGTGTGAGCTAATATTATAATAAAAACTGAAATATATTCTATTCAACTCCAGAATAAATTACCTTTTGTTTCATACCACACAAGCCATGTTTTGACTTAAACTCTAATTTTTAAAATATATCCCCACCCTTTTTTTTAAATAAATTAAAATGTATTTTGTTTAACTGCAGACTCAATTACCTTTTGTTTGATATCACACACGCCATATTTTCACATAAACTCTAATTTTTGAAATCTACCCACACCCTCTTATTGTTGTTATTTCAGAGGTTCTAGGTCGGGAAATGGTTGAAAACTAAGTAAAAACAACAATGGTTTGCTGAAGTGTTCTTGTATATTCGACGTTTTTTGTCAGACTGTCATTACATACCACAGAATATCAACAAGCTAGAAGAACATCAATAATGCCTAAATAAACACGCAGATGGCGCTGTAGGTACCGTTGAAATAATAAATAATTTTTAATACATATTTCAACACCCCCACTTATTAAAAATTATTTTACTCTAAAATAATTAAAACAAACAAAAGTAGGCTAACTTTTAAATAAAATGAAAAACACTGTAGGCAACTTTAAAAATCACTATGACAAACCTAACTGTAAAACAAACTTATTATGTTTGACACTTGGCAGACCCTTGGTCAAAATATCTGCTGTCATGTCAGATGAAGCCAAATATGTCAATTTAATGATATTGTTAGCTACTGTTTCCCTTATGAAATGGTACCTGACATCTATATGTTTAGAACGAGAATGAAGTACTGGATTAGCTGCCAATTTTTGTGCTGACTGATTGTCAACAAACAACACCAGAGGATCCAACTCTTCATTCAGCTCCTCATATAGGTTCTTGAGATATATGGCTTCTTTTGACGCTTCACTCATAGCCATATACTCTGCCTCAGTGCTACTAAGAGCTGTACTCTTTTGCTTAAAACTTTTCCAGGAAATGGCCCCACCTGCCAATTTAAATACAAACCCTGTGTATGACTTTCTATCTAATTTATTTGTACCCCAATCTGAGTCTGAGTAACCCTCAAAGTTGCAACCACTTTCTGAAAAAGTTAGGCATTTAGCTTTTGTACTTTGCAAATATCTTAACAGCCTTTTAGCATACCTATAATGTAACTCTGTGTAACAATTGTTATATTGGCTTAAAAAACTCACTGAATAAGCAATATCTGGGCGCGTTAAGACTGCAATGTACATTAAACTACCAATTAATTTTTGATAAGGTATTTCCTTATCACAAGTCTGTGATCCATTAGAGTCATTACTTGAGCCCTGTTCTAAGTTCAAATTTGGTTCGATAGGTGTCGCTACACCTTTACAATTGCTCATGTCAAATCTCTTCAGAACCTGCTCAATATAGCCCTCTTGATCTAATCTAATTTTTCCCTTTTCTTGTCTAATTCTTACACCTAAAATCTGCCTAGCCTCTCCGAGATCTTTAATTTGAAAATAGCTGCTTAAATGATTTTTTAAGAAACTCATTTCTTTCTCATCATTGCCAAAAACAAAAAAATCATCTACATATAAAGCTATCACTGTTAAAGACTCATTTTCTTTTTTAATGTATAAACAAGGTTCATATTTAGATTTTGTGTAATTGATCTCTAATAGAACTTCATCTACTCTTTTGTTCCAAGCTCTACTGCTCTGTTTGAGCCCGTAAACAGCCTTTTTCAATTTACATACCTTGTTTTCAGCATTCCTAACCTCAAAACCTTCCGGTTGCCTCATGAAAACATTTTCTTCCAGGTATCCATTCAAAAAAGCTGTTTTCACGTCTAAGTGAACCACTTTTAAATCTAATTTCACTGATAAGGCAAAAAGCATTCTTATGGTACTATGTCGTACCACAGGTGAAAAGGTTTCGTCATAATCGACACCATACTTTTGTGTGAAACCTTTTGCCACCAACCGTGCACGATAAACATAATCACCATCACATTTTTTGATTTTAAACACCCACTTATTGTCAACAACAGTACCATGACTTGGTACGTCAACTAAGTCCCATGTCTCATTTATCTTAAAAGATTCTATCTCTTCCATCATTGCTTGTCTCCATCTCTCTTTATCTGGTCTCGATAAAGCTTCATTCACACTCATTGGAACATCTTCAAGATCTATTTCTCTCTTACTGTTCTCACTCTTACACATGTATGTCACATAATCATCATATTTTCTATTTGGCATTTTTGTTCTCTCTGAGCGACGTGAAATCTCAAATTCTTCTGCATGTTCTGACTCTAAGCTCACAAAACTTTCCTCTTCAGATTCCCCCACTGAATCTGTGTCTTTCTGGGTTTCTTGTTCTGAGCTGTCAGCCTCACACTCACTGATTTTGAATTCTGTCATTTCTGTCACTTTTTCATTGACAATGACATCTCGGCTGGTTATGACTTTCTTGTCAACAGGATCATATAACCTATATCCTTTCACATTTTCTCCAAAGCCAATCAAAATCATTTTACTTGCCTTTTTATCCCACTTGTGTCTCTTAACTTTAGGGACATGAACCATGGCCTCACTACCAAATATTCTGACATGACTTATGTCTGGCTTTTTCTCATGCCAAAGTTCATAAGGGGTTTTATACTCTAAGCCCTTTGCTATGCATCTGTTTCTAAGATATATACTAGTGTTAACCGCCTCAGCCCAAAACTTTTTAGGTAAATCTGCCTCAAAAAGTATTTCAATGACTGTACGGTTCATACGTTCTGTCATTCCGTTTTGTTGAGGTGTGTGAGGGTTCGTCTTTTGGTGTATGATCCCCTCTTTCTTTAAAAATTGTTCAAACTCATCTGAACAATATTCTCCTCCATTGTCAGAACGTAAACACTTGATCTTAAGGCTTCTCTGAGTTTCAACCTCCTTTTTAAAGTCTTTAAAATATCCCAAAGTCTCATCTTTTGATTTTAGAAAATAGACATATGTGTATCGAGAGTAATCATCCTCAAATAAAAGAAAGTACCTGGATCCTCCAATGGACTGTTCTTCCATAGGACCACAAAGATCACTGTGAATCACTTCTAGAGGTGTTTTTGCTCTTGAACCTTCATTTTTGAAAGGTAGTCTTGCTTGTTTACCTTCACAACAAGTGATACAAAACTTCTTTTTGCACACTGTGTCTTTTATGTGTAAACCTTCTACAGAATCATGATTTTTCATAGCATTTAAATCTTGGTAATTTAAATGAGCTAATCTTTTGTGCCAAACTTCATTTGAAACCACTAAATGTGCAACAGCTGATGTTTGTTTACCACTTTCGCTTTCACTAAGGGTGCCCTTCTCCTGTGAATACATCAACTTGTAAACATTGCTAATAGACCGAGCGGCCGCTACAACTTTATTCTCGGTATTTATGATTTTACAAGTGTTTCTATGCAAACACTACTTGATTACCGTTTTTGATCATTTGTCCGATGGATAATAAGTTTGTTGTAATGCCTGGAACATATAATGCATTTTTGATCATTATCTTATGTTTCTGCCCGTCTACTAACGTCTGTAACTGTATGTTACCTGTTCCTAAAACTTGTAATTTGGTTTGATCAGCAATCATAATTTCTTTCGGATCACTCGTTTCTTGGAAATCCTTAATCCAATCTTTTCTGGAAGTCACGTGATGACTCGCACCTGAATCAATGTACCAATCATTGCTACTGAACTCTCCATTAATGAAAACTGCACTTAGAGCACTCACACCCTTCTTTTTCTCATCTGTCTTAGATCTGTCATCTGTGCTTTCATTAGCCTTTGAAGGACATTTGTTCATGTAATGGCCATAACCCTTACATCGGTAACATTTTACATTTTGCATCTTTGATTCATCGTCATTACCTTTCTTCAGTGGCCTCTTGGTCTTGTCAAAACCTTTTTTTCCAAATTTTGTGGCAAAAGCTGCACCAGTAGAACTACTACCGCTCTCTTGTGGCATGTCAAGCAACTTTGTTTTTATGCTCTCTGTCGTGATCTGTATTCCACTGTGCTCGATAGCCATAATCATTGGCGAAAACTTCTCTGGTAGACCAGCCAATAGTAATGATCCCACCCATTCGTCATCGATCGCAAATCCTGTCTTTTTCAATTTCTGGGCTGTTTCAACCACTTGAGTAACGTAGGATTCCATCCCATCGCAATTATCGAGTCGCAAAGATATCAAAGCACGCAGTAAATATATTTTACGCGAAAAAGCTGTATCTGCGTACATTTTCTTAAGTGTGTCCCACATCGATTTCGCGTCTTTTGCATCACGGATATGCACGTATAGCGATGGATCGATCGTAAACACTAACTTTGCTCGCGCCTTTGCTTGCTGCGCGGTATCTGCCTCGGTACCACTTAAGCACTTGTCGAGTCCCTCGAGAATGAGGAAATTCTCCACGGCGAAATTCCAATCATCGTAATTGTCTCTCCCGGTTAACTTCGGAACTCCCGACATGTAGTTCGACGCCATCTTGAGTCGTTTCGGCCGATAAATACGCTAACACTTCGAAAGCTAAAAAACCGTGTTTTAAACTGTTTGCACCGAATTTTCCGCACTTCTCGCGTAACTGTTATGTCCTGGGCCCATAACCTGTTGTTATTTCAGAGGTTCTAGGTCGGGAAATGGTTGAAAACTAAGTAAAAACAACAATGGTTTGCTGAAGTGTTCTTGTTTATTCGACGTTTTTTGTCAGACTGTCATTACATACCACAGAATATCAACAAGCTAGAAGAACATCAATAATGCCTAAATAAACACGCAGATGGCTTATTTGGTTTGTGTTCGGTGGATTTGGTTCATTTTTAAATGGGACCATCTCGGCCCAAGACCCAGGCTAGGTACCAAATTTCATTAAAATCGGCCAAGCGGATTTTGAGTTATGCGCGTTGGTCGTTACAGGCAGACATACAGACAGACATACAGACAGACAGACAGACAGACAGACAGACAGACAGACAGACAGACAGACAGACAGACAGACAGACAGACAGACAGACAGACAGACAGACAGACAGACAGACAGACAGACAGACAGACAGACAGACAGACAGACAGACAGACAGACAGACAGACAGACAGACAGACAGACAGACAGACAGACAGACAGACAGACAGACAGACAGACAGACAGACAGACAGACAGACAGACAGACAGACAGACAGACAGACAGACAGACAGACAGACAGACAGACAGACAGACAGACAGACAGACAGACAGACAGACAGACAGACAGACAGACAGACAGACAGACAGACAGACAGACAGACAGACAGACAGACAGACAGACAGACAGACAGACAGACAGACAGACAGACAGACAGACAGACAGACAGACAGACAGACAGACAGACAGACAGACAGACAGACAGAAAGACAGACAGACAGACAGACAGACAGACAGACAGACAGACAGACAGACAGACAGACAGACAGACAGACAGACAGACAGACAGACAGACAGACAGACAGACAGACAGACAGACAGACAGACAGACAGACAGACAGACAGACAGACAGACAGACAGACAGACAGACAGACAGACAGACAGACAGACAGACAGACAGACAGACAGACAGACAGACAGACAGACAGACAGACAGACAGACAGACAGACAGACAGACAGACAGACAGACAGACAGACAGACAGACAGACAGACAGACAGACAGACAGACAGACAGACAGACAGACAGACAGACAGACAGACAGACAGACAGACAGACAGACAGACAGACAGACAGACAGACAGACAGACAGACAGACAGACAGACAGACAGACAGACAGACAGACAGACAGACAGACAGACAGACAGACAGACAGACAGACAGACAGACAGACAGACAGACAGACAGACAGCCAGCCAGCCAGCCAGCCAGCCAGCCAGCCAGCCAGCCAGCCAGCCAGCCAGCCAGCCAGCCAGCCAGCCAGCCAGCCAGCCAGCCAGCCAGCCAGCCAGCCAGCCAGCCAGCCAGCCAGCCAGCCAGCCAGCCAGCCAGCCAGCCAGCCAGCCAGCCAGCCAGCCAGCCAGCCAGCCAGCCAGCCAGCCAGCCAGCCAGCCAGCCAGCCAGCCAGCCAGCCAGCCAGCCAGCCAGCCAGCCAGCCAGCCAGCCAGCCAGCCAGCCAGCCAGCCAGCCAGCCAGCCAGCCAGCCAGCCAGCCAGCCAGCCAGCCAGCCAGCCAGCCAGCCAGCCAGCCAGCCAGCCAGCCAGCCAGCCAGCCAGCCAGCCAGCCAGCCAGCCAGCCAGCCAGCCAGCCAGCCAGCCAGCCAGCCAGCCAGCCAGCCAGACCGACGGACGGACGGACGGACGGACGGACGGACGGACGGACGGACGGACGGACGGACGGACGGACGGACGGACGGACGGACGGACGGACGGACGGACGGACGGACGGACGGACGGACGGACGGACGGACGGACGGACGGACGGACGGACGGACGGACGGACGGACGGACGGACGGACGGACGGACGGACGGACGGACGGACGGACGGACGGACGGACGGACGGACGGACGGACGGACGGACGGACGGACGGACGGACGGACGGACGGACGGACGGACGGACGGACGGACGGACGGACGGACGGACGGACGGACGGACGGACGGACGGACGGACGGACGGACGGACGGACGGACGGACGGACGGACGGACGGACGGACGGACGGACGGACGGACGGACGGACGGACGGACGGACGGACGGACGGACGGACGGACGGACGGACGGACGGACGGACGGACGGACGGACGGACGGACGGACGGACGGACGGACGGACGGACGGACGGACGGACGGACGGACGGACGGACGGACGGACGGACGGACGGACGGACGGACGGACGGACGGACGGACGGACGGACGGACGGACGGACGGACGGACGGACGGACGGACGGACGGACAGACAGACAGACAGACAGACAGACAGACAGACAGACAGACAGACAGACAGACAGACAGACAGACAGACAGACAGACAGACAGACAGACAGACAGACAGACAGACAGACAGACAGACAGACAGACAGACAGACAGACAGACAGACAGACAGACAGACAGACAGACAGACAGACAGACAGACAGACAGACAGACAGACAGACAGACAGACAGACAGACAGACAGACAGACAGACAGACAGACAGACAGACAGACAGACAGACAGACAGACAGACAGACAGACAGACAGCGCAACAAAAAAGTTTCAAAATCATCCGAAACGCAAAGATATATAAAAATTTTTGAAATCGGAGCAACTTTTTTTTTTCTCGAAAAAATTAGGATCACCATAGCTCACACTACTATAGTATAGTATATGTGTGAGCTAAAAATCTGTTGCCCCTATTCCGCTGCCTAACACGGGGGGCACATCTCTTGGTGTTATCGATCACACCAAATATGGTTTAGTTACCTTTAAAATTTTCATATGATATTTGGGTAGCCTCTGAATTTTGGGACACCCTGTATGTATCGAACTTGTAATGATTTTTTCAGTGTGGCATAGGTCAAAGTCGAACCCAGACGCCGGAGGACGCCTGACTGGTAAATACAAATTAAAACAAAAAATCAAGTCAATTTCCCTCATTGATGCTTTCTTTTGATGTTTTATAATTTTGAAATCGTCGGAAGTGGCCTTTACCCTAAAACCTACAGCAAGTGGGTTAGCCCCAAAAAACAAAAATTTAAAAAAACAGTTTGTTAAATTTTTTTATGCAGTGAATTGATTTTCAAATTTTTTTGTCTAGATCCAACTATATTAACCTCTAATGAGACCCACTAAAGATATCTTGTAAAATAGGGGTCCACTTTGCCTTTCAGTGTCTTATATATATTTTGAATTATAACGAAAAGCAAGCAAACCTTTGTTGTTATTATAATAATACAAAAATCGTGACCCTTGTTCATATTTTTTGCGAAAATTTTTTATATATTAAACGTGCATAATTTTTTCTAAAATTACTACACTACCAAAAAAAAAGCATTAAACTAATAAGCAATTTAATTGCTAGCGCACGTATCTATCTGGACTGCAATACGGTAATTGCGATATCACAAAAAATAGTTTTTGCTATATATTATTTTAATAAACATGTAGGTCGCGGATTTGCCATTGAGAATTAATGGATTTTGACCAAAATTTAATCAGCTCTTTACAGTATTGTACACTATTTTACCAGAAAATTTAATCAAAATCGGTTTAGTGTATTAGGAGCTATCGTGTTACAGACAGACATTCACACACACACATACACAGACGTCACGACGATATTGCTAAAACAGGTCACAAAATACCCAAATCAAGCGCGAATCTGTTTGAAAATATAGGGGAAGGGTAATAGTTGACAAAAAAATTATTTGTGATATATTATTTTTCTAGGGGGGGGGGGTAATTCGCCTATTTTCTCTTTAATCAATAACAAAAAGTGTATATTTTTTGTTCTAGGGGAGGGGGCGTAAATACCACGTTACCCCCCCTTAAATCCGCGTTTGACCAAAATAACATATTTTCGACTGTACCTTAAAAAAAAATTCTTTGAAAATAATACAACGGATCACGAATACCTTCTTCAGCCACTCACTGCTGCGGGGCTAGGAAGGTAAAAAAATATTTAGCAAGCCTGATCCTTATTTATATTGCAAAACTTTATGGGCTGACTTTTTTGATTATTTTTTTGTCAGCCTTCTATTTTTTGACCAACAGAATGCTAAAATCACTTACAAAATTTTCATCGATATTATTGCAATTTAAAGAAGGATCAGCCTTGTTAATTTGAGGGGGCTGTAGTTGCTTTATATTATCATAATTTTATTAGTTGTTTACCACGCATAAGAATCAAGGTTAAATGTATTGGCGGTTCTACGGGAGAATAAATAATTACCCCCCAAAGCCCAAAAAAAGAAGAAGGGTATATATTTTATATTTTTATATATTCGCTTTCTTAAAATGTCGGAAATAAGAATACAGGAAAAAGGTGCACAGGAAAAAATCACACATGGAAAAAATCGATTGGAGAAAAAATTGCACACGAAAAAAGAGCTCACGAAAAAAACGCACACTGAAAACAGGGAGAAAACTTTAACTTGAACAATAAAAATTCCGGCACACAAAGTAAAAATACATGACGGATCTGACACCTTCCTAGCACTTCAAGTGAAGCCATGATAATATATTAGCCTTGAAACCAGTTTTTTGTAAATATCTCAGAAACTAAAGCTCCTACAAAGTTTTTGGTTTATTATTGAGCAAAATATAGTTTACTTTAAAATAAGTTCGAATAGTATTCCATTTTCAACGGTTTTCGCATTATTTTTGTGATTGCGCGAAAAATTGCAACGTTTAATAGTTTATTTGAAATTTTGAGGCAGTACAGTCAAAATATACTTCGGATAAGTAGGTCTGATGAAATATACAAATCACTTTTTTATTTTATGTGCCAGTGTAAATTTTACCTACAACCAACAAATAATTTTTAGTTACTAGTTTAATGGCCCATTTACGCCCCTAGTATAATAATAAACCTTAGAAGTAAATCATAATAGTTTTTAAACAAAAAGTTAAAATTTTTTTAAAAATTTTCTATGTTATTTAAATACTTCACAAATAATAAAACTTCTTCATATTTTCTAAAACAGATTTCTAAAAAAATTCAAAATTTTATAACTAACATGATGCACCCTAAGAACGAAACTGACACAACTCAGAAAATTTAATTTTAGCTAAATAAAAGTAAGCTAAAATAATGTTGGTATGACTGATGCGTATTTTCACTTCTTATTATATAAATTTCTTGATTCGAACATCAAATTTATGTAGGCATTAAAACTAGGTAGGATGTAGGCATTAAAACTAGGTAGGATAACTGATAGAGGGCGTCTAATTTTGTCATTGTATCCATAAAAGTAAAAATATCTAAATTTCGAGTACTTGTTCTGAGGGTGCGATATTTACAAATATTAAAATTTTATAACGTGTTTCATTATTTTTGAGATAACTTTTTACAACGTTTTTCGTTGGCCTATGCTAGTTGTTATGGTAAACAGCTGATTACTGTCTAAAAGTTAACTCAAAAATTATTAAATGGAATTGTATATATAGATCATCACAAAAACATTGCATGTAAAAAAAGCCAAATACGCGAAGATCATATTCCTTAAAAAGAATTGAGATAAAAGTAATACCAAGTTTTCCAATACAAATTTTCAAATGAAAGATTCTTACTAGTTTGAAAATGTTTTCTACACTTTGCTATTACAGCCAAACGTCTTTCTGTTCAATTTAGCACTTAGCAAAACATTACAACTAGCAACAATCTTTTATTTTGAAATTTGTATTGGATAACTTGGTTTTATCTCAATTATTTTTACTGAATACGATTTACGCGTACTTGGCTTTTTTACACAAAATGTTTGTTATGATTTTACTCCTTTTTAAAAGGACTATATAATATATACTACTTTACGTTTAAAGTAGTAAAATATGAGGAATATTGCTCAAAACTATTGCGATGTGTTATTTAAAATTTTGAGGTTTTTTTAATGTCTTTCTATGGTTTTATCATAGTTCCTATCATCAACCTTCCAAAGCTCAGCTCTCTATAAGCTTTGGAAGGGGGCAATGTTACTTTTACACAACTTTACATTTATAGGAGAATGAAGTAAAATAAAATGTTTGGGTTTTTTTATTTTTTCCTATAGTTTTATCATAGTTCCTATCAGCCTTCCAAAAAGCTCAGCCCTCTAGCGTTTCTGAAAGTGGGCAATGTTAGATTACATAATTCTGCAGATAAATTAAAATTTTGGGTTTTTTAAAAATTTTTCCTTTAATTTTATCATACCTTCTATCGGCCTTCCAAAGCTCAGCTCTCTTGCGATTCTGAAATTGGACAATGTTAATTTTACATTTATAGGGAAAGGAAATAAATAACAATTTTGCGCTTTTTTAATTTTTTCCTATATTTTTATAATATTTCCTATCCGTCTGCCTAAGTTCAGCCCTCTAGCACTTCTGGAAGTGAGAAATGTCACATTTACATGTATAGGGAAGGAAAGTAAATTAGAATTTCGAAGTGTTTTTATTTCTTCCAAGGGCTTGGTCATAATTTCTATCAGTCTGCCAAATTTCAGCTTTGTGGCGTGTCTGAAAGTGCAGTAGAATTTTGATAGTCTATAAATGAGTGAGTGGCAATTTCGACGTTTTTTAAAATTTCCTAACTACTTTATGGAAGTCTATCAAAGCTGGAGGGGTTGTTAAATCTATAAAAATCAAGGACTGTGCAAAGTTTAAGTTTTATAGCGCAATCTGAAGTAGAGTTTTAGATGGGTCAAATATAGACTGAAATATTTCAAGAAAATATGGTACAGCAGTTTACGCGAACTTGGCGGGGCACTATTGTGCGCCCCCCTAGATACTCCCCTAATTTTGTAGGCAAAGTTGAAATTTTTTAAATCAAATAACCTAACCTTTATTATAAAGATATGCACATATTTTTTTCTTAATTTTGTTTCTTTGTTATTGCAAATTACAGTTTATTTTTGAGTTCAAGGACCCGACGTAATAAATTTTTCCAAAATCAGAAACTTGTTCCGCCCATTTATATTAGGTTTATCAAAATACATGGGTCATTTTTCAGCCTGTAACTTATTATGGACAAAACCACGTAAGTTGGCACTTAGGAAGAAACACTGCCAGCAGTTTTATTAAGCAGATTTTATCGTCTTTATAGAGTACTACAAAAGTGACCTAAAAACTGAGGCTGGCCTGAATGGACCCAACTAACACAGAGTGTACAATTTTGTTCTTACAGCAAAGTTTTTTCGATAAAAACATTAGGGCAACAACGTTTTTGCTAGAAATCAGTATAACTGACTTTGGCCGGGATGTTCTGCTCTAAAAATATTGACCGAACCAATTTATATGGCGAAATTCCCATTATAACTAAAATATTCAATTTGCGGTAAAAAACTCTACAAAAGAAAAACCAAACATTCAGATCATCAAACCAGAACAATGGACACAACACTACCTTTGAGAGACTGTCGTAGGAAACAAGACCCGGATATCATTCAACCTTTCCAAGGAGAGAATAGTATTAAAAAACATAGATCCGGAAAAACTAGCGGACCTAGGGGAATATACGCTGAAATGCTCAAATATGGTTCAGAGAAACCACTAGAAAATCTTACAAATTATTATTATCAATAAATGCATAAATGGATATCCAGTACCTGATGAATGGAGAATTGCATTCATGTTCTCAATACATAAAAAGGAAAGAAGCTGGATTGCAATAATTACAGAGGAATTTCAGTAACCAGTACTTTAAGTAGATTGTATGGATTCTTAGAGATTTAATAGATAATAATTATCATGAACAAGAAGAAGAAGAACAAAATGGGTTTCTTGCAGGCGGATCTTGTACTGATAATGGTTTTTGTCTTAAACAAGTAATTGAGTAAAGAATATAGAGACTCATGTCACCTCTGTGGACCTACAAAAAGCATATGATACAGTAGAAAAATTATGGACACTATTAGGGCAAACTAATATCAATCAGACATAAATAAAGCGATAAAAAAACTATAAAAAGGGTCAAACTCTAAAATTAAAATTGGAAATCGACTTTCAAAAGAATTCCTGGCAACGAGAGGCTAAAAAGAGAAAAAATTGGAAACATAAATTACACGGCATGGGAATACAACTTAACGACCGATTTACAATATAAACACTACAGTTGGCTGGCAACCAAGTAATTGTAGCTAATTATAAAAAAGACATAGAGAATATGATCAGAAAGTTAAAGAAAGAATACCAAAAGTGAGAACTAGACGATGGACAAACAATATCTCCTAGAAATGAGTATGTATACTTGGGTGTCATATTTGGTTAGAGATGAACAGACTGTAAAGAACTGAAAAAAATAATAATAAAAGAGAAAAAGGTTATTGAATGTCAACAGTTTTATAGACCGGAGAGATAAAAAATAATCCAAAATTTAACATATATGAAACAATGGTCAAAAGCACTCTTTCTGTATGGAATGGAGACTTGTCGCGCAACAGAAAAATACAAAACAAAAATGGAAAGTGTCGAAATTGATGCAATAAGAAAATCAATGAGAATATCTAGAACAGATCATATAAGCATAACGGATGACATCACTAACAGACAACTGATATGGTACGGCCATGCGCAACGGATGAACGACGACAGATTACCAAAGCAGGTTCTAGAATGGCAACCAATAGGGCGCAGAAAAATAGGACGTCCTAAACTGGCATGGCAACAGTCAATCCAAGGATCAATGACTCAAAAAACCTGACAGAACATGATTGTCAGGATCGAAGGATGTTGAATCTGGTGGAAAATAGGCATCGGACAACGTAGAAAAACGTTCTAAACCAAAACAGTAGTATCTAATTTGCCTACTTTTACAGACAAAACGTATTAAAAAAGGAAGTTAAAATCTGATTAGTGTTAAATAACTGCCCTTTTAGAAAATTTGGGTAAATATAGCTGATATAGTTGCTAAAACACAGATGTACACTATATCATATGAATAAGGTAGTTAGCAAAAGCACCAACCGAGAGTGTTCACAGGCTCGAGCGTTTAATTGAGGCCCCGAAATGCTCGGTAGATCTTCCTCTTTTTTCGAATAATATTGCATAATGTTCTTCAGTTCTTATATTGTTCCTAGTCGGATGTATTCAGCGTTTTAAAACAGAGGCGCACTTATTTATTTTGCTCCATCCCCAGTTTTCAAGGGGTTTGCTTTTGCCTTTTTTATTGCATTTAATTCCTGGTGGTTCGACAATTGTACTCAATTAATTAATTTGATAAATATGTTTTATCGTTTTTAAGTTTAAAAATATAAAATAGAAAATTTACAAGTGAGAAGATTATTTTGATGGGTTGGTTGTCGGGCAGTTTTTTATTAGGCACGTGATAGTCGTTTGAAGCAAAAAAAAAGTTATTTGTTAAACAAATTGATGTTTTGCGCAAAAGTTACTAAATTTCATTTTGTAACGTTAGTTAAACCGTTAATTATATTATATTGCATATAAAGTGATGACCTGACCTGCTCCAAATTATTACCAAAGACATGCAAAAAAGTTTTTTGATTAGCTAATACTATTTATTTCTTATTATTTTGCAATAAAAAATTAAATATTTAAATATGCTTTTAAAGAGTACAAATAAAATATAAAAAATACTCTGAACTTAGCAAAGATTACTTTTTTAAAGAAGCTAATATTCTTTTAGTAATAAGAAGCTGTATTGTTTTCATGTTTGTTTCTTGTCATTGAAATTCCGTGAGGCAGACCATAGAGGTATGAAATTCGGGAGTTTCCTTTTCACCTGGGGACCATTTCCTTTTCGTTTTAGTACAGTTGACCACCTATTAACCATAAAAATCCTAATAGAACGAGTCAATGAATTCAACATTCCACTACATATTGCATTTATAGACTTTAAAAAAGCTTTAGATAGCATTGAGCACTGGGCAGCAAAAGCATCCTAAATTAATAGCCGAATAGATACACGGATATAATAGCCAATATATTTAGCGAAGCAACAACATCAATCAAAATCCACGAAGGAACAAAGCCAATCTTGATAAGAAGAGGTGTCAGCCAGAATATCCCCTAAAGTTTTTTACCAGGCCCTAGAAGAAGTTTTTAAAAACTTGGATTGGGAAAAAATGGGGATCAAAATAAACGGACAATACTTGAACCACCTAAGATCTGCTGATGATATCGCCTTAAGAATTGATAAAACTGCTAGAAGAACTGGATACAGCTGCCAAAAATAAAGGCTTGAGTATGAACTGCACGAAAACTAAAATCATGACAAACACAGATGAAAATATTGCGATCAGAATGAACCAAAAGAAAATAAAACAATTATAATTTATACCTGGGACAAAAAGAAAATCAAACAGGTGAAATCAAGAGATGAGTAAGATTGGCCTTGGGAGCATTTGGTAAACTAGGCTACATACTAGAAAATAAAAAATGTCCTCAGTACCTCAAAACGAATGTGTATAACCAATGTATCCTTCCCGTACTTAAGCCGTTTTCAAGCGAATAACTAGTAATTACCTCTGTTTATCCCTTGGTTGACATTTAAAATCAGCTGTTTAGGCCCTTAGCCTATTACCAGAGAAACACCGCTTGAATAGCTTTTTTATAACCGATTATTGTTTGTTGTTGTTTTTGCGATTTTTTTAATAATTTTAGTTGGTTTAAGTGCGCTTTTTAAAAGATGAATACGAATCTTCTTGCCATTATTGAATTTGAGTTATTTTCGACCAACTCTACAATAGTGGCGTATTTGATTCAAAATGGGTATAATTTGGAAAAAAAAAATTAAATATAAAGAACAGTGGTTAGAGGAGTACAATGATACTGTTTTTTTTAATGATATTTCGTGTATTAAAGTCTATATTGAAAAACTTAAAAGAAGCCAAGTGTTGCTGAAACGGAAAAAACTTTGTACTGTGTGTACAATTTTCCCTCAGTATTGAGGCACATACGGTAAATTCCACTCATTGCAAAAATTCACGCAAAAAGAAACAAAACAAATGATTGTGAGGTTAGAAAACCCAATAACCTTCCTCCAAAGTGTGGTAATTACCGGTAATAAACGATGACATACAAAGGGCTCATTCGTGACTTCACTCTTCAAGGAGTGGTATTTACCAAGGCCGCTTGAACGCCTATGGTAAATACTAGTAATTACTAGTTATTCGCTTGAAAACGGCTTTACCTATGGATTTCGGACCTGGGCACTTACAAAATCTAAGGTAATAAAAGCCCAAAGATCAATGGAGAGACAAATGTTACATGTAAAGCTAACAGATAGAAAAAGGAATTACAATGGAAATTTGTCGGTCATAATATCAGACAGAAAGACGATCGATGGAACAAATGTATTGTAAACTGGAGACCTTGGGAAAATAAAATAAGTAGGGAAGACCCCAAATGAGATGGGCGGACGATTTGAAGAAACATGCGGCATCTAGATGAATGAACACGGCGGCAACAGATAGAGAAGAGTGGAAGAGAAGAGTGGAAGTTATTGGGTGAGGCGAGTTTTTCATTACAGTATATAGAGCCCTATTTTCACATTTAAAAAAAATTAAAACTTACCAAGTATCATTAGTCTATGGACAAATCAAGTTTCGTGTGCAAGTCGTGCCAACTTTCTGCCGATAAGCTAACTTTGTTGAGGGCATTCCATATATCAGGTTTTGACTTATTGTCATTCTGGTAAATGCGTTTTTTGAAAGATATGGCGGATTCAAAATGGCGGAAAGGCGTATCTTTAAAAAAATTGTAACATTTTTATTTATTATCCGATTTTCATGGAACAAAGTTTAGAATACTTGCTTTGTAATTTATTTAAAAATGTATTGGTCAGAAAATATGTATTTTTTTGTATTTGTCAAAAACATAGGTAAATTTTTAAAAAAATTTTTTATTTTATTTATAAAACTATTGGGGGTAAAAAAAAAGGTTTTAATAAAAAAGATAGCTATTTTGATACTTTATTCAAATCTGGTTTAAGTGTTCCAATGCGTTAATTAGTTTTACAGTTATTTCCAAATAACTGGAGAAAAATAGGGGTATATTTAAAATGTATGCTTTTAATGAAAACCCCAAGAACTTTTTGAAAGTAACTTAAATGTGTTTAACATACCTAGCAGATCAGGTTTTGACTTATTGTCATTGTGATAATCGCGCCTTTTTTTAAATATGGCGGATTCAATATGGCGAAAAGCATATTTAAAAACAAATTGCATCTTTTTTATTTTTATCCGATTTTAATACAACAAAGTTTAAATTACTTGATTTGAAATGTGTTAAAAAAATACTTTTTAAAAAATGTGTTTTTCTTAATATTCAAAAACAAAGAATCGGGTGAAACGTGTGACAAAAATGATTTTATTTATTTTATTTGTTAATTGACCCCCATATATGGACGTCGCTGAACGGTGTGTCATTAATTAAACCTTACTGTTCGGTTTCCATAAAAAACCTCTTTATTTTTCTTTTATTTTTGAATTTTACTTTTATTTTTCCTATTTTTCATGGACTAAAATTTTGTCCTGAACATAAAATTATTAGTCTTAAATTTATATTAATCCTAAGTAAATGGGTCAACTGTTAGTTATTATAAAATTTACCTAAAGCAAAATTGCATTAAAATGCGAGAATTAAACGCAAAAAATGTAATTTCTATTCTAAATTTAAGAATTATCATATTATTTCTTATTTCTTTATTTTTATATACTTTGGCACTACAAGCGTCCTCTATCGTGTTTTTCACATATCCATAAAATTTAAAATATAGTGATATGGTTTCCTATAGAGGGTGAAGTGCTGTGCGCATGTGCGAAAAAACTGCAAGCGCGGGATTGAGAGACAGACAAAATGTGCTGCGCGTCGCCATGTCTAGAAAACGACAGCCTTAAAATTTAAATTTAAAAAATAGTGAAAATTCACTTTAAAATACCGCAAATAATTAAAATTATCGTGCCATCATCCTGTTGGAACTTCAAGTCACATAGCTTCAAAACTTCAAAACAGCGGTAAGTCCCTCTCCATGAGGCTATATCACAATTTTATTTCTCTTTCAAATTTAACCTACAATTTTTTAATTATTTACTTTCTCTAGTTAAATGAATTTTTTGCGCCAATGTTAATTATAGTCCACTGTATCTACCAAAACCCAATCTGAGCCATCGGAGTGCTGCACTCACTGACTTATACATTGTTAAAAAGAAAATTTTATTTCCTACAATAAAGTATAAAACACATTTTTGTCAATTGAGCTTAGATTCTGAGAAAATTGGAAAAAACTCAGATCAGAATTAATTTGTTTGGTGATTGTAGAAATTGATTTAAGTTGCACAGGCCTGTGAAGTTTTAATCTGAAGATAAATCATACACTATTATACACGTTTAAAAGGAAATTTTATTGTCTACACTCGACTATAGGTCACAATTTTTGATAGAGAGCTTGGTTTTTAAGATAATCGGGTAAAACCTATGTGGTTTCTTTAATTTTTTATATTTTCTTAATAAACGGACGCCGCTGGAGAGTTTTTCATTAGCCTGACCCCACTGAAATACATTGTTAAAAAGGAAATTTTATTTTCTAAAATAAACGGCAAAATAATTTCTTTTCTAAAATGCTTAATTTTTGAGAAAATTGGATAAAACTTTATAAATTTAGTAATTTTTCAAAATTGATTTTGTTTACAGATGACCCTAAATTGTTATAGATAAAACTACCATTGCCTTATTATACATCATTTAAAAGGCAATTTTATTGTCTATAACAAAGTGTATATTATATTTTTTAATATAGCGCTCGGTTTTTAAGAAAATCGGGTAAAAACATGTTTTTTTTTTAAATTAATTTACACTACCTCAATAAACGGACGCCGCTGGAGAGTTTGTCATACCCCACTGACTTGTACATTGTTGGAAAGGAAATTTTATGGTCTACAATAAAGATTAGTACATATTTTTTCGAAAGCTTAGTTTTTTAAAAAAATTGAAAAAAATCTAAAAATTTTAGGATTTGGGGAGTCTGGGGGGTTTTGGGGGATTTTGCAGCTAAAATTTAAAAAACTAATATAATTTTATTTTTAAATTATATTCTACACATTTTTGATCCATTTCTATGTGATTGTGTCTTTAGGGCGTCAACTTAGTTACATTTTTAGAAATTCAAACACGACTATATAAGGAGGGGGGATAAAAAAGTATCATCTCAAAAAAATATTCTCTTGGTGAATAGGAAAGCACAAATTATTTTACTTCAAAGCAATTTGCTTTGATCTAAGATAATTTTTTTACCGTGTAGCTGGTATGGTAACTCATTTATTAACGGACTTAAAAGTACTATAAATAACTAGTGTTTGGTTTTTTGCTAGAATGCACCATGTCGCTGCAAAATTCCTTTTTGTAATCTTGCGGATATTTTTAGAAACCACCCCCTTTAAGACAGTGCTTTGGATGTACCATCCAACATAATTAAAATACATAAAACCGACATCCTTTTCTATTAAGGATTTTCTTTCTACTAATAAAAACATTGAAACAAAATATTATTTAACTATATTGTAACTACAATAAATAAGCATGGGTATTATTTAAACTGGTTAATCTAACAGAAAATTTATAATTAATTTTTTTTTTAAAGCAGTAAAACAAGCTTTAAACAAATAAAATAGGACCACTAAAAAAAAGTCGAGCAATTTGGCGGCCATTTTTAAAGATGGCGGCCAAAGGACCATGATTGGGACCTTGTGAACAAATTTTATATACGTCTATGGGCGCTAAACAAAGCTCCACAAAAAATCTGAGCGCACATATTAGGACATACGTGACATGAGCTAGCGCCTAGATTATTATGAAAAAAATCGCAGAGCATGTGAGCTGCGAAATAGTGTAGAATCAGATTTTCATATAGTTTAAGTATGTTGCTAAATTATTGTCAGCTATGGTATACTATATAGGAAAAGCTATACTGGTCATTGGGAAGCCTGTTAAGAAAAGGAAAAATTAATTTAGCAGCTGTTAACATTTAAGTAGTAGCAAATTCTTCTCTTCATCCCCTGTCGATTCGTGCTCCGACCTCCACGACGAGTTAAGTTAATTTACTTGCATTGTCTAGCACCCAGATTAAAAAAAATATAATATAATAAAATATAAATATAATAAAAAAGTATAATATCAAAAAAATATTCTCTTGGTGAACAGGAAAGCACAAATTATTTTACTTCAAAGCAATTTGCTTTGATCTAAGATAATTTTTTTACCGTGTAGCTGGTATGGTAACTCATTTATTAACGGACTTAAAAGTACTATAAATAACTAGTGTTTGGTTTTTTGCTAGAATGCACCATGTCGCTGCAAAATTCCTTTTTGTAATCTTGCGGATATTTTTATAAACCACCCCCTTTAAGACAGTGCTTTTGATGTACCATCCAACATAATTAAAATACATAAAACCGACATCCTTTTCTATTAAGGATTTTCTTTCTAATAATAAAAACATTGAAACAAAATATTATTTAACTATATTGTAACTACAAAAAATGAGCATGGGTATTATTTAAACTGGTTAATCTAACAGAAAATTTATAATTAATTTTTTTTTTAAAGCAGTAAAACAAGCTTTAAACAAATAAAATAGGACCACTAAAAAAAAGTCGAGCAATTTGGCGGCCATTTTTAAAGATGGCGGCGAAAGGACCATGATTGGGACCTTGTGAACAAATTTTATATACGTCTATGGGCGCTAAACAAAGCTCCACAAAAAATCTGAGCGCACATATTAGGACATACGTGACATGAGCTAGCGCCTAGATTATTATGAAAAAAATCGCAGAGCATGTGAGCTGCGAAATAGTGTAGAATCAGATTTTCATATAGTTTAAGTATGTTGCTAAATTATTGTCAGCTATGGTATACTATATAGGAAAAGCTATACTGGTCATTGGGAAGCCTGTTAAGAAAAGGAAATATTAATTTAGCAGCTGTTAACATTTAAGTAGTAGCAAATTCTTCTCTTCATCTTCTGTCGATTCGTGCTCCGACCTCCACGACGAGTTAAGTTAATTTACTTGCATTGTCTAGCACCCAGATTAAAAAAAAATACAATGCCGTAATGCGAGCTTGTTTGTTCCCTCGCCAACTCTGGTGCACAAGTTCCCCTCTGGTGTTCCCCCCTTCTTTTTACTTTTAGTTAACAGGCCTCTGTGATATGCTGAAATAGCAGCCAACCCTTATATTTCTATTCTTAACCCAACACCTGCTAAATTAAGTTTTCTTTTTCTAAACAGGCTTATTCCCTATAGCCAGTTGTAGTTTTTTCCCATATGATATATAAAACATTTTATATATAATCCTTATGTGATGCTTAAAATTACATTAACTAAAATTAAAAAAGAAACACTTTGTTTCCCGGAACCGGGTTTAACTTTTAAAGAAATAACAATACTATATTATTTTAATAAATTATTTAACTTTTTAAATTATTTTATAATGAGGTCATACAAAAAAACTTTTAAAAAATCAATACAATATTAACCAGTTACAACCAACTTGCGTTAATAATATGAAGTTAAATTTTTAAATTTTAGGAAATAAAATATTGCAGAATCATTTTGCTTTATTGTAATCTTTGGATCATACTTGTTAAAAAGATTGATACTAATTGATATTTTTTAACAATTATTGAATATTATATTTGATTAACGTTATTAACAATTTTCAAGGTGTTTCAAAACCGTTTTAAGCAACTAGTAGAGCTATTTATGAAGCCAAAGCTCAGCGTAAAGAAGTAGAGCTAGCAGGGGCGTCGCACATAAGGACCCCTTTCTTAGCATTAGCCCGAAAATTAATATATTGTCTTTGGCTTCACCTCGAAAAATTCCTTTTATATTTAAAGTTGTGTATGTTCCAATCAAATCAGTGCTAGAGTTCAAAAGTTATAAAGAAAAATATTTTGTCCGGTTTTTTTTGGCCCACCAAGTATATTATATTTTTTGCCCTGTGCCTCCTTCCCTCTACGTCCGCCTATGTTTGTGCATATAGACAAACATACACACCAACAGAGGCGTCTCAACGACAGCGGTAGTCGGGAACTCTCACCAAATATTGCATTTTTTGATCTTCACAAATAAGTTTTCGGTGAAAACAAAGTATCACTTGGCTTGTTAAAGTGTTGCTTTATATGTAATATCCATATATGTACTTGTAGGTTGGTCGCTTGCGTAGTAGCCCTGCTTCGGGTGGCGTTTCATGAACCATGTGGGTGTCCCGAGTCCCAATTTTCGATTTCGGCGTGTTTGTTTCGTAATTTCCAAAACAAAATTATACACAGAAAAATGGACTTGAAATTGTTTAATTAAAATTTGACTTCCTCTTTGGACAAACTTTTACCTATTAAGGCATATGATTAGCTAATTAAACTGACCCAGCCAACTAACTTTCCTATGAATACCTTATAGCTATACGATACGTGGATATCAATATCTTGATAGGTTTTAATGACCTTTGAATATTCATTACCATTTTGCATCGAGAAACCATGCCTTTAAACCGTATATTAAAAGTGAAAGAAAAATTAAGTAATAAATATTCCTTTAAGGCTATGTCCATTATTTTCACGACACCTTAAGACATCACGATAAAGAAACGCCACGATTTTAGAAATGTAGAAATTTGGAAAATGTATTCAATAATTTGGATATACGGTGTGACAATTAAATTTTAAGACTGGCCCCCGCAATAACATGTTTTAAATCTCCACGCCTCGGGCGGTTGGAGTTATTCACCTTGATGTACGTTCTACTACCGCGCGCAATCTAGTCTTCTTTCCTCTACTAGTTTGGCTTACGTAGTGGTTTGAAGCGGATCGTGCATAGCTCATTTCGCGGAACTATGACAAACAAAAAAATTGAGCAACGTATTGATTTAAAGTAAAACTCAAAAAAACGGCTACAGAATACTTTCAAATGCTAAAAGATGTCTACGGAAAGCAGTGTATGTCTCTTACAATAATTTTATGTGGCATAAAATCTTTTTCGAGGGCCGTGAAGAAGTTAAAGATGATGAACGAGAAGGGCGCTCCAGCACAACCATAACAGTGATGCTCATTGTTTTTTTTTCGATATTAGGGGTCTTATTCTTATTGAATGGGCGCGTGAGGGTCAAACAGTGAACCAACATTTATATTATTTGGAAGTATTTATGTAGCTAAGCGAACGTGTAAGGCAAAAACGTCCAGATTTGTGGAAGAAGAACGCGTGGCTGCTCTACCAGGACAATGCACCGGCCCACAATGCCCTATCCAGAAGAAGATCCCCGTAGTTAACCACCCACCATTTCCGAAAGTAAAAAAATCGTTCAAAAAAACCCGTTTTGAAATATTAGAACACGTCAAGGAAAAAATGACAAGACTTCTTAACAGCCTCTCTTCTGATGATTTCTAAAATTGCTTCCAACATTGGAAAAAACGCATGCAACGCTGCGTCGATAGATAAGGGGACAATATTCATGGGAAACATCATTAAGTTGTATTAGTATTTAAATAAAGGAGATTTTTTACAACAATCTTATAATTTTATTGTCACACCTCGTACAACGGGTGTCCGGGGAATTGTTATTAAATTTAAGAAATTAAAATTTTTACTTAGTTCGTAAGTCGGGATCTATTTTTGCACCTAATCCCCTTGTGCACCTCTTGCAATCGCCCCCGCAGACACACATACCTAATAGGGAATGGGACAATTCACCGCAACCGAATAGCCGCCAGCAATTCACCGCGGGGACAATTCGCCGCTGGCCCATTCGCCGCGGGACAAGTTGCCGCGAGAATTTTTTTAAATTTTGATTTGAATGTTTCGTATGCAGTAAACATATTTTTAAAAAAATACTTTAAAAAAATAATTTTTTTTATATATTAGTTTTGAAAAAGGATTATTAAAAAAAATTATAGCTTTTTTTGATAATATTGTTTTTGAATGACCTACTTTTTTTAAAAGTATTATTTTTAAGAATAATTATTGTATTGTATTTGTATTTTTTTAAATTTAAATTAGTTTTCCGAAAAACTACTTATTAAAAACGCATTTTTTTTCGAAAAATCGTTCATTTTTGTGGATTTTTTATTTTTTTAAGTTGGTGACCTAGACACCGGTTAGGGTATGTTTGCGCTCAATTGACCACGGTTAGGTTTAACACAGTTTTTGATCTCCCAACAAGAGGATAGAAGAGTTATCATAATAGCTAGATTAAAATAAAACCAAACAATAATTCTTACGCCGTGAATCGGATTGCGGTGAATTGGCCCGCGGCAAATTGTTCCCTGCCTACCTTTTCAATTTAAATAACACTCTGTCCTGTAGCTATTTGACAGAATAAAATTTACTTGTTTAAGGCTTTATATATTATCTCAAATTTGTGTAAAAGCGTGCAGCGATTGAATCACTTAGCCGAATATTGATGCCATTTTTTTCCGTAAAAAATCTATCATTTAAGGAGTGATTTTTTTAGTACTATGTGGTGGAAAGAAGTCTAACGGTTTTACTGTAATTTGACAGTTTTTACGTAAACTGTCAAATTATTTAGGACCAGTACGTCAAAAATCCCTTCTTGTTTTATCATCGTTTATTAGTTTCTACATCATTTTATAATTGACACGATAAACCGCATTAAAGGATGAATGTAAATGGCAACCTAAGATCGGTTTTTGACGAAGCAGAGCGGGGTGGCGCAGCTTTTTACCAGTTTTGCAGCGGGTTGTTGGCTGGTGGATCTTTGAGGCGGCGGCCGACATCAAACGCCGAATCGCACACCTGTTTTGCAGTTACGACCAGCGACAGCCTACGTATATTTATATTTATATATTTATTATTATTATGTCGGTTTAGAACGTTTTTCTACGTTGTCCGACGCCTATTCTCCACCTCCTTTCATCGTGACAATCATCTTCTGTCAGATTTTGCTCTTTTTCTGCGCCCTATTGGTTGCCATTCGAGGACCTACTTTGATAATATTTCGTCGTTCATCCGTTGTACATGGCCTTACCATATCAGTTGCCTTTTAGTAATGTCATCCGTTATACTTTCCTCGATTCCCATTCTTTCTTTTATGATTTGTTAGACATTCTCATTGATCTTCTAATTGCATCCATTTCGACACTTTTCATTTGTGTTTTGTATTTTTCTGTTACGCGATAAGTCTATTCTATACAATTCAATTTCACCATTGTTTCATATATGTTAAATTTTACATTCTTTTTTATCTCTCTGCTCCATAAAATACTGTTAAGACATCCAATAACCTTTTTTGCTTTTATTATTCTTTTTTCCAGTTCTTTACAGTCTGTTCCTGTCTTATCAAATGTGACACCCAAGTATACATGATTCATGATTGATGATGATTCATATGTGAGTGGGCCTTGCAGCCTTTCCAGTGCGACCACCAGTGGGTCTATTGTGGCTACATACTCATTGCATGGAGATAATACTTGTCCATTGTCTAGTTCCAACTCAGTGGATTCGTTTCCAATACTACGTACTGTGTCTTGTCCACGTTCACTGTTAATCCCCACTTTTGGTAATCTTTCATTAACTTTCTCATCATATACTTCATGTTTTTTTTACCGTTAGCAACAATTACTTGGTCGTCAGCAAACTGTAGTGTGTATATGGTAAATCGGTCGTTAAGTTGTATTCCCATGCCGTGCACTTTACGTTTCCAGTTTTTTAGAGCTATTGCGATGTATATTTTAAAACGAGTTGGAGAGATAAAACATCCCTGTCTTAAGCCTTTTGTTATCAGGAATTCTTTTGAAAGTCGATTCCCAATTTTTATTTTAGATTTTGACCCTCTGTATAGTTCTTTTATCGCTTTTATGTATGTATGATTGATATTAATCTGCTCTAACACTGTCCATAATTTTTCTACTGGAACGGTATCATATGCTTTTTGTAGGTTCACAAAGGTAACATGAGTCTCTATATTTCTGGCGCTCCTTTTCTCAATTACTTGTTTAAGACAAAAACATTATCACTACAAGATCTGCCTGCACGAAACCCAATTTGCTCTTCTTCTTCTTGTTCATGAAAATCATTCTCTATTAGATCTCTAAGAATCCTACCGTACAATCTACTTAGAGTACTGGTTACTGAAATTCCTCTGTAATTGTTGCAATCCAGCTTATTTCCTTTTTTATGTATCAAGGATATGAATGCAATTTTTTAGTCATCAGGTACTGGATGTCCGTTTATGCATTGATTGATAATATATGTGAGATTCTCGAGTAGTTTCTCTGATCCATTTTTGAGCATTTTAGCGTATATTCCTCCGGGTCCGCTAACTTTTCCGGATTTAAGCTTTTTAATACTATTCTTTATCATTTCTTTTTCGATGATTACTTCCTCTCCATGTACTTCTATGTCTCTCTATATTTCCATTTTGATTTTTGGTGTAGCAACTTATATTTTAATTGTGTAAACTTGGCTGATACTATCACTTAATGCTAAATACATCATTTCATAAAAGACGTTAAAATAATATTAAATTAGAAAGTAGAGCGCCAAAATTTTGGTTGCACAACGGCACCTTTTCAATGGCAAAAATAGTTTCTATAGTGTCTGAAACATTAGCGTTATTATGAAAATTCAACTTCCTATAAAAGAAACACTTTCGATTTCTTCCTAAACGAAACCTTAAACGCAATCAATAATCTCTTTGGATGATGGTGTTGAAATTAACAGAACGTGAAAATTTTTGCCGCCGGTTCATTGAAAATTATTATGCTAATTATTTGACTGGCCATTTGCTAGATCAAGATTTAAAGTAGTCCTTAAAAAAAATTCAAGTAACCTTTTATTTTGGTGAAAAAGACCAATTTATTATTGCTTAATTAGTTTAAGGCGACTAATGCCCTACTTTTTTTAGAACAAAAATTTATTTGATTGTTCGCGCTTTTTCTGGATTTGTTTATCATCCAAACTTCTTGGAAAATATAAAAAA
The DNA here is from genome assembly GCA_963576565.1 of Aspidapion aeneum. Lineage (NCBI taxonomy): Eukaryota > Metazoa > Arthropoda > Insecta > Coleoptera > Brentidae > Aspidapion > Aspidapion aeneum. Next base: position 51,513,574 of record OY755041.1, on the reverse strand, counting down.
TTATATTATTTTAGAATAAAGAGGTATAGACTCGGGCCCCGAGTACACCTCGATTGGACAGGGCAATTCGACTTGATTAGGTTTTAATCTTTTATTTTTGGACCTTATGTACTTTCGACCTTTTGTACTTTCGACCTTTTGTACTTTCGACCTTTTGTACTTTCAACCTTTTGTATTTTCGACCTTTTGTCTTTTCTACCTTTGGTATTTTCGACCTTTTGTATTTTCTACCTTTTGTTTTTCGACCTTTTGTACTTTCGACCTTTTGTACTTTTGACCTTTTTTATTTTCGACCTTATGTACTTTCGACCTTTTGAACTTTCGACCTTTTGTACTTTCGACCTTTTGTACTTTCGACCTTTTATCTCAACGGATTTACATTACTGTCCCAAATTTCATTCAAATCGGTTTAATGAATACGGAAAGTTTTTCAAAAATGAATCGCAAGATTTAATACCCAGACAGCCAGGCGCGGTGAAGTTGAACAAAATCGTTTAATAAAAATAGTATAAAAAAATCTGATTCTTTGAACTTCAGAATCAATTACCATTTTGGTATTTGTTAACACAAAAACAATTATTTTATATACAAATTAGTTATAATTAAAGTCTCATATCATAATAATGATAATTCATCTTTTGTAATTCGTTTATTTGGTGTTCCGCACTATTCCTATTTCCATATTGCGTTAAATTACAAATTAACATAACATTTTTTGTGGGTTAGAGCGTTGGCGCGTTACCAAACATTTTAAACAATTAGCGGAACCTTTTTACGGACATTTGGTTGTTTTATTTTTTGGCTAAACCACTCACGACCTTGACCATGAAATGACGAAATACCAAAATTGCTCTTTTTCGCTATTTTGCTAATTTTTTAATTATCTTTTAGAGAATCATAATGGGTCAGTTTAGCTAGATCGGATTTAGCTAAGGTCGGGATGGTTTTCGCATGGTTTGATGCGATTGATTGTGCTATTTATGTAATCGTTTCTTTAATGAAGGGATTTTTCGTCGGTTTTAAAAAATGCATATGTCATTCCCCTTTACAAAAAAGGAGTCTTTGAAGACTTTTCAAACTACAGGCCAATAACATTATGATCTACTTTCTCAAAAGTCTTTGAATCAGTTTTTAACAATGCTCTTAGTAATTTTTTAACGTCCAATAGTTTACTCTCACAGTGCCAGATGGCTTTGTTAAAAACAAAAGTATTGACACCGCTTTGGCAGACTTTATTGATAGAATCATTGAAGCCATAGATAAAAAAGAAACTGCTTTAGGACTTTTTATAGATTTTAGCAAGGCATTCGACTGTATTAGCAACCTGATTTTACTTAAAAAGTTTTGTCCTTATGGGATTAGAGATAAGGAGCTTAGGTGGTTAGAATCCTATTTAAATGGTCGTACTCAACAAATAAAACTGTCTCAAACTTGCATATCTGAAAAACAAATGCTGTCCTGGGGAATTCCCCAGGGATCGATTTTGGGACTTACCCTGTTTATAGTATTAAAAAATGATCTTTTAAAAATGCTAGAACTTCTGTTATCAGGACTAGCCACCTATGCTGATGATACGAATGGCTTAGTTATAGCTGACTCACTCGAAGAGGCTGAAGTCTGTGCCAATATAGTTTTTAAAGAACTCATAGTTTGGGTGAAAAAAAAAACAACTTTGTATCAATAAAGATAAAACCACTTGTGTGCTTTATAGATCGGCGAGATCAATAAAAATACTCTGCCAATATATGGGCCCCTAAGTTCACACTAGGTACTATAGTTATAGTGTACGTGTGAGCTAATATAACTAAAAACTGAAATATATTTTATTCAACTCCACACTAAATTACCTTTTGTTTGATACCACACAAGCCATGTTTTGACTTAAATTCAAATTTTTGAAATCCACCCCCACCCTTAAAAAAAACAAAAACTAAAATGTATTTTGTTAAACTCCGGGCTCGATTACCTTTCGTTTGATATCACACACCCCATATTTTTACTTAAACTCTAATTTTTGAAATATACCCCCACCCTTTTTTTAAAATAAATTAAAATGTATTTTATTTAACTCCAGACTCAATTACCTTTTATTTGATATCACACACGCCATATTTTCACATAAACTCTTATTTTTGAAATCTATCCCCACCCTTTTATTTGGTTTGTGTTCGGTGGATTTTGTTCATTTTTAAATGGGACCATCTCGACCCAAGACCCAGCCTAGGTACCAAATTTTATTGAAATCGGCCAAGCGGTTTTTGAGTTATGCGCGTTGGTCGTTACAGACAGACATACAGACAGACAGACAGACAGACAGACATACAGACAGACAGACAGACAGACAGACAGACAGACAGACGGCGCAACAAAAAAGTTTCAAAATCATCTGAAACGCAAAGATATATAAAAATTTTTGAAATCGGAGCAACTTTTTTTTTCTCGAAAAAATTAGGATCACCATAGCTCACACTACTATAGTATAGTATATGTGTGAGCTAATATCATATTAGGCAATAATAAAATTAAGCTTGAAAGTTTCTCAAAAATGCTAGGACTTTTTGTAGATGAAAACCTTGACTGGAATATCCAGATAGATTTAACTTGTAGTAAGCTATCAAAAGTCTGCTAGCCATATCGGTGGCTAGGCAGTTTTGCAGTTTTTTTGTTCTTAGGCAATTATACTACGCATGTTTCCATTCAGTAATTAAATACGGTATCACACATTGGGCGTTGACAACGGACTCAAATAGAGTTTTTATTATTCAAAAAAGAGAAATGTTTTTGAAACACAAAATTTTAACTTTTTATGAAGTAAATATTTATGAAACATGTTGTTTTGTCTATAAAAATAGGTCTGTGTTTGATTCCCAAAACCCTATACATAACTACGAAACAAGAAAAATACTCTGCCAATATATGGGCCCCTAAGCTCACACTAGGTACTATAGTTATAGTGTACGTGTGAGCTAATATAACTAAAAACTAAAATATATTTTATTTAACTCCAGACTAAATTACCTTTTGTTTGATACCACACAAGCCATGCTTTGACTTAAACTCAAATTTCTGAAATCTACCCCCACCCTTAAAAAAAAACAAAAACTAAAATGTATTTTGTTAAAGTCCGGACTCAATTACCTTTCGTTTGATATCACACACGCCATATTTTCACTTAAACTCTAATTTTTAAAATATACCCCCACCCTTTTTTTTAAATAAATTAAAATGTATTTTGTTCAACTGCAGACTCAATTACCATTCATTTAATATCACACACGCCATATTTTCACATAAACTCTAATTTTTGAAATCTACCCCCACCCTTTTATTTGGTTTGTGTTCGGTGGATTTTGTTCATTTTTAAATGGGACCATCTCGACCCAAGACCCAGCCTAGGTACCAAATTTCATTAAAATCGGCCAAGCGGTTTTTGAGTTATGCGCGTTGGTCGTTACAGACAGACATACAGACAAACAGACAGACATACAGACAGACAGACAGACAGACAGACAGACAGACAGACGGCGCAACAAAAAAGTTTCAAAATCATCTCAAAGATATATAAAAATTTTTGAAATCGGAGCAACTTTTTTTTTCTCGAAAAAATTAGGATCACCATAGCTCACACTACTATAGTATAGTATATGTGTGAGCTAATACTATAGTATAGTATATGTGTGAGCTAAAAATATATTTTATTGCCACTAAAACATAACACCACCTTTTATCAAAAAAGTTTATATTACAATGGCTGTTTTTTAAAGTTTTGCCTGCAATTATTAGGGAGAGCGAAAATTTTAGCTCACACATATACTATACTATAGTAGTGTGAGCTATGGTGATCCTAATTTTTTCGAGAAAAAAAAAGTTGCTCCGATTTCAAAAATTTTTATATATCTTTGCGTTTCATATGATTTTGAAACTTTTTTGTTGCGCCGTCTGTCTGTATGTCTGTCTGTAACGACCAACACGCATAACTCAAAAACCGCTTGGCCGATTTTAATGAAATTTGGTACCTAGGCTGGGTCTTGGGTCGAGATGGTCCCATTTAAAAATGAACAAAATCCACCGAACACAAACCAAATAAAAGGGTGGGGGTAGATTTCAAAAATTAGAATTTATGTGAAAATATGGCGTGTGTGATATTAAACGAAAGGTAATTGAGTCTGCAGTTAAACAAAATAAATTTTAATTTATTTAAAAAAAAAGGGTGGGGGTATATTTTAAAAATTAGAGTTTAAGTGAAAATATGGCGTGTGATATCAAACGAAAGGTAATTGAGTCTGGAGTTTAACAAAATACATTTTAGTTTTTGTTTTTAGCTCACACTACTACTATAAGTAGTGTGAGCTATGGTGATCCTAATTTTTTCGAGAAAAAAAAAGTTGCTCCGATTTCAAAAATTTTTATATATCTTTGCGTTTCAGATGATTTTGAAACTTTTTTGTTTTGCTGTCTGTCTGTCTGTCTGTCTGTCTGTCTGTCTGTCTGTCTGTCTGTCTGTCTGTCTGTCTGTCTGTCTGTCTGTCTGTCTGTCTGTCTGTCTGTCTGTCTGTCTGTCTGTCTGTCTGTCTGTCTGTCTGTCTGTCTGTCTGTCTGTCTGTCTGTCTGTCTGTATGTCTGTCTGTAACGACCAACCCGCATAACTCAAAAACCGCTTGTCCGATTTTAATGAAATTTGGTACCTAAGTCGAGACTTGGGCCGTGATGGTCCCATTTAAAAATGAACAAAATCCACCGAACGCAAGCCAAATAAAAGGGTGGGGGTAGATTCCAAAAATTAGAGTTTATGTGAAAATATGGCGTGTGTGATATCAAACGAAAGGTAATTAAGTCTGGAGTTAAAAAAAATTAATTTTAGTTTATTTTTAAAAAAAGAGTGGGGGTAGACGTCAAAAATTAGAGTTTAAGTGAAAATATGGCGTGTGTGATATCAAACGAAAGGTAATTGAGTCTGGAGTTAAACAAAATACATTTTAGTTTTTTTCAAAAGGGTGGGGGGTAGATTAAAAAAATTTGAGTTTAAGTCAAAACATGGCTTGTGTGGTATCAAACGAAAGGTAATTGAGTCTGGAGTTGAATAAAATATATTTCAGTTTTTGATTATATTAGCTCACACTATAACTACAGTACCTAGTGTGAGCTTAGGTGCCCATAGATTGGCAGAGTATTTTTTTTAAGGGTGGGGGTAGATTTCAAAAATTTGAGTTTAAGTCAATACATGGCTTGTGTGGTATCAAACAAAAGGTAATTTAGTCTGGAGTTGAATAAAATATATTTCAGTTTTTAGTTATATTAGCTCACACGTACACTATAACTATAGTACCTAGTGTGAGCTTAGGGGCCCATATATTGGCAGAGTATTTACATATTTTCGACATATTTCAGAAAAAAAAACACAAAAAATAGCTTAAAATTCGACATCATGAGGCTTCGGGCCCCCCACCAAAAGGCCTCGCCAACCCCCCCCCCCCAAGAGGCCTTGGGCCCCCCAAGACATATTCCTGGGAGCGCCACTGGGGAAGGCACATTGAAAAATACAAGCCACTAAATATTACTACTACTAACAAATACTGCAATTACAACATTCCCAAGCACACTTGGATAACTGGATACAAAAACCAACTAATGAAATTATTTCTAAGATTTTGACACTTGACAACCAAATACTTCACTACCAACCGTTCTCCATGCCTGTTAAACGGCCCCTAGATGGTCAAACATATTGCACAATATTACGGATTGCACAATATTATTGACCGTTTAGGCTAAGCATTGAAGTGCCTTTGAGTGCCAGGGGTCATTCTATAGAATTGCGCAAAAAAGATATTATGCAATATTATTGTAGGTCAAGGGGCCGCCTAATATTTTTAAACATAAATGAACTACAAAACTGTCAAAACATAAAACGCCGAATTTCATCACAGAATTTTTTATTGCGGTTATGTACAAACGTCAAAAGAGGTGGGCTCCCATTGGCCGGATACAAACTATAAGCAACAAAGTACGAAACATTCCGCATTTGTCATTGATCATCAATAGCTTGTAATTTGTATTTTTATAAGTTACAGCATTTACTTTATTGTTTTGGAATTTTGTGACCAGTATCTAGTAGCTTGCATTTTTTATTGTGCCTTCACCTGAACAGCACCGGTACACGAAAAATTTGTTTTATAGATACGCAATTCGAATCGCATTGTCGTTGTCGTGATGAGGTTAATCCCGTAATTTGATTGGTCAGCCGGGCGGTCGATACTGTGCCTACGGGGTGGATGACATTCGTAGGGGTGATAACACGTAGCTTTACGACACCTAACCCGTGCGTTTCTCATGTTGCGAAGCGCAGTGACGTAGTGAGCTATCAAAACGGAGTCCTGACCAATAAGATTACAGCATTTCCCAGTTACACCAACGACTGCGCATGGCAACGTGCATATCAACTTTAAATGTCTATTCACCTAGAGGACAGGACTTTCTATAATTAAATATTGTCCTTCCATAAACTCAATTATTTTTGTTTTTGCTATATTTGTCAGACCTATACTTTTCCGAATAAGTGTGCCTTGGCTTAGCCGGTATTAGCTCACACATATACTATACTATAGTAGTGTGAGCTATGGTGATCCTAATTTTTTCGAGAAAAAAAAAGTTGCTCCGATTTCAAAAATTTTTATATATCTTTGCGTTTCAGATAATTTTGAAACTTTTTTGTTGCGCCGTCTGTCTGTCTGTCTGTATGTCTGTCTGTCTGTCTGTCTGTCTGTAACGACCAACGCGCTTAACTCAAAAACCGCTTGGCCGATTTTAATGAAATTTGGTACCTAGGCTGGGTTTTGGGTCGAGATGGTCCCATTTAAAAATGAACAAAATCCACCAAGCACAAACCAAATAAAAGTGTGGGGGTATATTTCAAAAATTAGAGTTTATGTGAAAATATGGCGTGTGTGATATCAAACGAAAGGTAATTGAGTCTGGAGTTAAACAAAATACATTTTAATTTATTTAAAAAAAAGGGTGGGAGTATATTTCAAAAATTAGAGTTTAAGTGAAAATATGGCGTGTGTGATATCAAACGAAAGGTAATTGAAACCGGAGTTTAACAAAATACATTATAGTTTTTGTTTTTTTTAAGGGTGGGGGTAGATTTCAAAAATTTGAGTTTAAGTCAAAACATGGCTTGTGTGGTATCAAACAAAAGGTAATTTAGTCTGGAGTTGAATAAAATATATTTCAGTTTTTAGTTATATTAGCTCACAAGTACACTATAACTATAGTACCTAGTGTGAGCTTAGGCGCCCATATATTGGCAGAGTATTTTAATCTTTAAAACAAGGTTAAAAAATTACCTCTATAAAAACGTTTTTTACTCCTATGACGAATTTTTAAAATAATGTAAAGATGATGACTAAATTTCATGTTAAATGTACTATTTTGTATTCTACTTAGTGTTTTTTGTTAAATGTATAAATTTCTATTTATAAACATATATTTATTTGATGTAAAGGACGAATATTCAAATTTGTAAATTTAACTTTTTTTTGAATATATAACTATTCTATTCTATTGAGTACCCAATTAACACAAGGTGTTGTTCAACAGCTGCCCCAATATTGGTACAACAAATATCTTGCTGTCTGTCTGTTGCTCCAATATGCCCACAATATATTTAAAACATTAGGCAGCTTTAAGTGATATTTCATGAAAGCATCAGGACAAGGGTTTTTTAGCTTTGTTCTAAAAAACCACTAAAGGGCAACTTTTTTGTTTAAAAATGCACTTTTCCAACCAATCACAAATAAAAATGATAATAAATCTGCTACCAAGTTGTCTAACAGATATTTCTGGTAAAAATGAATGAGTCACGGTATAAATTACTTCGGCAAAATTATCCTGTGATATTTTGTTACGAAGACAAGTTTATTGATAAAACGTGGCTTGATTCCTCATTAAACGCCACGCGCCCTTAAAGTTTTGAGTTTTTCACATTTTATTGAAAAAATAATTTTAGGTCATTTTTTTCATTGGTAAAATTTTTCCTGCAATGAAATTTAAACACACTTTAGGGACCTAGTCTTAATTGTGACGTTATTAAAATGGACTCAAAATGCTTTTATATCTTCAACTTTTCACCGAAAAGTTTTATATTTCGTTTACCAAAATTACTTTTCCAAAGAAAATTTATTAGAATTTTTTCATCACATTTAAAATTTATATTCTTTAGCATTTTGAAAAATTTTAAAAAGCTAAGAAACCATATCACATTTTTAAAAGTGTGATTTTAAATTACTATAAATTTATTTTACAGAAAAAAAAAGGTTTAGTAAATTAAAGTTTATTTTTGTTATTATAAAATGTTCTTTTTACCCAACTGCAGCATGGCGAAAGGAAGGGTAATGTTTTTCGATTGGGATATGTATGTAAGTATATAAATATGTATGTTTGTGTCACGCCAGAGGCTAAACGGCTAAACCGATTTTGAAAAAAAGGGTGTCATTGAATTACTACTGGTCTCAAATGTGCTATAGGACATATTTTTTTGATGATGTAGGCTTTAAGGCATACAAATTATCTAAATTTCAGGCGATTTTAATGAAATTCCTTTGATCACGCATTGCAAATGTCCTGTAATTTGCTGTAGTTACTTTTTAGTCCTCCCTGCTCCCACCCATCTCCCCTTCTGTCATTCCCCCATTCAAAAACCACATTCGCATAATTTTATCAAATATAGGGCGATTTCAAAAATTCTTTCTGCATACGCTTTCAGATTTTTTTTCCAACACCATTTTACCACTCCGCCCCTCGTCTCTCCATCTTTCCTCCCCGCCCTCCTTATTAGTAATAGTTGTAGCTATAACTTTCACAAATATAAAGCAATTTCAAAAGTTCTTTCTGCACACGCTTTAAGACTTTTTTTCCAACATCATTTTACTGGTTCCCCCCCATCACCCTCTTTCATCTCACACTCCTCATTAGTAATAGTTGTAGCTATACATTTCTTAAATATAGAGCGATTTAAAAAATTCATTCTGCACACGCTTTAAGACTTTTTTTCCAACATCATTTTACTAGTATTAGTAATTAGTAATAGTTGTAGCTATACATTTCATAAATATAGAGCGATTTCAAAAATTCTTTCGGTACACGCTTTAAGATTTTTTTCTACACCATTTTACTCGGAATGGGACAAGTGGGCGCCGCCAACTCGGCGCCGCCAACTGGGCGCCGGGCCAACTCGGCGCCGCCAACTGGGCGCCGGACAAAAATTTTTTTTTTTGATAAAATGTGTAGATGAAAAATAAAATATATTATTTATATAAAAACATCTTTAAAAAATCCTTTACGCAATTTTTTACAAGCTTTTTTTAGCTTCAGATGTTCTTTCTAACTAACTAACTAACTATCTATCAAATCTTGTGAAGCGTTTTTGACACACTTCCCATTATCCGATTTGGATGAAATTTGGTACACACGTAGTGGTCCCATGACAATACAACACTAAGAAAGAAATATCCTCCCACCCCTACCGCCACCCCTTCTATAGAAAAATGTGTTTTTAACATACTTCCCGTTATCCGATTTGGATAAAATTTGGTATACACATAGTGGTCCGATGATAATACAACAATAAGAAAAAAATATCCGACCACCCCTACCCCCACCCCCTTCCATAGAAAAATTTGTTTTTGACACACATCCCGTTATCCGATTTGGATGAAATTTGGTATACATATAGTGATCCGATGACAATACAATATTAAGAAAAAAATATCCTCCCACCTCTACCCCCACCCCCTTCCATAGAAAATGCGTTTTTGACACCCTTCCGATGACAATACAACATTGAAAAAAAAGGATATTTTTTTCTTAATGTTGTATTGTCATGGGATCACTACGTGTGTACCAAATTTCATCCAAATCGGATAATGGGAAGTGTGTCAAAAACCCATTTTTCTATAGATGAGGGTGGGGGTAGGAGTGGTAGGATTTTTTTTCTTATTGTTGTATTATCATCGGACCACTATGTGTATACCAAGTTTTATCCAAATCGGATAACGGGAAGTGTGTCAAAAACACATTTTTCTATAGAAGGGGTGGGGGTAGGGGTGGGAGGATATTTTTTTCTTAATGTTGTATTGTCATGGGATCACTACGTGTGTACCAAAGTTCATCCAAATCGGATAATGGGAAGTGTGTCAAAAACGCATTTTTCTATAGATGAGGGTGGGGGTAGGAGTGGTAGGATTTTTTTTTTCAATGTTGTATTGTCATCGGACCACTATATGTGTACCAAATTTCGTCCAAATCGGATAATGGGAAGGGTGTCAAAAACGCATTTTCTATGGAAGGGGGTGGGGTTAGGGGTGGGGGGAGGATATTTTTTTAAAAAATGTATTGTCATCGGACCACTATGTGAATACCAAATTTCATCCAAATCGGATAATGGGAAGTGTGTCAAAAACTCATTTTTCTATGAAAGGGGGTAGGGGAAGAGGTGGGAGGACATTTTTTTCTTAATATTGTATTGTCATCTGATCACTATATGTATACCAAATTTCATCCAAATCGGATAACAGGATGTGTGTCAAAAACAAATTTTTCTATGGAAGGGGGTGGGGGTAGGGGTGTGAGGATATTTTTTCTTAATATTGTATTGTCATGGGACCACTACGTGTTTACCAAATTTCATCCAAATCGGATAATGGGAAGTGTGTCAAAAACGCTCCACAAGATTTGATAGATAGTTAGACAGAACATCTGAAGCTAAATAAAAGCTTGTAAAAAATTGCGTAAAGAATTTTTTAAAGATGTTTTTATATAAATAATATATTTTATTTTCCGTCTACACATTTTATCAAAAAAAAAATTTTTGTCCGGCGCAGAGTTGGCCGGCGCCCAGTTGGCGGCGCCGAGTTGGCCAGGCGCCCAGTTGGCCCGGCGCCCAGTTGGCGGCGCCGAGTTGGCGGCGCCCAGTTGTCCTAGACCGCATTTTACTAGTTCCCTCCTCCATCTCTCCACCCTCACCTTCACTCAATGGAAGGTAACACTGTTCGCGTCCGTAGAAAATCTACACGTACTTTTTGGGTAAACCTAAATGAATGGAAGTGCATAGTGCTTTTTATAAGGCTGAATAAGAATTAAACCTAAAAGTTGGAAATAAAAAAAACACCGAACTGCTAAATTTACTTATAACTACTTGCATTTGGGTATAAAATTATAATAAGTTGATTCATGAAAATACAAAACTGTATAATTTCGTAAGTGCGCTTTGGGCATCAAAACTAAAAGTTGAAGCATTTCGTACATTAGGTATACCTACCAATTTTCTACCCAACTGCGACTAGTAGTTACAAGTAAATAAAGCAGTTGGGTGTTTTTTTTTTATTAAGTTTTTATCCAATTAATAAGAGTATTCAATTGATTGCAATCAGGTTTTCGTTTTATAGTCTGGTTTTAATTGAGATGAAACAACCTACCCTAGGACATCGAACATGGAACTGATCCAGGTACTATGACAACTATCCCAGTAACGGGGTTAAAAGTCACACTTAGTTTTTCTTGACAAAATTTGTAATATTTTCTTATTTGACAAACTATTATTTTTTTTTTACAACCTAGAATAAATACGCTATTAAATGATGTTAAAAGTCGTTTATTCATTAAGACCGTTACTATTAAAAATGAAGAAAAAGTGTGACAACCAGTCCCGGTCCCCCCTAGTTAGCAGAAGCAACGACCAAGGGTGTTCACAGGCTCAAACTTTTGATTTGACCGAGCATTTGATGCCCCGAAGCGCTCGTTAGCTATAATACCCAATTTTGAAGAAGATTGGACAAACTTGTGTAGTACGCAAATTGATGCCAATCCTAAAAAAAAAATGGTAGTGCAAAATAATTAATTTTATTTATTATTTATGTGCAAGAATTTGACTAACACCACTTTAAATTGCTTATTTTCCAAAAAAGCAAAAAATTGCACTCTAATTTTATAATATTTTTTCTGCCCGGGAACTAAGTTTATAAATAGTAAATAAATTGATCCATGACGGATCTGACACCTTCCCTACCAATTAACACACTACAAGTGAACTCCATGCTATATCACCCTTGAAAATAGTTTTTTTTATAAAAATGTAAAAGACAAAAGCTCCTAGGAAGTATTTGGGTATAACCTACAAATTATTAAGAATGAGTTCTACTCTACTATATTGCGAAAGCGGCATATGATGATGTTAAAAAACAATCATTTTTTAAATTTTATGCTGTCAAAAAACTGTTGTTACCATTAATGAATTTTGACCAAAATCTAATCAGCTTTTTACAGTATTGTAAGCTATTTTACCTAAACATTTTATGAAAATCAGTTCAGCGGTTTTGGAACTTCCGTGGGCCGGAGAGCATACACACACAGACATCACTCTGATATTAGGGACTTATTGGAATAAAACCTGACTTTATTGTAGAGTCGACTTTAGTTTGACACATTTACACAGAAAACTAACAGCTGACCTCTCAACATTGACATACCAAAGCCATATTTAATAATAAAGACGCTAACTTTCATTTAATAAATACCGACACTAATAAATCCGGTTTTTAAATACACAAATGTCGAATTTTGAAGCAGAGCAGCTGCCTTTTATATAAAAATCTGTCACCATAGGGTCGATGTTTAAATAAGGTCAGATTTTATTGCAATACGTATCTATTAATAGGTCATAATATGCCCAAATGCAATATAACATAACGCGGGCTATGTAGGTAAAAATTGAGACGTAACTTGGCAGAACGTTTTCTGGCAGTCTTTAACATTCAAAAATTTAAAATATAAACAAACTTAAATGCAACGCTCCTTAAGTAATATTTTTTTACTTACATATATAATTTTTAATAGAAAAATACAGATTTGTAAGCTACTTAACTTACTCTTTAAGATTCATGGCCACCATTTATTACTGAAAAACCTGTCACTTGAAAAACCTGCCACTCGACAATTTGATTTAAAAAGTTCGGAAAGAAAACTGGTTGGTTTTCACAGCCTACTATATTAAAACAACAACTCCAAAAATGAAAACAAAGGTGGATTTACAGACCCTGTTTATCTAGAAAGCAAAATTTGCCAAAAATATATATTTAAAAAATAGTTCCAAAATCGAATATTGTTTCGCTGACTATCGATTCGTCCATATGTGCGGCGGTTACATTCATAATATTATCTTGGTGATAAGTTAGAATGTCTTATTTTGCTAACATAATAATTTAAGACTAAAATAAAACGTGATGATAATCTTTATGACATGTGTAAGGTTACAAAGGTTAAATCATATGGGAAGGTTAAGGATGCTTGAGTCATGATTTCACTTCTCAGCGACTCTCCTCTTTAAATTTTTAATAACTCGTGAAAAATGTTTTTGTGGGTAAAAAAAGTAACTAACAAAATACGCACATGTTTTTAAAATTTTGTTTAGCATTAAATTAAATGATACATGATACATGTAGATGTAGGTACCTAGTTCACTAAATCAAATTTTCAGGCATGTAAAGGCCAAAAGAAGACAAAGTGGCAAAAAATTATCGTTTTTTTCTTTATTCAAGGAATAACACAAAACTTTTTACCCAACTGCTTTGGTTGGTTTTTGGTTGGGATATGTATGTATGTAAATATATATGCATGGACGCACCCAGGGGGGACTCGGGGCCGCCCCCCCCCAAGCCTTTCATTTTTTTACATATTTTTCACATATTTCATGAAAAAACACAAAGAGGCCTCGGTCCCCCCAAGACATATTCCTGGGTGCGCCACTGTTATATGTTTGTGTCACGCTAGAGGGTAAACGGCTGAACCGATTTTGACAAAAAAGGTGTCGTGGAATTGCTACTATGCTATAGGTAATTTTTTTTAAACAGGAATCAACTTGGCGGTCTTTAGACGCTATTTTGTCACATGATGTGAATTTTAATGAAATTCCTTTGATCACCCATTCCAAACGTCCTCTAATTTGCTGTAGTTACTTTGTAGTCCTCCCTGCGACCACCCATCTCCCCTCCTGTCATTCCCCCCACCCCATTCAAAAACCATATTCGCATAATTTTATTAAATAAAGGGCGATTTCAGAAATTCTTTCTGCACACGCTTTAAGATTTTTTTCGACACCATTTTACTAGTTCCCTCCTCCCTCTCTCCTCCCCAACATTTACTCAATGGAAGAGAATGCTGTTCGCGTCCGTAGAAAATCTACAGGTACTTTTTAAGGCTAAATCAGAATTAAACAACTTTAAGAAGTTGAAACAATTTTTTTTTTAAATAAAAAAAACACCCAACTGCTAAATTTACTTCTAACTACTAATCGCTGTTGGGTATAAAGTTATCCAATAAGCTGATGAAAATACAAAACTGTGTAATTTTATAAGTGCGCTTTGGGCAATAAAACTAAAAGTTGAGCATGTCGTACATTATTATAGGTATACCTGTCAATTTTGTATCCAACTGCGACTAGTAGTTACAAGTAAATTTAGCAGATGGGTCTTTGGGTGTTTTTTTTTTATTATCCCTTGGAATTTTTTAAAACTTTTTAGCATTTGCACAAAACATCTTCATGCTTAAAATACAACGTTTCTTTGATATGACAGCAATGTGTTATTTAGGTGTATTTTGACCTATCTTAGCAATATCGTCGTGACGTCTGTCTAGGTGTGTGTAGGTATGTCAGTCCGGCCCACGGTAGCTTTTAAATTGCTAAACCGATTTACATGAATTTTTTACATAAAATTGTGTACAATACTGTCAATAGATGATTAGATTTTGGCATGCTATTCGCAGTTTTTTGAGTAAAAAAATGCTAACTTTTTAACGAAGCATAGCATCAATATGCGGTTTTCGGAATAGAGTAGAGTGCGTTTTTTCTCAATAATAAATACTAATAAAATTTAGTAGAGGCTGTCGTTTCTCAGATATTTACAAAAAACAAGGCTGATATAGCGTGGATTTGACTTGGGGTGTCCTCATGGGTAGGAAGGTAATATAAATATAGCCTTGGGGTGCTGAGGCTAAGGCGTTGATCCGAGAGATTTCATCAAAGATCTCTTTTGATCGATCTCTAAACTTTATTACACAAAAAATTAGTTTAGCTGTCCAAAGAGGTAATGCGGCATCGGTGGTTGGGACTAGAGGCCCTCGATACATTTGACAATTGTTTTACACCAACAACTCTCAAATTATCGAGGGCCTCTAGTTGGGACCATTCAGGAGGAACAGGGTCCTGATGAAATTTTGTATTTTTTATTTTAAAATTTTTAAACAAGGTTACTTTTGTTTTTAAATCTTTTTGTTTTTTTTTCTACACTTTTTACTTCTTTTGAATTTTATATTTTTTTATGTTTTCTACTATGTTAATGTTATTAATAAAATTTCAATTAATATAATTGGTAGAAGAACAATTTTATTCAAGAGTTTTAGTAGCAAAACAATTGGTATTAAGTACATTTGGTAAAAAAAAACATTTGACAGAAAATACATTTAATAGATAAAGCACATTTTAAAAAGATATGAGCATAAAGTTAGCGAAGCACCCATCGCAAATCGAATCGCGACTAGGTAGATAATTTGCTGTTAATTAGTCGTGAATTAGTTGTGGAAAAATTAATTTAGTCGCTCTTATTTTTGACCGTTTTTTTTTGGGTGCTTCGCTAAATTCATATGAAGTTAGCGAAGCACCCTTGTCAAAAATGGCTTTAGACATGATCTATCGAAACCGAATATGGTGGATAATTTACTGCTAATTAGTCGTTAATTAGTTGTGGAAAACTTAATTTTGTCGCTCTTATTTTTGACCGTTTTATTGGGTGCCTCGCTAACTTCATATGTTGGCACCCATCGCAAATCGAATCGCGACTAGGTGGATAATTTGCCGTTAATTAGTTGTGAAAAAATTAATTTTGTCGCTCTTATTTTTGACCATTTTTTTGGGTGCTTCGCTAACTTCATATGAAATTAGCGAAGCACCCTCGTAAAAATGGCTTTAGACATGACGTATCGAAATCGAATATGCTGGATAATTTACCGCTAATTAGTCGTTAATTAGTTGTGGAAAAATTAATTTTGTCGCTCTTATTTAAGACCGTTTTTTGGGTGCTTCGTGTGTGTGGCACCCTCGTCAAAAATGGCTTTAGACATAACCTATCGAAATCAAATATGGTGGATAATTTGCCGCTAATTAGTCGTGAATTAGTTGTGAAAAAATTAATTTTGTCGCTCTTATTTTTGACCGTTTTTTAGGGTGCTTCGCTAACTTCATATCAAGTTAGCGAAGCACCCAAAAAAACGGTCAAAAATAAGAGCGACAAAATTAATTTTTCCATAACTAATTCACTACTAATTAACGGCAAATTATCCACCTAGTCGTGATTCGATTTGCGATGGGTGCCAACATATGAAATTATCGAAGCACCCAAAAAAACGGTCAAACATAAGAGCGACAAAATTAATTTTTCCACAACTAATTCACAACTAATTAACGGCAAATTATCCACCTAGTCGCGATTCGATCTGCGATGGGTACTTCGCTAACTTCATGTTCATTGAAAAGATTACATTTAATTCGAAAACATTTGGTGGAGAAAATAAACACAACAAAAATAGCGCAAAAAAATAATTACATAATAAATGATCTATGACGGCTCTGATACCTTCCTATAGTTGAGGAACCGAGGAACCGAACCGAACCGAACCAAATTTTGCGGCAAAATCTAAGTAAATAAGCCTTAAAAAATTAGTTTTTCTTTGTAGACGCAGTGTGTCGCTTTATATGTGTATGATAAAACGCTGAAATATTTTAAATGAAGGATCAATTAGGTATTTAATTAATTAATAAAGATTCGAAACATAAAAGAGAATCCATAGATACATTAAAATTGCGCAAATATTGATTTAGTTGCAAAAACGGTAATTTGTTTTGTAAAAAGCTCGGTCGTAATTTGTTTGACATAAAACAGTCAAAACAACAACGAACAGAGAACGTCAAAGCCCGGCTAAATCAATATGTTAGTAAGACCCAGATAGGAGTATATTTATTTCTTTCTAATGAAATCGATTAGAAGAAGACATAAATAAAAAGTAAATAAAATAGTAAGCTAATGATTAATTAATGCACTGTAAATACCCCTCTACTCCCTTCCCGCCCACCACGGTTTTGATGACACGGTGCCACTTTAATACAATATCAACTATAGCTGATTAGCACACTCCACGTTATATCAACCTTAAAAACAGTTTTTGGTAATTATCTTCGAAATGAAAGCTCCTACGGACTTTTTGGTTATAACACAATTTTTTTCAAAAAACGCGCGCTACTATATTACCAGAACTGCATATTGATGCGACGTTCCGTTAAAAAGTTAGCATTTTTTAAACTTTTTAACTATCAAAAAACCGTCATTAGCATTGATGAATTTTGACTAAAATAATTGAAATTAAAGTGGATAATCCTTAGTTAGTAGTAACTTTTATAGAGTAAACAAAACTAACTTTTATGACAAAATTTAATTTTAATTTTTTTTATTTATTGTCAAAAAACATTGACAAACTTAAAATGTCTAGCTGAACTAGGGACACTAGCTTCAACACCTTCCCTCATTTGCTAGTTTGACAAGACCCATACTGTCACGAAGTTTTTCCAAACGTGGTTTGAATATAGGCTTCGTCAAAGCATCTGCTACTTGTAGGATAGTTGAAATTTGTTTGACTTCTAACATTTCTTCAGATACCATTTCTCGTACGAAGAAATGCCTTGTTCTGATATGTTTCGTTCTGCGATGGAATTCAGGATTTTGAGCTAATTTAATTGCAGCTTCATTATCTACCATCACTGACGGAATTTCTTTTAAATCAACAACTTCTTCATAAAGTCGTCGTAGCCATACAACTTCCTTGGCGGCTTCGCTTGCAGCTACTATTTCAGCCTCAGTAGTTGATATGGACACAGAGGGTTGTCTTTGACTTAACCAGGACACAGCACAAGATGCATACATGCAGATGACCCCAGTAGTAGATCGACCAGTCGTTGCATCTCCAGCATGGTCTGCATCGCTAAAAGCTTCTAGGTAGCCTCCGGTTCCAGCCAAATATTGTAGACCATAGTTCAGGGTTCCCTTTAAATAACGAAAAATTCGTTTTACCTTAAAATTTCTTCTTTGGTAGGATTTTCAAGATTTCGAGATGCTACACCCACTGCATACGATATATCTGGCCTTGTTCCAGTCATTAGGTATAACAAAGCGCCAACTGCTTCTCGATAAGGAAAATTTTCAGTTGCTTTTGCTTTTTTTTTGTCTTCCTTTCCTAACTGGATAGTTTCCTTAGTGATTGGCGTCGAGACAGGTCTGCAGTTTTCCATGCCAAATCTTTCCAGCAGTTTCTTTGTATATGCTGTTTGACTAACACAGACTAAATCTTTCTCTTTATCAATTTCTAAGCCCAGAAAGTAACTAGCAGGCTTAACAGTAATTTTGAATTCTGTTTTTAGCATATCTAAAAAATCTTGTTCTATTTTCTTGTCATTTGACGCTATAAGACCATCGTCAACATAAAGTGCCATAAGTAGTAAGCTTTTTTTATCTTTCTTAATGAAAAGACAAGGATCTGCTTCACTTCTTTTAAATCCAAGTTCAAGGATGAAATTTGCTATCCTCTTATTCCAGCATCTGGGGGCTTGTTTTAATCCATAAAGGCTTCTTTGCAGTCTACAAACACTATCTGTGCCATCACTGAAACCTTCAGGCTGTTTAATAAAGACTTCTTCATCGAGTTCACCATATAAAAACGCTGTTGATACATCAAATTGGGTCAGATTTAGATTCTCACTTCCTGCAATACTTAGGAGTGCTCGAATGGTACCCAGTTTGGCAACAGGGCTGAACGTTTGATTATAATATTCGCCTTTCTTCTGTGAAAACTACCAATCGTGCTTTGAACTTATCAATGGAACCGTCTCTGTTTGTCTTTATTTTGTACACCCATTTACAAGAAATAGCTTTCTTTCCTTTTGGTAGCTTTTCCAGTGACCAAGTTTTGTTATCTTTGAGCGATTGAATCTCGCTTTTCATAGCTTTAAGCCATTGATTCTTATTTTCACCATTCATTGCTTCTTGATAACTCTGTGGCTCTTGGAGATCTGCTATTTTTGTTGCTGCACTCATGACGAAATCTTCTAGTCTTTGTGGCTTTTTTATTTTATTTCGATTTCTTAAGTTTCTTATTGTTTCTACATCTTCACTTATATCACCATTTTCTTCTGTATCATCACCTTTTTCTATAACACTATCAGTATCATCCTGTTGCCTCAAATCAAGTTTACCTTGCATTGGATGCATGTCATCTTCGTCTTCAGAATCGCTGACATTTTGGTTTTCTTCATGTTGAGCAGGTTGATTGTTTTGTGTTAAATCAGGTTCTGATTCTACAGATTTTTCTGGTGTATCTCGTAGTATAACAACTGGATTTTCCGAAACTCTAGGTTTTTCTTCAAAAATGACATCACGTGATCTTATCAGTTTTCGTTTTTCTTTTGACCAAATTCGATAGCCGTCATCGTTGTCGTAACCAATCAAAATACCTTTTGTTGCTTTTCTGTCCATTTTCTTTCTGTATATCTTTGGGATGTGAGCATAACATGTTGATCCGATGATTCTCAAATGTTTTAGACCTGGTTTCTTTCCTGTCCACATTTCGTAAGGACTCTTATCTGGAACACTTAATTTTCCTGACCTGTTAAGGATATACACAGCTGCGTTTATCATCTCAGCCCACAAGCTTTGAGGAAGAGGTTCGACTGCTGAGTGGAATAGGGTTCTTGCTGTTTCGACTATTGTTCGATTGTCGCGTTCAGAACAGCCATTTTGCTCAGGGGTATAGGGCATGGTAAGTCTTTGATGTATACCATTTGTTGATAGAATTCTTCTTATCTGATGACTATCAAATTCTCCACCATTGTCGCTCAGAAACTCTTTTACAATATGACCCATCGTTCTAGCCTCTTGTAAAGCAATCTTTAACTTTTCTGGTACCTCAGCTTTTTCTTTCATGAAGTATACATAACGATATCTGCTGTAATCGTCTTTGAACAGTACAAAGTATTTGTATCCTGATTGTGATTTTTCAAATGGTCCGCAAACATCAGAATGCCATAGTTCTCCAGGTTTTTTAGCTCGCTCCCTTGTACCAAATTTTAATCTATGTGCTTTTCCGAAAATGCAGCATTCACATAGTTCACTATCCAATTTAACATTGATGCCAAATTCTCTGGATAAAAGTGACTTTACATGCCGTTTGTTCTGATGTCCTAGCCTTTCATGATAAAGTTGTAAAACATTCATATTTGCAGTGACATTAGCTTCATTGGCATTGTTTGGCTTAACATTGTACATTGTACAAACCTCCATATCGGCTTCTAAACCCGTTTAGTAGAAATGAACTCGCTTCCTGGATTTTTGTCTTGCGCAGAAAGTACTGAGAACAGATTTTTCTTGATATCAGGTACATACCATACATCTGTCAATTGCACCTCTTCTACTTTTCTACCAACAACAACTTCGAGATTTATTGTACCTTTTCCTACGGCTTTTATTGAATCACCATTGGCAGTAGTTACCGAATAATCTCCAGTGAAGTTTTCAAAAATTTCAAACAAGTCTTTTCTATTTACAATATGATTTGTGGCACCATTGTCGACAAACCAGCTTTCTTTGTCAAATACAGCTGTATAAACCATGCTAGTTTCTGCAAATAAGCTTTGCTTTTGGTTGTCTTTTGATGGTTTTTCTTGAGATTTTGGCGGTCTTCCATCAGATTTCCACTTTTCACATTGTTTAACACGATGTCCATAAGATTTACAATAATTGCAAAAAGGTCCTCTTTTCTGGTTTGTTTTCTTGTATCCATGTGTTTTTTCGGTTGCCAACACTTGCTGTTTATCTTCGTTTTTATTATTCAGAGCTTTTTCATATGCACACAGCTGATTTGTTAAGTTATCAATTGTCCTCTCAGCTTTTGTCATGAGCATCCAGCTCGACTTGAACGAAAAATATTCTTCAGGTAGTGTATTTAAAATCTTGCAGATTAGGAGCAATTCAGGAAGGTCACATGTGCAAGAATTTCCTCCAGCTAATTTTTGTTTTGAGATTTCCATTTGAAGTTGATTCCAAATATTCTTTAATTTTGACAAATGGGTTGCAATATCGTCACAATTGTCCCTTTTGTACATAAAGAATTGATTACATAAATCGTAGGTTTTATCTTCAGTGTTTCCATCGAACAATCTATGCATTTCTAACCAAACTTCATATGCAGTTGTAAATCTCATTACTTTTGTCAAAGTTTCTTCTGTAACGTTTGTAGTTAAAATAAGTAGAGTATTGCTATCTGCTTTGGTGTACTGAGATAAGTTTTCATTATAAACTTTCTTTTCATCTGCACTAGCAGTATCAGCGACCGGCTTAGGCTTAACTAATTTACCTTCTAACAGTTGAATAGCGTCAGGAACGCTTCTTAGCAATATCAAAATCTTATATTTCCACGTTACCCAATTCGAGTTTCCTTCCAAAAGCCCAATTTGAACCCGATGAGCATCAAAACTTGCCATTTTTAGGTTTCTGTTTTGGTTTCTTCACTCGGATTCTTTCAATGCTTTTGAGTTACAGGAAAAACAGTCTTTATACTCTATATGAGCGTACGGTCCATAACCAATTGAAATTAAAGTGGATAATCTTTAGTTAGTAGTAACTTTTATAGAGTAAACAAAACTAACTTTTATGACAAAATTTAATTTTAATTTTTTTTATTTATTGTCAAAAAACATTGACAAACTTAAAATGTCTAGCTGAACTAGGGACACTAGCTTCAACAAAAATCTAATCAGCTCGTTGCAGTATAGTGTACTCATTGAGTTGTATAACGCCCTAAAAGGGCGTGTATAGAAGTCAATGAGTGTACTATTTAACCTGAAAATTTCATGTAAATCGGTTATATATACATACACAGACACACACCCAGACAGACATCACGACGATATTGCTAGGGTAGGTCAAAATACACCCAAATAACAAATTTTCGGCGTTATTTCAAAAAAAAATTTCGTCGAAAACAATAAAAATATTTTGTGAAAAAGTAGCCCTCATTTAAAAATTGTCTAACGTGACAAACTGATTGAAATTTTTACATTCGCTCCGTCTCAAAGATTTTACTTTTTAAGAGGGATCTGCATGGGTTGATTTTGGCGGTGCGGTGACTCGCCTCGACTTCCCGTGTGGCAAGTCGCATCGCTAACTCATTTGCACGGGGCGACTAAAATCGCAACGGAATAGGCAGGTATTTTTTCCAGAAATTGTTGAAAAATTGTGATTTATGTGGTGCAAAGCAAATAGTGCGTAAAGCAATTCTTGATGAAGCAACGGCGGTTCTGGAACAAAAGTGTGGCGGGGGTAATGGCATATACGTAATATTCCAATACTCCCTGTTACCTATTTACACAATGGTTGGCGTTTGATGCAAACATTCAGAAATAAAGGTACGAAAAATGCACAGATACCAAATTTACATAGATAGAGTTTTTGTCAACTGTACGCCGATGATTTGACGTAACGAATACAAGAATAAAATAATATTCATGCGTAAAATTATAACCAATCAGGACATTTTATCTTAAGGGCCGCAAAGAAAATAGACTAACACATTGATATTGCTATTTCAAATATGTTTGCATTCTGCATCGTAAGATACCGTAGGTATTGCAGTAATACGTACTACAGTGAAACCTCCTATAAGCGGACACTCACGGTTCCGTCCATTTTGTCCGCTTATTGGAGGTGTCCGCTTATGAGAGGGAACTGCGAAATTTTAATACATATTTATTAACAATTTCTGCTGCTTGAGTTTTCTAATATTAAATTTTTCAGCGATCTTTCGTGCTGATAGATGTTCCTTCTCCGAAACGTTAACAACCTCAATTTTTTCACGTAAACTAAGAAGTTTTTTACTAGGCGCCACTTCACAGAGATCTATTACTACCCAACTGAACAATAAAATGGAAAGAGGTAATTCCCTGGCTGCAGAGTGCGTTGTTCCCAACACACTACATAATATTTATGCCCATGTCGTGCAGCGCTTCGTTCCGTTGTCAGAGGTTCGCGTCCGGTTAAGGGAGGTTTCAGAATTTTTTAACCAAAAAAAATTGTCCGCGTCCGGTTATTAGAGTGTCCGGTTATAGGAGTGAATTTTACATGTAATGAAATAGGGAAGGGCTTGGTTCCAACAAATTTGTCCGCTTAAAGGGAGTGTCCGCTTATTAGAGGTGTCTGCAAGGAGAGGTTTCACTGTATATGGAAATAATTCATGCATATCTCTTTGAAAGCAACCAATCAGGTCTTTTTTGCTTAAAGACCCCAAGGCACTCATGTTTGCATCATGAATGGGCAGTTACCGTGGGTATTGGAATATTATGTATATGGGTAATGGTGAAACGTTGAACGTAAATAACCGAAAAGAAAATAGTCGCACAGGAAAAAAGCATACACAGAAAGAAGCCCACATCAAAAAAGCTCCCAAAAAAAAGCGCACAAAGTAAAACCGTGCACAGGGGATCGATGAAATTTGTTGGAAAACATGTTGTTCAAAAATATTTTTTTAATGGAAAATTATTCGAACATTTTTTCTTCAAACCGAAAATTATTTGAAAACATTTTATTCGAACGGAAATTTGTTGGAATATGTTTTCTTTGAACGTAAGTTTGTTCGAAAAAATGTCTTCGTAAGGAAATTTGTCCGAAAACAATTTCTTGGAACATATTTTTTTCGAAAAAAAAAATTATATATACAGGGTGTCCCATAAATTAGGGGCCATAGTGCAGCGGGTGATAGAGGGGGTTATTTCCGAGAAAAAGTTTATATAACATGGGGGTCAACACACATCTGTTTTTAAGATATAGGATTTTTAAAGTTAGAGGAGTGGGGGGAAAAGGGTTTTACAAAAATAGAAAATCTGTCACAGACAGCTGAATACTCTATTTGTGATTCAAAAATGCGGTATTTTTTTTTTTGGTAAAATTACAAGTTTAGGAGATACAGGTTGTCAAAATAACCTCTAAAAATGTAGGCAATATTCCACGCCAAGTCATTCAATTTACAAAAAAAGTGTTGCCCTGACATTTAATTTTTTTCTTTAATCATGCCTTCTAAATGAAACAGCTCATGCTTAACCACTTTTGCACAATTTTAGATTTTTTAATCCAATTAGTATGTTGTACACGCATTTGAAAAGTCTAATAACGGAAAAAATGGAACTTTAAAGAAAAAAATTATGCTCATAGTAAACAGCACCTAAAAAAGATTAACCTATAATTTTGAAAACATGCATAAAAGTAGTTTAAAAAAAAATGTGATGTTTAGCAAAATCTTTTATACTGGCTTAATTAGAGCAATTTAGAGAATATCCAAAAAACGCAGAAATTTTCGAAGTTTTCATATTTTTTTGGGGTATAAATGTAATGTTTTCTTAAATTTTTGATACAGTGTTGGAAAGCTATACTCAAGGACTATATCTTCCTTTTATAAAACATATTTAAAAAGTAGACGTTACCTTGGAGTTCTACGAAGAAGTTAAGAATGTCTGGGAAATTCCTCAACTTCAGCATCAAAAATGACCCTGTCTATCGGGGTGCTGGTGGTAATCAATTAGGGTAAATTTTTCACTGTATCATATACTTTTAAAAACAAGAATAAAAAATCTGGGTCTGTAATCCTTAAGGTCACTTCACATTTTTTTGTTATTTTAATATTTTTAGTGATGTTAAATTGCATCACAAATTACAGGCGTGGATCTACGGGGGGGGGATGCCCCCCCCCCAAATCTGAAACTTTACTCAGTTTTGACACACAGAATATACCTCCTGGTCACTATGCAAAATAGTTTTGTGAAATATTTATTATGATATTTTCCCCCCAAATAAAGTTTCTAGATCCGCCCTGCAAATTAAGGTTTATCAGAAGGCAAAGTTTATTTATATGAGCACTGTTCAATAAATTATGATCTAAACTCTCTTCATAAGGTCACTACACAAGTTTTTTAAGTTTATTTACTTTTTTAGTAGTTACCTACTGTCATATTTAAAAAATCGGAAAAGAAGTTAAGTTCTATAATTTCACAAACCGAAAAAAAAATTTTTTTTGAGCTTAAAGTAAATTTAAATTTAGCATCTATAGTTAAATCATCCAGAGGAGTGAAAAAATGGTGTCCAGTTGTTGTTTGTTTGAGATTTTAATGTAAAACAAATCGTTTAACAGTACCTCCAAACGCATCACATGGGCTTTTACCATGCGTTAGTTTTGTAGTTAGTTTTTTTAATGCCCAGTGGCGTATGCAGAAATTTTCCAAGGGGGTTGGGAGAGGGGGCTTGAGTAAAAGCAAAGTCCTGGAAAACCATTTATTTCTTCTTTCAGAAAAATTCAATTTTTAGGAGAAGTTATTTAATGGCTTTCGAAAGATTAGGCCTCCAACCCCCCTCCCTCCTGCGTACGCCACTGTTAAACCTGAACCATTTCATTTACCAAAGAAAGAAACTAATTAATGTCCGTGTTTCACCAAAAATGTATTCTTAAAACTAAAAAAAAAATTCCGACAGTGTACGAAGATGGGACTTGAACCCACAAACTAGGATGTTACGCAAAACAGTATGTGTCTATAAATAAGATCCCCTGACGATGATTTTTATACATAATTTTTTTCCTTTTGTGACTCAATAAAAAAATTAGATTTTTTACATGCTTTAACCAAATAGCTTAAAAGTTGATGTTAAAATGACAGACCCAGATTTTTTATTTTACTTTTATTTAGACGATAAATTGTCAAGTAAAACAAGGCACAAGCGAAGTTTTAATAGACAGATAGACATGACAATTTTTTTAGTCAAAGTTGCCAATTCTGAGGTTTTTGCGGTTTTTCCAATCTGAAAAAATTTTGTTTGCTGAAAGCAATAGACCTAGACATTTTTCTTTTGCCTTGTATGATAGTCAAGCCACTGAGCTTTAATGTGCGTATAGACTTTTTTTTGATCGACCATATTCAGCACCGGTGTAAATAATTAAAAATCGAGAAAATCATAAAATTTACTATTTTTTTAAAACTATTTTTGCCATGTCAAAAAGTGAGGTTAATTTTTTTTTCTCTATAGGATTATCCAACCAATATTAAAGATTTCTTCCGGCGAATTTCTTTTTACATAAGATTTAATACAATAGAAATAAAAATAAATAAGGCCACAACTGATTTTCTTCTTTTTTTTACATTTAAAGTGGCCTGTAAAATACGGGAGGCGACATTAAAAATTAAAATTTATTAATTTGGTAATCCTAAAAACACTAATACATGTTATCAAAATTTGGATTTTTTTCGTGACATGGCAGCTACCCCCATTGGATGATTTGGCGTGGAATTACTAATGGTAATTTTTTTGAAAAATTAATTTTTGCTTACAAATTCATTTAAAAAATATCAATAATATTTTATTATTATGTCTCGCTGGAGACTTATTTCTATTAACAAAAAATATAAAAAAACATTGCGTTTAATATGGCATTTATAAAAGTTTATAACAAAAAAAATAGTTTTTTCTAAAAAAAATTAACCAACTAATTTTTTTTTAAATAATTTTTATTTTAATTTATTGCTCTTGTTCTAATACACGACTTTACCCAAATTCATATTTTGACTGCGTTTTTTTTAAGTTAATGTCAAAAAAGTTTAAAAAATTGCCAACTTTGATGATCTGTATCTCGACAAAGAAAGAGTTTTGTCCCATGCATTATAGGAACTTTTTTATCAGACATGACCTCCTCTATCACGTTGGCCTATGACCCCTAAGTTATGGGACACCCTGTATAAATTCGTTAAATTAGCTCCCCGGGCCTACTTCTGAAAGGTCGAAATCGGGGCGTGTCTGGACAGGTTATAATACATTTGCAATCAATTGACAAAAGTTACGAAAACACCGATTTTGCCTCTAAAACGGACGGTCGAAAATTAAAAGAAAATTGTTTTTAAATGCTGCTAAATCAACTATATTAAAATGGACGGAGAATAGCTTTCAACAATACTTGATAAATATACAAGAACTGGCTCACTCAAAGAGTTCATTAAAGGACCTTGAAGAAAGTTAAAGGAAGAGAGCCACGAATATCATTGGACTTGACAGAAGATACTTATAGTGACTGGTCTTTTTACGGGTGACTGTCGACTGAGAGTGCCCATACACAGAATGGGATTAAAAGAAGAGACCGATGTGGAGGATGAAAAAACAGTGCGAATGTCCGCCTATCGCACGTTTACGTTGATGGAGATGATACGATTGATTCACAAAATCTGAACAGTGTCTTACGAAAACTGATAGCCAACCTTTTTGGTGAGAAAGCACTCAAAAGTGAGCCACGATAGCCACCTACTGGTGACTGCAGTATAAGGGTGCAAGACCCACGCACATATGAATAATTATGAACTAAGGAGGAACCAAGTACGGAAGTCAATTGGGTCAGAAATTAAATAAAGGCGTAGACGATTTTACTTTTCAAGCTGAAAAACTATTTAGCCTTACAAAAATGGTTATAAATCGTTACTAACAAAGTCAAGTTTTAGAGTGCATTTAAACTAGAGAGAGAAATGGGACAAGTTTTTCATATAGAAAATTGTTTTGGCGCCCAAATATTTACAGAAGGTATTTACTAGCTTTGCACTACTGTTGACCTCTGAATTGATCAATTTCAGCGGAGCGAACGCCCAAGACATGTAAGAACAATTCCTGCTGTTATAGTCGGAGGTCCATCATAAATAAAACAACATTAGAAAACGCACAAAATCTATTTATATAACTATATTCTACCCCGAGGATTAGTAGGATTCTGTATGAACATAGAAATGTGATATAGGTATTGTATTATTATTATAGCTAGCAGAGCTGATGAGCATGTTTAATGTCATTGGTGATCATTTATTCAACTAAGTCAAATATAGAAGTAAAATTTCGGACTTCCATTGTCTTTATTTATTTTAAAACCCGACGTTTCGGTTAGTAAGTATCTCTAACCGTTATCAAGTGTAAACTAAACAATCTAGTCTTTAGGCTACTACTTATACTACTTGGTGTGCAGTCAGGTATGACGGCCCGCCCCCTTTTTTAATCCTAAGACGCCTGTTTTCCTTAAGGACTGGTTTCCATATGTTTGGTATGGCCGTGCTTGGTTGACTGAAAACTTCTTTATTCTGCATTATAAACGCAGCTTCAATAAACTTTCGTTTTCGCCAATGTACCAAATTCTCAAAATAATAATCCGTTAGGTGTTATTAACATTCCATATGTTCAAGGGATTTCAGGAAACATAAGACGAATAGCTAAACACTATAATATAAAAACAGTATTTTCTTCGGGAAATACGATCAGAAGTTTTGTAACTAAAACAAAACCAGACAATCCCTCAAATAATAAGGAATGTATTTATCAAATCCCGTGTGAGTTTGGTAAATCATATGTAGGTGAAACGAAACGCCCTCTTCAGGTTAGAGTAAATGAACATCTAAAAAGTACCCAATTAGGATTTATTCAAAAATCCGGTTTAGCAGATCATGCATGGTCAAATGTTCACAGGATTCAGTGGTCAGATGCTAAAGTTATACATAAGGAGTCGCATTGGCGAAAACAAAAGTTTATTGAAGCTGCGTTTATAATGCAGAATAAAGATGTTTTCAGTCAACCAAGCACGGACATACCAAACATATGGAAACCACTCCTTAAGAAAAACAGGCGTTTTAGGATTAAAAAAGGGGGCGGGCACTGCACACCAAGTAGTATAAGTAGTATAAGTAGTAGCCTAAAGACTAGATTGTTTAGTTTACACTTGATACGGTCAGAGATACTTACTAACCAAAATGTCGTGTTTTAAAATAAATAAAGACAATGGAAGTCCGAAATTTTATTTCTACACAATCATTGTCTACGAGTTTCAAACAATAAGTCAAATATTTTAAACTAATGACCTTATATTATTGGAAGGTCTTTGCTGAATAGCTATAATTGATAGCTAAAACTGAACAACCCAGTACTACAGCAAAGCCTTGACTTCCAGCCCTCTCCAACTCCAATTCTGGGGCCCATAACCACTCTCTTTTAGGCCCTAATGCCCAAGGTTCTACCTTTGTTAGTCTCATGCCTAACGAAATCTGGAATTAGTGATTTTCCAAACGGTTGGCTAATTGGACCCATCATCTTATGAAGCATCTATGAATAAGTATCAGCTTTCTTTATAATATTTAGAATTTATTTCTTGTTTTAGATTTCTTATAGATACTTCCAGAGCGTAGTATATGCAATAGTGCAAAAAAGCCTTGGTTTGCGGACATCTCTCTCTAGGCGCCACCTTCGCGCTCCGCAGCTGCTTTAAAAACCTCTGTCAAGGAAGATTCGAACCACTCCCTGAGATTACGCACCCAGGAAATTCTTCTGCCTACAATTTGTTTTCCATGAATTTTACCTTGTATGAATGGTTGGAGCAGGATCTATCTTGGTCCACGAGTCACATGGCCATGATACTCAAGTTTCTGCTTTTAATTATTAGCACTAATTCCTTTACGATGTCAAAGAAGTATTTCTTCGTTTGTTATTCGATCTACCCATGATACTTTCAGCATTCTTCTGTACACCCACATTTTGAAGGCTTCGAGCCTTCTAATTATTTCTGCGTATGCTGCGAGTTGAACTAATTTCGTGTTAATCTGTTTGTTCTTTTAATATCTATACAAATAAAAACATTTTGTAGTTTGAATATGACTGAGAAGAAATAGGCATCAAAGTAAGCGAACAATACTTGAGCCACCTAAGATATGCGGATGATATCGCCTTAATAAGAGACAAGCAAGAAGAACTGATAAAAATGCTGGAAGAACTGGATACAGCAGCTAAAAATATACGCTGGAGTATATAAACTACACTAAGCATTCGGTAAATAAAGCTACATATTAAAAAATAAAAAATCTTCTCAGTACCTCAAAACGAAAGTCTACAACCAATATATCCTTCCTGTACTGAACTATGTATTCCAGACCTCAACACGTACAAAATCAAACATGGATAAGTTAACAAAACCAATATCAATGGAAAGACACATGTTACATATAAAGCTAACATATAGAAAAAGCAATGAAAAGAAGATGGAACAAATGTTTTGTATACTGGAGACCTTGGGAAAAAAAGTAGGGAAAGCCCCAAATGAGATGCGCGGACGATTTAAACAAACATGCGGGAACTAGATCGATGAACACGGCTACAAACACAGAAGAGTGGAAGATATTGGGAGAGGCCTATGTCCAAAGATGTATCGCAGAAGGCTAAGTAGATAAATAGTTTAAATATAGAAGCTATGTAGAATCTGGTAGACTTTATTTTTGCTGATCGAAATTCAATAAATCGCTCCCTAACTAAACTTCCAATTTCAGCAAAGCACCAAAAGGAACCAAATACTTGCCCAACGCCCACTACAAACCTATACAATTGGAAAACAACAAGCAAAGATATATCGCAACAATTCCGGGGCTACCCGCGACCAAATCGTATACACAACACTGTCGTGGGTACGGCTGTACACTGTGGGTTCTCGCTAATGATACTTATCGTGCAGAAGTTAATAGACGCGGTTGCTTGGTTACCGACATTGGCGCGAGTTGCGAATTTGGAGTGATAGAGTTCGCGCGGAGTACTGCGGGAGCAGGAGTTTAGTTTTTGTGGATGTTATTGGCTTGAATGTAAACTGCGGATAAAATGTGGAATAATTTTTGTCGATTGGTTTTGGTAAGTAAAAATCGTTCTATATTTTAATTTTCTGATGAAAAGAAAAGTTCTCAAAATTATTAATAATAAAATTTCTTGCTCCATAATTGCATTCCGTTGCATTTCCGTAATGGTTTGAGAGGAATTTAAAATGGTTAGACAAGTATGACTTTTAAAATATAATTTTTAGTTGCAATCTTGCCCTTCCATTTTATATATAGACCGTTATCTTTCTGTCTGTCTTTACTTATGTCTGTGTAACGATAAAGTCTACTGAACTAAATTGATGAAAACAGTATCTATCTAGTACATATTGAAATTTGTATGAGCCAAAAGGAGTTCGATACAAAATCTTTGCTTTTTAAATTATGATATAATTTTTTATAAAATAAAAGTAAAAATTTACTTATTATAATTCTAGTTTTCCAACCAAATTAATAATTAATATGTTCTAGAAAGTTTGTGATCATATTCTTATATTTTTACCTGTAGCACCTACCGCGCAGCAATGTCTCGAGAAGATAAAATTTTTGAGGAAAATGTATTATTTGGGTATATGTTGACCTCTTATTCTCTCTCTCTCTCTCTCTCTCGCTGGCTCTCTCTCTCTCTCTCTCTCTATCTTAATAATATCGTCGTGACGTCCGTCCTTGTGTTTTTCTGTCTCTAATCCAATAGCTGCTAAACCGCTAAGGGGATTTTCATGAAATTTTTTGTTAAAATGGTGTACAATACTGTGAAGAGCTGATTAGATTTTGGTCAAAATACATTAATGCTACTGACAGTTTTTTTACAGTTTAAAAATTTTAAATATGCTATATAATATATTTTTCTCAATAATTTGTATATATTTATATAAAACTTCGAGGGAACTTCTGTCTCTGAGATATTTACAAAAAACTGTCTTTAAGACTAATATAGCATGTAGTTTACCTGGAGTGTGCTAATGTGCAGGGAATGTATCAAATCCGTCATGGATCTATTTTTTTTTTCGGTGAAACCCCTTCATCTATTTTATCTGAAAAGCCACCACCAGAATTGAATTTAAAACTTGGAAAAGAAAACAAGATATTTTAATAATTTTATTGGGTGGCTTGTAATCCCTAAAAGAAAGCATTAAGCCCGCAAATTACTTATATAGTTTCTTATAGAACATCCTGTATATTAAATAAAGAGAATAAACAGGCCCAACTTTTTCCTCTCTAAAAATTCTTGAAAATAATTCCTAGCAGAGTCCGTGTGCGCAGACATTTTTAGAGCATCGGACTGAGTAAACCAAGCATGCCATTTAAGTACTTTCAAACACATTTTTTAAGCTACAATAACAAAATTTCCGGTTTTTAATTTTTTACTGTTACTTTTTTAATCTCTTAATTTTGATATGTTTGTGGTGAGAGATACGGTCGTCAAAGCATCTAATTTGTACGTCAAATATTTTTTCATGTTTGATATCATAAAATCCTTAGATTTTGCAAAAATTAATTGTTACTATTAAATGAAGTTTTTACAGTCACTAAATTGATATTTAGTTTTACCTGCGCTCTCTGTTAGGAATCCCGTTTAAGAATTTTGAAGAAAGAAGAAAAAGTTAAAAAAATTAACCTAATTACAAAAATTCAGTCATTAAAAAACAGACTAGTGTATATACTGTTGAGAATAATGTTTTATTAGGATAAAAATAAATGGATCCATGACCGATCTGATACCTTCAATGGCACTCTATATCAGCCTTGTAAATATCTCAAAAACGCAAGCTTCTACAAAGTTTCTGGTAACAAAAATTATTTAAAAAAAAGTTTTCTGCTATATTCCGAAAACCGTGTATTGATGCGATGTTCCGTTCAGAAGTTGGCATATTTACAATTTTTAAACTGTCATAGCATTAATGGATTTTGACCAAACTCTAACAAGCTTATACATTTTTTTCATGAAAATTTGTTCACGGGTTTAGGAGCTATCGTGTTACTGACAGACATACACACACATACAGACCGACATCACGACGATATTGCTAAGATAGGTCAAAATACACCCAAATAATACATTCTCGGCGACATCTCAAAAAAAAATTTTTTCGTTGAAAATAATACCTTCTCTAGCAATGCTACGCGGGCTAGAAAGGCAAAAATTAAAACAGCGGAAATATACTTTTGAAAAACGTTAGTACCTATTGTTTGACTAGACTACAAAAAATAAAAACAACAAAGTGTTAATAACTGTTATGAGAACGAAGTATTATAAAAGATGTTGGTTTAATGTCACCTGTCATTACGTTAAGTATTAGATAATTCCTATATTTAGAAAAAAATTATACCATAATCGGTTCTTCTCAAAATGTCAGAGAGAAAGTAAAATTAATAAATTGTTTACATTTATTTATGAATAAATAATAAATTATTCTTTTTCTTCATGCACGCAAGAAGCACACCCATATTCTGTGAAATAATTTTTTTAAGGTGAACGAGATTTTTTAAAGAAGATCGATTCTGTTTTGTTATATAATATGTGGTTATGTCTAAAATCATGCCAACAATGAATTTTACCTTATTCCGATCACGGGAAAGTTTTTCGCATAATCTCACTTTAACCTATATTTTATATGCATTTAATCCACTGAAGCTGTCAATTCTAACTTAAGATTATTATTATTATTAAAAAAACCCTGTTTTGCTTAATTTCTAATTTTCCTTATAAAAGAGCACTATAAAAAATACTCTGCCAATATATGGGCCCCTAAGCTCACACTAGGTACTATAGTTATAGTGTACGTGTGAGCTAATATAACTAAAAACTGAAATATATTTTATTCAACTCCAGACTAAATTACCTTTTGTTTGATACCACACAAGCCATGTTTTGACTTAAACTCAAATTTTTGAAATCTACCCCCACCCTTAACAAAAATACTCTGCCAATCTATGGGCACTTAAGCTCACACTAGGTACTGTAGTTATAGTGTGAGCTAATATAATCAAAAACTGAAATATATTTTATTCAAATCCAGACTCAATTACCTTTCGTTTGATACCACACAAGCCATGTTTTGACTTAAACTCAATTTTTTTTAATCTACCCCCCACCCTTTTGAAAAAACTAAAATGTATTTTGTTTAACTCCAGACTCAATTACCTTTCGTTTGATATCACACACGCCATATTTTCACTTAAACTCTAATTTTTGACATCTACCCCCACCCTTTTTTTAAAAATAAACTAAAATTAATTTTTTTTAACTCCAGACTTAATTACCTTTCGTTTGATATCACACACGCCATATTTTCACATAAACTCTAATTTTTGGAATCTACCCCCACCCTTTTATTTGGCTTGTGTTCGGTGGATTTTGTTCATTTTTAAATGGGACCATCACGGCCCAAGACTCGACTTAGGTACCAAATTTCATTAAAATCGGACAAGCGGTTTTTGAGTTATGCGGGTTGGTCGTTACAGACAGACATAAAGACAGACAGACAGACAGACAGACAGACAGACAGACAGACAGACAGCAAAACAAAAAAGTTTCAAAATCATCTGAAACGCAAAGATATATAAAAATTTTTGAAATCGGAGCAACTTTTTTTTTCTCGAAAAAATTAGGATCACCATAGCTCACACTACTTATAGTAGTAGTGTGAGCTAAAAACAAAAACTAAAATGTATTTTGTTAAACTCCAGACTCAATTACCTTTCGTTTGATATCACACGCCATATTTTCACTTAAACTCTAATTTTTAAAATATACCCCCACCCTTTTTTTTAAATAAATTAAAATTTATTTTGTTTAACTGCAGACTCAATTACCTTTCGTTTAATATCACACACGCCATATTTTCACATAAATTCTAATTTTTGAAATCTACCCCCACCCTTTTATTTGGTTTGTGTTCGGTGGATTTTATTCAATGGGACCATCTCGACCCAAGACCCAGCCTAGGTACCAAATTTCATTAAAATCGGCCAAGCGGTTTTTGAGTTATGCGCGTTGGTCGTTACAGACAGACATACAGACACACAGACAGACAGACAGACATACAGACAGACAGACAGACAGACAGACAGACAGACAGACAGACGGCGCAACAAAAAAGTTTCAAAATCATCTGAAACGCAAAGATATATAAACAATTTTGAAATCGGAGCAACTTTTTTTTTCTCGAAAAAATTAGGATCACCATAGCTCACACTACTATAGTATAGTATATGTGTGAGCTAAAAATCTAAAGTTTCCCCTTTAATACGGAGGCGAAGCAAGACGCACATTGTGTCCTTTTTATGGTCTAGGGGGATTTAATTAAAACAATGATGAATTATTTCGTTTATAGGTTAGGAACAGCTTTATTATTTATATTAAGTATTTTTTAGAAATATAGTACAGCAATCTTTATATACAGGGTGTTTCATTAAGTCTGGACCGTGGGTAACTTATTCTTTAAATAATTGAAACATATTGGTTATTCTTAAAAAATAAACTTTGTTCCTATTATGTGTTTCTTCTTCTTCTTCTTCTTTCACATATCATTTAAAAAAATATTATTAACCAAACCCTTTGTGTTTTGTTATTACGTAAAAATCAATATTAATCTTTATACAGGGTGTTTCATTAAATCTGAACCATTGCTAAATTGTGATCTAAGGATAAAACATATTATTTTAAAAACTTGCATATAAAATTATCATTAATATATAAAGTTGAAGTAGATCCGCCTATGCCTATTGTTGGTTGTAGGTATAAAATAAATTATAATACTTTTTTTTACGCTAAACCGATATTATACCAGACAAAAAAGTTCTACTGTTTTATGGTGCTTACACATTATTATTTTTATTATCATGGGCGCACCCAGGGGAGGGGGGGGGCAAGGGGCTTAGATTTTTTTACACATTTTCGACATATTTCAGAAAAAAAACACAAAAAATAGCTTAATATTCGAGATCATGAGGCTTCGTGTTTTAATCATAGGATGAGTGACAAGTGCACTTTTTATTCCTACAGTGCGAAAAATAACTTATTTAGGAATCTTCATCAAATTTTAAATCGGACTGTAGAAAATAGACACATCCAATAATTAAAATAAACCTTGTTTATAATACACAATATTATAGTGTTCGATAGAGCAGGTTTAAAAAATAAAAAAAATATTAGGGTCAAAGCCCCTTTGTTTTCGAGATACATACATCAAAGTTAACGATTTTTTAAACTTTTTCGGCTATAAAAAAATCACACCAACATATTTTGTGTAGTCGTGTATCAAAATAAAAACAATAATGAGATAAAAAGTGATAAAAAAAATAAAAAACGAAAATCAAAAAAAACTGTAACTTTTTACTTATTTTTTGAGGTACATTTTGACAGCTTGTATCTCCTTAACTTGTCATTTTATCAAAAAAAAATAAACTCTATTTTTTTAATAACAATTAGCCATATAATCATTTGGTGGTGGCAGATTTTCTTTTTTGCTTAAACCCTTTTTCCCCACTCCTAAAACTTTAAAAATGTTCTTCAAAATGTTCTTGACCTCCATGTTATTTGAACAATTTTTATATTTGGGCCTACGGTATCACCCTGTATAATGTGGTCACAGATATTGAAACTCAAAAAAAATATATTTATGTTTAGGTTATATTTATGTCTGGTTTTGGACTTCCCCAAACGTCAAATAAAATAAAATTAATTTTAGATTTAATCATTTGAAAAACCACTAATATTAAGTTAATCTCTTTATAATAATGTCAATCAATAATAGGGGAAACCGGGGCATAACGAGCAGCCGGGGCATATTGAGCATCCGGACTTGTGACTTTGCCAAACGAGATGGCGCCTTAAGTGGCTAATAAATTTTTTATAGAGTCCTCTGTATCTTGTCGCGACACACCAGATTCGCCATGAGCTGGGTGTATCCCTTAAAAACAAATATTGGCTTAAAGGGTACATAGTCTAATTTTTAGGATAATAAAAGCAATTTTTTATGTTTTGTTAAAATTAAAAATAAGTTCTACACTTAGTAAATACCATAAAATTGATATTAATTTATTTGTATTGTAGTTATAATAATTTCTGTACTTTTTAAAATTAACTAAAATTAAAGTGCTAGGGCACATTGGGCGTGGCAAAATAGGCGGGGAAAAATGAGCACATGCTCGATACACGGATCACCTCGATATACCTCAAGGAGTAGGACTTTATTTTTTATTTATGATATGGTTCAGAATATCTAAAAGAAGAGGCAAGAACTTTTGGCATATTATAGTTTGATTAAGATGGTCAATAAGGTAGAGAGGACGAATATTGCGTTTTTATGCGAATTTTTGAGGATGCTTAATTAATATTTTTCGTTTGTTTTTTAATTTTGTTCAGATTATTATGCCCTATTCATATATAAATAAACTAACTAATAAGATTTTGATTTAAAATTGATGAAATAACCAAAAACCCATTGAGTTCCAAAAGCGATGCTGTAAATTATGGACGTCACTGGACAAAACCAATTCTATAGCTATTGTTTTGCAGGTTTAAAAAAGTTATACTTAATTGGCTATTTACAATTTAAGATAGTTGCCTTAAGCTTATTTTAGAAAAATCTAATATGACTCCAAAATATTGGCAGTCACGAAAACTTTCACTCGCACTTACTACACGATTAAAGAAACTTTGGGGTCACCAAGTTAGTCAGAAGAACCTTATTACCTTCCTAGCCCGCGTAGCAATGGCTAGAGAAGGTATTATTTTTGACAAAAAAACTTTTTTTAAGATAACGCTGAAAATGTGTTATTTGGATGTATTTTGACCTATCTTAGCAATATCGTCGTGATGTCTGTCTGTGTGTGTGTGTATATATTTTTTCTGTCCGTAACACGATAGCTCCTGAACCGCTGAATCGATTTTCTAACTAACGAGCTGATTAGATTTTGGTTAAAATGCTAACTTTTTAACGGAGCATCGTTTCAATATGCGGTTTTCAGAATATAGCAGACTGCATTTTGCTTAACACCTTATAACCAAAAACTTTGTAAGAGCTTTTGTTTCTGAGATATTTACAAAAAAACCGTTTTCAAGGCTGATATAATATCATGGCTTCAATTAAAGTGTGCTAATAGACTAGCTAGGAAGGTATCAGCTCCGTCATGGATTCTTTTATTTATTTATGATATGGTTTAGAACATCTAAAAGAAGAGGCAAGAGATTATGGCATATAATTTCGTTAAGATTGTGCAGACAGTAGAGAGGACAAATATTGCGTTTTTTGTGCGAATTTTTAGATGACGAATAATGCGTTTTTTATGCGAATTTTTGGGAATGCTCAATTGGTTTCTATTTATGTTTGTTTTTTAATATTGTTCAGATTATTATGCCCTATTCTGGAAAGTATGGACGTCACTCTACAAAACCAATTCTCTAGCTATTGTTTTGCAGACTTAAAAAGAATATACTTAATTGGCTATTTACAATTTGAGATAGTTGCACTTATTACTAAACTAAACGACTAAAGAAACTTTGGGGTCACCAAGTTAGAAGAGTCTTATTTTTCTTAAGATAATAAGAGAATTAATAAGAATCTAACAACTTTCTACATTTTAAGCTACACGTAGGGAGGATTAGTGTAATATGAAACTTTTTAATTTACCCATGCTAAAAAATATTTAAAAATGATAAATATCATTTTTCTACGACTAAAGCTAAAAATAAGCTGCTTTGAATTTTCTTTTTAAATCTCATATTTTTGTACTTAGCATTTGCATATGCTTAGAGTTAACCACACATTTTACTACTAAATAGCTACACAAGAAGTTCATTTGCTAAGAACTGAGGATTTTTAAGGGAAAGTCCAACCATCTTTAAATTTTTTAATCAAGCCTACGCGTTTCGACGTAGAGACGTCATCTTCAGGGCTTCTGCAAGTAACAGACAAATTGTTAATATTAATAAAATTACAATTATTACTTACAAAAAGCCAGTCAACCAGTAAGTAATAATTGTAATTTTATTTAGATTTTAAGAATATTAACATCTTGTCTATTACTTGCAGAAGCCCTGAAGATGACGTCTATACGTCGAAACGCGTAGGATTGATTAAAAAATTTAAAGAAGGTTAGACTTTCCCTTAAAAATCCTCAGTTCAATTATGGCCCTTCTTGACAGTAGCCTCGACCAGCGGCGTAGCGTGGGGGGGGGGGGGCGCGGGGGGTTCGTCGCCCCCCCGCCCCGAGGGTAGTGGCGCCCCATAGGTGGCCGAAGCGCCCTCAGCTTTATTAAGTCGGGCCGGTAACGGACAATTGAGTGGGTGCCAAAGGAAACTAACGAGATGAAAAGATGAAGACCTTTTTTTTTTTTTTTTGGTCGCAAGATTCGTGAGAGGGAGGCGCCCGTGTGACTTATCGGCCGCCCCCTCACACATGATGACCTTTTTGTTTTTTTTTTTTGCTCGCATGATTTGTGAGAGGCGCCCTTTTGACCTTTTTGTATTTTTTTTGTCACAAGATTTTTCATCAGTTTTCAGAGGCGCCCTTTTTAGCTGTCGCCCCCCCCCCCCCCCCCCCCCGCCCTTTCGGGCACGCTACGCCGCTGGCCTCGACTTTAGCATTTTGCTAAGGGATGTTAGGTCTTTCTGAAGATTTAGGCAGTCTTCAATTGAGTTTATGCATAAAACCTGTCAATAAACAGATCAAACAGAAGTGGTCTGAACACTTATCTCTTTCGACTTTACACCACAAATTTCAACAAAGTGTTTTCAAGTTGTTATAAGAGATTCAAACAGTTTAGTAAGTTTAGTAGAGAAACCAAAGTGATTTATTGATTGTACTAAAGGTAAGTGATCCAGTTTATCGAAAGATTTTGATAGATCGAAAGCTCCAGCAATTAATTTTTTCCTACAAGAAACGTATAAAACTGTATAAATATTGATGGTTACACAACCTACTTGCATTGGGCCTTGTTTTGAGGCATTTAATATCGCTCCCTTAGCGCAACAACTAGATAACTCGTAATTTATGCATTTTGAGTTATCCAGTTAAAGCAGACCTATCTTTCATTCTCTCTGTTTCTTCTTTTTAATGCAACATCTAGATGTTTTGTATGAGCAACTATTTTTATTTTATTTAGCCGGTTTAGAACGTTTTGCTACGTTGTCCGACGCCTATTCTCCACCTCCTTCGATCCTGACAATCATCTTCTGTCAGATTTTTTTGACTCATTGATCTTTGGATTGACTGTTGCCATTCTAGTTTAGGACGCCCTCTTTTTCTGCGCCCTATTGGTTGCCATTCTAGGACCTGCTTTGGTAATTTTTCGTCGTTTATCCGTGTTACATGGCCGTACCATATCAGTTGTCTTTTAGTGATGTCATCCGTTATGCTTCCTTCGATTCCCATTCTTTCTTTTATGATTTCATTTCTTATGTGATCTGTTCTAGATATTCTCATTGATCTTCTTATTGCATCCATTTCGACACTTTCCATTTTTCTTTTGCATTTTTCTGTTACGCGACAAGTCTCTATTCCATACAACAGCTTGCTTCTCACCATTGTTTCATATATGTTAAATTTTTCATTCTTTTTTATCTCTCTGCTCCATAAAATACTGTTAAGACATCCAATAACCCTTTATGCTTTTACTATTCTTTTTTCCAGTCCTTTACAGTTTGTTCCAGTCTTATCAAATGTGACACCCAAGTATACATACTCATTGCATGGTGATATTACTTGTCCATTGTCTAGTTCTAACTCACTGGATCCGTTTCCAATACATAAGTACTGTGTCTTGTCCACGTTCACTGTTAATCCCCACTTTTGGTATTCTTCCATTAACTTTCTTTCTCTTTCTCTAAATCGATCGTTAAGTTGTATTCCCATGCCGTGCACTTTCCGTTTCCAGTTTTTTGGAGCTACTGCGATATATATTTTAAAAAGAGTTGGAGAGATACAACAACCCTGTCTTAAGCCTTTTGTTACCAGGAATTCTTTTGAAAGGCGATTTCCAATTTTAATTTTAGATTTTGACCCTTTGTATAATTCTTTTATCGCTTTTATGTATGTATGATTGATATTAGTCTGCTCGAACCAGTGGCGGCGCGTGGTAAAAAGCTTTCGGAGGGCACACCAAAAAAAATTAAAAATTGCGGCGCACGCGGAATTTTTTTTTGCAAATAATTAAAAAATGAGATATTTAGTTAGATATTAGTTACCTACCTATTATTATTGAAATTATAAATAAATAATAAATGTATCACACCTAGTTTACATATTTTCTCTTTTAATGGCAAAGATGAAAATTTATTGTTTTTAAATATTGCACGCTAATGCTATCAGAATTAGAAACTTCCGCCATTGTCGTAAATACCAAATCGTTGAAATCAAGACAAACCGCCAGCGCCCGACCGATAATGCCATATTAGTGGTGTGCAAATACTATCTACTCGATAATTTAATATCTGATACATGGGCAGATTCGAAGTAATCGAATATCCTTCGACGCCAAATACTCGTTACTCGAATCCTGAATGGGACCGAAGCCGAAGTGTTACTTTCGTATCAATTGTATCGGCATCGGCCGTATAAGTAACGAGTTTGGAGTACTTGTAATCATTTGGACCGATATTTATATATTGGATTTACCGATAATATAATATAAATAATAATAAAATCTAATACTCGA
Organism: Aspidapion aeneum; assembly: GCA_963576565.1. NCBI lineage: Eukaryota > Metazoa > Arthropoda > Insecta > Coleoptera > Brentidae > Aspidapion > Aspidapion aeneum. Next base: position 51,472,076 of record OY755041.1, on the reverse strand, counting down.
ATAGGAAGTATCAATATCTACTCAATACTTGGAAAAATGGTTGCACATCACTATGCCAAATTGTCTAAGTGCACTAATTAAAAGGGCCCTTGAGCTCGTCTAACATGCAACGCGAACCATGGGTGCGGGGGGCGTCACGGGGGTGCGGGCGGCATCGAGGCTAGTTTTTGCACAGATTTTGTCCTAGGCACTGCCACAGGAAGGTTCAGATTCTATGTACTGTAAAATTCTATTGGGACATGTCGTCCTCTCTTTCTATATTTCGTAATTAGAATGCGACACAACATCTACGGAGCAAATAAAACTGAATAATTAGATTCGAACTCACTATATAGCGCATCCGCCAGCATGCATCGCAGGTGGTTTTAATACGAATACAAACACATACATACCGGGTATTAATTTGTAGGTAATATTCCAGTCTTTAGTGAATTCCGTTTTGGGTAATTATTAATTAAATTTCAGTATTTTTTTAACTAAAATTTGGGAGTGCACGTGCACATGTGCACTTATGGAGAAACCGCCACTGGCTCTAACACTGTCTATAGTTTTTCTACTGGAACGGTATCATATGCTTTTTGTAGGTCCACAAAGGTAACATGAGTCTCTATATTTCTGGCGCTTCTTTTCTCAATTACTTGTTTAAGACAAAAACATTATCACTACAAGATCTGCCTGCACGAAACCCACTTTGCTCTTCTTCTTCTTGTTCATGAAAATCATTCTCTATTAGATCTCTAAGAATCCTACCGTACAATCTACTTAGAGTACTGGTTACTGAAATTCCTCTGTAATTATTGCAATCCAGCTTGTTTCCTTTTTAATGTATTGAGGATATGAATACAATTTTCCAATCATCAGGTACTGGATGTCCGTTTATGCATTGATAGATAATATATGTGAGTTTTTCGATTAGTTTCTCTGATCCATATTTGAGCATTTCAGCATATATTCCTCCAGGTGCGCTAGCTTTTCCAGATTTAAGCTTTTTAATACTATTTTTTATCATTTCTTTTTCGATGATTACTTCCTCTCCGTGTACTTCCATGTCTCTCCTCGGAGAGGCTGCCAGATATTCGGGTCTCGTTTCCTGCAGCAGTCCCTTGTAGTGTTCTGTCCATTGTTCTGGTTTGATGATCTGGATGTTTACTTTTTCTTTTGTTGGGTTTTTTACTGTAGAAATGAATTTCCATACTTCAGAACTCTGCCTACCTCCTACGTGTGTATTTATATCATGGCATTTGCGCCCGAACATTAAATTTTTTTCTGTGCATATCAAATTTCTTAGTTGTCTTCTGGTTTCCCTGTAGATTTCTAGGTCTCTTTGTTTTTAGTACTGAGTCATTTCAAGTAGGTGCGTTTTTTCTCTTTGACCATTTCCTGTATTTTTTCCGTCCACCACATCTTCCTGCTATTTCTATTATCTTGGTATCCAACAACTTCGATGCTTGCTTCCTTTAAGCTTTTTATTATGTTTATATACATCTCTTCAAATGAGTGTTCTGGGCTTATTAATTTTTTCTCTAATCGGTTCTGATACAATCTTTGAGTACTTTCGATTTCTAGACTTCTAAAGTTGTATTTTTGATTGTCTTCGATGCATTCTAGGTTTTCATTTTCTCCAATACTTTCGTCCTTATTTGTTTTTCTTAGAATGAATAATATTTTCGCTTTTACCAGATGGTGATCAGATCCACAGGTAACACCACGAAGTGTTCGCACATTATACCATTTTAATTGCGAGTGTTGTCCACCTATAGCATAGTCAATGATTGATTTAAGATTTCTTGTTGGCCGAATCCAGGTATATCGATGAATATCCTTATGCCTAAAAAAACATTATTTATTTTTAGGTTGTGGGTTTCACACAATTGCATCAGTCTCAAGCCATTATCATTTATTACTTCTTCTCCAAATGGTCCTATCACTTTGCTCTGGGTTTGTCTACCAGTTCGGCTATTAAAATCGCCAAGCATAATTATTTCTCTGGTATTACCGATTTTGGTGATAGTCTCATCAAGTTGGCCAAAGAACAGTTATTGTGTAGCTACTTTTTCGTCATCTGATGGTGCGTAGATGCTTATATTATGACCAAGCATCTTCATGTTCACTCGAAGTATGTTTTCACTAATGCAATCGTAGTCGGTAATCTTATTTTTTAGGTTTTTCTTTATTAACAAGGATACCCCTCTGGCTGCTCTTCTTTCTTTTGGGACTCCAGTGAATATATGGACGAAATTGCCGACACTATTCGTACCTGTTACTTCTTTCCTCCAACTAAACTTGTTTAAAAAGTGCCAAGAGATAGATAACTTCGAAAATGCACATTTTATAAAAAGACAACTTGCAAGGGGGACACTTTTTGGCTATTTTGAATTTTTGTAGCACGAACCCCCTTCGAGGGTGTTAAATAATTTTATTAAAGATAATTGTCAACTTTGTATATTTCTGTTAAAGATAATGGTCAACTATGTATCATTTATTTTGTATATGATTTGATGTTGACAATAAAAAAAAACATAGTTCTCAATTTTGTCACAGTAACTGTCTTCTCATTTTCTACCAAAAAGTATCATAAATCTCTTTATCTACATCGACAAATGGTCTTTTGATCTACTGAACACAGCAAGAACTACAGTCCGCGATATAGAAGATTCAAGGAAGCGAATTAAATCATGTCAACATTGGGAGCTTGCAAGGACATTGAAAAAAAGGTCAAGAAATGTTCAGATCCAACGCTTTTGAAAAATATCAATTTGATTCTGTATGGACCAAATAAATCAGGTAGAATAACAAAATCTTGTTTACTTGCCTTCTCTGGATTTCAATTTAAACTTGATTCAGAAGAATATATAAAATCACATCGAGCTAGTAAGCGAAATGCTTTCTATTGTTAATTTTAAAGATATTTATAAGTTATTCGACCTAAATTACCAATCTATAACGTCCGCAAAACATTTTACGGAGTCATTTATTAAATTTATTCTTGAAAAACTGCATGAAATTCAATCTAAAAATGCTGAAGAAGAATTTGAACAAGCTTCAATTAGATCAACAATATCTCGAAATTCTCAAAACGAAAATTTGCTTCTTAACCTTGAAAAAGGAATGCTGGAAATCCGAAAATTAAAAGAAAATCTACAAGCCAAAGAAGAAGAGACACTTTTATTAGAATTCGACCTGGAAGACTATAAAAACAAACAAGACAAATCAGAAGAGGAAATACAGAGTAAAGAACGTCAAATAACTCTCAAAAAGAAACTTTTATCCATCCAAACAGCTGGTCTAGAGGAAAAGGTTAAAGATTTTCGTAAATTGGAAGACATTTACGAAAAAAGAAGGAGAAGTAGTACAGTTGTATTAGAACAAACAAGTGCCGTCAAAAACCCACATCGCAATGTTCATATAACTCACAATGTGGATACATGCCATTCATGTGATGACGTCGAGTTTGAGGAAGCAATACAACAAAATCTTATCTCTTCCTACCAACCTGAAACTCAAAGAAGAACAGAAGAATGGATTGAAAATATTCCGAATACTAATACCATTCAGGAAGAAAAGAGTGAAATGAGAAATTTGACTAAATCAATAAACAACATGTTGGCAAGACAGACCATAGGGCAACAATTACCTAAATTTGACGGTTCATCACCTATGAAGTGGCCTATATTTTTCAGTCAATATAAGCTGTCCCACGAAGCCTGTAACTTTTCACCAGAAGAGAATGTTTTACGACTCAATAATAATATTTTTGGAGAAGCCAGAAAATCTGTTGAAATGCTCCTGATAACTGCGAAGAAGCCAGATGACATTTTGGACATTTTAGACAAAAAATATGGGCGTTCTGAGTTAATAATGGAAGAACTTATTTTAAGAGCAAAACAACTCTCCAAAGTTGAAGATTTACAAGCATTCAGCGATTTTAGCAATACTGTGAGGAATATAGCCACCATCGTAGACACTGAGATTTCGCAACTAGTGGACCAACGTCAAATTTTGGCCATATTTGTCAACAAATTACCAAATCATTTACTCACACAATGGGGTAGCTATCTCATAGAAAAAGATATAGCTAAACATCAGGAATCTTTAAAAGATTTTTCACAATGGATTCAAAAAATGTCTTCAGTTGTTTCTAGAGTGACATTCCTTCCACGTAGTTTAGAAATATTTGAAGGAACAAGTTCTCCAAATAAAGAATACAGAACTGAAGAAGAAAAGAAAATCCAAAATACTCAAAACCAAGATTTAAGACCCAAAAGCAGAACATGTCAAATTTGCAAGAAAGGTGAACATCCTATAGAAAAATGTTCTCTTTTCCAAAACGCAGATATCACACAAAGATGGAAAATGGCCCGACAAATACACGCATGTTTTAACTGCCTCGTTTACATCGTGGAAAATGTACTGCAAGAAAAATGTGTGGGATAAATAACTGCAATAAATTTCATAATCAAGCTTTGCATAAAAATAGAATCGAAAATCGAGAAATTAATACCTGTGTTAATGCCAATTTTACCAATAGTGCTTTGCAAAAAGTAATAGCTGTCAAAATAAAAGGTCCAAATGGAATTTTTAGAATTTCTGCACTCCTGGATGAAGGAAGCACAACAACACTACTAGATGCTGCAACCGCACAAAAAATTGGATTAACTGGGCCAGTCGTACCTTTTTGTTGCAATTGGATTAAAAATCTCTCACAAGAAGAAAAATCAGAAACAGTGCAAGCAGAAATAGCAAGTCTCAATTCCCCAATTTTTCACAGTCTAGAAAATATTAGAACAGTAGAAGATTTAGATTTACCTTGGCAAAATTATGATGTTGACAGTCTGATTAAACAATTTCCATATACTCAACAAGCATTTATCAACAAAACGAAACTAGAAAAACCAATGCTTTTAATTGGACAAAATAATGCCGCATTAATAATTTCACGTCAATCAATCCAATCCTAATGCATTAATTTTATCAAAAACCAAACTTGGTTGGACGTTGCACGGAAAACTTGCACAAGCATCTACAAACCAACCACATGAAGAAATAACAGTCGTATGCTGTGATAGAGCAGATGAAACAATACATGAACTGGTTAAATCATTTATGAAACTAGAAAATTTTGGAGTTATTAAATTACAAGAAAATAAAAGAAAATCTAAAGAAGACGAAGAAGCTTTAAAAATAGTTTCAGAATCCATTAATCTTCAAGATGGACAATATGTGGTAAAACTTCCTTGGAAAAATAAATCTGAAGTTGTACCAGATTCTAAACCAATGGCTCTACAAAGACTAAAATGTCTGGAAAAACGGCTGTCTAAAGATGAAAAGCTACTGGAAAGTTATCAAGAAGAAATCCAAAAATTACTTGACAAAAAGTACGCAACAGTAGTTGACCCTAAACGTTTAGAGCAAGAAAAATGAATCTGGTTTTTACCCCATTTTCCTGTTATTAATCCTAACAAACCAGGAAAAACAAGACTAGTATTTGATCCTGCAGCTAAAACACATGGCATTTCACTCAATGACTTGTTGCTTACTGGTCCAGATATGTTGCAACCATTACTTAACTCTCTTTTAAAATTTCGTGTGGGCAAATTTGCATTCACTGGAGATATCCGAGAAATGTTTAATAGAGTAAAAATTGCAGACGAAGAAACCTATGCTCAATGCTTCCTTTGGCGAAATACTTCTGCACCATTAATTTTTCGTATGAAAGTAATGCTTTTTGGGACGACATCTTCACCATTCATGGCTCAATTATACTGCAGTACAACACAAAGAAGACTTTCCAGATGCAGCAAAAGCCATAATTGAAAAGCACTACGTTGACGACTACTTAGACTCAGTAGACAATGAAGAAGATGCAATAAAATTAATTAATGACGTTATACATGTTCACTCACAGGGAGGGTTTGAAATTCGTAATTTTATCTCAAATTCTTCAAAAATTCTACAAAATATTCCAAAAGGTTTAAGAGCTTATCAGAATGATTTAGAAGTACAATTAGGAACAGAAGAACGAGTACTAGGGATGCTATGGAATTCAGATAAAGACTTTTTTCATTTTAACTTAAATTTCAAAAAATTGAAAAAGATATACTTGATGGCAAACAAATTCCAACCGAAAGACAAGTACTAAAAATAGCAATGTCAGTGTTTGATCCACTTGGACTTTTATCACCGATTACCGTACATGTCAGAGTCCTGCTTCAACATATCTGGAGATCAGGCATAGGTTGGGATGACTTTATCAGCCAAAGTATGTTTAAAAAATGTTTAAAAAGACTTGAAAAAATTAGCACATCTAAAGATTCCAAGGTGGTACTCTGAAAACCTACCAAACTGCTTTAAGTTAGAATTTCATATTTTTGTAGACGCCAGCGAAGAAGTTTATGCAGCAGCAATTTATTTAAGGATAGAATTTGACAAAGGAATAAACGTGGTTTTAGTAGCATCCAAAGCTAGGGTTGCTCCTCTAAGAACCCAGACAATTCCAAAACTAGAATTTCTAGCAGCGGTCTTGGGAGTAAGACTGGCAAAAGAGATACAAAAAGGCCTAGAACTAAACATAGAAAAAATAATTTTTTGGTCAGATTCAAACACAGTCATACAATGGCTAAATACCGAAAAAAAGCTACAAACATACGTGACTTCAAGAACAGGTGAAATACTGGAAGATTCCAAGGTTGAAGAATGGAGATGGCTTCCCACAGTTGACAACGTAGCCGATGACTGCACGAGGGACTCATGTAAATACAGTTTATCAGATGACAGCCGTTGGTTCAAATGTCCAAAATTTTTGTACCAATCAGAAGTAAAATGGCCAAAACTACCCAACACGATTCAAAATCACCTTGAAGAAGCTGAAAACATTTTACAAATTAATGTAGTTGAATTTCCATGCATTGCAGAAGTCATACCTGAAATTAAATCTCACTTCACCTGGATAAAGTTATTAAGAATTACATCGCAAGTTCTAAAAGCATGTCAAATATTTAAAAAGAACTGCTTTTCAAAAAACATTTGGTTGACAGCAGAAGAGTTACGAGAATCTGAAAAACTTTGGTGGAAAGTAATTCAATGTAAAAATTTTTCAAATGACCTACACAATACTAAAATTTGTGCTCCTAATAGAAACGGACGACTTAAGAAGGTCAACCTCAAAATTGATTCTGATGGTATCCTAAGAATTTCAAGCCGAATTTTGAGAGTAATAGAAACAGATGTCATTACAAAAAAGCCAGTAGTCTTAGATGAAAAGCATCCTTATACCGAGAAAGTGATAATGCATTTTCACAAAAAATACGGTCACCAAGGTACAGAAACCGTTATTGACGAATTAAAGAGAAAATTTTATATACCACATATAAGAACAATGGTAAAAAAATAATAAGACAATGTTTTTATTGCCAAAGAATGTTTTCCAAGAGCTGTAACCCACAAATGGGTTTACTTCCAAAAGAAAGACTTCTTACATTCGAAAAACCATTTACAGCAACTGGTTTAGATTTCTTCGGTCCATTTCACGTTTCAGTTGGAAGAAGGACTGAAAAAAGATATGGAGTCCTCTTTACTTGTTTAACTGTTCGAGCCATCCATGTAGAAATATGCCATTCGTTAACAACAGACTCATGTATAATGGCAATAAGAAGATTCTTGGCAAGACGTGGTGAAATTCAAATTTTCTGGTCAGATAATGGAGAAAATCTAAGAGGGGCCGATCAAGAACTACAAAGATCAATACAAGAAGTAGACTACACAACGATAATCAACGAGTTGTCAAACAGAGGCATTACTTGGAAATGCATCCCTCCGCTTTCTCCTTTTATGGGTGGCAGCTGGGAACGTATGATTGGTTCTTTCAAAGGAGCAATAACAGCGGTCATGCGAGACCAGCACCCCAAGGAAGAAGTATTACAGACATATTATGCAGAAGTTGAATATATAATGAATTCAAGACCATTGACCGAAGTATCTGAGGATCCATACGATGTTGTTAGTATTTGTCCAAATGACATACTATTGGGCAAATCAGATAAAATATTTATTCCTGGGCAGTTTACCAAAAATGATCTGCATTCAAGAAAGCATTGGAGAATATCCCAATATTTTATCGATCTTTTCTGGAAAAGGTGGTTAACAGAATACCTGCCAAATCTGATTCAAAGACCAAAATGGCAAGATGTTGATAAAAATCTAGAAGAAGGAGAAATGGTAGTAATCAATGACCCAAATTCTCCACGTTATATCTGGCCTATTGGTGTTGTTACAAAAGTCCACAAAGGTGACGATGGTACAATGTGCGGGTAGCAGAGGTAAAAACAACACATGGGACTTTTTCCCGACCATCGAGGAAGATCCACCGACTACACTGTCATGTTGACAAAGGAAAGTCAACATTGGGGGTGCAGAATGTTAAATAATTTTATTAAAGATAATTGTCAACTTTGTATATTTCTGTTAAAGATAATGGTCAACTATGTATCATTTATTTTGTATGATTTGATGTTGACAATAAAAAAAATATAGTTCTCAATTTTGTCACAGTAACTGTCTTCTCATTTTCTACCAAAAAGTATCATAAATCTCTTTATCTACATCGACAGAGGGGTATACTTTACCCCTATATTTTGAATAGGAAAAGTGGGTCTAGTAATACCTTGATTTGAAAGCCTTTTGCATGTCCTTACAATCGTGTTCCCCTTGCAAACAAAATCGACGTGTTTCATCGTTTCTTTTAATTTCTTGATAATTTTCGTGAAAATCCAGGTGGTTCCTTTTTGAATTCTCACCTTGTATATACTCGTATGTAGGTACGAGTATTAGTACAAAAAATCAATTAATGTATTGTGAAAACTGTGTTAAAATTATCTAACTCTAAGACCAGCGACTCAGGAGCTACTATTGTTGCAAGGACAGAAACGCAGTTCATATAAGAGTTTTATGGCAACAAAAATTGTTTGGCGGAGCATCGCATGAATATGCGGTTTCCGGAATATATTAGAACACGCTTCTTTAAATAATTTATGTTATTACGAAAGACTTCTAAGGATCTTCCGTTTCTGAGATATTTACAAAAATCTTCAAATTCAAATTCAAATTCAAATTTCTTTATTGTTCCTTTGTACAAAACTATACATGAACAAGAGGTAAAGGGGAACGAATTTATATCTAATATATATATATATATATATATATATATATATATATATATATATATATATATATATTTACCTAAGTGTTCTTAAATTAACTATAATGCTAAGAGTCACTTGCTATTCGTTAGATTAATTTTTACTACTTGTATGCGTGAAAATTATTTATTTAGAAGGACTATGCCAACAGTGTCTTTTTTTTTGTTTGTTTGTTTGAAGGAGCTGCTGTGGAGTCATTCGGCCAGTATAAACAGCGGTGTAGCGTGGGGGGGGGGGGGGCGCGGGGGGTTCGTCGCCCCCCGCGCCCCGAGGATAGTGGCGCCCCATAGGTGGCCGGTGGCGCCCCACAGGTGGCCGAATCGCCCTCAGCTTTAGTAAGTCGGGCCGGTAATTGCCAATTGAGTGGGTGCCAAAGGAAACTAATGACATGAAGACCTTTTTTCTTTTTTGTTTTGGTCGCAAGATTCATGAGAGGCGCCCTTGTGACTTATCGGCCGACCCCTCACACATGATGACCTTTTTGTTTTTTGGTCGCAAGATTCGTGAGAGGCGCCCTTGTGACTGATCGGCCGCACCCTCACACATGAAGACCTTTTTTTTTTTTGTTTTGGTCGCAAGATTCGTGAGAGGCGCCCTTGTGACTTATCGGCCGACCCCTCACACATGATGACCTTTTTTTTTTTTGGTCGTAAGATTTGTGAGAGGCGCCTTTTTGACCTTGTTGTTTTTTTTGCCACAAGATTTTTCATCAGTTTTCAGAGGCGCCCTTTTTAGCTGTCGCCCCCCCCCCCCCCCCGCCCTTTCGGGCACGCTACGCCGCTGAGTATAAAGGATCTCAGTTTTACTATATCAGCAGTAAACATATAAATATTTTTTAAATTACTTATGGATTGATCCAACAAAATGTTTTCTAGATCATTGTTTTGGTCAATATTAAATTTTTGCCGGATATCATTGAAAATAGGACAAATAAGTAGGATGTGCTTAATTGTTTGACTTGTATTCATATTGCATAAAGAACAATTTTCTGTTTGGTCGATTGTATATGTGATACCATTTACAAAAAGTTTTACCACTAATAAGCCATGGGTGCGAAGTTGAGCGAAAAATCTTTTGAATTTAAGGGGTATATTCAGAGCGAGATAATTAGAATGAGCCGTGTTTTTAAAAGGATCAGAGTCACACAAAAATTTATAAAAAGGACGGCTTGTACTAAGTAGCACGCTATTAAAATCTTGAGTGAAAGATTATTTTATAAATATATCCAGAATTTTTGTTATATTTTCATTATTAAGTTCTTTAGGATCAAATGAAATTTTGCATTTGTTTTCAATGAAAGTTTGTAGTTGAAACAGCCAGTTATTTTTAAGGTTTTTTGAAGTTTTTATGAGAAGGGTAAGTCGATTTAGAGATATTTGTGTGTATCTCGTCTCGGGGTGCTTACTTATTCTAAATAGAAAATTAAGAGCTGCTTTAAGAATGTAGTACCCAATATTAGGAAGTTGAATTTCGCTTCTTATCAGGTGGTGAGGCGTGTTTATTTGCAGAAATAGGAGAGATTTAAAAAATGTAGACTGCACAGTTTCCGCTTTTTTCTCTTGAGTTAAGCCCCAGGCAAAGATTCCATAGTTTAGGCATGGCACAATTATACTGTTGTATAGTTTTAAAATATTATCCCATTCGTAAATATTTAGGCCTTTAATTGTGTTTATAACAGCGCCCTGGGTTGTCCTCGCCTTTGCACATCTATCCGATGCTGCATAGGAAAAGTTTAAATTAAAATTCAAATAGATACCAAGATACTTGTAATTGTTTACAATTTCAATTTTTTGAGTTTTAAAGTAAAAATCGCATTGTTTCGGAATTCTGGATGCCTCTCTAAAAACTAATATTTTTGTTTTAGATATGTTAACTTCAAGTTTCAGACTGTCGCAGTATTCTTCTAAGATTCTTAATATTCTTTTAAGTTCAGCTGGGGAGTCCGCAAAGCACACTAAATCATCACAAAATAATAATGTTATAAGGTTATTTATGCTGTCAAGGCTAATTCCCCTAGCCCCCTTATTAATAAAAAATTGTTCAATGTCATAAATGAAAAAAGAAAAGAGAAGCGGGCTAAGAGAATCGCCCTGCAAAACACCCTTAGTGATTTGGACTGAGTTTGAATACTGGTTTTCACACTCCACCCTGAGAAAACTATTTTCATAAATGTATTTAATAATTTTTATCATATTTTTGCTTATGCCTATCGAAAATAGCTTTTCCCAGAGTAGTCTGTGTGAGACGCTATCGAACGCGCGCTTAAAGCCGACGAACAGCGCGTATACCTTTCTTTGCTTTAGTCTAATGTTATTATATATTGCAGAGCAAACAACAAATATATTGTCGTCACAGTTTCTATTTTTCCGAAACCCTGTTTGACATTCAGGAATGATTTTTGCGCTTTCTGAGTAAGTCAGTAATCTTTGATAAATTATTTGCGTAAATATTTTTGTAATATGATTTAGTAGCGCTATTCCTCGATAATTTTTGGGATCTTCGTAGGGGCCAGATTTATAAAGATGTATCATTTTTGTGATACCCCATTGCTTAGGTGTCTCTCCTGTTGATAATATTTTATTGAAAAAATCTTTGAGTAAAATCAGCCAGGAGATAGGAAGGTTTTTATAAAATTCGTTTGGGATAAGATCAAACCCGGGGGCTTTTTTATTTTTGCTGTTGTTTAAGGCATAATATAATTCTTGTATTTTTATATCCTGGTCTAAGTATGGGTGTTTTGCATCAAAAAACTTAACATTTATTAGCGGTGTTGGGCTATGGGTTTCTTTATAAAAATTCTCCCAGGTTGCAAGTGATATTTGCGTTGAGGTTGACGTGTTTGTAGCAAACCGCGACTTTTTAACATACTGCCAAAATTCTAATGGGTGAGAAATTGCATTTACACTTTGTCTGATTTTTTCCTGGTAGTTATATTTTTTTTGTTTAACTAGTTTTTTATAATTAATTTTAGATTGTGAGTATTGATTTAAACTATTTATATCATAATTACTTTTTTTTAGTTTTTGATGTGTTTTTTGTACATGTTTTTTTGCGGTTACACATTCATAGTCGAACCAGGGCTTGGAAAAATATATATTTTTATATATTTTTTTGGGTCTGCATAGATTTAAAAATTTACTAGTATTTATTATGGTGTCCTTAATAAAATTTTGGGACAATCAACTGAGGTTTGTTGAAAGCTTTTATTTTCTAGGCATAAATTTAATATATTTTGATAAGAACATTTTGTCTGATCACTCCATAGTAATACGTTTTTTATTTCTGAATTATTTTTATCTATGATGTTATTAATTTGTATCTTAATAGTTAGTAAGCAACTTAAGTGGTCTGAAACATGAAAGATACTTGAAATTTCAAATTTGCTTATTAAAAACAGAAGTGGTAAGTTAATCCATACTAAATCGACTATGCTCTTACCAAGACCTAGAAGTATAGGTGAATTGACCTGGAAAGTCACCAAAAAACCTGCCATTGGCCACAAATAACCCCAGCTCCTCCATAGCCACTGTTAGCAGGCGCCCTCTTGTATTTACTATTGTGTCAAGCGACTTTCTTTGACAGAATGGAATCGGCTGCATATTATCTGAATTGTCAGAGAAATCATTTAGTGAGCCTATGCGACTGTTAAAATCCCCACCTAAAATTTAATAATCATTTGGGTAAATGTTTAGAACTTCACGCAGATTTTCTTGTAGTAGGTTTATACACGTTTTGTGGTCCAAACTTGGTTTAAAATAGCTACAGCATAATAAAAGACATCCTATGTTAATTTTAATTCTTAACAATATATAAAAAGGATTGTTTTCTAGTAGAGTTACATCTCGTTCTAAAAACATTGATTTATCCAAGAAAATTAGGATTCCTCCACTAGCTCTTCCAAGCTCTTTAATTTTTATAGCAAGTGACTGATAAATAATGTATTTTTTTGAAATCATATTTTTATGTTGAAAGGATTGAGAACTTAACCATGTTTCACATGGACAAATAATATTATATCCAAATAAAATATTTAATTCACTAGAACTTAACTTATTAAAAGAATAAAAACCTTGACAATTCCAAAAGAAAGTAGTAAGCTCACAGTTTATCATTTTTGGGTGTGCTAGACTTGGATCCGAGAAAATTCTCTAGAGTGTTTGGCGACGGCGTCTTTATATGTGAACGTTTGCGTTTTTTAGATGTTTGCCAATCTTTCCTTTGGCCGGGGATGTCGGCTTTAAAATTGGTTTTACAGTTGTATTTTGGCCATCCTCATCGCTTATGTCCGAGTACTCGTCATCATTTTCGATTTGGCTTAATGAGATGTCTTGTAAAAGTAAATCATTTTTGGGCCTTGAAGTAGCATGTGTTGAACTAAGGTCGTTTTTGGCCATCTGGCTCGATGATGCTGCATTTTCCTGCGTAATTATTAGTTTGGGGTCCACTATTAACGACCCGTTAACAAAAAGTTTCATATTTTTTATGGAAGTTTTTTGACCCTTAGACTTGCAAATTTTCGCAGCGTGTAATATTTCGTTCATTTGGGCTTGGTCTTCCTTATTGAGGTCCTGAGAAATACTAAAACTGGTACCCCTTAGCTTAGGGCATGCCCTTAAGATGATGTGTTTAGTATTGTATGATACCAAGCTTACCAATACTGCTCAATTGTAGCTGCCTGGTTTACCCAGTCTACGTATATAGTTTATCTCAAATTTTTCTACTTTGCACTGGAGAAACTTTTCATAGAACGCTATAACTTTACTGTACAGCTCTTCAAAGTTTGATTCGTCCTCTGGAAGCCCTTTAATTTTTATGTTGTTCCTGCGCAAAGATAGATCAATTTTTTTTCGCAGCAGTTCATTTTCTTTATTCAGGGTTTCGACTTGTGATTCTATGGATGAAAAACGGCTGCTTAGTGAATCTTTTCAAAGGCTAATATAGCTTGGAGTTCACACTTGTAGTGTGCTAATGAGCGAGGAAGGTATCAGATATATCATGGATCTATTTATTTTTCCACGAATAGCTTTGCGGCCGGAAGAAGTGGAGAGCTGTGGTAAAGAATATTGTAGAAGTGAAAGAAAATTGAAGAAAGCTTCTTTATAAGATGAAGTGACCATATTAGTAACATAACGCAAATGGCTCACGTTCTCAGCAGGTTTTTTCTGCCTACAACTTAATTTAGAGCTAATTTATTTTTTGTCTGCCTTAATCTAATCTGCCGCCTATGATCTACTGTTATTAGAAAATTGGTTGTATTGAAGATTATAATCTGGGCTGTGGTTGTTGATAATTAAAATTTTGATAATATGTGGATTGAATTTTTACAAAGATTATTATAGAATATATCGATAAATCTATTCATTTTACTTCCTTGATTTGCTAAACCACAAGTTGATACTATCTAATGAAATTTAATTTCTATAAAACTTACTTCCTCTTGATGATCGTTTAACTAGGACACATCGTGACCTATGCGAAATAGGGGTGGGGACAATTCGCCTTGGGGCTAATTCGCCGCCGTTCGATTTGTCGCGGGGACAATTCGCCGTGAGGGTTTTTGTTTTATTTTTAATTAAATATAACTTTTTTTTTTCTTAAAATATAGCTCCCCTCATGTTGGGAACTCAAAATCTGTGTAAAACCTAACCGTGGTCACTTGATCGCAACATATCCTAACCCGTGTGTGACTTATCAACATTTTGCAAAAAAAGTCCCCACAACAAAAAATTGTTTTAAAAAAAATTGCTTTTCAAAAGAACTAATTTATAAAAAAACAAAAAAAAAATACAAAAATTATTTTTAAAACTAGTACAACCACTATGTCGGTTTATAATGTTTTTCTACGTTGTCCGATGCCCATTCTCCACCTCTTTCGATCCTGACAATCATCTTCTGTCAGGTCTTTTTGGCTCACTGATCTTTGGATTGACTGGATTGCCATTCTAGTTTAGGACGCCCTCTTTTTCTGCGCTCTATTGGTTGCCTTTCTAGGACCTGCTTTGGTAATCTTTCGTCGTTTATCCGTTGTACATGGCCGTACCAGATCAGTTGTCTTTTAGTGATGTCATCCGTTATGCTTCCCTCGATTCCCATTCTTTCTTTTATGATCTCATTTCTTATGTGATCTGTTCTAGATATTCTCATTGATCTTCTTATTGCATCCATTTCGACACTTTCCATTTTTGTTTTGTATTTTTCTGTTAAGTGACAAGTCTCTTTTCCATACAACAGCGTGCTTTACATTCTTTTTTATCTCTCTGGTCCATAAAATAATGTTAGGACATCAAATAACCTTTTTTGCTCTTACTATTATTTTTTCCAGTTCTTTACAGTCTGTTCCTGTCTTATCAAATGTGATACCCAAGTATACACACTCATTGCATGGAGATATTGTTTGTCCATTGTCTAGTTCTAACTTACTGGATTCATTTCCAATAGATAAGTACTGTGTCTTGTCCACGTTCACTGTTAATCCCCATTTTTGGTATTCTTCCGTTAATTTTCTCATCATATACTCCATGTCTTTTTTATCATTAGCTACCATTACTTGGTCGTCAGCAAACTGTAGTGTGTATATGGTAAATCGGTCGTTAAGTTGTATTCCCATGCCGTGCACTTTACGTTTACGTTCTAGTTTTTTAGAGCTACTGCGAAATATATTTTAAAAATAGCACTTTTTTTAAGAAGTAGTTTTTCCAAAGACTAATTTATAGAAAAAATATGTTTTATAATACCTATAGATATATAAAAAAACTACAATTTTTTTTTAAATATTTTTTTAAAAATATGTATTTTTTCTAATTATCTCGTTTCATAATATATTATCAAGAAAACTTTGTTCTGCCAAATGTTGGTTTGATATGAAATCACTTTAGGGTCTCTGCGGTAATTACCTTTAGTAATCATAAAAATAATGAAAAAAATTACTTTGAGTATTAACCTTATTTGTGATCAAGGCGCATGCCACTTGATTAAACAGATTGGCGAACTACTATTGCTGTAGTTGCAGGGACGAGGGGGAAACTAAGAGCTTAAGACATCTCTCTGTAAATGCCCTGGCCGTGACAGGAAGAACGCTCAAGGTCCATACTAAGAAGATACAAAAGAACTGAGAGACATAGGGCTCGGCGCACTCGGTATATTTATTGTGACAGGCAAGCAATTTGGCAGTCGTACTGTCAAATCGAATGGCCTAGGGTTGAATGTTGTAAGCTTTCAATTTGTGAGACAACTTGAATGACTGATAAAAGCATGCTTATTAATTTTTCTATTTATTAAGAACTTAAAAGGGAATTTGGCGGTTCTTGGTGGAAGTGCTACTGTAAGTGTCTCAAAGGACAAGATAGCCGAACATAACTTTTATTAACGCTGGGTTACCATTAATTTTATTAGTCTTAATTAAATTAATGCTTGTTGATGTAGAAAACAATATTTAATAAAAATGTTTAAAAACGTATAAATGAGCCATTTATATTCAAATCCCGTTTTAAGGTTTAATTAAGCACTCATGCTCTTTGTCTCTCATATCAACACAGAAAGGGTTAAGTCATTTTAATCTTACATCCTAGTTTACTCTATAGTGCGTTTTACTTTATGATTATTTTTTACTACGAAAAACATCGGCTGTTAGTAATAAAATTAATTATTAGCTGTTTAAGCAATCAATGATTGAAAATTTCTTCCTTCATAGACACCTCCTAGATCTTTCACTTCGTGTTTTATTACAGAATGTCGTGTTAAACTCGCTCAAGGCACTTATTGCGTAAAGCGATTTTTATGATACACATTTACAAAACGAAATATATTCGCGCGTTGACCTTATTCGGGTATCTGTTTTCGTTTTTTGTTTGACTGCCAGCCTGCTCAGTTTCAGCAATTCCGACTTTCACTGTCGTCAGATAATTATTATAAAATTAGCACGTAATATTAATTATCAGAGATCATGGCATCGTCTTTAAAGGATAATTGTAAATACAATTCTTTTCAAATATATAGCAAATAAATTTGATTCTGAATTATTTTTTTAAGGGGTCATTTTTTGTAATTTTTTAGAAAATATGTTTAAAATATTTTATTCCTGAAAACAACATGATGTAGATTTTTAAACATACAAAGTTAATGAAAATTGACTGACTAGTTGTGAATCCAATGTGCACAAAGTATTTTTTTTAGCTCTCCAAGCTTCTGAATCTTTTGAAGTCTCTTTATGCGGAAAACACCTGTTAAGGTGCAAAAAAAGTGCAGAGCGTGGTTTCTAGGCACATACTAACTCCTTTCACCATGGACACTAGCTACGAGCTCCGCTGGGTAGGTATTCTGGTTCTTGAACGATGTGATAGTTCCCAACACATGCTTTGGCCAATGGCAAGCTTTAAATTGACCCCGAGCCATCACATGCTTTGGCCAATGACAAACTTTAAATTGACTCCGAGCTGTCACGTGTCATGCGGAAAGACATCCTTTGCGCAAGCTTTTCCTACGATCCGATGCAGCAGAACAGATTTTACTACAAACGTGTAAAATTTAATCTATCTGAAGAGCGGGCGACTATGCCGTTAGTCAAGACAAGTCATTTTGCACAACACGCGACGGTTCAGAGTTTGCTATTGGTCAGAGCGTGTGATGTGGATAGTTACATTGTTCAAGACCCATAAGAGCTACCCTGGGCTGCTAGTTACTATACACATGCTGCAGGTGATGTTAAAACTGTCTTAATATTATAGTCACCATGCTCCCTTTCCCTCTCAGTGAAAAATAGCTATCGGCCGGCCCCTCACAACAAATTTTAATCTTAAAGGAATGTCATATTTAAGACAGATTACTTTGTTATCCATATTAGTGGGGTTTTAAGTAGAAAACATACTTATACACAAATCATAAAATACTTGTGGTATAATGAGGTATGATGTCACAATGTCAATCGTGTTTTCGGACAAGGTTTAGCACCGACCTCCTTGCTTTCTCACTAAAAGATATTATACCTCCGATAGATACGGGGGAAAAGTACGCACTTGTGTTGCAGAAGAATAGCAAAGCATTTAAAACGATAAACCTGTGTGCCAAACTTAATTATTACGGTTAACCACAAAATCTGTTAGATTTTTCAAACAGAATCTTAAGCAAACGAGACAAATTGTTCATGTCAGTGGATTTATTCCAGCTTTCTAAATGTTGGTAGAGGAGTTTCTCAGGGATCAATACTAGTGTTGTCGCCCGCGCAGCAATGGCTAGAGAAGGTTATAGTTTCGACGAAATTTTTTTTTTTTTGAGATAACGCCGAAAATGAGTTATTTGGGTATATTTTGACCTATCTTGTGTGTGTGTGTGTATATATCTGTCCGTAACACGATAGCTCCTAAACCGCTGCTCCAATTTTTAAAAAATCCGTTAAGGCTAATGACAGTTTTTTGACAATTAATTTTTTTTTTAAATACTAACTTTTTAACGGAGCATCGCATCAATATGCGCTTTTCTGAGTATAGTAGTCCACATTTTTCTCAATAATTTGTGTTATAATCAAAAATTTTGTAGGAGTTTTCGTTTCTGAGATATTTACCGAAAACTGCTTTCAAGACTGATAGAGAGAGTGTGCTAATAGGCTAGCTAGGAAGGTATGAGATCTGTTATGGATCCATTTATTTTTCTAGCTTTTGGCGTAAATTTTTGTTATTTAGAAATCTGTTGATTGAAAAAAATCCTTTTTGGACGATTCTTTAAAAAATTATAACTATGAAAATCAAAAAATTTTCTTGCGGATATTATTTTGTTTTTTATTCTGAAAAATATGAAAAAATCAGATAAAAAATCTGTGCTGTACTGTTCGTTTATTTAAAGAAAGCATAGAAACTTCTTGCAAAAACATGTTTTTCCCTGAAAAATTATGAACAATTAAAATTAAAAGAAAGTTTTATTTTATTTAAAAAAAAGTTTTGGTTAGTATTTAAAAAAAAACACAGTTCCGGTCAATATTTGGTTTTCAGAATCTGGAAATTCCATAGAGATCTGCAAGGCCCAAGTATTTTAAATAATAGATTTATTGCTAAACACAAAATAATTTTTATCAACGAACACTTGGAATTTTAGGTACAGTTTTAAATAAATAAAGCGATGCAAAACTTTTCTACAGCTTTTATTTCATTGGCATCAACGAGGTATTTTAGTACTTATAATGGATATATATATATATATATATATATATATATATATATATATATATATATATATATATATATATTATATATATATATATATATATATATATATATATTGTAACGTGTCATTTTTACGTTTAAGGCAACGTTACATATTTGTTTATTTAGGTAAATAATCAAGGCTCTTCGACTCGTCTTTCTGTACACAAATTAAGGGTATTTTATAGAGCTAGGTTTGGAGGTTATATAGTGTCCAGAAAGTTACCTGATAAAGGAGGCATTCCATCGAATTACTGTATACACTGCGCACATCGCATTATCTGGACATCGTAATTGGAACTTGAGATCACAGGTTTCGGGAAAAATCACATAAAAACTTTTGATTGCTTTGTTTATCTGTAAAATTTCGTAGTTTTCTTTGACGTTCACGAAGATAAACAGCTGTTCTGCTGGGGCATGGCGGCGTTGCCGCATCACGAATGGTTTCAGTAACAGGAAGAAAACATTTAGGTGAACATTTCATTCGCTTATGTTTATTTTCGAGGATATTGGGACAATCATTTCTCTTCCGAACCTCATATCCTTCACGGATTAGCTAGTTTTAATAGCACGAAAACATATTTAGGTCCACGGTTTGACCAGGAACAACCGAGGCTACGCCCCTTTGATATCTTTATTAATTTGATAAGGAGAAGAAAAAATAAATACGAGTTATGCACTTTTGTAAATGGGAGATAAACGAGGGATAAAAACCAGGACCAAAAGAATAAACAAAATCGTATTTTTATATTATATAAATTTATATATAATCATAGTTAAATAAAGTTAATAGCTAACTCAGTCGGATTTCAAGTTTGTGTAGGGATAGCTAGCGGTGAGCAAACTTAACATCTGAACATTCTTAGGCCGGGTTTAAGCAGTAGTTCAATGTGTATTTTTAGGTTCAAGTTCGGAAACAACTTTATTAATGTAGAAATGTTTTACAAAAATAGCGTCAAACCATATGAATCTTAGAGAAAACATATCTAAAGAGCAAAGGAAACTTTTGACTAAAACTGTAACTAAAATACAACTAAATTCTACACTCAGTATAGCCTTACTCATATGGGAGTTGGTTGAGTGTTCGAATATTCCTGGGTTTGATGCATGCTCTGATCTCCAGTAATTGATTTTACAGTTGATGGTTTCAATGCTGAGCTTCTTATAGTCCTGCTGGTTATTTTCCTCCTACTTGCTATGTCGGCGGGGCTCCGGTGGGCAAATGTTCGGTCTCGATGTCCTTGTTATAAAAATTTCAACCGTGGAAATAGATCCGACAACACCTCAATGTCCGTTTTACGTATTTTCGATATCCCCTTAGGTTAGGTTAGGTTTGATTATGAGTGGTGCGACTGTCGCCCCTCCACTGCGACTCAAATGGTCTATTGTGGCTCATCCCAACTTAAATATCACCAATACCTATCTCCTTTATGAAGCAGATCAGTTTGTTTGGTGATATTTCCTCAAGATCTTGAGGCTCTATCTGTCCAGGTCCGAATATTTTCGCCCTAGTTCTTTGTCTTGCTACGCAGTGGCAGATTAGATGAAGTGGCGTTTCCTCCTCAACACCGCAGAACCTACACGCTGGTGTGTTGCTTACTCCCAGTCTGTTCATGTGTTTGTTGAGTCGGCATTGGCCTGTGTATAGCCCTGTGATTATTCTTAGGCTATTCCTGTTTAATTCCAGGAGTTGGTTCGTTCTGTGTTTGTCTGGCTTGCTTAGGAAGGTTTTGGAGTGTTGTTGTCTCGGGGTTGCCCGCCAGTTTTGAGTCCCTTTTCTAACAACCCACTCTCCTATTTCTTTTGTGACTGTGGCCTTAGGTAAGCCGAAGTAAGGCTCCGGTCCAACCAGCGCGGATTCTGCTCCCGCCCTGGCTAGTGCGTCTGCTTTTTCATTTCCCTCAACTCCCGTGTGGCTTGGCACCCAGACAAGATTGATCTTGTTGGTTCTGCTGGCCTGTCTTAGGGTTTCAAGGCAATTCCAGACTAGTCTGGATTGAATTTTGTGTGAGCTTAATGCTTTTAGAGCTGATAAGCTATCTGAGATGATTTTGATGCTTTTGTTTGAGAGGTCCCTGCGGGTAATCTCTCTACAGCATACTTCTATTGCATGTAGTTCTGCTTGGAATATGGTTGCTAAGTTTCCGAGTCCCACAGATATTTCAGTCCGTGGTCCCGTCACACCCGCACCCACCCCATTTTTTGTTTTCGATCCGTCTGTATACCATACGTGGTCGGCGTTTAGCAGTTGAGCAGGTCTCTCCCGCCATTCCTCCCTCGTTGGTATGAGAACCTTAAAAGGTATATTGAAGCTGTATTTGGGTAGCATGTAGTCTGTTGGCATGCTAAGTATTCGGTTATTCCTGAATACCTCAGCCAGGCCCGCAAAGTTACCCTTAGCTTGTCCAGGTTGCTCTTGGTTTAGGCTCTTAAACCTTGCCACTGCTGCCCTGGCCTCCTTCTCTACCCATATGTGTAGGGGGGGAAGGTTTAGCATCACCTCCATTGCCTCTACAGGTGTCGATTTCATTGCTGATGTTATGACTCTACACGCCATGCCTTGCACGCGTGCCAGTTTATCCCTGGTTGTTTTTTGCTTAGTTTTTGCCCACCAAGCAATAGAGCCATATGTGATCATCGGTCTCACTACCGTTAGGTATAGCCAGTAGGTTTGTTTTGGTTTCATGCCCCATGACTTCCCACAAATTCTGGTACATGTCCACAAGGCCATTTTCGCCCTGCCGATTACCTTGTCCAGGTGGGTGTTCCAATTTAGTCTCTGGTCCAGAATCAGTCCCAGGTATTTGGCATCCTTTTGAAAAGGAATGCGTATCCCTTCGACGGTGGGTTCTGTTCGATATCCCCTTGGTCGATGCCGCCCCCTGTAGACCGGTACGGAAGTATTAATGTATTTCCTCATTAGTTAGTTTGAAAACCGCGGTTTTTTTCCTCCAGCCTCGCAAACCGGATTTAGTGATTTTTCGGCGAGAGCGTTTTCTTTTATAAATGGGTTCGCATCCTTATTTGAATTTAACCGGGAAAATTTGGTTGGTACTGTGTACTGTCCCCACCAAATCTAGAAACGATTTCCGGCAACTTAATTTTTTTTTGTATTCTCGACAAAGTGTCTTGTCTCTTTCCTAAAGAATTTTGGCTGGGCTGGTGGCCGTCTATTGGTGTCGCCATTGTTTTTGTGGTTATTGGCACTTAATGGCACTGCAGTAGTTGCAAATTATACCAAAGACGGTATAACTGTGAGCCGTCGTTGTTTAGGTGAATCTTAAGTGACGCTCACACCCTCTGAGAGGGATTTAAGGCGGCCTACGCCGTTTCTACGGAAAGAGCAGTGCCCTGTCCGATCCATCACTGGGACAGTTGTGCTGGACGCTGGTGTGAAGCCGGGTTTTTACGGTCGGGCAAGGATCCCACAACCTCTTCACAACCATGTGCTGCCCTAGTACCATGTGCCCTGAAGATCCCTTATCTTCAGGGGAGGCGCGAACAAACCAGGACAGCAGTAGCAGGCGTATGTCGGAAAACCAACAACACTTCCAGGTTTACCAAATAAAACACTAATAATTATTAAATAATTGAAGGACCAAGGTAGGAGCAAGCCTTAACTATAATTCTTTTTCATATAATTTTTTTTATTATTTAAGCGTAACTTTTGCCACCTCTTGTAACCGTAAGGTAGGGTATGACGCCATAACCACACTTTTGCGGAATAACTAGTATTTATAATTTTTATCGTACAACTGAAGTGCCTTGCTATTTTGGCCCTGACTTGTTCCCAATCATTTCATTTTTCTCTTTATCATGTTTGGTATTTTTATCTGGTTACCATTATAATAAACAAGATGAACTAAATCTTTGTGTTATTTGTACAATCCAGTGAACCAACTTTGCAGAGACAAAAGAGAGATGAGGTTATATTTTTTAGCGGTTTCCTTACATTGTTTTACCTCATGGGGTAGATCTCGGACTGGGTTGCTGTCTGTCTCATTCTACCCAACGTAGAATGATGACAGCAGATATTTGGTCCAGATCTCCCCTATGACGGAATAATTTTGGAAGTATATTTTTTTTTACAATCATTTATATAACTGAGTCTCACACTACTGACTCAAATGTAGAAACACTGTGACTGTTGGAAATGTGCATCTTCAATTCAATTCAGTTCAATTCAATTCAATTTACTGTTTATTAATCTAGCACTTTAATTTAGTTAGAAAAACAAAAACAATAATTATCCTTTAAAAAAAAAAGAAGAGAATGCAGAGCACTATAAAATAAAATAAAAATCTAATAGCAAGTTAATGTATAGCAAAGTATAATCCGATATAGTTCCTAACTAGTCGAATTTCTTAATTAACAATATGTGCATCTACCTATAAAGAACTTTCTATTTGTTTCATTTTGATTCAGTTGGGAATCTTTTAGAATTTTATTTTGTTTATTAGTCAATTTTTTTTGGTTTTTTTTTTTAATTTCACGAATACTCTGGAAGCCTCGGAAGTAGGTAGAGTTTCATTGTTTGGCTACAACGTTTGAGTTGAACTGTATTTTAATTAAGATCTTCTTTGTAAAACATTGATATTAAAACACTGTGGCGCTTAAAATTTTCTTATTTCTGAACCCCCCCTTCTCCACTGTATAAAAGTTACCGGGCATATCAATGTTTTACCTAGCTGGAAAATATAGTTCTGCTTCCAGATATTTGTTTAATTACTCAGTAATTTATTCTATTTACATTGTCACAAAATAGCGGCAACGTATTTAGTTTGCCACAAATGTCTCCCAACGCATTTTAATTGGCCACAATTGGCGCCCAACGTGAGTTTTTGGCTAGTTTTTTAACATCTGATGTAATTTTTTTTGGTTTTTTTTGAATTTGGAAAAAAAAGAAAAATTTGTAAAAAAAATTTTTTGGGTAAATTTTTTTTTGTGTTACAGCCAAAGCCAGGTTAAAGACTTTAAGTGGCTGTCGGTGTTTTTGACACTCAATCATTTCTTAATAAAAAAAAGATTTTCCATCATCGTTGGTTTTGATAATATTATTTAAACATTTTTTTTTGGTAATATTTAAGCGTTGATTTGAAATTCGTTGTTGCTCTATTGATTCTCATGGTTTTTATTAGCTTATCTCCACAAGTTTTTTCTTGGGAAATAAAAGATTCATTTTTATTTATTAAGGAAGAATAAGTGGGTAAAAAGCATGGGAGTTTTTATTCAACAGCGTCCAAATCATGTTCTTGATTCTTTTTTTTTAAGTTTTTGTAGGAAAACATGTTTTAATTTTTTTTTTAATTTTTTTAAAGAAAAATAAAAGTAATGTAAATTTACTTCAATTTTTTGTTGATTTATAGGTGGATGGACCTCCAGACATGGTCTTTTTATGTTTTAAATATATGACATAGGTAGTATGTTTTTCTAACAATTTTTTTTGCAGGTTCATTTATTTATATGTTATTATTTCCTGCTTGTTTCACCGATTATTTTTTAGTGCAGTCAACTTATTTAGGTCAAGTTATTTTTTTAGTGATTTTAATTTTTTGTGGGATATCACCACTTGGAAATTGGAATATTTTTACAGGGTTTCACACAAACTTTTCTTGGCTGAGTTGTTTTAAAGTAAATATAGCCTAACAGCTGGTAATTTTATTTAGTTGAAAGTATAAATTAATGAAAATGAAAGAAAAGGAAAATGAGTTTATTTTGCTTTGTCATTTTTCTTGTTTTTGGTGGTAACTGTTGATGACAATTAAGATCTTACGTCACTCAGTTACATCGGGTCAGAGGAGGGTACTACTACTACATAGTGTCAACTCGGAGCGTTAGGGAACACAAGGCTAAAATTCCTAGAGCAACACATTGGCAGAAGATCAATGCCAAAAGTCCAGTTAACATTTTTTTTTGGGTATTTTTGTTGGGGCAGATTTTTTTTAGGTTAACTTTGGTTGCCAGTTTAGTTGTCTAGTTGTGTTTTCGTGACTGGTCAAATTTTTTTTGGTAGAAAATACAGCGTTGGGCTTTGGAGTGCATTTTTTTTTAAAATGACCTACGAGTATTTCTATCAATTAAAGTTTTTCTGGTTCACAATTATTTTTTTTCTGTATTTTTTTTCTGCGTTCAGGTCATAGCTTGGTCATGGCCAATGGAGAGCAAACATTTATGTTTGAGCCTTGAGAAGTTTTGTCCGCTCCGGATTGAATACAGAGAAAATGAATTTGAAGCCCAACTAGATATAATACCACAAAAGAAATGTTTAACTGAGACAGATATGGATATAAGTTTTTTTGATTTTTTTAGTTCATTTGTAAAGTTCAGTAATTTTTTTTAAGTAATGTCATTGTGAGGCCGTGAAATTGGTCAGTGAATTTAAGAGACACTTTCAACTAAATATAAATGCTAGGCGGTGGTAATTGGTAAAAATATTTCAAAATTTTACTTTTTTCAAATAATTTAATTTTTCTTAGAAAGATTATTTCTTTCTATAAACATAACTTCTCGAATTCTTGTTTTGGTCAAAACGATTTGTATAGTGGTCGTAGTTTTAAAGGGTGACCAGACAGGTTATATTTTTTTAGGGGACCAAACGGGAACTTCTTGAGTTACAAAAGGGGAACTTTTTTTTTATCTTAGTTGATCAGGCAGGAATAAATAAATCTTTTACTTCCAAATCATAGTTTTAAATAACAAGATTTATTGGTTAGGTGTTTGGGTCTTATAATAAAAAAACGTTTTGTTTTTGAGGATACTGGTATGATATGGAATTATTTTTATTTCATGCCAAATGTTGTTTGACGGCAGATATGCTAGTCTTCAGTTTTTTTGATAGTTTGCATTTTCGGACAGTGGCATGTACCTAAAGGGGCCTGTCATCTGCGCCCATTGTAAAGCAACTTCCAACTTACTTGCTTAGCTTTTTCACTTTATCTTCGTTTTGTTGCTTCTGAAATTAAAGCGTTAGGTTGGATAACGATGGATGGTGTGAGACTAAGAAAGTACCTATTTAGGGATAAAAACTTGAGAGTTGTGAACAATTGGGAAGTAATTTTTTTTATTTAATTTTTTTTTAATTTTAAAATAATTTCATACTGGTGACCTCAAAAAATGAAGCAAATTTTTAAATTACAATACACGGTTGTGGAATAAATGGGAAAGTGTTCAGGCTAAACAATAAATTTAAGATCATTGATTTTTAAAAAAGATTTCAACCTAAGAATAAATTTTAAAACAATAGGTTTTCTTTGATGCGACTAAACAATGATGAGGGCATATTTTTTTTGTTATGCATAATATGATAGTAGTACCTTTTGTATTGAAATAATTAGGGGTTTTCATCCCGCGAGCTGGTTGGAAATGGAAGGAATGTTTGGTTCAGAGTGTAGAAATCGAGGAACGAGGACTTCCTGCTAATCTTTTTAGGATTTCGCAACTTCGGTTTTCGCTAAATTAAAATACATCCAAATTTGGCCTACAGGCTGAATCTCACATCTTCCAGGACCTTGCAGATTCGCGGAGAAAGACAAATTTTGTGATCTATTTAATTATGATAGGAATTAAAATAGTAACATGCACTTGAGGGAACTAGATATATTTAGGTTAAAAATTAGTAAGAACACTGATCTGAACAGTTTTCCATAATAGTGTCCTATTTTCACAGGGTGCTTCAAAATATCATCACCCTCTCTTTGAAATAAGATATTGTTTCGCCTGTGGGCGTTTAACCGTTTAAAAAATATATAGGGTACAGACGGGATTGGAATGGAAATCACAAGTTTTTGGGTTTTATTGACATTATACTTAGGGAATAGGGGAAATGTCTAATAAATTTTTTTTTTGGTTTTAGCCCGAGTTTTGTTTATATAACAAAAGTTTATTTGGGGCCGGGAGGTTATTATGCTCTTTTAAAATTAATGTAATAGTTTTGGCTTCTTGATTTTTGTTGTCTGGTTTTTACGCAGGATTATTCCCAACTGTTTCATTAGCCTTTGGACATTTGGTAATTTTTGCTTTGACTAATAGTTGTGGGAAGGGCCCAACTTAATTTTATATCTCGTGAACACCAGGAATAAGGATCTGAGAATGCATTAAGCAGTAAATTTTTTTTTGATTAGATGTTGTGTGTAAAGACACTTGAGTAGGCAGATTTAGTTTTACAACGTTTTTATAGGTGAACCTTGGAATTGTTTTCATAGTGGTTTTTCTGAAAGTGCACACAAGATAATTCTTTACGGGGTTGAGTGCAAAGTTTAAAACTTAGGTTCACATTATTATAGTTTTACAGTAAATAAGTACTAACGTTGCTTATTTCCTTAAGTAATAATTTTAAATAAATATACTAACATCGTTTGTTTTTTTTGGAACATAAATATTATTTTGCGCTGGTAGAGAAGTTCTCTGGTACGAGAAAAGGGGGAGAGTTTAGGAAAATCGCTGTGAGGTTGGAACACGTGTTAGCCAGGATTAACAACATCAATCCGTCCAACTTTGAAGAAAGTCAAACGAAAGGCGTACTGGTTGCGGAAACCTTGAGTTTGATTGGGAGGTTGCAGAGCCAAGCAACAGATTTATTGAGAGTTGGCGTTGCCTCAGATGATGATGAAGCATATGAAACCCATTCAACGAGTCGAGGCTCAGACCACTCAACAAATGCTGGCAACAGACCTAACCAGTCTCATTTCCCGCAACCACCGCACTCGAGCACACAAAGAACAGCTCAACAGCCTACGAACCAACCGTCGGTCATTGCTCCAGTGCAAATGCAAATGCTAACGAACCCAACTCAAACTTCAGTACAAGCACCACCCCCAAGGCTAATCCAGAATGACGGTGCATCAGCTTTTCATTATCAACAACCGTCTACCGTTCCTTTGAGTTTAGCTGCCCTCCAAAGTAGCATTGCACCAATTGCTCAATCACGACCATTTTCATGTTCGTCGCCAGTACCAATGTCAAGTGATCCTGGTACCTCATATCACGTTGCACCTGTACCTCCGCATAAATGGAACTTAATGTTTACAGGCGAGAGGGGTACAATCTCCGTCACCGCATTTTTTGAGAGAGTGGACGAGTTAAGTCAGGCGAGAGGAGTTAGTAAAAAGGTTCTACTGAACTCAGGCATTGATCTTTTTGAAAAGTCAGCCTATACTTTTTATAAAGATGTTCGTAGAGAAGTCCATACATGGGAACAGCTGGAACAAAGGTTCATGACAGAATATTTTCCTTCTTCATATGGCGAGAAGCTATTGAAGGAAATTCAAAAACGTAAACAAGGCCCTGGAGAGTCTATAGGGACCTATATTGCTGTCATGAACACATATTTCCAAAGACTTGGCTGTCCTGTTTCTGAAGAGGCAAAATTAGCTATCGTCTTCAGAAATATAGCGGACATCTATAAGAAAGGGTTGATTGCTACTGAGGTCAATAGCCTATCACATTTAAAGGATCTGTGTCGTAGAATAGACCAGAGATATGGTTTAGAAGAGGAGAATTTTACACCTAGGAAAAACCAATCAATTAAACCTGACTTAGCCTACGTTGACGTAGAGAGCGACAGTGACGATTTTCCAACAGAAGTCAGTGCAATTC
Source organism: Aspidapion aeneum (assembly GCA_963576565.1). Taxonomy (NCBI): domain Eukaryota; kingdom Metazoa; phylum Arthropoda; class Insecta; order Coleoptera; family Brentidae; genus Aspidapion; species Aspidapion aeneum. Next base: position 51,443,098 of record OY755041.1, on the reverse strand, counting down.
AAATATCAGGTGCCGGGACATCGAACCAACAGAATTTAAATCATCCTGCTAATAGATTCGACAGAAATAGGCAGCAGCCAGCAAGCAGTTTCTCTGCTAGGGCTGATAGAAAGAGACAACAACCACCTAGTGGTCAGTCTAGAGTAAGTGACAGGGATGTACAACCACCACAGGGTGTTAGGTCTGGTATGGCGAATAGGGACATGGTATGTTATAGATGCAACCAAACAGGGCACATGGCGATCGGGTGCGCATTACCTAGAGGTAAGCAGTGTTATTCGTGTGGACAAGCAGGGGTAACAGTAAGAAAATGTCGAAATTGTAATCGTCAGGGAAACGGACCCAGGCGCTCGTAGGCGGTCGACCTTCGAGTCAGCCTGAACAAGCATCGACCGATAGGCTAACGAACGTCTTAGATTATGTGATAAGTCATGCTCGTAAAGATGAGAGACCTTATTTAGAAGTGGATGTGCTCGGAAATAAGTTATTAGGTTTGTTGGATTCCGGGGCTTCACGTACCTCTTTAGGGAATCATGGTTGGTCAATCATTGAGAGGTTTGGTTTTTCACTTGATACGACGAAGAAGACGAGTTGTATTGTGGCAAATGGTCAAAGCACGAGTAGTATTGGGACAGTGCAGCTTCCTATGCGAGTTCAAGATAAATTTAGGTTAATTGATTTTAGGATTAGATTTTTGGATTTCGGTGGGTATAGTACCGAACTTAAGTACTAATGAGTGGCACTTTGCCGATAATAAAGATGTGATTTGTTCTTTAGAAACATCAGACCAACAAACAACTCTCACACCTTATGAATCAGAACGACTAGAGGAATTGGTCGTTAAATATAAGACTATTATGGGTGACTCGCTAGGATGTACAGACAGAATAGAACATAAGATTACAACAGATGCACCACCGATAAGACAACGTTCATATAAGGTCCGGTCCGGTCATTCAAAAACTTATTAACGACGAAATCGACGAAATGTTGAAACTTGATGTTATAGAACCGAGTAGTAGTTCATCGGCTTCACCAGTGGTAATGGTACAAAAGAAAAACACAAAGAAATATCGTTTCTGTGTAGGCTACCGCAAATTGAACTCAGTGACGGCGCGTGATAGTTATCCTTTACTACTCGTATCCGAGACTCCTGACAAGTTGAAAGATGCTAAATACTTGTCAACTTTAGATATCAAAAGCGCTTATTGGCAAGTACCAATGGAAGAATCATCGAAGCCACTAACAGCATTCATCTGTCGACGAGGTCTCTTCCAATTTAAACGTTTACCTTTTGAACTTCATAATGCACCTGCAACTTGGCAGAGCCTCATAGATAGCATCATAGGAAACGAAACGACCCCTACGTGTACGTATATCTCGATGACCTCGTAATTGTTACACAGAGCTTTTCTGAACATCTTAGAATTCTTGAGGAAGTCCTACGAAGATTGCAGAATGCAAAGGTAACGGTAAGTTGGGAGAAATGCCAACTGTGTAGGCCAGAAATGAATTATTTAGGATTCGTAGTGGACCGTCGAGGCATCCGAGTTGACCCTAATAAAATTAAAGCCATGTTAGAGCTCCAGAGGCCAAGAACTGTCAGAGAAGTCCGTAGAGTTGTAGGTACAATTTCCTGGTATAGACGTTTCATAGAGAATTTTTCAGCGATAATAGCTCCAATTACAGCTCTAACTAAGAAAAATCAAAAGTTCGATTGGACTCCAGACTGCGAAAAAGCATTTATTAAGATTAAGGAACTTTTAGTGACTGCACCGATTCTTACATGTCCAGATTATACCAAAGAGTTTGTCATTCAAACAGACGCATCTGGATATGGAATAGGAGCATGTTTAACGCAACCTTATCCTGAGGGAGACAAAGTCATATGCTATTTGAGTCGATCTTTGACTAAGCAAGAACGTGTTTACACGACCACCGAGCGAGAATGTTTGGCATTGGTTTGGGCGATAGAGAAGCTCCGGCCTTATATTGAGGGGATCTCATTTAAGGTCATAACAGATCATTTTAGCTTAAAATGGCTTCATAGCTTGAAAGAGCCCAGTGGAAGGCTTGCTCGTTGGTCTGTAAAACTGCAGCAATATGACTTTGAAGTAATTTATCGGAAAGGGAAAGATTTAGTTGTCCCGGACATGTTGTCTCGCGCAGTACCTATGATTGATACAATTTCGCAGCCCAGAGACGTTTCAACAGCAATTAAAGATCGATGGTACCAAAAGATGGTAAAGAGGGTCGTAGAATCACCACTAAAATTCATAAATTGGAGATACACTGATAATAAGTTGTCTAAATATGTCAAACAAGAATACCCTCAACTTTCACCATCTAACGAATATTGGAAAGAGGTAGTTCCCGAAGATCATAGGCGTAGAATTTTTGGAGAAGCTCACGATCCTCCTACCGCAGGACATATGGGTGTGTATAAAACTTTCCACAGACTGGCAGAAAAATATTACTGGCCAAAATGCGCCAGGACGTGGCAGCTTTTGTAAAGAAATGCTTTGTCTGTGCAGCTCATTAAGGTGATACACAAGGTGTATCTGATCAGATGATATCTCACCCAAAACCAACTCGTCCTTGGGAAATTATTTCAACAGATTTATGTGGACCCCTACCCCGTTCGACAAAGGGTAATTGCTGGATTCTCGTCGTTACGGACTATTTGAGTAAGTTTTCCTTAGTTTTTCCAATGCGAACAGCTCCTACTCAAGCAGTGGTCAAGCATCTTGAGGAGAACCCCGTTTGATACTTTGTGATAATGGACCTCAGTACAAAAGTAATGAGTTTAAACGTTTTGCTGAGAGTTATCAGGTTAAAATTCAGTATAATCCGTATTATCACCCCAGAGCGAATCCAACAGAAAGGACGAATCGTACATTAAAAACCATGTTATGTTGTTATGTGAAAGACAACCACAGGAAGTGGGACGAACAAATACATAAACTTGCCTGCGCGACTCGTACTGCAACCCATGAGACAACCAGGATGTCTCCTTTCTTTGTTAATTTCGGTAGGAATATGTGTTTGTCAAGAAAAGATTACTCCAACCCAGTTTTGTTATCTGAAGAGAATGGTGTACAATCTGCAGCTGAAAGTAAGAAATAAGGTTTCCGGAAGCTCTATGCGGATGTTAAGAGAAGGTTAGAGGTGGCGGGAGAGAAAAACGTAGTTCAGTATAATTTGCGTACAAGGGTACCCAACTTTGTTGTGAGTCAGCGTGTTTGGAAGAAAGAATTATGTGTTGTTAGATGCTGCGAAGTTTTTCTCGAAGAAGTTAGCACAGAAATTCGTTGGTCCTTATGTGATTAGGAATAAAATTTCTCCATGGATATTTGAGCTTCAGGAACCATCGGGTAAAGTACTACCAGGGAGCTGGCTTGCCAAAAACCTTAAGTCGGCAGCGGATCTCTCCGATTAACCTTTTTAGGTTAATCGTCTTGAAGTTGGGGGGAGATTATGTAACGTGTCATTTTTACGTTTAAGGCAACGTTACATATTTGTTTATTTAGGTAAATAATCAAGGCTCCTCGACTCGTCTTTCTGTACACAAATTAAGGGTATTTTATAGAGCTAGGTTTGGAGGTTATATAGTGTCCAGAAAGTTACCTGATAAAGGAGGCATTCCATCGAATTACTGTGGACACTGCGCACATCGCATTATCTGGACATCGTAATTGGAACTTGAGATCACAGGTTTCGGGAAAAATCACATAAAAACTTTTGATTGCTTTGTTTATCTGTAAAATTTTGTAATTTTCTTTGACGTTCACGAAGATAAACAGCTGTTCTGTAGGGCCATGGCGGCGTTGCCGCATCACAAATGGTTTCAGTAACAGGAAGAAAACATTTAGGTGAACATTTCATTCGCCTATGTTTATTTTCGAGGATATTATGACAATCATTTCTCCTCCGAACATCATATCCTTCACGGATTAGCTAGTTTTGATAGCACGAAAACATATTTAGGTCCACGGTTTGACCAGGAACAACCGAGGCTCCGCCCCTTTGATATCTTTATTAATTTGACAAGGAGAAGATAAAATAAGTACGAGTTATGCACTTTTGTAAATGGGAGATAAACGAGGGATAAAAACCAAGACTAAAAGAATAAACAAAATCGTATTTTTATATTATATAAATTTATATATAATCATAGTTAAATAAAGTTAATAGCTAACTCAGTTGGATTGGAAGGTTGTGTAGGGCTAGCTAGTGGTGAGCAAACTTAACATCTGAACATTCTTAGGCCGGGTTTAAGCAGTAGTTCAATGTGTATTTTTAGGTTCAAGTTCAGAAACAACTTTATTAATGTAGAAATGTTTTACAAAAATGGCGTCAAACCATATGAATCTTATAGAAAACATATCTAAAGAGCAAAGGAAACTTTTGACTAAAACTGTAACTAAAATACAACTAAATTCTACACTCAGTATAGCTTTACTCATATGGGAATTGGTTGACTGTTCGAATATTCCTGGGTTTGATGCATGCTCTGATCTCCAGTAATTGATTTTACAGTTGATGGTTTCAATGCTGAGCTTCTTATAGTCCTGCTGGTTATTTTCCTCCTACTTGCTATGTCGGCGGGGGTCTGGTGGGCAAATGTTCGGTCTATGTATGGAGGGTGTCTCGATGTCCTTGTTATAAAAATTTCAACCGTGGAAATAGATCCGACAACACCTCAATGTGCGTTTTACGTATTTTCGATATCCCCTTGGTCGATGCCGCCCCCTGTAGACCGGTACGGAAGTATTAATGTATTTCTTCATTGGTTGGTTTGAAAACCGCGGGTTTTTTTTTCATCCAGGCTCGCAAACCGGATTTAGTGATTTTTCGGCGAGAGCGTTTTTTTTTATAAATGGGTTCGCATCCTTATTGAATTTAACCGGGAAAATTTGGTTGGTACTGTGTACTGTCCCCACCAAATCTAGAAACGATTTCCGGCAACTTCATTTTTTTTTGTATTCTCGACAAAGTGTCTTGTCTTTTTCCTAAAGAATTTTGGCTGGGCTGGTGGCCGTCTATTGGTGTCGCCATTGTTTTTGTGGTTATTGGCACTTAATGGCACTGCAGTAGTTGCAAATTATACCAAAGACGGTATAACTGTGAGCCGTCGTTGTTTAGGTGAATCTTAAGTGACGCTCACACCCTCTGAGAGGGATTTAAGGCGGCCTACGCCGTTTCTACGGAAAGAGCAGTGCCCTGTCCAATCCATCACTGGGACAGTTGTGCTGGACGCTGGTGTAAAGCTGGGTGTAGCATTGTAACCCTGGGAAAGGGTTTTTACGCTCGGGCAAGGATCCCACAACCTTTTCACAACCATGTGCTGCCCTAGTACCATGTGCTAAGGGATCTTCAGGGGAGGCGCGAACAAACCAGGACAGCAGTAGCAGGCGTATGTCGGAAAACCAACAACACTTCCAGGTTTACCAAATAAAACACCAACAATTATTAAATAATTCAAGGACCAAGGTAGGAGCAAGCCTTAACTATAATTCTTTTTCATATAATTTTTTTTTATTATTTAAGCGTAATTTTTGCCACCTCTTGTAACCGTAAGGTAGGGTATGACGTCATAACCACACTTTTGCGGAATAACTAGTTATTTATAATTTTTATCGTACAATTGAAGTGCCTTGCTATTTTGGCCCTGACTTGTTCCCAACCATTTCATTTTTCTCTTTATCATGTTTGGTATTTTTATCTGGTTTACCATTATAATAAACAAGATGAACTAAATCTTTGTGTTATTTGTACATTCCAGTGAACCAACTTTGCAGAAACAAAAGAGAGATGAGGTTATATTTTTTAGCGGTTTCCTTACATTGTTTTACCTCATGGGGTAGATCTCGGACTAAGTTGCTGTCTGTCTCATTCTACCCAACGTAGAATGACGACAGCAGATATTTGGTCCAGATCTCCCATATGACGGAATAATTTTGGAAGTATATTTTTTTTTTACAATCATTTATATAACTGAGTCTCACACTACTGACTCAAATGTAGGAACACTGTGACCTGTTGGAAATGTGCATCTACCTATAAAGAACTTTCTATTTGTTTCATTTTGATTCAGTTGGGAATCTTTTAGAATTTTATTTTGTTTATTAGTCAATTTCTTTTTGGCTTTTTTTTAATTTCACAAATACTCTGGAAGCCTCGGAAGTAGGTAGAGTTTCATTGTTTGGCTACAACGTTTGAGTTGAACTGTATTTTAATTAGGATCTTTTTTGTAAAACATTGATATTAAAACACTGTGGCGCTTAAAATTTTCTTATTTCTGAACCCCCCCCTTCTCCACTGTATAAACGTTACCGGGCATATCAATGTTTTACCTAGCTGGAAAATACAGTTCTGCTTCCAGATATTTGTTTAATTACTCAGTAATTTTTTTTTAGTGTCACAAATTGGCACAGCGTTATTATTCTATTTACAGTGTCACAAAATGGCGGCAACGTATTTAGTTTGCCACAAATGTCACCCAATGCATTTTAATTGGCCACAATATATATATATATATATATATATATATATATATATATATATATCACGCGATCGGTTTGCTCTGTATATTAACAATAAGATTTTATTTGATATTTAAAAAAAAAGTACCTTTTCCGGAAAAAAGGGCATCAAATGAGAACAGTAGATAATTGGGTTTCCCGCTACATTGAAGAAGAAAGGATAGACCGATTAAAAATGATCTTAAAAGAAGATAAATCAACAATAAAGGTCAAAGTCCGAGATCAAAACTTCCAAAATCCCTAATAAGTTTTAGCCATCCTTTAAATAATAAAAGATACTAAAATATATAAAAGATAGAGCAGTTAGCATTGGTTATTCGAAGATTTTTGGTTAAAGTGGGCTTCTAAGCACTTTATGGCTTGCGACACTGGCAGTGGCGCATCCAGGAATATTTCTTGAGAGGGGGTGGGGGGGCGAGGCCATATGATGCCGTAATTTATGCTATTTTATTTTTAATAAACGTGACATAAGTTCTAAATAACATAATTTTTTAAAGATTTGGGCCGCTATTTGATTTGGGTGCATCGTTTTGCAATCATTTTGTAGAAACTTTTTTGCTAGAATTATCAATATTTTTTTTGTAGGTAAAAGTATTTTTTTAAATTACTGCACTTTCTAGATACATATGTACCTACTGGTATGTTATTCTTGACAGGGCAATTTAAGAACATTCTCTTTTAATCAAGGGAAAAAAACAACCCGCTAGTCATAATTTTTACAATTTTCTTTTTATTTTGCTGAGTTGTTACCTTGTTGTTGTAGCAGTAAATTTGCTATAAAGAACCAAATCGGTTAAACTAAATCAACGTGGTTCGTAAGAAGTGGGTACCTTTTAATGACAATTGGCAATAAATATGCAAAAGAGAATAACTGCAGTCAAGGTTCAATACCCATGCATGCGCCCGGACTTGTGTAGGTTAGAGTAAAAAAAAGGAAAGAAAGGACATTGCATTTTTCAGATATCAGCCACATGGTCGCATTAAAAGCAACTGTGATTTCAAGGTACAAAAATGATACATGTGACCTATAACATCATCACAGAATGTCTGGGCATGATATACGATCAGTGAACAAAATGTAAGGTTAAATTGTTTAAAGGCTCGTTCAGACCAACATATGAAAAGATAAGTTGATTTCCATTGTATTTTACAAAAATTGGAATTGTCAGTGATCTATTCCTAATCAAGATCTCGATATGTAATTTGAGACATCCTATAACCACAAAGCAACTCTTTACCCAACACAGGGAGGTTCGACAATGTATTGAAGCTCTAGATCCTTCAAAAGCACCTGGCTATGATGATATAAGTGCAAGAGTAGTTAGGGAATACTACGAAAGTCTAGTCCCTGTTCTAACAAGGCTTATCAATCAATCATTTTTTAGTGGACATGTGCCAAATCAAATCAAATTGGCAAAGGTAAAGCCCTTGTTCAAGGATGGTGACAAAGAAGAGAGTGGTAACTATAGTCACATATTAATTTTGCCTTGCTTACCAAAAATTTTTGAGGGGATTTTAAACAACAGATTGAAGAGTTTTCTTAACAAACAAAACTTTTTCTATACAGGTCAATATGGCTTCCGGGAGTCGAGTGACACAGCTTCTGCAACTATGGATTTAGTTACCGAAATTCAGATTAAATTAGATAAATGGAACTAGCTGCAGTGGTAGCGCTTGAATTACGGAAGGCCTTTGATACTGTAAATCATGAGATTTTGCTTAAGAAAATTGATAAAATTGGTTTTAAGAATAATCATTATACTTGGTTTAAAAATTACTTATCTCAAAGAAAGCAACAGTTAAGCTTGTGTTCAAAACTACGCTCTGAAAGAGAAATTAGTTGTGAGGTACCCCAGGGCTGAATGTTGGGCCCCATACTTTTCTTAATTTATGTAAATTCCATTTCCAATCTTCGTCTAAAGGGTTCACTTAAACTTTATGCTGATCACACAGTGTTGATTTATTTTGGAAGATCGGAGGTGGAAATAAAAAATATTATTTTGTGTTACCTTAAACTTATCTCCTCTTGGTTAACAAGTCACACATGTTTATATCTCGAAAGGAAATTAGCAATAAAAGTGCATTAACTTATAATAATGAAAAGCTATGCTATAGTCCCGTCACAAAATATCTAGGTCTGTATCTTGATGAGAAACTTCGTTGGGACTACTACATAAATAAAATAAGGGATAAAATTTCTGCACCTGTGAAAGTTTTGAGGAGGCTTGGTTATTATCTACCCAAACATCTGATTAGATCAATTTATTTCTGCCTTGTTCACAGTCATCTCCAATATCATACAGCAATTTGGTGTGCTACTCATAAAAAGCTAATAAAGCCAATAAAATATTTTCAAAACAAAGCTATAAAATATATTTATGGTCTTTCTTATAGGTATAATACAAGAAATTTATACAAACATTTTAATATATTGAGTTTATAACAGATATACAAACACCAAATTTGCAACTACATTCACAATTCGATTGAAAAAACTAGACAAACCAACTTAAATTTCACTCCTAGAAATGAAATTCATCCTTACAGGACTTGAAATAATAATCACATTGAGCTACTCAAACATTATACTAACTTTGGCAAAAACTCCATACTTTACTCTGGAGTGTTTTTATACAACAAGTTGCCAAATGAAATAAAAACTTTAAAAGGAAAGCAATTTAAAACTAAAACTAAACTTTTCTTTCAAGTCTTGTAGACTTCCTACTCTCTGATATACTTATAAGTAAACTTAGGTAAATATATTTTCTTGTATTTTAGTGGTATATTCCTTGTATTGCGATACTAGTGTCAAGCACTGTACTTTGTTACTATTATTTTTTTCTCTTAAAATTTAAAATAAGATTTTATCAAAATTTATTTATGTTCAACGGCACGTAAAAAGTTTTAACCTTAAAGAACAATTAGTGTAAATTTAATTAGATTTTTAAGTATGAACCTGTATAAATTATATTTCTTGGTTTAATAAAGCATATTTAATTCGATTCAAATGTATAGAAACATGGGAGGGGAATAGATAGCTTTTGGACGAATGCACAGCCGAATTTCATGAGGATCTGTCAGTCGGCCATTTTTTAATTTTATTTCCCTAAATTATTCTTTGATACCAGCTTACTATAGAGACTAGTCACCAATAAACAAATAATTTGCTTTTTTGCATACTACAAGATCGCAAAGGGATACATACTTAACTATTTAGTTATCAGAAATATTTGAAGAATAACGCAATGGTTTTTTTTTAATTCTAAAATTTAGAAGTATTCCATTGACACGAATTACTACTGTTTATTTGGTTATATAGTAGGCAGCCAACATGAATGACTTGAAAGAGTTTTTTATTTTTATCGGGCGCATTGTTTTGTATTTTTTGATGGTGAAATTTTTAATACGTAGGTGCATTATTTTCTTAAAGAACAAAGGGCTTTGCCTACGTTTAGTCCTTTTAAGGAAATCTCAGTACAAAATATTTCAGTGATTGATCGTTTCTCAGTTTTAAATAAATAACTAAGATTCAACGTAAAAATGGACGACCAGGAACACTCAAGGTTAGCGCAGAGAAGAAGAGTAATCTATGTCCCTGCCTATGTAGCTATTCCATAGTCACAGAAAATCTGGTGCTTAGAAAATAAGAGTTTCTAAGATCTAAATTTAAGAAGCGAACCGATATGTAAGGTTAAATTTGTTAAAGGCTTATTTTTCTGCCTAGTTACTTTTTTAGCTTATTAATTATTAACTGTTGGCTTGGTTATGTTTGCAACTTGGGGATTCTTTTTACTCTTTCATTTAATTTTTTAGCTATTTAGGTTTTACGATTTTTAATTAAACTCGTCTATTCGTCACACTCATAACGATGTATCTCATTAGGAACAAAATACGTGTTTACTTGCTACTTTCTTCCCTTTGATTTTGGAAAACTTTCCGATAAACGTTTTTTACTATTTAAATACTTTCACAATATATCATTTTCCTTTTCATTTGGATATTCCGAAGCACATATCTACTAATTACCTGTTCACTCTTTGAAAAATTCCTCAAAAATTTTATTGTGTGGTAGTATGACAATTTCCTTACGATGCTATACTCCGATTTGCTCCAAGAAAACAACCTGGTTTATTTAAAGCTTTGATTTGCAATAGTCATTCATAATGTAATAGCTCAGTAAGCAAATATCGATTACCTTACTGTTTTTGTCTTATGGGTTCTCTGACCTCATCTTTGATGCATTTTATTTACATTTTGTTTGAGAGCCTTTATACTTATTAGTAGATACCACCAAAAAATATGTACAAAAAGCACAGGGCATTTTTTGGAAGTTCAGATACTTTTTAAATGAGATTTAAATATAAAAATAATTAAAAAAATGCATTTTGCTGTCTCCCAGTTACGCAGAGTTTTTAAAATTTCAGGAGCCTGAAAAGAATTGTTGCCTCTAGAATTACCCTAAACCGCCAAAAGGTTTCGAAAAAGACCATCTTAATAAAAAGCAATATCTACCCACATGATTTGGTCTGTTTTAATTGTAACAACAAATTCTACCTTTTTTTATTTTGTTTGCCACAAAATTTGCTGCGCACAAATTGTTTTCACCAAAACCGTCGCTAGATATTATGAGGCAAAACACCACCAATATTTTATAGAAAAATTTTAATATTGAAATTAATATTCAGATTAGGCGCCGAAAAAGGTGATTCTGTAATTTAAATCTAATTTGTTTACGTATAATTTCTTAAAAATATTTTAGAAATGCGAATCATGAAGTCGCTGAGTGTGACAAAACTAATAAGTACTAAAATCAAGTTCAATTCATGACCAGTCAATTCCTTCAACTTTTTCACGGAATATTTAAGCTTGGTTAGGTCGTGGAAAATATTTGTGGTTCTTGTGGTTGTAACAATATACTTAATCACTGAAGACTTGTCATAGTTGATTAATTACTATGAGTCACGGGAATTTATTAGATTAGTTGAAGTGGTTATTTAAAAAAACTACTAAAATTTAAACCTGAGAGTTTATTTAAAAAAGTTTAATTTATTAAAAGTAATGATAATCAAACAAGTTTTCGCGGCTAAGCGAGTAAAAATAAGGATTTTTTGTTTCTCTCGTATTTTTCCGAGGTTGGCTCGAGAGCTTAACCTCACGGGGTCGAAGATCTTATGGATACCTTATAAGTTTTGACAGTTAACTGATTCGTCGTTCTGGGACTTTTCAGAACACTGCTTGGTCAATGATTTTTACACCCTTGCTAAGTTAAGTAAACGGTTTTGTCTTTTACCTTATGTTTCTAGAGAGAAACAAAATCATTTCTTTTGCAAGAAATGCAATTTACCGAAATACGAGAGAAATTAAAACAGCAGCAAGCGAGTAAAACTGCTTATATCATCGACCGATGAAAATATCGATTAACGAGACAATTACAGATCTACGCTGATTGCGTTCGTTCCGCCAATAAGACGTTGGGGTCGCGCCTGTCAAACTCTCTTTCAATCGATATTTTCACCGATAAATAGCAATTTTACTTGCTTGCTGCACCTTTAGTTTCTCTCGTTTTTTGGTAGATGACGCTTCTTGCAGAGTTTATGATTTTGTTTTCTCACAAGAAGCGTATGGTGAACGACAAAACCCTGTACTTAGCAAAAGTGTCACATTGGCCAAGCAGTGTTCTGAAGGGTCCTATAAGGACGAGACAGTTTACTGTCAACACTTATTAGGTGTCCATTGAATTTTGAACCCCCGTGAGGTTAATCTCGAAACCCATGGAAAAATACGTGAGAAACAAAAAAAAACATATTTTTACCCACTTAGCCACGAAAACTTGTTTGATTTGATCTATTAAGATTTGTTAAGAAATTGTTTTTTGACAAAAAAAAGGACGTTTGCAAGACTTCTTAATACCTATCTATTTCGTGTTCTACTGCAATTATTTCCTCCATTTTATCTAAAAGTCACGAATTTGAGAGATAAGGTATAAACAGATTAAAAGTACATGGAAAGTATAGCCAGTCGCCACCTACCTTTTGCGTGGTTGTACGCCGTTGGCTTTCTCTGCCTTGTCATATACATTGTCTTACGCACTCGTGATTTTTCAAATAAAGATTTAAATTGGAACATCCTGTTAATAAAATGATATGATGGCGCTAAACAACGCGACGAGTAAAAGTTGCAAAAACATAATTATAGTAAAACAACTTAATATATTTTTTATATATTTAAAAAATTTGAAGACAGGATGCGCCAATCCTGTACAAATAATATACCAACGGATAGTTACTAATTCCTAAAATTGTTCAAACCCAATGGCTATAAAAAGGTAATAAAGCATTATGCAAGTCTAGACCAACTAGACAAGAACAATTACTTCTCACGTGCAACAGAAGATGCTTTTGTAGAAATTCCGATGCCTTTTATGGAAACTAGTGAGCCGTTAGCCTGAATTGTTCCAAATAAATGACAATTTATGTTGCCTAAGATTTTAAATAAAGTTTGTAAAGAAAATTGACATTTCATTATTAGAGATACCCATGCAGTGACGTGTTGTATAGGGGGCCAGGGGGGCGCACTTGTGTAAATTAAAACAAGCAATAAATTCGAGTGTGATATGCGACGATAATAAAAATCTAAATACCAGCTATTCTAGCAAGTCAATAAATAGTCCTGATTGTACCCAGAGTGATGTAATTTGCATAGAGGACTCTCCCAAACTAAATGTATCTAAAAGTGATTTTTTATTTCCCGTGAACGCCGTAAAGGCAAAAAAACTTTTTTTGGAATCCTGAATAAACTAACGCAATTGGAAAATAAAATAAAATTTTTAACAAAAAAGTTTCACGGGCAAGACCTCAGAGGTAAAGGTAGCTACGGGGACGCGTTTCTGCCTCATTAGGCTTCATTCAGCCCGAGCATAACCATAAAATGGAAGGAGATGAAATGATGATGTGGGTAACTGAAAAAGAAACATGAAATATGGTCTTTACTGAGGAGAGACCAACTGTCAATTTGCAGCTTCGGTCAGGTACCTTTACCTCTGAGGTCTTGCCCGTGAAACTTTTTTGTTAAGACTTTATACCTCGTGAACTTCCTTCAAAAATAAAATTTCAAAACACAAAATTACGACAAAAATTAAAAAGAAATCCAGTTTGCAACATAGAAGATAGTTCAAGGGATGTAAAATTAATGAATAATAATAAAAAATCCAACGAACAATTTCTGAAAGACATCGTCTCGGTTTCCTCTTCGCCTGAAGTGTCGCCTTTTCGTCCACCCCCAATATCGCCGACAATTCTAACTTATCAAAAACAAAAACGTCCCCTATTTATTGGCGACTCTCGCGTTTATGACTTGGGAGAAGCCTATAAAAAGAAATGTGATAGTAATTTTTCGGTCTCAACGATTTGTAAACCAAACGCAAAATTCGAAGATATTATTTGTGACTTAGAGAACTTATGCCGAGACTTTTCTCATAAAGATTACGTAGTTATATCTGGAGGCTATAGTAATGCATTAAAAGGCGTCGGCATTGCAGAATCTGCTTTTCGTCTTATTGAAGATTTGCAAAAAAAGACAAATATTATTTTGCTTACGGTTCCCAATTGGGAAGAGAGAAAAATTCTAAGTAATTTTATTCTAAAAATTACTAATTTATCTTATGACTTGTCAAATACCAGCTCCTTTTATGTGCTAAATACTGATGGTATGATCGAACCATCTGACTTTTGGATTAATGACAGGCAAAGAAAATTGAAGTTTTTTGCAAAGTTGAAGATTGCTTCTGTGATTAATAATATTGTGCTTAAGAGGAAATCGTGTTCCTATCAGTTAGTTGGCAATTTAACGTATGTTGTCCCATTTCAAGGCTACAATAATATTTTAAACAACAATCAAAATGAAACATCAGATAATTGCATTGAACTCAATACCTCTTTTATGGTTGTTTCAAGTTAAAATCTCGAAAACCAGCACTCTCCACTACGTTTAAGATCACCGGCGAGTAGCTGGACCAATGACAGATTTAGTAAGTACAAAGAAAAGAAAGCCCATAAAGAAGCCAAAAACATCAAATTCTTCCAAAAGTAAGGATTTTCCGTAAGTAACAACGACTTTATTATATATCACCAAAATTTACAAAGCATTGGAAATAAGATTGAAAAACTTGAAGTTGTTCTGTCGGAAGTTGAACCTGATGTACTTTTTTTTACTGAACACTGGCAAACAAGTGATCAGTTGTTATGTCGCAACCTAGATAGCTATGTGCCTTTCAATGTCGTAATAAGGGTGAACACGGCGGACTTGCCATCTATGCTAAGAACTTTATAAATTTTCAAAACTTGGATATATCAAACTATTATGAGCCAAGGACTATGGAATGTTGTGCTGTAAAACTTAATGATAGAAAATTGATCTTAGTTGTAGTTTATAGACCCCCTAGTGCAAATTTAGATAACTTTTTATATAGTTTTAATAACCTGTTGGAGTTTTTATCGTTAAATCAGTATAGGGTTATTCTGGGCGGCGATTTTAATATTGATACCCTGATCCAGTCAAGGGAGTCATGTAAATTTAAAGATCTTATTATGTCGCATAATCTAGTTTTTATGGTAAATTCCGCCACTCGTATTACGCCAATAACCTCTAAATGTCTTGACAATTTTTTAGTTAGTAGTTCAGAAAATATGTCTGCGGAGGTTATTAATTCAGGTTTTTCGGATCATCTAGGACAAATTCTAAGGGTTAAAATATATTCGTCGGATGCTGAAGAAGCTTTTAGCTCGTTTTATGATACATTTTCATTTTATTTTAATTTGTGCTTTCCTCTAAAACGCGTAAGAAGGAAAATTGACAGAAAAAGAATAAATCGTCAATGGATTACCCCAGAGATCACAAGAGTAAAAGAAACTTTAGTTACTCTTTCTACTCTAATGCAAAGATACCCCAGATTCAAAAAGTCATACACAACTCTTAACAATTTTTATCAAACTTTATTATCAAATGCCAAAAAAAAGTTACTACAATCAAGAAATCTTAAACTCAGAAAATAAATCTAAAAAAATGTGGCAAATAATAAATACTAAAAAGGCAAACAAGATAAATGACTCCGATTTTCCAACTATACTCAAACATAATGAAACTTTTTGAACGACATCCAAAACTGTTTGCCATTTTAATTTATATTTCAGTTCTATCGAGAAAAAATTATATGAATCCTTTGACCCAGGTATTGATAGAAGATACATAGAAAAATGTATTCCTTATCGAGATCACCAGTCACCGATAGTGATATTTTAAAAATTATCAGCGATCTAAAGTCAACTACTTCTTGTGGCCACGATAATATTTCTAGCAAACTAGTAAAACAAATAAAACACTTTATAACTTTACCCCTTTCTCATTTGATAAACCTTTCGCTGGGCATGGAAGTCTTTCCTATTTAGTCTTTCCTCCTTTGTTTAAAAAAGGCGATAAAACTGATGTAAAAACTTTCGACCCATTAGCCTTTTAAGTACCTTTTCTAAAATATATGAAAAGGCGATGTATAATAACTTTGCGACTATTTAAATAAGTTCAATATTATTCATTCTTCTCAGAACGGTTTCGTAAGGGGACAGAGTCTTGAGACGGCTTTATTTTCATTTCTTTATGAAATTAATAAAATAATAGACAAAAAAGAAATAGGGGTAGCACTGTACGTTGATCTTAGTAAAGCTTTTGACTCTTTGAGCCACGACACATTATTCCAAAAACTAGAACGCTATGGAGTTAGAGGCATTCCTCTGGAATGGTTCAAGTCTTACCTAAGTGATCGCACTCAAAGAGTTAAATTATTATCTGAGAATGGTGGCCTTTTATATTCAAATTCTACGAATATAACTCTAGGGGTGCCCCAAGGATCAGTATTAGGGCCTCTATTGTTTATTATTTATATTAACAATTTGCACCATGTTTTTAAGGGTCTTCCAGTTCTAATTGTTTCATATGCTGATGATACAAACCTTATAATTAAAGTTCAAAACCGCGATCAAATTGAAGCGGTTGTCAACGATGTGTTTTAGATAGTCAAAGACTGGATCAGGAGAAATAACTTAGTGATTAGTAACGATAAAACTGCGTGTATGTTGTTTAAGTCAGCTAGGTCCAATTTGGGGGCTGAAGGCGTAATGCTGGATGGAGAGCACTTGAGCTTTGTAAGCGACGTTAACTTACTGGGTTTTTATGTGGATAGCTGCTTAAGATATAACTGTCAAATAGACAACCTATGTAAAAAACTAGCATCCACCTGCTTTTGTCTCAGAACGATGTCAAATCAATGTAGCGAAAATATTCTTAAAACACTATATTATTCAAACTTCTACTCGCATTTAAAATACGGCATAATGCACTGGGGAAAAGCAGCAAATATTAATCGAGTTTTTGTTTTGCAAAAATATGCTGTTCGCATTATTAAGGGTTTAAAGAGGGAGGAAACTTGTCGAAGTGTTTTTAAAGAATTGAATTTTCTAACGGTTACTGGCTTATATATTTACGAATTGATTTGTTTTGGTAAAAATAATATTAGTATATTTCAAAAAAACTCTTTAAATAGTCCATATGACACAAGGAATAAAAATACAATATGTAGTGATCAACACTCAACTACACTATATCAGAAAGGAGCCTATTTCAATTGTTGTTTGTTTTTTAATATGCTTCCAGACGAAATAAAAATGACAACTAATCTTAACAGTTTTAAAGCTAAAACCAAAAAGCTTTGGATTGAAATAACTCCGTACGATGTTAACGAATTTTTCAATTTTTTTAAATAAAGCAGTTTAAATAAAAGTATTATTTTTTAAATTGTTTTTTAAACTTTTCAAAATTGCACCTAATCGAGTGGAGTGTTGATTCTGTTATCACGTTTGGGTAGTAGTCACAAATGTTTGTGAAATTATTTTAAACTTTTTAAACTCAATTTCTATTTATTACTTCTAGCTAGTTAGATTTTTAGTTGATTTTACTGACTTTTAATTGTTACTAATCGTTGGTTAGCCACTCTTTATATAGGTAGCTTAAGTTTTTTTATTTTTGTAAGAACCTGACTCAATTTCTATGTATATTATTGCATATGCAAATAAAGACTATTTCTATTCTATTCTATACTCCATTTCATAATTTTTGAGATAACTTGACAGTTATCAGCTGTTTACCATAACATATAGCATGGGCCAACGAAAAAAAGTTGTAAATAGTTGTCTCAAAAATAATGATATGAACTGTATTCTATTCTATACCTTGCTAGCCCGCACAGTAATGGCTTAGGAAAGTATTGTTTTTGATTTAAAAAAAAATTTTTTGATAATACCAAAAATGTTGGGAAAATTTGGTCTTTCCGTGTGTATCTGAGTATATAGGTGCGTGTGTGTGTATGTGTGTCTGTTCGGCTCACGATAACTCCGGGACCGCTGGACCAATTTTCATAAGATGTTCATTAAAAATAGTGTTTGACGCTGTAAGGAGCTAATTAGACTGGTCAAAATCAATGATTATGATAGTTTTTTTGACGTTTTTTGGAATATAGTAGAACACATTATTCTTAAAAATTTGTGTTATATCCAATGACTTCTTAGGAACTTTCGTTTCTGAAATATTTACAAAAAACTTTTTTCAAGGCTGATATAAAGTGGAACCCACTTGGAGTGTGCTAATGGGCTAGGAAGGTATCAGATCCCTCATGGATTCATTTATTTTAATTGAGCTTGATATAAATTTTTTACAATGATAAATTTTGAATCTTTGTAAAAATTTAACTAATTAATAAACCTATATGTTCTCCTTAAAACCCGAAGCTCTACCAAAATTTTTGCTTTTACAAGATTTGTTGGAAAAATTATTTTTATCAAACGCTAAAACTGGCTTTCTAAACACAAAACATGATTTTAAAGTTATCATTATAAACGCTTTTTAATTTTTTTATTTATATTGAAAATTAATCGTCAAAAAAGGTGGGAATAAATACCGTTAGGGTAAAAGCTATACTGACCATGAAGATTCTGCTTACAAAAAGAAAAACTAATTTAGTAGGTGATTAGATAAAAATAGAAACAACTTCCCCCTTCATCCTTCTCGAGTCATGTTCCGCCTTCCATAAGCCACGTCGAATTAATTTTATTGCTTATTTTTAGTAGAAATAAAGGTATTATTTGCCTAGTTTGGGTGTTGCCTATGATTTAGTTACTCGGAGATTTTCGAAGAGAAATGTGCCCATTTGCCGATTATTATTGTCTCTAAACATCGCGTTAAATTAAGCTGTCATATCATACGAATAGAATTGATTTCTTATACTGCTGTTGTAACGGCATAGCCGATTCAACAGCTTAGAAAAAGCAAAAATATGTGATTTTTAAAACCTTATAAAATGCTTTCAAGAGCTACCAAATTAATCAAATTAAATACTTGCCACTCTGTTGTGCTAACCAATAACCTAAATGGTTATAAAATCCCTGCCGTACATTGCTTAGCATCTCAGGTGTGATCGAATTAAAAGACTCTTCAATTTTAATTCAAAGTTCGGCTAAATTATGAGATCGAATGTGATCAAATGTAAATGTATTATTTTTGGTAATACTGTGTCTGCTTGTCTGCTTATTACTTGTCGAAAAAAATTTTCGTTTAAAAATTCCCCGGTGGGTCAAATGTCATGGGCCTGACACCCATCGTGCTCAAATTAAACTTGTTGAAAATCATCCGAAATAGTTAAATTGCAGGAATCACTTGATTTTAACAAGTTTAAATAAGCGGCCTCATTCAAGTTACCATTAATAAAATGGCCCGATAATATTATCTCCAAAAACCCCCGACCAAACATTTACACATTTACCGTCAAATGTTTATTTTAATTTGTCAAGTAGCGAGTAACTGATGGGTTGTGCGCATTGTGTAGGCAGAAACTACTTTTGTCAGTAAATAAAATATTACTGACAAAATTTTCATCCTAATTTGCACGATCTTTCATTTTTTCACAAAATTTCATCCTTAAAATAATGTCCTCAGAAAACAGTTTCTGAGATTTTTTTAACTTGTAGGCTTTGTATTCATGTCTTTTTAAAATGTTTCGAATTGTTCTGGGAGAATATCATGAGATATCTAGCAATGGCTGAACTTAAACAAGGAGGGAGTACTTCATCCGCAGCATTCACGGCAGTTTCTCACTACTGCCTTCGTTTCGACATGGGTCTTGGACCCCACCTCTTTATTGTAGCTACATTTTCTGCAGAGCTTAACGCATTCAAATTTATCAAAATGGTTAATTATGTTCAAAATTGTAGTTTTGCAAAGAATATAACGGTCCTGATACTCATACTCCTGTAACTCGACCTCGCTGGATCTCCCCTAAAATCTCTAGACAGCTCATGTCTACCTGCCTATGATTTCTCCTGTGGTGTTCCCCCTCTTCTTTAACTTTTAGTTCACGGACCGTCGCAGTCGGTCGTCGCGATTTGCTGAGATCGAGGTACCTTCTTGTATTTCTATTTTTCTAAACACCTGCTAAATTAGTTTTTCTCTTTACAAGTCATGATCAGTATAGCTTTTACCCTAAAGGTATAAGGAAACACCCTGTGCAACTCGAAAGAATATTTTTCTATTGGATTAGCCATAATGTGAATGTACATAAAAGTCACCTACTTTTACTTAATGAATTCTGATGCTTAGTCTAGTTTTGTGACATAAAAGTTACTTTCAATGAAAACGAATGCTTGAATTGTAACTCAAACAAAGACGTTAATTTTTTTAGCATGTAGGTAAATGAATAATTGATGCAAGGCAACATGTAAATTACTAACATTTGAATTATTCATTTTATAATGGTATTTGGGAGATGCATTTTTGTTACAGTTTTCTGGGTCAAAGTAGTTTAGTAAGTACTTTAAATACCTACCTCAATTGTTTTGTTAACTGAAGATAAAATAGTAATCGATCCAAGTAAAATCTAAAAGAAGTACACTTTTTGGGGGGTTCAACAATGGAAAAAATAATGTTACTTCTAAAACACAAGAATTTCGGAATTTGGTAAAATAGCATTTTGATAATTTTACTTAAACTTTTATATTATAAACGGTACTTAATAACGCGTTTGACACTTATAAGAGACTTATTGGAAACTCCAAAATAAGGCTAGCAGTCTATCTATTTATTCCATCTATTTAGCCTTCTTCGATCCATCTTTGGACATGGGCCTCCTCCAATATCTTCCACTCTTTCTTGTCTGTCACCGTGTTTATCCAACTAGTTCCCGCATGTTTCTTCAAATCGTCCGCACATCTCATTTGGGGTCTTCCCCTGCTTCTTTTATTTTCCCAAGGTCTCCAGTTTACAATACATTTGTTCCATTGATCGTCTTTCTGTATGACCGGCAAACTTCCATTTTAATTTTGCTACTTCTCCTCTGACATCCCTTACTTTTGTTTTATTTCTTATCCATTCATTCCTTCTTTGGGCTTTTGTTACCTTATCCAGGTTTGATTTTGTAAGTGTCCAGGTCTGGGATGTATAGGTAAGTAAAGGAAGTATACATTGGTTATACACTTTCGTTTTGACGTACTGAGGTTTTTTTTTATTTTTTAATATGTAGCTTAATTTACCAAATACTGCCCAGGCCAATCTTACTCGTCTATTGATTTCAGCTGTTTGGTTTTTTTTTAATAGAGATTTAATCAGAGTTTTGACAAAATATAT
The DNA here is from genome assembly GCA_963576565.1 of Aspidapion aeneum. NCBI lineage: Eukaryota > Metazoa > Arthropoda > Insecta > Coleoptera > Brentidae > Aspidapion > Aspidapion aeneum. Next base: position 51,421,835 of record OY755041.1, on the reverse strand, counting down.
TTTTTTGTCCGCCATCTCAAAATCCAAGATGGCGGACGAAATTAAAATGCACCCTTCAAAGACGCTCGTTTATTCTTGTGTAGCGAACATGTTTTAATAATTTTTTTAAATTAGTAAAAAAGCTGCATTCTTTCCACTCACAACAAAGTACAAATTAGTAAGTTGTTCTAGAAAAAAATAATTTTTGTTTCAACCATTGTTTTGCATATTAAGTATACGATTGCCTTGCCAATCATCTCTGCATTTATTTCCTTATAAATTCATTACTACTGAACCGATTTTAATAAAATAAAAAATATTCTGGTTAGAATTGATTGCTTTTTAAAGATCTTGATCAAAGTTTATCGCACATTTAAAAAAGCACTACTTTTCCCCCACAGAACGTCGTACAAATTTGTAAAATCGGTGTGGGGGTTCTGAAAAAAAATCTATTTTTATTTCAATCATTGTTTTACAGAAAATAGGATTGTATTGCCAATCCTGTCTGCATTCATTTCTTTATAAATTCATTATTACTGAACCGATTTTAGTGAAATAAACTTCATAGTGCAAACTGATTGATCTTTAAAAATCAATCAGTTTGCAGTTTATTTTACTAAAATCCATTCAGTAATAATGAATTTATAAAGAACTTATAATTTGTAAAACAATGGTTAAAACAAAATCAGATTTTGTGACAACCACTTCACCAGTTTTATTACTTTGTACCTTGTAAATATGAAGAAAGTAGTGCTTTTCTATAAATTAAAAAAAAAAACTAAAACATTTTCGGAAAATAAGAATGAACGAGTCTCTTTCAAGGGTCCAAGTATGATTCTGTCCGACATCTTAACTTTAAAGATGGCGGCCAATTTCGATTATAATCTTTAAAGAATAATCAATTCGCACCACGATTTTTTTCACTAAAATCGGTTTAATAATAACGAATTTATAAGGAAATTAATGCAGACAGGATTGGGAATGCAATCGAAATAATCTTTAAAACAATGGTTGACACAAAAATAGATTTTTTTGAAAACCACTACAGCGATTTTACTAGATTGTACCTCACTGTAAGGGGGAAAAGTGGTGCTTTTCTATAAATTGAAAATAAAATTAAAACATTTTCGGAAAAGAAGAATAAACACGCCATTTTGAAGAATCAGGTATGATTCTGTCCGTCATTTTAAATTTTAAGATGGCCATAAATTTTGATCACGATCTTTAAAAAGCAATTAATTTTTACCAGAATGTTCTTTGTTTCATCAAAATCGAGTAGTAATGAATTTATAAGGAAACAAATGCAGACATAATTGGCAAGGTAATCGTACAATATTCAAAACAATGATTAATGGTTTTCTTCGACCAGTTGGTTTCCATTGTAATATTTATTTAGGTAGTCTTCCATCATCCATTCTTTGTACATGTCCGTGCCACACCAGTTGTTTTGTTTTTATATCATCCACTAAAGTACGTTCACCCACTGTCATAATTTCTCTTATTCTTTGATTTGTAACTCTTTCTCTTTTTAATTTCCCTGCTGCTCTTCTCCAATAGTCCATCCCCGTAGCGGAAAGCATTTTTTCTGTTCTATCTTTGATTGGCCATACTTCTAAGCCGTATGTAATAATACTTTTTACAATGGTGTTATACATAAGCTATTTGTTAGGTTTTGATATACTTTGGTCCCAAATTATTCCATTTAATAAAGTTATTGCTTTTCTTCCTTGTACGTTTCTATCTCTTATAGCTTTGTCTAGTGTTCCGTCAGCTGTAATTTTTAGACCTAAGTATTTATACTCATCACAGGACTGAATTCGCTTCCCAGTATTTAAGATTAGATCCTGTTTCGTTCCACCAATACACATATACTCTGCCTTATTGATATTAACCTCTAGTCCCCACTTATTTTACTCTTCTATTAATTTTCGTGTCATATATTCGAGGTCGTCATAATCCTGAGCTACCAATATCTGATCATCGGCGAAACATAAAGTATACAAGGTGGTTTCATCCAACGGAATTCCCATGTTTTGGCATTTTCTCTTCCAGACTTTAAGGACCTGTTTCAAATATATCTTGAAGAAGCCTTTGGTTAGTTTTGCTTTTATTTTAACTTTTGCCTTACTATTGCGGTATAACTCTTTGATGGCCTTAATTAGTTGTACGCTTATGTTTGCCTTTTCCAACGCTTTCCAAAGTAGATTTAGTGGTATACTATCATATGTCTTCTGCAAATCTACGTAAAGCAGATGCAGCTCTTGTCCGTATGCCATTTTCTTTTCAATAACTTGGGTTATACAAAAGACATGATCTGAAGTCGATGAACCCGCCCTGAAAGCGGCTTGTTCTTCTGCCTCCATATATTTATATTCGCTCTCCACTTTATTTCTTATTATATTGCCATATATTCTGTTAGCGTACTAGTTACAGATATACCTCTATAATTGTCACATATATCTTTCCTTCCTTTTTTTTGTATTGTGGATATATATGACGTTTTCCACTCAGTTAGTACTACAGCTCCATTTAAATATTTTTGGAAAAGATTCCGTAATCTCCAAAACAGTTCTTCAGTGCCATATTTAATAAGTTCAGCTGGGGTATTTCCGGGTCCGGCAGACTTACCGCTTTTTAAGGTTGTGCACACGCTTTTGACATCAGAGATTGTGAGGGATACTGGAGATCCCATCGATCTAATGATATTGTCTCTTTCGTCTTCCTTGAATTCTGCGCTCTCTTCAGTTAAAAGTTTTTTAAAATGCTCATCCCATTCTTTGTCTGGTATTGGTGAAATAATATCTCTGCATGTTTCTTTTTTGATCGATCTAATAGTTTTCCAGCTTTCGGTACTTCTCCTACCTCCTGAGTAAGAATCTATTTTCTGGCACTTTTGCATCCACGATTGATTTTTCTTATCACTGATCATTCTTCTCATTTTTGATTGCGCGATTTTGTATTCTTCTCTGCTTCTATCTGTCTTTTGGGATAAGTAGGTGTGATATAATTTCCTTTTTTACTCAATTTCATTTTCAATCTCAGCATCCCACCAGTATGGTTTTGTTCTTTAGGAGTTTCTTCCACTAATCCTAGTGCTTCTTTTGCAGCTTGATGGATGCTTAATGTGATACATTCGTATTCCTCATCTGGGGTTCCACCTGAACTTGAATTAAGTTTTTCGTTTAGTCTCTTTTTGTATACGTTTTTTACGATGTCATGTTCTAGGCTTAGTAGATTATATTGACAGTGATCAATTTCCTCATTCACTGTATCATCAAGATGTTGTTGATGCAGGCTTCGACCTTGATAAGGAAAGAGAATTTTGGTCTCCAGAAAATAGTGATCACTGCCGCATGTTGATCCACGCTTTGTTCTAACATCTTGAATTTTTAGTTTTGTCTTTTGTTTAGTAATAAGATAATCAATGACGAATTTCAGGTTTTGTGAGGGTTTGGTCCAAGTATATTTGTGTATTTTCTTATGTTGGAAAAAACCGTTTTGGATTTTTAGATCTAATTGCTCACATACTGTAATTAGCCGGTTTCCATTGTCATTAACAACATCTAATCCAAATTGGTCAACTGTCAGATCACTTACTCTGTTACCTGTTCTACTATTTAAATCTCCCAATATTACAATTTCTCTAGATGTACTTACTACTGATATTTCATTGTGGATTTCTTCAAAAAAATTGTCTTTCAGAATAAACGAACATTAAAGGGTGCAATTTAATTTTGTCCGCCATCTTGGATTATGAGATGGCGGACAAAAAAATACATTAAGTCAAAATTCTGATTTATTCTCTGCCAAGTGCAGTTTATCCCATTAAAATCGATGGTATATTGTAATATATAGTATAAGTTATAATGAAAAAAAAATTGTCCGGTTTTTTTTGGCCCACCCTATATTCCTCTACTTGTTCTATTTTTTCTTGGTTTATTCTGATCGTGATGTCTTCATCTATGTTTGTTATGATTTTAGTTTTAGTGTAGTTCATACTCAAGCATATATTTTTAGCTGCTGTATCCAGTTCTTCCAGCATTTTTATCAGGTCTTCTTTCTTATCTGTTATTAAGGCGATATCATCAGCACATCTTAGGTGGTTCAAGTATTGTCCAATCTTAATTTCACATGTTCTAGAGCCTGGTTAAATAGTTTACGGGATGTATCACCCTGGCTGACACCTCTTCTTATGTGGAATGGCTTGGTTCCTTCGTGGATTTTGATTAATGTTGTAGCTTCGCTATATATATATATATATATTGGCTATTAATTAAAGATGCTTTTACTGCCCAGTGCTCAATGCTACCGAAGGCTTTTTCAGTCTATAAACGCCGTGAACCGTGACAATATATAGTAGAATGTTGTATTCTTTGGCTTGTTCTATTAGGATTTTCATGGTTAATAGGTAGTCAACGGCACTGAAACTTTTTCTGAAGCCTTTTTCTTTTGATTGATATCCGTCAAATTTTGTTCTTAGTATGTGTTAATATTTTCATGAAAAGCTTACAATACAAATTACATTGAAGAGTGTTATGGGTCGATAGTTTTTTAGGTCTGCTCTATCGCCTTTCTTGTGTGGAATAATGGTTATGGATTCTTTCCAGTTGTTTCGGATTATTTTTTCTTTTAGTATTTTATTCAGTAGGATATGAAGGGTATTAACGACAGTTTTACCACCGCACTTGAACATTTCTGCTGTTACTCCGTCTTTTCCACGTGATTTGTTATTTTGTTATTTTTCATTTTCTTTAATATTCTCTTTATTTCCGCTTTGCTTATTTCAGGTTGTAGCTTTATATTGTTTATTTTGTTTGGAGTTTTCTCATGGTTTCTCGCGATGGTTCCATTTGTTTGGTTTAATACTGTATAAAATAGTTGTGTGATATTTATAATATCCTCTTTAACGTTAGTTTCTATGCTGTTCATATCCTTTATTTTAATTATTTCATATCTACCTAGAGTCGACCTTAGACATTTCATATTTCTGTTATTTTCTATAACACTCTCAGCTTTTATTTCTTGGTTCTTTCTTTTATCATTTTTCTTATAGTTTTATTTATTTCTATGTATTTTATCGATGTTCTTTTTCCTCCTTTATCCAGGTTGCGCCTTTTTTCCACCAGTTTCTTTATTTCTTCTGATATACAATTTTCTGTCTTTATATCTTTTTCTGCGATATCTTTTCCTACTTTGGTCATAGCTACATTTTCATTTTCGAATCTTTCGTTTTGGGTTAGCTGTTTAGCTTTTCTTTGTATATAGCTTTATTTTGTGTAAGTTTATTCATGTTAAGTTGTTCATTGTTCAAGAATTATACATTTTTCTTTTCATTTTGAAATTGCTATTAATGCAGATTTTTGTTCTGACCATTCTGTGATCACTGCCTACTGTAAAACTGTTTAGGAATGTTACATCTCTAATGATGCTTTTCTCAGTAGTCAGTATGTAAACGATTTCGTTTTTTGTTATTCCAGTAGGGCTGAGCCATGTCCACTTTCGTTGCGGTTTCTTTCTATAGAACAAATTCATTGCATAAAGCTGTTTTTCCTTTAGATAATTCATTAAGGTTGTGCCCCTGTCCTTCCTTTCGCCGTATCGAAAATCCCCTATTTAATTTCTCCTATGTTCATTTTCTTACCTAATTTGGCATTAAAATGTGTGCAGTAATAGGGACTTATTGTAATAAGGCCAGGCAGTAATAGTGCGGGGCACTTTTCTGATAGTTTTCTATCGAAAACTGACAGTTGATCTTTCAAAATTAACATATCAAAGTCGAATTTATAAATCCAGTCGTTTATTTTCCATTAATAATGGCGGTACTATTATTAAGAAGACAGCTGTTCATATAATGCGAAACTGTCAGAATAGTGCACGGCACAATTACTGCCTGGCAAGTCCCTAATAAGTATGAACATACTTGAAATGGCTCAGTACTAAAGAGCAAAGAGACCTAGAAATATACAGGGAAACCAGAAGACAGCTAAGAAGTTTGATACGCACAGAAAAAAATGAAATGTTTGAGCGCAAATGCCACGATATAAATACACACGTAGGAGGTAGGCAGAGCTCTGAAGTATGGAAATTCATTTCTACAGTAAAAAACCAAACAAAAGAAAAAGTAAACATCCAGATCATCAAACCAGAACAATGGACAGAACACTATAAGGGACTGCTGCAGGAGACGAGACCCGAATATCTACCAGCCTCTCCGACGAGAGACATAGAAGTACATGGAGAGGAAGTAATCATCGAAAAAGAAATGGTAAAGAATAGTATAAAAAAGCTTAAATCCGGAAAAGCTAGCGGACCTGGGGGAATATATGCCGAAATGCTCAAATATGGATCAGAGAAACTACTCGAAAATCTCACATATATTATCAATCAATGCATAAACGGACATCCAGTACCTAATGATTGGAAAATTGCATTCATATCCTCAATACATAAAAAAGGAAGCAAGCTGGATTGTAACAATTACAGAGGAATTTCAGTCACCAGCACTCTAAGTAGATTGTACGGTAGGATTCTTAGAGATCTAATAGAGAATGATTTTCATGAACAAGAAGAAGAAGAGCAAAGTGGGTTTCGTGCAGGCAGATCTTGTAGTGATAATGTTTTTGTCTTAAACAAGTAATTGAGAAAAGAAGCGCCAGAAATATAGAGAATCATGTTACCTTTGTGGACCTACAAAAAGCATATGATACCGTTCCAGTAGAAAAATTATGGACGGTGTTGGAACAAACTAATATCAATCATACATACGTAAAAGCGATAAAAGAACTATACAAAGGGTCAAAATCTAAAATTAAAATTGGAAATCGACTTTCAAAAGAATTCCTGGTAACAAAAGGCTTAAGACAGGGATGTTGTATCTCTCCAACTCTTTTTAAAATATATATTGCAGTGGCTCTAAAAAACTGGAAACGTAAAGTGCACGGCATGGGAATACAACTTAACGACCGATTTACTATATACACACTACAGTTTGCTGACGACCAAGTAATTGTAGCTAATGATAAAGAAGACATGGAGTATATGATGAGAAAGTTAACGGAAGAATACCAAAAGTGGGGACTAACAGTGAACGTGGACAAGACACAGTACTTATGTATTGGAAACGAATCCAGTGAGTTAGAACTAGACAATGGACAAACAATATCTCCATGCAATGAGTATGTATACTTGGGTGTCACATTTGATAAGACAGGAACAGACTGTAAAGAATAGGGAAAAAGAATAGTAAAAGCAAAAAAAGTTATTGAAAAGAAATGTAACGTGTCATTTTTACGTTTAAGGCAACGTTACATATTTGTTTATTTAGGTAAATAATCAAGGCTCTTCGACTCGTCTTTCTATACACAAATTAAGGGTATTTTATAGAGCTAGGTTTGGAGGTTATATAGTGTCCAAAAAGTTACGTTATAAAGGAGATATTCTATCGAATTACTGTGGACACTGCACATCGTATTATTTGAGCATTCTAATCGGAATTTGAGATCACAGGTTTCGGGAAAAATCACATTAAAACTTTTGATTGTTTTGTTTATCTGTGGAATTTCGTGGTTTTCTTTGACGTTCATGAAAATAAACAGCTGTTCTGCTGGGGAATGGCGGCGTTGCCGCATCACAAATGGTTTCAGTAACAGGAAGAAAACATTTAGATTAACATTTCATTCGCTTATGTTTATTTTCGAGGATATTGGCCCACTTTGATATCTTTATTAATTTGATAAGGAGAGGGTAAAATAAATACGAGTTATGCACTTTTGTAAATGGGAGATAAACGAGGAATAAAAACCAGGACTAAAAGAATAAACAAAATCGTATTTTTATATTATATAAATTTATATATAATCATAGTTAAATAAAGTTAATAACTAACTCAGTCGGATTGAAGGGTTGTGTAGGGCTGGATAGTGATGAACAAACTTAACATCTGAGCACACTTGTGCCGAGTTTAAGCAGTAGTTCAATGTGTATTTTTAGGTTCAAGTTCAGAAACAACTTTATTAATGCAGAAATGTTTTACAAAAATGGCATCAAACCATATGAATCTTAGAGAAAACATATATAAAGAGCAAAGGAAACTTTTGACTAAAACTGTAACTAAAATACAACTAAATTCTACACTTAGTATAGCTTTACTCATATGGGAATTGGTTGAGTGTTCGAATATTCCTGGGTTTGATGCATGCTCTGATCTCCAGAAATTGATTTTACAGTTGATGGTTTCAATGCTGAGCTTCTTACAGTCCTGCTAGTTATTTTCCTCCTACTTGCTATGTCGGCAGGGGTCCGGTAGGCAAATGTTCGGTCTATGTATGGAGGGTGTCTCGATGTCCTTGTTATAAAAATTTCAACCGTGGAAATAGATCCGACAACACCTCATACGCAGTGTACGGAAGTACTAGTGTATTTTTGTCATTGGCTGGTTGGAAAACGGCGGAAGTTAGGTTGACCAACAAAACAAATCGGCGGGATTTTTGGTTTGCGAGTTTTTTTTAAATGCGGTTGCATTCTTATTTGAATTTGACCGGGAAAATTTGGTTGGTACGGTCCCCACCCAAGTTGGAGAATGGCATTTCCGGTAACTTCATTTTTTTTGTGTTCTCGACAAAGTGCCTTGTCTCTTTCCTAACGCATTTTGGCTGGGCTGGTGGCCGTCTATTGGTGTCGCCATTGTTTTCGTGGTTATTGGCACTTATTGGCACTGCAGTAGTTGCAGATTATACCAAAGACGGTTTACTGTGAGCCGTCATTGTTTAGGCGAATATAAGTGACGCTCACACCCTTTGAGAGGGATTTAAGGCAGCCTACGCCATATCTACGGGAAATAAAAGCGGTAAGTTCGATTTTTTTTATTATTTTTTTTTGAATTCTTCAAGACAATATTTGCCTCCCAAATTGTAATTGTTTTTCGTGTGAAATGTACTTTTTCGACAAGAGACGTGGGGAATTTTTGGAGTTTTTTTTGATTTTTTTTAAAACCACGTTTTGGATAAAAACTATATATTGTTTTTCTCCTTTGTCTACAGCCCTGTCCATTCCATCGACGGGACAGTTGTGCTGGACGCTGGTGTGAAGCCGGGTGTAGCACTGTAACCCTGGGAAAGGTACGTTAGGATTATTTTAGTTCATCTGTTTAAATCTACTTTATTTTATTGAGTCGACATGGGGTTCTTGATTTAAATTACTCGGTGTAGTAAAATAGACGAATTCCAGGAAACTGAAACATTTCATTTTCCACAGGGTTTTTATGCTCGGGCAAGGATCCAGCAACAGATCGAAGACCCTGTGTTGCCCAGCATGATGTGCTAAGCGAGCACTAGAAGAGGCGCGGGCAGAACGAGACCCGAAGTAGCAGGGAAGAATGTCAAAACCCAACAGCACTTCCAGGTTTACTAAACAAAACACCAACAATATTTGAATCAAAGGACCAAGGTAGGATCAAGCAACATTCAGATATAATCTTTCCATGAAAATTTTTTTTTTATATAATTTTTACAGTCTATATATAATTTCTTGTAAACGCAAGGTTCGGTTCGGTTCGGTTCGGTTCGGTTCGGTTCGGTTCGGTTCGGTTCGGTTCGGTTCGGTTCGGTTCGAGAGAGAAAGATATGACGTTATAACCCCAATTTTGCGGTATAATTAAGCTAAATTTTATTGTTAACTTGCTATTGCGGTTATTTTGGCGCTGACTTGTTCCCACCAATTCATTGATTTATACTTCATGTTCATGTATTATTCGCAGGTTTCAATATTTTTTTTTATTTTGATCAATTTCATTTTCATCCTCTTGAGAAAATAAACAAGATGAACTAATTTTTTTGTATTATTTGTACAACCCAATGACCAACTTTGCAGAGACAAAAGAGAGATGAGGTTATATTTCTTTAGCGGTTTCCTTACATCGCTATACCTCATGGGGTGGATCTCGGACTGGGTTGCTGTCTGTCTCATTCTACCCAACGTAGAATGATGACAGCAGATATTTGGTCCAGATCTCCCCTATGACGGAATGATTTTGGAAGTGTTTTTTTTTTAACAATCATTTATATAAGTGAGTCTTACACTACTGACTCAGATGTAGGTACACTATGACCTGTTAAAGGAGTCCATCTACCTGTAACGTGCCTCTAGTTTTGTCATCGTAATTCAATCTTTTACAATTTTATATTGTTTATAAGTCAATTTTTTTGGTTATTCTTAATTACACAAATACTCTGGAAGCCTCGGAAGTAAGTAGAGTTTCATTGTTTGGCTACAACGTTTGAGTTGAACTGTATTTTATTTAAGATCTTCTTTGTAAAACATTGGTATTAAAACACTGTGGCGCACTTAAAATTGTCTTATTTCTGAACCCCCCTTCTCCACTGTATAAAAGTTACCGGGCATATCAATGTTTTACCTAGCTGGAAAATACAGTTCTGCTTCCAGATATTTGTTTAATTACTCAGTAATTTGATCTTAGTGTCACAAATTGGCACAGCGTTATTGTTCTATTTACAGCGTCACAAAATGGCGGCAACGTTTTTAGTTGCCACAAATGTCACCCAACGCATTTTAATTGGCCACAGAAAGAATGTAAAATTTAACATATATGAAACAATGGTAAAAAGCACGCTGTTGTATGGAATAGAGACTTGTCGCGTAACAGAAAAATGCAAAACAAAAATGGAAAGTGTCGAAATGGATGCAATAAGATCAATGAGAATATCTAGATTAGATCACATAAGAAATGCGATCATAAAATTGATATGGTACGGCCATGTACAACGGATGAACGACGAAAGATTACCAAAACAGGTCCTAGAGTGGCAACCAGTAGGGCGCAGAAACAGAGGACGTCCTAAACTAGAATGGCAAGAGTCAATCCAAAGATCAATGAGTCAAAAGAATCTGACAGAAGATGATTGTAAGGATCGAAGGAGGTGGAGAATAGGCGTCGGACAACGTAGAAAAACGTTCTAAACCGACATAGTAGTAGTAGTAAGTCCCTAATAAGCCAACAACTTTATTTAAATAGTGCTATACGCGGCTAGGACAAATAAGTTAATCGTTGGAACATGCCGTCCCTTATATTTAACCCCACTTTTAAATGTTTAATCATTGGAGGTTGGTGTATGAGGGGGTCTTAAAAGAATAAAAAAAAGATTTGTGGCCGAGGCGGACAATAATATCATAGAACATAGTGTGTGTTTATTTAAAAATGCAACGGGCTTGCGAGCAAGGCACGACCTATGACTCTTTGGGGCTAAGCCTTAGCAACCAAGGTTTATTTTATGCATAGGGTTTGCCTTAGAACCCGGCTGGCGCCGTGAAAGTAGGCGCAACGTTGTCGAAGTAGGTCTTTGGTAAAATAGCGCGTTCTTTAACTGGATTTTCAAATGGAGACACTATACATATTATAAAAGACCTGTTAGCTCTAGCTAACTAGAAACTTCAGCCCTTCATCTACGTTGTGCCATCATTAGATCCAATCAGGGGCCCCTGGAACGTGGAGAAATTGGCTGCAAGCTGGTGAGTACTTTGTTTCTGATTTCCGTTGTGTGGGTACCAGCAATTAACCTATGGACCTTCTAATTATTTCGTGATTACGTATCAATATATTTATCTTTGTTCGCGCTTTCATTTAATAAAATATATACAGTCCACTGCAGTTATCGTTTTTCTAACTGCGGGCAAACATAAAGTGTTCCTTCGAACCGAATAAATAAATTAAATCCATTCGACGGTATTTTAGGGCAGCCATTTTCACATTTTCGCCGCGACCACACGGCCTTGAATTTCGCCAATCGTATTGAACCGTAGATTTTCGTTCGACCTTCGGTTATCGGCGCAATTCACCTGTTTTCGGTCCGCTGCTATGGTAACGCAGGGTCTACCGCGTGGTCATTTCAGTAAACAAAATCGAGGATCAATCAAAACAAAGAAACAACATTTCTGTGATTAGATTTGTTCCATACCATTTCGATATTTAAAACAATTTTCATCAATTGCGATAAATTAGTGCATATTTTCGACAATTCGTCATTTTTCTATTTCAGAAGCATTAATTTAGCGTTAATTGAATATTTACCGACAATTTCGTCATTTCAAAGGTAAAATCATGTCTATCAAAAAAGCCGTGCAAAAACGCAAGGGTTTTTTATCTGCGATCACCGAGTGTTATGTGTTTTCACAAACCGCGGTAACGGACGCAAAAGCGAGAAACGAGTTTCAAGTGAGGTATTCCGATTTGGATGAAACCTTCGATAAATGCATGTTGGCACATAATGATGTCATTATGCTGATAGACGACTCGGACGACGAGGAGTTTAAAACGCAGGATGCGATCCTTGCAGAAGCTCGTAAATATTTTTATGCGTGTAAGGGGGTTTACTCTGAAATATTTCCGGTTGAGGCCCCATCCTTTTCGCGATCATATGTTCGTCAAAACGAATCTGAAACTCCAAAACTCAAAGAGTTAGGTATTCCCATATTTCGAGGTGATAAAAAATTATGGCCAAGCTTTTTCGATCTTTTTAATAACATTATAGATCAAAATCAAAGTCTAAGTAACGTCCGAAAACTTCAATATTTATTTTCATATCTCGAGGATGAGCCTTTAAAATTGATATCAGGGATTAGCTTATCTGATCAAAATTATAAAATTGCTTACGACAAATTAGTCAATAGATATCAAAACAAGCGAGACCTCGCAAATAATGCTTTAAGCACAATTATGAACTCTACATTAAAAAACGAGTCAGCTAAAGAATTGCGTAATTTAATTGACACCTTTTCAGAATCCCTAGAAATTTTAAAATTACTTAGCTTTGACGTTGACAGTTGAGACTTTATTATTTTTTTCATTCTGTTAGAAAAATTGGATATTCCGACGCGTTCAAATTTCGAAATGAGTCACGCCAATACTAATACAGAAATTCCCACTTTTCAGTCACTTTTTCAATTTCTAGAAAAAAGATGTAAAGTTTTGGAATCACTTCCTCAATCAACAGCACCCAAAAAGGTGCCTACCTATCAAAAATCAAATTCTATGCAAAATCAGTTTGGGCAAAAGCCTACCTATAAATCATCCAATTCGCCTTTTATAGGACTGGCTGGCACCTCAACTAATTCAAGCACGGGAATAAAATGTTTCCGGTGTAATCAAGGTCACGTGCTTTCGAAATGTCAAACATTTCTTGACCTCGAGCGCCTATCTTTCGTCAAGCAGAAAAAATTATGTCTAGCGTGTTTTCATCCCTCGCATGGGATAGACACGTGCAAATCAAAATATTCATGCAGGACTTGCAATAGTAAAAGGCACCACACTTTAAGTCATATCTTAGAAACTAATAAAGAGTCTGGAAGCCAAGATACTTGTCCTGTCATTCACACACCACCTGTCAATAATCTTCATGTGTCATTAAATATCTCAGGACCTTCAGGTACCTTTCTTTTATGCACCGCGACAATAGATGTTATGGACGGTTGCGGAAATTTTCAACCTGTAAGGGCACTGCTTGATTCTGGATCACAGACAGGATTCATCAGTGAAAAGTGTATTCATCGTCCTAATCTTCCTAGGCGATGTTACACCACTGAAATATTCGGATTCAATCAAATGTCTTCTCTTACTTCCAGAGGGCTCGTTCAATGTCACATTAAGCCACAAGGACGGGTCAATCCTTTATTTGATTTCGAAGCAATTGTTGTTCCACAACTATGTTCCAATATGCCTGCATTCACTTTGAACGATAATCAGTGGAAACACTTGGAAAACCTTAAACTTGCCGACCCATCTTATTTCAAATCTAGACCTGTGGACCTAGTTATTGGTTGCGAGCTATTCGCACAGATATTCAAGGAGGGCAGGGTTCTTGGACAAATAGGGCAACCTTCAGCCCTTGAAACCATCTTTGGCTGGGTCGTCATGGGAAAAGTGGACGAAGTAGGTAGTTTTACGGAACGAATCAGTTGTTTTTTAACGAGTCATTCACCTCCATTGGAGGTCATTATCCCTACGTTTTGGGAAATCGAACATTTGCCTAAAAAGCAAATCTTATCAAAGGAAGAAAAACAAGCGGAATCAATATTTACTGCGAGTGTCGTACGACAACCGAGCGGTAGATTCATGGTAGATCTTCCGTTTAAAGATAAAATAAACCCTGACCTAGGAAATACTTATCCGCAAGCTTATCGTAGATTTTTCCTTCTAGAAAATAGATTACTCCAAAATCCTGATCTGTACACTGCCTATTCTAGTTTCATGCAAGACTATATCGATTCTAATCACATGAGTCTAGTGTTATCTAGTCAACCAAAAGTCAACGTATCATGTTTTTTGGCACATCATTGTGTACTAAAGCCGGAAAGCTTAAGTACAAAATTAAGGGTAGTCTGGGATTGTTCGTCAGTCACCCCAAAGAATATTTGTCTCAATGACACGTTGTTGTCTGAAACGAAACTTCAAAAGGATATTGCTTCTTTACTCCTTAAGTTTCGTCTTAATCCTATTGCCTACATTGCTGATATCAAACAGATGTTCCGTCAAGTCCTTATCAATCCTTATCACCGTCAGGATATTGTGGAGGTTTTCTCCACAGGACCCACTTTGTGTGGGAACTTTCTACTGTCACTTTTGGCATGACATGCTCACCCTTTCTAGCCACGCGTACTTTAAATGAGCTGGCAGAGAGAGAAAAGGAACGTTTTCCTAAGGCTAGTACTGTTCTAAAAACGTCAATTTACATGGACGATATCTTGGGAACTAGCCCTTTGCTTTCTGAAGCCCTTTCCCTACAGATGGAACTCAATGATTTGTTAAAGTCGGGAGGATTTGAACTTAAAAAATGGGCAAGCAATTGTCCTGAGTTATTGGCAACATTGCCAGAATCCGATCGTCAAATGCCTCTCTCCTTTGACAAGGATGAACCACACTTTATCAAAGTTTTAGGCCTTCAATGGCATCCAAAAAACGACATTTTTTCTTATCAATGCCGAATGAAGGACAAACCCCCAACTAAACGTTCTATTTTATCTATCATAGGAACAATCTTCGATCCCTTAGGTTTTCTTTGTCCCTTGTTGCTACAAGCAAAATTTATTTTGCAACAGTTGTGGATATCGAAAATAGGCTGGGACGAAGAACCAGATTCTTCTATCATCGACTCTTGCAACAAACTTCGTTCTGAATTCCCGCTTCTTTCCAATTTTCAATTAACCCGACAAATCAAACTGTCAAAAACCAATACCTGTCAAATCATCGGCTTCTGTGACGCTTCAATTCGAGGTTACGCAGGCGTCGTATATTTTCGTGTAGAAGAGGAAAGCAATATATCTGTTTCTCTCATATCTGCAAAATCTAGGGTCGCGCCTATAAAGTCACAAACTTTGGCTAGGCTAGAACTCCTAGGCGCATTTCTTTTAAGCGAATTAATTGATTTCGTCTTATCTAGCTATGAAGGAAAATTAACTTTTACAAATATCGTTACTTTCTGCGATTCGCAAGTCGTATTGCACTGGCTTTCATCCCCTCCTAATCGCTGGCAAACCTTTGTTGGAAATCGAGTCAGTAGAATCCAAGAAATCATTTCCCCAAACTCATGGCGCTACATTCCTTCTGCTTTAAGTGCAGCCGATATTGCGTCACGAGGGGCCACCCCTTCACAGCTCATGTCACATGACATGTGGTGGAACGCACCGTCGTTTTTGTGGTCTCCCGAAAACGAATGGCCCGATTTTCATAAATCAAAAATGCCGATTGATTTCGGAGATATTAATCTGGAGGAAAAGCCAAAGGTCTGTTGCAATGCGATAATTGACGTTAACTTCTTAGATCAGCTTCTTATCAAATATTCATCTATATCAAAAATTCAACGTATCATTTGTTATGTCCTTCGAATAGTTAACCTTTTTCAAAACAATTCCTATCAAAAACCCACTAATCTAAATTATTTTTGAAAATATTGTTTTTCCTACCACCGGTGAGATGCAAAGTGCGTTATACCTTCTTATCAAACGCGTTCAAGGTTCTTGCTTTTCTGAGCTTTTTTCCGCGTTATCTAAGAATAAACCAATACCGAAACCTTTTCGAAAACTTTCACCTTTTCTTGATGAAAATAATATCATTAGAGTCGGTGGCAGATTACAAAAATCTGACCTTCTGTCTTATTGTGCAAAACACCCCGTCTTACTTTCGAGTAACCATCGTTTAACTACTCTTCTTATCGAGTCCACTCATCGACAATACCTTCATCCTGGGTTTAAAACATTACATAGTCTGCTTTTACAGCAATTTTGGATATTATCTGCCAGACGGGCAATTCAAAGAACCATAATATCTATAGACCGCCCATAATGAGTTCACTTTCCGCTCATCGAATCAATCAACTTAAACCTTTTTCGAGTGTAGCTATCGACTTTTGTGGACCTTTCTTTGTGATTCCTCATCGTTACCGTGGTTGTAAAGCTTTCAAATCGTATGTCTGTGTATTTGTCTGTACGGCCACACATTGCGTGCATTTGGAATTAACCATGGAACTGTCCACCGAGGGGTTTGTAGGTGCATTCCATCGATTCATTTCCAGACGTGGAAGCGTGACGCAATGCTGGTCAGATCAGGGCAGTAATTTTATAGGGTTTCGTAACCAATTACTTGATTACGCAAGAAGTGCGTCCACCAGACTTTCTATTCTTTGGCATCTGGGACCCCCTCTCAGTCCACATTTCAATGGCCTGGCAGAAGCTGGCGTCAAAAGTTTTAAAACTCACTTTGTTCGAGTTGTCGGCGACCAGAGGTTGTCCATCATGGAAATGTCCACCCTTACATGTCGCATAGAAGCTGTACCTAATAGTCGCCCTTTATCTCCTGCCTCTTCAGATCCACACGATCTTCAACCTCTTACCCCTGGGCATTTTTTGACCCTTGAACCCCTTAATTCAGAAATTCCGGAGTCAGATTTGTCCGAGGTTCCCCTAACTCGGCTCTCGAGATGGCAACTAATCCAAAAACTACATAATGATTTTTGGAAAAGGTATTCTGTAGAGTATTTGCATACGCTACAACAGTGACACAAGTGGGCTGATTCGTTCCCAAATATCAAATTAAATGATTTGGTTATCATATCGAGTGATCACACCCAATCACCTTTGAAATGGCCAGTCGGTCGGGTTCTCGAATTGCATCCCGGCGGAGACGGTCAAGTGCGTGTAGCGACGGTACGAACGGCTACCGGTGTTTACAAGCGGCCAGTTGTAAAACTGTGCCTCTTGCCGAATTAAAACTAATTTTCATTTTTCTACCTATTACCGGGTACTACAATAGGTTCTTCTTTATTTTTATTTTTTTTGAATTTTTGTTTGTTTGTTTTGCCTTTTTCGGGTTTTCGTTATCTCTAAATGAACTTACGCTACTTATCTGTTTTTCACTCATTTATATTTATCGGTCGATCATTTTTCTTATATCTATATCTGTCCGGCTGATATTCTAAAATTGTGTGTTTTGGGGCCAGTTATGTTAGCTCCCGCTAAATTTCGCGGTTGTTTTTAAATTTTAAAACCACACAATTGGATGAAGGACAGAGTACATTTTTCGCGCATTTGACATGCGCACCAAGAATCAGAGAGTTCCTTTCTACCGCCTCGAGAAAAATGGCGTGTTAATTACTTTCTCCAACTATTACAAATTTCTACACTTGAAAGTGCTCGATTTTGGTATACTGAAGCATAGAACTAGAAACGTCAGCCCTTCAGCTACGTGGTGCAATCATTAGATCCAATTAGGGGCCCCTGGAACGTGGAGAAATTGGCTGCAAACTGGTGAGTACTTTGTTTCGGATTTCCGTTGTGTGGGTACCAGCAATTAACCTATGGACCTTCTAATTATTTCGTGATTACGTATCAATATATTTATGTTTGTTCGCGTTTTCATTTAATAAAATATATACAGTCCACTGCAGTTATCGTTTTTCTAACTGCGGGCAAACAAGACCATTTGCTAGTAGACAGGGATGGGGACAATGTGTTTCAAGTGAGGAAGGCCTTTGACTTTGATATTAAAAACTTTAGAGCAATACGTCATTTTCGTAGAGAAATCACGGTCTGATTATTTTTTCATTTCTTTCTTCACTGTAGGTATAACACAAGAATCACGAAAAAAAATCGGTGCAAAATATCTATAATAAAACACCTCCCTAAAAGAGAACATAGTATGCAAAATGGATAGTTAAAAAAGTAACAGCTCAGCATGACTTTATTTATGAACTTATAAAGTTTTACGGTGTAACTGCGCAGGCGTAGATGTCAATATACTGATAGCATTTTTTTTGCTAGAACTTTTTTTGAGATATTCGTTTAACACGCTGGCTAACATTAAACCGATTTTGACATGATTCTTAAATTAAGTTGTGATTGCTTAATACAAATTTAAAAAACTTTTGGTTTTCCAAAAATTTTGAAAAGCCAACCAAATATGAATTTAAGGGTTTGAAAATTTTCAAGATTTTTGAAACAACAAAAATATTGGCATAAGCTTTTAGTTTTTGAGATTTAAAAGAGCGTAAAAATTGATTATAAAAAATCCAATATATACATTTAGTCATATTAGTAAATGTTTTAGTAATTTCCACTCTAAAGCAATATTTTCATTGGATATGGTATTGGATCACGATTCTTTTCTTTGAATTGGAATAAAACCAACAAAAATCCAAAAGAACTTATGGGAACGCTAATTTGTAAAGATGTAAAAACGCTTTCGTGAGTCTACAACTATACAACTATTTTGTGGACTTTCGTGATAAAATAAATCTTCTGTGAAAATAGGATTCATGACTTCCTACCAGCCAAGTAAAAGAAATTCAGTTCAAATTAAAAATCGTGCAAAAATAGATACAGAAAAATTCGCTAAACAATTGCAAAGAATTACAAGTACAGCATAAACGAATCGTCATATAAACTGTAGCTGGCGAACAAAGTTTTATTTTTCCTTGTTATTCTATGTGTTATCAAAAAATATACAGTATTTTTTGGTGCTATCGACTATTGTTACGTTTAACCAAGTCGGTTCCTTGAATAATTCAACATCTTATGACTCATCAAAATCGGTTTGGTAAATTTAAGTACATAACGAATAAATCTCTTTGCAGCCTACTTTTTTATTTGTTAAATAATTTCTCCTTAATTAATAATAATTGATTCTGTAAGCTTTAACCGATTATTGAATACATTATTAGGATAGTGTAATGTAGAATATGTGCTATATTTTCAATATTATACTATTTCGGGTTTCCAAACCAATATTGATTTTTTTTTTATTAAGGAATTAGGTAAAATTGTAAAATGTGCTTTTCACCACCAGGCCAGATTTTCAATTTTGTTGTTGTTAATAATAAACTCTTAAAGTAATTTAAAACCATTTTGGCGTACCTTTTTATCCTGCTGACAATTATTTTGATTATCCTTTGTAAAGTATGTAAATGACGCAAAGATCTAGCAGGGTTTCAAGAGCCAATCTGATGCAAAAACGAAAAAAAAATCATTTTAATGCTTGGCAATTTGTAAAACCGAAAGCTGGAAATTATACGGTGTACCAAAAAAAAATTATTGTGTGTGCTTAAGACCACACGGTAGAAGTGTAAACTTCAACAAGGCGAAATTAATAATACTGGCCCATAACATATTCTGCAAAGCGGACCGAACCGAACTCTGCTGTGTACTGGCCTTCATCTGCATCATCATATCGCTCACAGTTAGTCGACTCGAGCCGATTTCACCCGAATGAGCGTTACATAGCCGAGCCTGACGGCACAGTTCAATTCACTACCCACAAAAACTGCTAAACGCGCCTGAAGAAGTTTACACTTTCAAGTTTAAATTTTCTTACAAAATAGGCGTCGCGCGTCGGTGACGCCAAATTACAGAAAAAGTAATTTTATCACTAACGGAACAATTAAAACTATTTTTCCTATAAAAAAATATATATTGTTTATATTTTGGTAAATGCGCAAGAGTCTTGTCTTGCAATACTCTTCTCCTGGTCTTGTCTTGGTCTTATCTTGCAAGAGTCTTGTCAGTGGCGGCTCATGGCTTGACGAATAGGTGACTCAGTATCGACCTCACCCCCCGCTCGTTTTGCAAGCTTACTGTACGTATAGACAGGAGGTTACTGGATTACCTCAACTTTGCTTGTAAAATGACAGGAGTTTGCATATCACAGGATGGGTTAGTCGATCATCCCAACAAAAGGAGGAAGCAAACAGCAAATAAAGAAAATATCTTAAAATTTTGAAACATTTTTAGAATTTTTAGAATTTTGAAAATTTTTGATAATTTTCAAAATTTTCAAAATTGTTTGAAAATTTGGAAAATATTAAAACATTACAGAACATTTTGGGAGTTATCAAATTTTTATAATTAACTATACATACATACATTTTGTTCAAAGCCTTTTATGATTTACGTCTTCATTAGATATTTTGTTAAAAGCTTAAGTGGAACAATATGTATGGTCGCCTACTTTTTTATTGTCATCTTAAAATTAACTGAACTCATCTATAAAGCCCGAAATTTCAGCGCGCTTTAAAAACTGCGAAAGAAAAAAACATTTAGTTAATAGAGAATTATTGAAATAAAGCCAGGCTATAATGGTGCCAGGCACTATTTTGACACCTTCACATTGCAATATCAGCTGTGATCTTTCAACATACGGCCTTTGTTTACTACATGAACCGGACTAAATAGTGCCTTCTTTTATAAGTGAAAAAAAGACGACGATAGTTTTAAATTCGATTATGGTATGTCAATTTTGAAGGATTAACTGTCAGTTTTCAATGCGAAAGTGTCAAAATAGTGCTTGGCACTATTATAGCCTGGCTTTGTTTCAATAATTCTCTAATCATGTTGTTCATTTTAAACTGTGCGGTTTTACCAAACAACTCATTGTTTCTTGGTATTGTACAAATGTAGGCAAAATAAGAAGACATTAAAAAAGTGGGAGAGTGTAAATACATTCGTGTTAAGACCCTCGTTACACTAGTTTTATTACTTATTCGTTCTTTGCAGAGAACAGTTTCACTTCTGTGCGCTTTTTTCACTTTGCGTTTTTTTCCGCGTGTGCTTTCTTCCGTGTGCGCCATTTCTGAAATTGTGATAAAGAATGCAAACAAAAATATATTTTTTTCAGGATTTGGCTGTGCATTTAAGAAAAGTACTTCCAAGCTATTGTAGTGCTTGTAAAAATTTTAAACGGCTGAAAAATAAATGCGAAAGTAAAGGCCCAAAGACTTATTTTTTATAAATGGCTTGGTAATTGGTAGAAACAAGCACTGTATTTAAGTGCTTCGAAGCACTGTTTTATCTGTAGTAGCTACCATCCATTATACCTTGCATATTTTTTAGCTACGGGGGATAATTATCCATACCTCCTATATAGAAATAGAAAATTTAGCATATTACAAACTAACTAAACATTTTGTATCATGTGGATAAGTATATTTTGCTCACTCTATATACAAGTAGTTGAGTTATTTAAAAGATTCAGCAAGCGACCTTGCCGAAATGAAAGAAAAGAACGCCAAAGTTGTAAAATGAGGTGATTTTATGTTAAGCAATTTTCTTCAGATACATACATACTTGAATGGAATAATGGTAAGCCATTTATTTCTAAAGACTGGGTGTTATTTGATATTGCTCCAGAACAATCTTTTACTGCAGGCGTTCGATGATGTTAACCAATGGCAGGCCTTACTTCGTGAGCCCTTTTTGTTATTTCTCTGCCGCTTTATAGAAGTTATTATAGAGGAAAAATAGAACATATTAAATATATATATATATATATAAGCAATTTTCTATATATATATATATATATATATATATATATATATATATATATATATATATATATATATATATCACACAAATTTGCCTCAGTGCAATTTCAAAAGAATACGAATATTACAACCTGAGTGCAACACGAGCTCAGAGAGCCCGTAGCAAAAAACGTGCTCTGAGTGCAACACTGGGCTTATCAGTTGCTCGAAAGAATACGAAAATAGCACTAGTGATGCACTTTCTTCCCGAAAGAATTCGACATTATATTTATTATTTAGGCTCCGCTTTTACAAATAAAAATAAAATTAGAAGTTCAACTACCTTAAGATGAAATGAAAGCTTGACTTTATGAGTAGGTACAGTGTTTTATTGTATTTTTATTTTGAAGTGTGGCTTGTTTCTTTTTAAGATTACAATAGGTATCTTGTAATTTTCTGACATCCAAAAATCAAACTGTCAGTCGCATATTCGCTCGCTCTCTGTACAAATAAGACTAATCGCAGGAAAGATTCTTATCCTTGTTGTTTTGAGAGCACTATCCTGAATTTGTGCTCTCCTATTTCGTCATGAGTGTATAGACTTGACTCGTATGATAGTAGCTCTTTCTCTGCTTTATAACTTTTTGGAGTATTATTAATTGATTGGAAGTTCGAGGGATGCTTTTCGGCATCATATTCAATCTGTCCATTGACTCCTGGCACAGGTGAACAGTCTCCACTCGCGCGCTGTCTGATAGCCGATTAAAACTATCTGACAGATATTCTCAAAAATGCGTTTGTTTGCGAGAAATTATCTCAAAAGCAGCTTTCGATAATGTACAATAATAAACATGTACAATAATAAAACGCACAAATACAAACAGATACTATATTCCAAGTGGCGGCTGCTACAGGGAGGGCAAGGGCATATACATAATATTCCAATACTCACGGTAACTGCCCATTAATGATTGGGGGGGCCTTGGGGTCTTTAAAGTCATATAGTACTTATTATTGCAATACCTACGGTACCTTACGATGCAGAATGCAAACATATTTGAAATAGCAAAATCAATGTGTATAAGTCTATCCTTTTTGCGTTCCGTAAGATAAAATGTCCTGATTGGTTATACTTTTACGCATGAATATTATTTTATTCTTGTATTCGTTACGTCAAATCATCGGCGTACAGTTGACAAAAACTCTATCTATGTAAATTTGGTATCTGTGCATTTTTCGTACCTTTATTTCTGAATGTTTGCATCAAACGCCAACCATTGTGTAAATAGGTAACAGGGAGTATTGGAATATTACGTATAAGGGCAAGGGGCAGTGCCCTCCCAAAACTAGACAACAAACAGTATTTTTAATTGATTTATTTAAAAAAAGACTTTCCCTCACGACATGATTGTCTAGTTCTTTTTATTATCTGTGGTTAACAACAAGCAATTATTTACTTTTTTAGCGTAAATAATTACAAGCCCGCAGCGCCGCGCGGGGCAAGGTTTCAATTTCACCCGTTTTTCAGCGTGGTATGGGTGGATGATCTCGAGTGGGAGCGGGAGGAATGTTTGATTTAGTTGAATTCGGCCATCATCATCGTGCCAAAACGTCCGTTGCCCTTCCAAGCGTTGCCGGTTATCCTTAGTGAAGACGTAAGGGTTTGTTTTGATTTGGGGTACGTCTGTAGTAAAAAACCTTGCAGGTCGCGTGTCATTCTTTGTTTTTGTTATCGTTTGTTTATAAAATGAAAATGAATACCAAACTTAAATACGTTGACATATCAACTTCGATTACAAATAAAATCTTTAGGGCTCCCTGGACCGGACCTAAAAATCCTAAAAATTAACCAAAATTTTAGTGCAAGTAATAAAAAATTATACGAGGCTGAAAACTGGTTGTGCGGTTGGGAAAAACGAAATGCTTTTTTTGCTTTATTTCTCTTATTATGGACAATTCACGAAGTGATCTTGCATCGGTGGCAAAGGGAATGTGTGATATCAAGCACTTTAGTGAAAAGTTAAAGACAGAAAGTAAGTGCTACTTATTTAAATAACCACATAGAATTTTCTATGCTTGGTAAGACTGATATAAGTTGCCAGTTAAATAGTGCCTATATGCAAAACATTACCGAACATAATAAAAATGTAGCAAAAAATACACATATTATACTTAGTAGATTAATAGACTGTTTAAAATTCTTTGGGATTTTTAAGGTTGCTCTACGTGGCCATGATGAGTCTGAAACTGGTTCTAATCCGAGCACTTTGCATGTAAAAGAAGGGCGAATAGACTTTCTCTATAAACAAATAAACTAAAAACCACACCAAGTAGCTGCCTGTTTGTAAAATGCTAAAAAATAATTGTTTAGGTAAGTTTTCTTATATCCTTTTCCATGCAATATAAATTTCTGCAAAAACAAGACAGGTATATTCTAGTCAGCAATAAATAACTTAGCGGAGAGCGGGTAAGATTTAACGCGGTCCAAATGTATTAACGTCTATAACAAACTAAGTGAAGATCTAACTTAAACCGGCTATACCTTGTGAAGTTACTGATATTGAATTTCTTTACCTCCCAAATTTATACTACTAAGTTGTATAAGTTGTAAAAACCTTTAAAATATTGTGTGTTTTTCATACTGTTGAGTAATTTTTTCTTCCTAGCCCGCGCAGCAATGGCTAGAGAAGGTATTAGCATAGCCTACCGTTGTTAGGTAGGCTGTGGTATTAGTTTCGACGAAATTTTTTTTTGAGATAACGCCGAAAATGTTTTATTTGAGTGTATTTTGACCTATCTTAGCAATATCGTCTGTGTGTGTGTGTGTGTGTGTGTGTGTGTGTGTGTGTGTGTGTGTGTGTGTGTGTGTGTGTGTGTGAGTGTATATCTGTCCGTAACACGATAGCTCCTAAGCCGCTATACCTATTTACATAAAATTTTCAGGTAAAATAGTGTTTGACACTCTCATGAGCCGATTAGATTTTGGTCAAAATCCATTCATGCTAATAACAGTTTTTTGACAAATAAAAACTAATAAAATGCTAACTTATTAACGGAGCATCGCATCAATATGCGGTTTTCGGGGTATAGTAGGAGCTTTAGTTTCTGAGATATTTACAAAAAACTGTTTTCAAAGCTTATATAGCATGGCTTCACTTGAAGTGCTAATAGGGTAGCTAGGAAGGTATCAGATCCGTGATGGATTCAATTATTTTTTTTTTTTTATAGAATTACTGTGTTTTTATTCACGATCAGATGTTTATTAGATACGGATTTCAGTTTTTTGGTCAACATTTTAAAATTAATATCTGTTAAGTTATGTTTGAAATATTTTTTCTACATTAGTCTTGAAAATAATTTATCACTACGGGGGTGATACTAAAGTGACATACCTATAACAAATATTAGTTTTACGGATTTAAAATCTCACGTAAATTATCAATCAATCGATAAACGGACATCCATCCATCTTAATTGGGAAATAGCATACATATTCTCAATACTAAAAAAGGAAACAAGCTGGATAGCAACAATTACAGAAGAATTTCAGTAATCAGTACTCTAAGTAAATTGTACGGTAGAATTCTTAGAGATCTAATAGAGAATGATTTTCAAGAACAAGAAGAAGAAGATCAAAGTGGGTTTCATGCAAGCAAATCTTGTACTAATTATGTTTTTTGTCTTAAACAAGTAATTAAGAAAAGGAGTGCCAGAAATACTTTTGTGGACCTACCAAAAGCATATACATACCGTTCCAGTAGAAAAATTATGAAGTGTTAGAGCAAATTAATATCAATTATACATACACAAAAGCGATAAAAGAACAATACAAAGCGTCAAAATCTAAAACTTAAATTGGAAATCGACTTTCAAAAGAATTTCTAATAACGAAAGGCTTAAGACAGTATCTCTTCAACTTTTTTTAAAATATATATCGCAGTAGCTCTAAAAAGCTGAAAACGTTAAATTACACGGCATGGGAATACAACCTAACGACCGATTTACCATGAATGAAGGAATGATAAAGAAGGCATGGCAGTAGAAGAAAGTTAACGGCAGAATATCTTAAAGTAGGGGTTAACAGTAAACGTGGACAAGACACAGTACCTACATATGTATTGGAAACGAATCAAGTGCAATGAGAATATCTAGCACAGACCACATAAGAAATGAGACCATAAAAGAAAGACGGGGAATCGAGCAAAACATAACGGATGACATCAACAAAATACAACTGATAGCAAGTCCTAAAATGTCAACCAAGAGGACGCAGATAAACAGGGCGTTTTAAACTAGAATGACAACAGTCAATCCAAATATCAATGAGTCAAAGAAACCTGACAGAAGATGATTGTCAAGATCGAAGGAGGTGGAGAATAGGCGTCGGACAACGTAGAAAAACGTTCTTAACCGACATAGTAGGAATAGTAGTTTTACGGAATTTTAAGGTACAACCTCTGTGTTGGGAAGATTATTCATAAACCGTTTTTTGACAGCGCCGCGCTAGTTTATTATTAGGGACTTATTGGAATAAAACCTGACTTTATTTTAGAGTCGACTTCATTCTGACACATTCACACAGAAAACTAACAGCTGGCCTCTCAAAATTGACATACGAAAGCCAAATTTAATAAGACAGTCGCTAACTTCCATTTAATAAATACCGACACTAATAAATCCGGGTTTTAAATACACAAAGGCCGAATTTTGAAGCAAAGCAGCTGGTTTTTATATGTAAATCTGTCACCGTAGGGTCGATTTTAAAATAAGGTCAGGTTTTATTCCAATAAGTGTCTATTAAAGTCACTTAGAGGTTTTTGCATTTTTTGTTTTGAAGCTAATTGGATATTTTGTTTAAAGTTCTTTTGGTAATAATGGTTATAATAGCTTTAGGATTGTTTATACGATAAAAGTTTGGTTAAGTTACAATTGTACCCCAGACATCTATTGTATTGTTACAATTGTCCCGATGCAGTTTACATTTGTAACACCAAATTTTAACCACTTTTTTATTCAAATAAAATTAATTTTTTTGTATAGGTACTGTCGTACTATACTAAAAGGTCTGAGGAATAAACCAGATAAAATTCACAAGGCTTAGGAAATTTTTGACCTTTTTAAAAATACATTATTTGTACCCGCTCTACTCAAATACGTTATAGAATAAATATGGGGCATACCCATGCATACTCACACGCGATGCTTGAAGCCAGGACCCCTATTTAATTCTTAATGTTCTTTTTTTGGGTAGACAGGATTTCCGTTACTGCGCATGCGTCAGCTTTGGTGGTTTTGGAACATACTTCGTTACGTCACTACATTATTTGACAATGTGTCAAATGTTTAGGGTTATGTTTAACATTTTATTCTAAAAACTAGTTGATTGGGTAAAAATTTATCAAATTGTGGATTAAAATTTTAGTTTTTTTAAAACTAATTATGCAGATTTATTGTGGACACCATGAAAAGTGTTTAATGGCATCTATAAACCACTCTTAACTTTATTAACAAATTATAAAGAAAAATACAAGTATAGTCCAAATTATACGCAATTGTAATGACGTCATTTTTGTTTATCTTTGTTTAGTATATTATAAACAGCGGTGACAATAAACTTTTAAAAATTAGTAGTGTCTATGATTAATTCATTTTTTAAATAGGTAGGTAATTGGTTATGTGAAGTATCCGTCACTGTCAATCAAAAACCTAATAACAAATATTGATTGGCAAAAATATCTACGCTATACGTTTTTTTCTCACCTGGTGACGTCACTACAAATGCGTTTAATTTAGACTATAGTTACCTATGGGATGGCACTCCCTTACTTCTTCCGCACATTTTTCCACAAACCGCACATATTTTACGTGAATTATTTCACATTTTTCCCCGAAAAAATATAACACAACCACATAGCAGCTGTACATGACAAAACAAACGCACTTAAAATTCGCATCCGCGAATTTAAATTTGCCATTGTTTCCAAAGCCAGCTATCAGTGCTTCACTTTTCGATTCTTTGAACATGTATTTATGCTATAACGTATTTGGCTCTACCCTACACATCGATGACACAAGGATGATCATAATTTGAGCATTTCGGCCGCTCCCAAAATAATATTTATAATAATTTGACGTAATTGTTGGCAAAAACATAAATACCGTCAAGACCGACCCAAATTTTTTTGACAATAAGTACTACTACAACAATGTACTAAGGATGGGTTGATTGATGATTCAAGTAAATAAGTAGATATTCAATTTAACCTAAAGAAAGCAGCTTATAGCTATAGATAAAGAACAAAAGAAAATGTCGGTCAAAAAACTAAAGATATCCTATCTTATATGTGGATGTATACAGGGTGTTCTACCGAAAACTGTCAATGGTCTATATATTAAAAACGATAACGAATTTGATAAAACCCAAGGACAGGTCGAATTATAATGATGTTGTATAAGATTATAATTGGGTTTATACTTTATTAATGAAGCACAAGGAATATAATAGTCTTTTAACAATAAGCAAGGCTTTGCATGGCTAAGATGACATACGCAGTGGTGTTGGGTGCAATAGTGCCCTGGGCCCCTCACAAGGTCTGGGCTCCGGACACTATTGCAACTTTTTATGAACCTCATAGTGTATTGGACCCTCCCGAGCAGCGTTGGCAACATTTCTCTAAGCCCACTTTAAGATTTTCCTAGATTTCACTAAATTTAAAATCAACAGACCGGGGTACGTAGAGTAAATTTTTTCGGGTCAGGAACAAAGGAAATGTTTTTATCTTCTTTATTAATAAAAAAAACTTCTTCTAGGTATTTAAAAATAATATAGATAATTTTGTTATGAATTGTTTTTTGATTTACAATAATTGCTTTGTAATTTAATTGGTATACTAAAGGTACATTTCTAACTCTGTTATTAGCACATGCGTATTGTAACATTTTAGGTTATGTTTACCGAAATGAAAAAATATAAGTTTTTGCAGTTTTTAGGCTTATCTCGCATTAGATATAAATAAAAGAAAATTGCCAATTAATGAAACTGTTAGTAAAACTGGTTAAATACATCCGATTTTAAAATTATGCAATATTATTGAACCGGTTGCATAAAAAGTTTTCATTCTATTAGCTAATTGCAGATCTCATATTGTTGAAAGATAAATAATAAGAAATAGGAATGAATCACTTCATATACGGGGTAGACCAAAAAAAACCGCATACATTTTTCTTCGTTATAACTGTTGAACTATGCCATCGATTGTAATGGAACAAACTGCACGTTGAAAAAAATCGATCAAGCTTTTGATAAAAAAATACCCTTTTTCTGCCATCTTAAATTCCAAAATAGCAGAATCAAACTTAACCCTTCAAAGACGCTTATTTATTTTTAATGTGCATATTTTTTTCAATGTTTTTTGAATTGGTAAAAAATCCCTATTTCTGACATGCACAACTTTGTACGAATCAATGACACCTGTTTGTTTAGTGGTCTCGATTTTTTAGTCATTGGTTTACGCATTAAACGATTGTATTCTCAATTTTGTCTGCATTAATTTTCCCACAAATGAAATTTTAGTAAACCGATTTTAGTGAAATAAAAAGCATTGTAG
Source organism: Aspidapion aeneum (assembly GCA_963576565.1). Lineage (NCBI taxonomy): Eukaryota > Metazoa > Arthropoda > Insecta > Coleoptera > Brentidae > Aspidapion > Aspidapion aeneum. The sequence goes on along the minus strand of OY755041.1, from coordinate 51,392,455 downwards.
TGGGGATGGACTGTTCTTAAAAAATATTTATCAAAATTTCTCGCCTTCTTAAAATCCAAGATTACGATCTTAGTCGAATTTGACCCTACATAAAGGATTGCTTTTTATTATGTTGCAATTTTTTTTCAACCCTTTTTAATATTTGTGTAAATGATTTAGGTTCGCTACAGACAATGAGCTAATGATCATGAAAACCGCTTAATCAGTTCTCGAGATCTTAGTGGTTTATTCTACCGATGTTTAAACCGATTTTAATGATTAATACCTCGTTATGTGTAGCAAAGATAGGGCTTTTTTACGAATTTGAAAAACATTCTAAAAAATTCCGGAACATAACAATTAACGAGGCTATTTGAAGGGTCACGTTTGGTTCTGTCTGCCATCTTTGAAAGTAAGATAGCGGACAAAAAGATATTTTTGGTCAAAAGCCTGATCAATTACTTGCAAAGTGCATTTTGTTCCAAATCAATGGTACAGTTCAAAAGTTATAATGAAAAACATTTTATTGAGTTTTTTTTGCCCACCAAAATGTACTTTTTACGTCGTGTTTTGAATCGACATAGAAATTCAATTTTGCCGTTTGTTATCATTTACATAATTAATTTCTATGCGTAAAACTTTATTATTTATATTTATTATGATGGTATTCTAAAAATTACTTATCAATTGTTAATAAAATCATTTGTTGTAACAATTTGTGGTTCGTCCCGCCTTCCTTTTTGTAAATATGTTCTTTTTACTATAATTTACCAAATTGGTTCGAATTAGGCTATTTGGTGATTTACTAGAGCATTTTCTATTTTTTGTTTATTTAGTATTAATTAACTAATTAAGTACTTAAAATTACTGGGTTATTTGCATTTGAAACTCCCGCGGTTTTAAAGGCAAATATTACAATTTGCTATAATCAATTTACTTTACATAAAATGCATTTTGAATTACTAAGGTTCCTAGTTCCTTTAATATGGACCTTCGTAATCTCATTCCCTCCTACTTATTCCCTTTTCTCCTACGCCTATGGATTAACGACGCCACTGGGCGACATGTGGGAGAATGAACGCAGCAGCGATACCTGCTGCCGGACCAGAGAGAACCGTTTCGCCTTCGAACGATAATACACGCGTGTTAGCGACTCTCCTACCACATTCATGTGGGGTGCAAAAAGCACGGTTTAACAGCGTGTCCTCCCATGAGTTCCACTTCCTGTATAAAAATGGTAAGTGAAAATGCATTATTTTTACCTTACATACATTTGTTTATTGCTACACTAACCTAGAAGGTAAACTAGACCATTTCAGAATCCCTTGTACCAGCTTAGCCTATGACCTTATTCCCTTAAAATTACAGTCCACATCTGACACCGTTAAATTCCAGACAAATCTCCTTTCTGGACCACCAGGGACCCCCATTTTTGATCCTTAGCGACCCGGATTTCTGGAATCGTTTTTTTGCCTTTTTAGGTTAGTTTTTTTTACTGGTTTCAAATGCAAGAAAAACCCTTGTTTTTCCTAAATGCCTTTTTTACTGGTTTCAAATGCAAGAAAAACCCTTGTTTTTCTTACATGCCTACTTTAGAAAACCCCTAGGTTTCTAAAATACATTTTGCGATTTTTTTTTTGTGTAAAAACAAATGCAAGAAAAACCCTTGTTTTTCTTACATGCCTACTTTAGAAAACCCCTAGGTTTCTAAAATACATTTTGCGATTTTTTTTGTGTAAAAATTAAATATTTTTAACAATAAATTTAGCCTTTTCATGCGAAAAACCAAACACAGATAAAATCTGTAAACTACTATGCTTTTTTTTGTTTCGAATAAATCAAGTTTTTTCGTTTCTTTTTTGTAAAAAAAAAAACCGTATAGAATTTGGGTGTTTTTTTGTTTGTCACTGGAAATAGTTTAAAATAGTGTCTGCAAAGTGCTATTATTTTAGCCGTTGTGCCTTCACATTTGTGGATTGCTATAATTATATCCAATTTGCTCGAAAAAAATCTCCAAATTGCCATATTCATTTTTGCTTATTGCAAATTGCTATGACTATATCCGATTGCGGATGCTTTACTATATTCGTTTTTGCGTAAAAATTGCTATGAATATATCTATTTCTAATTTACTATTATAATATCTGTCTGCAAATGGCTATGATTGTATCCATTTTTTGCGTGCATAATAAATTTTGAAGGAAATTTAATTCTTAACTTGAGAATTTGTTTTCGTGTAAAGGCAGATAAATAGTTTTACCAAATTAAATGCTTTTGATTTGTAGGTATTTATTTTTAAATTTAATACATATAGGTACCTACTTATTTGAATTCGCGAGGCGAAGATAAAAAAACTTATACACAAGTTTTTTTGTTATCATTAGTTTGCATCGGGTATTTTCTTTACTTTTGTGCGCTTATAGTTTGATTATTGTAATTAAACGTAGGACATTAATATTTATACAGGGTGTCCAAATTTTGATTTTTTTTTCAGTTTACCTAATTTTTGTCAATTATTTTTTGGATTTTTTTTTAAATCATGTCTAGTTCGGATAAAATTTTAAAGGCTAAAGCCTTGCGCTATAGTGCGATTTCACAGCTAAATTTGATCATTGAATCCGCGACCCTCGCAAAAAATGACCCTGCCTATCACAGCGGCTTTAAAGTCAAATTTCGGACATTGTCAAAAATCAAAAAAGATTTTGAAAAGCACCATAATACTTTGTTGACGTTGGTAGCCTCTGATGAGGATCGCTTAGTAGTAGAAAACAAAGTGGCTATGGACTTTTGCAAACGCTGTGACGAGATTTCCACTATATTTTACGAACTTTTCGAACTACCCTTTGAAGATGGAGGGCTTTTGAGCAGTACGATAAATCCCATGGGCAGTCCCTGTGCCTTCACAGACCAGCATGGTTTACTGCCTAGGATAAAAATACCTCTTTTTCAAGGGGAATTTAAGGAGTTTCCAACCTTTTTGCAAGCCTTTAATGCTACCGTGCACAATAATAGGTCGCTGGGAAACTTTGAAAAATTCAATTTGCTTTTTTCTAATTTAAAGGGCCCTGCCCTGGATGTCATTTCTGACATTCCTATCCTTGCTGAAAATTATTTAAATGCCTACCACACCTTAGTGGATAGGTATACAAATAAACGATTACAAGCTTACCTTCACTGGAAGGCAATTGAAGGCTTCTCTCCTCTTACTAAAGAGAATGCTACGAATTTGAGGAATTTGCTTGATTGTTTTTCGAAAAACTTAAGTGCTTTAAAAGTCATGGGTTTTAAAACGGAGTTTTGGGATTATATTATGGCACAAATGCTCTTGGATAGGTTGGACCTAACCACGCGCAAGGCATTTGAGCAAAATTATTGCTCCAATGAGATCCCCTCTTATGATAAAATTCGTGCTTTTGTTTCTAGCCATTGCATTGCGTTGGAACAAATACAACAAACTCAAGATTACTTAAAAAATAAAGATTTGTCAATTTCAAGTCAGAAAAATCAAGCAAAGTTTCAAAATCGATCTGCTTTGTTTGCTAATACTCAGAGAGCCTCCAAAAATGCCTCCCAGTCTCCAAATGGCCAAAGTGGCTTAAATAATACTCCAAACCCTCAAAATTTTTGTTTTCTCTGTAAAAGTGGCGATCATATAATATACAGATGTCCTAATTTTTTGGCGAAAACTCCCCAGCAACGTTTTGAGATTGTTAAACAACATAAAGCGTGTGTCAACTGTTTGGCCTCAAAGCATAATTTACCCCAGCAATGCAAATCAGAAAAAAGATGTTTACATTGTGGCCAATTTCATCACAGTCTCTTACATTTTTTTCCTATTAATTCTACACCTAGTTCTGCGAGTAGCCCCTCTACTTCTGCAGTGCAACCCCCGAGGAGCCCCGTGGCTACCGAATTTAATAGAACCACTAACACCATTGTTACTGGTATGTCTTTAAATGATCGCGAAGTACTTCTCTGTACCGCTTTAATACAAATACAGGATGTTTTTCAAAATTGGCACACAGTGCGCGCCATCTGTGACTCTGGTGCTCAATCTTCATTTATATCTAAGTCATGTGCTGATAGTTTGGGCCTTCCTAAATTTAATATCGCCATGACTCTACAAAGCTTAGATCGAATGACAACTTCGGCAAAATCTGGAATTAATTGCAATATATCCTCTTTGCGTGATAATAATTTTGTTTTTAATTTTGATGCGATAATACTCGATAAAATTTGTAGTGATTTACCTCATTCCTCATTTTCGATTAAAAGTTTTCCTTTTCTCGCCAACTTAGCACTAGCTGACCCAGGCTTTAATAAAAGCGATAAAATTGATTTATTGTTGGGCGGCGATGTGTACCCTTACATTTTGCTAGATGGTCGTTTGTCTACGGGACCCAACAACCCCGTCTGCATTAATACTATTTTTGGTTGGGGAATAATGGGCAATCTTTCACTTTCACCTTCAACTACAAATCAAATTAAAACATTTTTTACTACGTCAATGAACGATTCTTTTGTCAATTTAGATAAAAATCTACAACGATTTTGGCAAATAGATGACATACCTAATGTCAAGGCCATTGACCCCGAAGATGAGTTTTGCGAAAATTATTTTTTGAAAACTACCTCAAAAAATGAGGAGGGGAGATATATTGTATCTTTACCATTTAAAGTTGCTGCTCCAGATTTTGGCGACACTCGATCCATTGCCGTACGTCGTTTTTTCTCCCTTGAGAAGAAATTGCTACAAAACCCTGATTTTTATGCTGCCTACAGCTCTGTTTTACAAGATTATTTAGATAATAATCATATGCAACCGGTTTCTGCACCTTTGCCGACCGAAATTTCAAATCATTTTTATATTGCACACCATGCGGTGTTTAAAAAAGATTCTACTAGCACCCCCCTGAGGGTGGTTTTTGATGCGAGCATGCACGCCCCTGGCAAAATCTCGCTCAACAACGCTGTTTATACTGGGCCCCCTTTACAAAGGGACTTACAAAAAATTTTATTACTTTATCGTTTGCATAAATTTTGCTTTTGTTGCGACATCCGTCAAATGTACAGGATGATTTTAGTTGACCCTAGTCAAACTAATTTTCAAAGAATAGTTTGGAGGTTTGATCCTAACCAGCCTATTCAAGACTTCGAAATAAATAGAGTTTTATTCGGGGTCTCTTGTAGCCCCTTTTTGGCTATCAGAACTTTGCTGCAACTTGCTAGAGAGCATGAGGACCTTCCTCTTGCCTCAAAAATCATTGAGGAGGCAGTTTTTGTCGATGATGTGATTTCGGGAAGTGATGACTTTTTTAAGGCCACTGAGATGAAAAATCAATTAATCGAGCTACTTAGCCGAGGTGGATTCGAATTGCGTAAATGGGCGAGCAATTGTCCCGAGTTACTATCCGATCTTCCTGAGTCACACATTTCGATGAAGGCTCTTTCTCTCGATTTAGATGCTGAAAATTCAACTTTGAAAATTCTCGGTTTAAATTGGAACCCTCATACTGATGAATTTTTTTATACTTTCGACTGTTCTCTCCAAACATGCACTAAAAGAACAATTTTAAGTAATTTGGCCCGCATTTACGACCCTCTGTCTTTTTTGGCGCCAATAGTTTTAATTTTAAAATTAATTGTTCAATACTGCTGGGCAGAAGACTTAAACTGGGACGACCCTGTCAGTCCGGAAATTGTTTTTAAATGGGAAAAATTTAAAAATGAATTAAAGTTTTTGCATTCTGTTAAAATTCCTCGTCAAATAATTTTGCCTAATGCTAGTCAAATCCAGCTAGTAGGATTTTGCGATAGTTCAGAACGGGCCTATTGTGCTGTCGCTTATATTCGAATTTTTTATTCTGATGGAAACATTAAAGTTTTTTTTGTTTGTAGTAAATCTAGAGTCGCACCGTTGCGTCGTAAACTAACTTTACCAAGACTAGAGCTTTTAGGAGCTGTTTTGTTGGCTAAATTAATGGATTTTTTACTAGAAACGTTCTCGGAAAAAATTAAATTTGATAAAATTCTTGCTTTTACTGATAGCACAGTGACCTTATCTTGGATTCAGGGATCTCCTCACAAATTTAAAACATTTGTTTCGAATAGAACTGCCTATATACAAGGAAGAATTAGCCCTGAGTTTTGGCATTATGTTCCTACTGAACAAAATCCTGCTGACTGCGGTACTAGGGAAATGTATCCCTCTGATTTACAAAGATTTTATTTTTGGTTAGAAGGGCCTTCTTTTCTAAACCAACCTACAAATACTTGGGATTTTATGACAGTTACTTACGATGGGAATGCAGTTTTGGAAGAACAGCGAAAAAATATTTTTAACGTTTTTACTTGCGAACAAACAGTTGAATATTATGTAAACAACTTGTTTGAAAAATACAGTTCTCTTTTTAAAATTAAGAGAATAGTTGCTTACTTTTTGCGAGGGTTACAAAAGTTTAAAAATCCCTCATACAATTTTGCTACTGATTACCTTACAAATCAGGATTACTACAAAAGCTTACTTTTTATTTCGAAATGCGTACAATCTTTTTCTTTCCAAAAGGAAATTGAATTACTAAAAGATAAGAAACAGCTTCCAAAAGCTTTTCAAAAATTATGTCCATTTTTGCATAATGAAAGCTACGATTTGCTTCGTGTTGGAGGCCGTTTATGCCATTCAAATTTATCATACGATAAAAAATTTCCAATTCTTTTGCCTTCTAGTGCAAAATTCACTGAATTACTGATTTTAGATTTGCATCGCAGCAATCTTCATTGTGGTATACAGACCACAACTTTTTTACTAATGCAAAACTTCTGGGTATTGTCTGCTAAAAAGGTAGTGAGAAAAGTTTTAAGTTCTTGCCATACTTGCTGGAAAACTAAACCTAACTCCCTTCAACCCCCTATGGGTAACCTACCGAAATTTAGAGTTTCCGAAGCAAAGGTGTTCGAAAATGTAGGTATAGATTTTTGTGGTCCGTTCACGATTACTCTTGGTCGGACCAGAGGTGCAAAAACCATGAAAGCATATGTCTGTTTATTTATCTGTTGCGCTGTTAAAGCCGTGCATTTAGAGTTAGTCTCTGATATGACATCAGAAGCCTTTCTGGCTGCTCTGCGCCGCTTCATAGCTAGAAGAGGACTATGCTCAAAGATCTCTTCAGACTGCGGGACCAACTTCGTGGCCTCTGAAAAATACTTGCGACAAATTTTTTCTGATTGCGTGAAGGGGGAAGGTATAGTTTGGTCTTTTAACCCACCTGCTGCTCCCCACATGGGAGGCATTTGGGAATCAAACATTAAATCTTTAAAGACTCATCTTCACAGGGTAGTTGGAAATCAAATACTCACCTATGAGGAATTAAATACGGTTTTAACCCAAGTTGAAGCCATAATGAACTCACGTCCTTTATGTGCCTTAAGCACCGATCCTACTGATCTGGCGGTCTTGACTCCTAATAATTTTTTAAATTTGAGGCCTCCAGGTACAATACCCGATCCAATCTACTGCGATATTGCGTTAAACAGGCTGTCCAGGTGGCAACTGTTGCAAAGAATGCACCGCGATTTTTGGATTCGCTGGCATCGCGAATATTTGCACACTTTGCAACAGCGAGCCAAATGGCACCAACCTCTTGCTTCCATTGATATTGGTACTATGGTACTGATCAAAGATGAAAATTCCACTCCATTGGATTGGCCCCTAGGCCGCATTGAAGACCTTATTAAAGGTTCTGATAATGTTCCACGGGTTGCTATTGTAAAGACTACTAAAGGTACCTACAAACGGCCTTTGGTAAAACTATGCGCCCTGCCTACAAATTAAACTCTCTGAAATGCCCCTGGGCATTCTCAGGGGGGTGGGAAATGGTTCGTCCCGCCTTCCTTTTTGTAAATATGTTCTTTTTACTATAATTTACCAAATTGGTTCGAATTAGGCTATTTGGTGATTTACTAGAGCATTTTCTATTTTTTGTTTATTTAGTATTAATTAACTAATTAAGTACTTAAAATTACTGGGTTATTTGCATTTGAAACTCCCGCGGTTTTAAAGGCAAATATTACAATTTGCTATAATCAATTTACTTTACATAAAATGCATTTTGAATTACTAAGGTTCCTAGTTCCTTTAATATGGACCTTCGTAATCTCATTCCCTCCTACTTATTCCCTTTTCTCCTACGCCTATGGATTAACGACGCCACTGGGCGACATGTGGGAGAATGAACGCAGCAGCGATACCTGCTGCCGGACCAGAGAGAACCGTTTCGCCTTCGAACGATAATACACGCGTGTTAGCGACTCTCCTACCACATTCATGTGGGGTGCAAAAAGCACGGTTTAACAGCGTGTCCTCCCATGAGTTCCACTTCCTGTATAAAAATGGTAAGTGAAAATGCATTATTTTTACCTTACATACATTTGTTTATTGCTACACTAACCTAGAAGGTAAACTAGACCATTTCAGAATCCCTTGTACCAGCTTAGCCTATGACCTTATTCCCTTAAAATTACAGTCCACATCTGACACCGTTAAATTCCAGACAAATCTCCTTTCTGGACCACCAGGGACCCCCAATTTGCATAAAATGAAAAATAGACGCAAGGTCAAGTTGACATTAATATGCAGAGATGACATTGAATATATTTGATACGCGCTCAGTTGAGTGCGAAATTAAGACGTCTTTTACGCTATTGAATGACAATTGCATTAATTATGACTATTAAGTTTTAATCATTATGGTAATTGATAAGTTCGCGCTCCTCATACAGGAAAACTTATTTTTATATTTTGATAATGATTCTTTGTTACATATGATTGTTATGGTAAAATTTGAAAGTTACATCTAAACAAAACTTAAAATATATCTATCTGCATTCAACACCAAAAAAATGCAAATTTTCAAAATAAATTCAAACTAAAAAAAAGGCATATATATTAATCACAAAACAATTCCTTCAAACCTGGCTTTTTGAATTATAAAACTTTTGGCGTTAGGAATCAAGCGACCCAGTTCAGAAACAAATTTAATCGCTTCATCCCCCCAAGGGCCAAAATTTTCAAAGAGGAGAAACACAAACCTATATTTGCGATGCTTTTCTTGTTCTGCTGAACGTGCAGCCATACCTGATTTTCTAGATGCTTGCTAATATATGAGTCTGCTAAGGTATGTCTGCACGTAGCATCCCAAATCATTTGTCTTCCACCTCTCCATGGAAACAACGTCATACCATCTGCTCTTTTTTCGCCTGTTTGACAAAAATTAGACGGCTCTAAAACAGAAGGGAATTCTGCTGATTTAAGAGACCGTCTAATGTTGTTATTAAGTTCCCTGTGTCTGAACAACCTAAATGCACGTTTGGTGCAGTTAAGGCTATGCAGCCCATAAACATCAGCAGATTTAATGCAAATCCAGGTGTGTTGTCCAGACACATGATGTCCAAGTCTAACAGCGATTGAAATCTGGAATGAAGTGTCATTCATGACGTTTCGAAGAGAGGTAGAAGACAAAGCATTAACCATAGACGGATGACAGAGGCATTAACTATGCATTTGATAATTGTTTAGGACTTTAATTACGATATAGAAATCCGAAATTACATGAAATATAATTAAATTAAAAAGAGAATTTTTAAGCCAATATCAATAATATGCACTATACACAATATAATAATGAGTATTAGTCACTGGCGTATATATGGGAGGGCCTGGGGGGCCCGGCCCCCCCCCTCGAAGCTAAGATTTTTTTAGATATTTTCGACATATTTCATAAAGACAAACATAAAATAGCATAAAATACGCCCTTGACAGAAATATTCATGAGTCTACCATTTAATGGAGGTTCATTGTGGCGAATCCAGATTTTGCGGGGGGAGGGCCAAAGGGGCAATAACATTAAAATATTTTTTTGTTGTTTTTGATATGTCTAAACGGTCTAAACTGTGAACATTTTTCAAAAATTAGGTAGACTTTTTGACAAAATAAAAAAAAATTGTTTTATGTTTGGGCGGGGGGTTCTGGCTCCTCTGGATCCGCCATTGGGAAGGTCCTGCATTTAGCTCAACAGTGTCTTGAAGTATGTTTAAATGTTTTGCTAAAATTTCGGGAAAAAATAATAGTTGAACTATAAGTACAAGAATCTAAAAGCACAAAGTGCTGTGCTAAATAGAATGTTATTTAAATCGGTCAAAAATAGGGAAATTTTTTCATAGTAAGCTAATATATGTTTAATTATTACAACTTTTAAATTACAAAAGATGACGAGCAGCGAATTTCCGAGATTGATAAAATATATTTTGCCGAGTTTTTTAAATAAATTTTGCAGCTACGAGCGCTGTCAAAGTCTTGGCTCATAAAAAATCGGAAAACGTCAATATATTTTAAAATATAAAATACAAAGAAAAACTGTTTTAGACTTTTATGAAAATGTGATTAAATATCAAGAATTACTGGACTGTGTTTTTCGCAAAGGCTTTGAAACGACTAAGCCGATTTCGTTGAACATGTTGTAGATGCATTATGCATCCATGTATTTTTTTCAAAGTTAAGAAACTCGATCTTAGGATATAAAATGCAGAATTTCTAGAGGCTTTTACGGATAAATAAGGTATATTATAAAAGTTTAATAAAAATTAAGTTAAAAGAAAATGTAACATCTTTTTTCAAAACAAAAAAAAATGTTCCTGCTTATAAATAAAACTTTTACAGATTTCAAACTTTTATAGTTTCCATTCCATAGCCGCCAAAATTATTAAACCTATTTCTTCAATTAGCACAACCTACAACGAAAGATAATTTAGCAAGTATTGTATAAATTTAACTTTTTATAAACAAGCAGACAAATTTGTCTGCAAAAACAAATCTTAATAAACCAAAAATGGACAATGGAATTTTGTAACGATAACCTACGCGTTATTGGGAATCCTACGCTATTTCAAGAATAACATTACGTCATGTGCCAAAGAGAGAACTAGAGTAGGGTTGCCAACTCCCACTGGAGCCAAAGGAGAACAATTTTATATTATCTCACAATTAAAAAAAAAATCTAGTGCACGTTCCTTAAAATAAAGCTCTATACGTATAAACATAATATAGAAATTTACGTACGTACGTATATATTGGTATGTATATTTTAAATTAAAAAAAAAAAATCTTGTTCAAAAAACATTTATTAAATAACAGGTACATATATACGAAACATCAATACAAACACCAAACAAATTTTCTTGGAAGGTGAAACTTAAAAAAGGAGATACAAATGATTTATTCTGTCGTTTCAAAACAGAAACGTATTGTGTGCTTGGTTTATACAGATAAAAATTAATCAGGAGCTTAAATATCATATTATTTTTTACAATAATGGGTAAAATAACTACTTTTTAAGGCTCAAAATTAATGTTTTTGATCATGATGCCTAATTTTTTTTGCCTACGGCGAGTACCTTTATGTCATTGTTTTGCTTCACCTTTGCAAATGACCACGAGCCGCCACTGAGACTCATTTTAAAGTAAAAATTAAAATAAAAATATTTTGCTGTTGAAACAGCCCAATCAAAATTAATAGTTATTTAAAAAAAAAGTTTTAAAAATGAATTTATTTATATGGGCGAGACAGTTTAAGTGACTGGTTATTTCGAGCGAGTTGTGAAAAAAAAAATTTCATGCAATATACAGCGTGTGCAAAACTTTTGCACTTGCTCTGTGAAAAACGCCGTTTTCAGTGAAAAACTTCATTATCGGAGGTAGTTTTTTAATAAATTTTGAACACTGTTTTTGTAGAAAATAATATGAATTCTATTTTAATATGTACGTTTGTTTTATTTTTATACTGGGGTTATGTATATAAAAATTAAAATACCCATTTTGCTATTTAGACAGCTAAAATAAAACACAAACATCAATATTTTTGTAAAAAAAACACAATCTGTAAGTTTTTTTGAATTAAAAGATAAATGGCTTTTTAAAGTTGGATTGCTTAAAAATTTTAAAATGGTTAAAAAAAACTGAAAAAAATAATAAAATTCTATACCAAAACAACAACAAAGATCATATAATTGTTGCACATCTGTTTTCAGATAAAAATAAAAAAATGTTAAAAGTTGTCCAACTTTTTATTTTATAGAATCAACTATTATTTTTATCTGTATGTATTAGCTTGTCTAACGAACTGTCACGATCAGCTGTTTTTCGATCCAAGATGGTCGCCATAGGACAAACAAAGCGTTTTCCCATAAGCCGGAATGTTAACAAAAACGTAATTTAAAAAAAAAAGTGAAACGATTTAATTTACAACAAAGATGCTGTTTTAAGTATTGAACCTTTGTACACATGGGAAAAATGCGTTTTTCTTAAAAAAAATCAATTGAAGCCAGTAAATCTCAAATAAAAGGGATCATGTTTTGTTCAAAAGTCAGGTTATGTTTTTATTTACTTTTGTTTTTTTTAACTTTTTTTCCAGTTTTTTACTCAGTTTGAATCATTATTATTAGTTTCTGTGCTGTTATGAATTGTGGCAGCTGGGGAGAGCTTGATAATGTTAGTTTTGATGGAATGCCAAGTATTTTGACCTTAAAAAATCATCTTCATTTAAATGAACTAGGTATCAGCTTAAAGAAGGGAAAAAAAAGTGGATAAGTGCTCTATTACCTGACTTAACAGAGGATAAATTGAAATATTCGAAAGTTTTTTGTCAGGTTTGTTTTGGATAAATGTGTAAATGCCATTTTGGCAACATTTTCTATTGGGATCTTTTTTGTGCTTGAGTGGACCATTTGCAGAAGTGTAACATAGAATTGTGTTAAACTGTAAGAAATATTTCACTATGATTTTTTTACTATTCTAGGCAAGCAACTTTCAAAACTAGAATACAGCAATGATCATGACTGTGTCTCTCCTGAATGGATTATTGTTTCAAAACGGTTGAAAAATTTTAAAAATGATGGTTGAAAAAGGGGTCGAGAGAAGAAAGAAAAGGAAAACAATATGAGGTTAAAGTGTGAATAATGAGCTGAACCAAATTTGAACACCATCCTACAGAACTCTTAAATAAACTCTTGGTAGTGTAGCGTCCTGTATAGTGTCGAGTGAAGTCCTGTATCATCAAAGTTTCTTTTTCTTTAATAAATATTTATTTTACAGACCTCAAAACAGTTTAGAATAAACTGGAGAATTTGACAATCTCCCTAACTCAAACCTCTTTTTATTTTGGTGCAAATGTTCCTTTATTTCCATGCTTTTTGACACCTAAAACTTGTACACTGTAAAATTTGTATAGTATCTGACTGGACCTACTACAAGTCCTGTTGTGAAATTTCTACAGTACTGTTCTGAGCTTATTACCAAAAAATTTTTTTTATGGCATCATTAATAATAGATGGAAAAAAATTTTTGTTGACTTTGATGACCACAAGAAAAACAAATAAGTTCTCTCAGATATTTTTTTCAATTTCTCTCAAAAAAACTTAGGTTCTAATAGTCCTAATGGGTCATATGCTGTTACGCCCAATTGTAGGGTAGAGTATTTATTTATTTGCATAAACTTTTAGATACATAATTGAGCAAATATTGTTACAAAAAAACAGTAATAAAAGTAATAGTAAGAGTAGTAATACAACAGCGAATATTGTACTATTGTAAAATTTGAACAGTACTTACTGTTGTGAGCTGATGAACCTTAGGTTTGACCGTACTTAAGCCCTATGTATTATAGTTCATGGAAAATCATATGGTGATGTACGGTGTGTGAGGCCAATGACAAGGAAAAACTGTATTTTAATTTTGGAAGTTTTTTTTTTATATAATGTTTACTTATATTTTTTTAAATAAACATATTTTGTAAAGTACTTATTAGAAGTTTGCTTGACCAACCTCGGTTGGAACTCATATGTGTAAATTGATCTGTTGGACTGACCTACCTATAAGTCGTGCCTCTTTTTCATGTCACTACTGGAGGGTAAAAACAATTAAACTTTGTCTAAACCTGAAAATCATAGTGAAATATTTTTCACAGTTTAACACTATAGAAGGCCTATTACTTAGCAAAAGGTTTAGTCAAGTACAACAAAAGATCCTAATAGAAAACCTGAATCTGATGAGAAAAGTTTAGTCTATTTCAATTTCGTCTCTGTTAAGTGAGCCTTGAAGTGAGCTCTTTGAATAGAACTACTTTCTCCTACCTTGGGCTGATTCATTGGTCAAATAACTTCAAAAACCTTTGGGGGCCCGATACCTTTGGGGGGCCCCCAGAGGTCTCATGATGTTGTACTTTATGCTATGTTTTCTGTTTATTCATGAAATATATAGAAAATATCTAAAAAAATATGTGGTTTGGGGGGTCCGGGCCCCTAACCCCCCGCCCCCTTGGTGCGCCCATGTAATAATTCAAAATAAGTGAAAAAACTAGAAAAAAAGTTAAAAAAAAACAAAACATAACCTACTTTTTTGAAGAAAACATGGTCCCTTTTATTTAAGATTTTCTCGCTTTAGTTTAATATTTTTAAGAAAAACGCATTTTTCCCATATGCACAAAGGTCTGTTCTTAAAACTGATTAATCTTTGAGACTAAATTTCTTGTCGTTTTTGTACAATTTACGTTTTTGTTAACATTACGGCTTATGGGAAATCGGTTTGTTTGTCCTATGCAAGACATCTTGGATTTGATCATATGTTTTGTTAGACAGCCCTATAGTGTATAAACCACAGTAAACTAATTATTTATAGTAAGGAAAGCACCCCGGTCTTGTCATAATACTGTTATATATACTCCCTGTATACATTAGTTCGGAATACGAAGTTCGAGAGGCGCTATTTACAGACCGTCACCCCTGGTATAAAAATATTATGGACAGAGTTCTGTGCTGTCGCAATATATATTAACGGCTACTCTTGGTATATTTTGCCAATTTGTTTTTGATTATGACTGACATTGACTTTGGCGAAATGGATAAAAATATGACGGTGATGTAATTTCATTTAACATTTTTTGTTTGTGGATGCAGTTTTTCGTTATTTTTCGACTTTTTACCTTATTTTTATGGTGTTTTTTGCTAAATTAGGACCAATCGGTATTTTGGGCGTTTTGATGGGGGCGATCCATCGCTTAAAAAATTGAAAAGAAAACAATGTTGTGTTGGTGGGTGCGAGAATACGTTAGCAAGCGCCATCGCTTTCCCAAACGGAACCCCAAGCTATTTGATGAGATACTTCGGCCTAAAAACTGGCTAACTTTGAGGCAAGACGAAATTTACGTTAAATAGATAGTGTGTGATGGACACTTTGAACCAGGACAGTTTAAAATGTTTAGTTGAGATTTTAATATTTAGAAAACAAGCGCGGATCTAGGTCAAAATCAAGGGGGGGAGGGGTTATAATCGACGATATTTATTTTATTAACATTTTTTTCAAGGGGACAGGTGGTAATTTTCCTGTTTTTAATTTAACTATTAACAAAAAGTGCATATTTTTTATTCTAGGGGAGTAATTACCACGTTACCCCCCTCAAATCCGCGCTTGGAAAAACATAGTTTACTTCACTATATTTATATACAGTGTCCGGCATAATGATCTCCCACATTTAAAACGCCATTGTAAATGCTATTTAGATTTTTTTCTAGTGAAACTCTATTCTATACCATTTGTTTTTATTAAGTTTTGAAATTTACAGAGTCCATGTGGCGACCATTTTTTTCGATACACATTCGAAGCTGATTTCCTCAGAGTAATAACATATAAAGAGAAGTAGTAGCCCTGGTTTCGGCGGTCTTTCATTCATTTGTTGGGAAACAATGTAGCTTTTCCGCTGTTGCCGCCTCCTCCGCCTCTGTAAAATTTTATAAATAATAAGTAGGTTCAACTTCTTACCTTACCAAAATATATAGTGCTTTGAGTTGGTTAGGCTATTCAAACCGTGCGATAATTTGTCATGCGCTTATTAGCCCGCGTCGTGTCGTTTTATGCTGTGTATTTCTTACAATCTGCGATAAAAACTCATTTAGACAACATAATTTATGAACGGCCCCTTTTCCCACAATTTTTTCAGGACGTGGCAATAGGTGTATGACATCATATTACGGATTTCGTGTTAGCAGGGTCGGGTTTCGTTTTGAGCTACTTGGACTATATCCACAGGTAAAAAGGGAATCCTTTTTCCTATAGTAGAGGACGATTAACTATTAGTCATTGTTCCAACAGTTTTAACCGGTATTAAGGATATTCTATTTTATTATTTTAAAATGCGGCTTTTCTGTTTGGAGAGTTGAAGCACTATTAACCATTCAAACGAAAATTTCATAGGATTGTTTTAATTTTCTCTAAGTATAGTAGTTTTGTGGTTTTTCTGTTGCAATGTTACTTTTATATAAATTTACATTTATAGGAGAGGGAAGTAAATTAAAATATTGGTGTTTTAAATTTTTTTTCTATAGTTTTATAATAGTGTCTTTCAGTCTTAAAGAGCTCAGCTCTCTAGCGTTTCTGGAAGTGGGCAGTGTTACTTTTACATAACTTTACATTTATATGGGAGGGAAGTAAATTAGAATTTTGGGGTGTTTTTTCCTATAGTTTTATCATAGTTCCTATCAGGCTGCCAAAGCTCAGCTCTCTAGCATTTCTAGAAGTGGGTAATGTTACTTTTAATAGTTTTACAGTATAGGGGAGGGGAGTAAATTAGAATTTTGGGGCTTTTTGATTTTTTCCAGGGGTTTGGTCATAATTTCTATCAGTCCGCCAAATTTCAGCTTTATAGCAGGTCTGGAAGTACAGTAAAATTTTGATGATCTATACATGAGTGAGTGAGTCAGTGAGTGAGTGGCAATTTCGACGTTTTTTGAAATTTCGTAACTACTTTACTACTTTATAGAAGTCCATGACACTTGGAGGAGTTGTTAACTCTGAGGTCTACGACTGTGCAAAGTATGAGATTCGTAGCTCTTTCCGAAGTAGAGTTTTAGATAGGTCAAATATGGGCTGAAATGTTTCAAGAAAAGATGGTACGGCAGCGCGAACTTGGCGAGGCACTGCCGGGCCCTCAGATAAAGACAATGGAAGTCCAAAGTTTTATTTCTACTCAATCATTGTCTACGAGGTCAAACAAAAGATTATTTTTTCACTTATATAATGACAACAAGTTTAATTAGGTGGGTTCTCAAGTCGTGAACGGTTAGCCCAGATATTCCTAAGCTCTAAGGTCGACACTGACAGTAACATGTGTTTGTATTAAATGCAGTGTTGTCTTGGCCGTGGGACTCGGTATATTGAATTTTTGGTGTTATTTTCTGTGTGATGAGTTTTATTTTTGTAAAAAAGAACTTAGTTGGACGTAAAAATAAACAAGAAGTGCTATGTTTCTGAAAATACTGTAAAAATTCAGCCCAGTGTGGTTTTTTCGAGATGATTCCAGTGACGCAGCTATGTTGCCATCGCCGGGGATTCTGCAAATTCTAAGTTTTCAGGAATGACCGCCACGAATGGGAAAATTTACACGGGGCCGCGGTTGACTTCTTCTCTTTATATTATTATTACTCTAAGCTGATTTCTGAAATTTTCACAACTACAGTAACTTAAAAGCGATATTCCTGTAATTGCTTGACGTATTGCTGCTTTCAATTCGTCAATAGTTCGGGGTTAGTGTTTAGGTATCCACAAAGGATCTGGAACGAAAGCATGTCTACCAAGTGCGAAGTGAGCACGAAAAGTTCTTTGCGTCGTAATCACAGATTACGTTTATTACTTTTAATAAATGTTTCGATAACGAAGGCACGATGGCAAGAAAATGGCAAGGCGTGAGCTACCAACCGACTACGCTAAGCCCTCTCAGTGATTCGGGCACAGTGGGGGTGCAAAATATAGGAGATCATCATGCCGGATCCTGTATAATTAAATAAACAACAAGCAATATTTCATTAACGACATTGCAGCTGTACTTTAATTTAAAAAGCTTACAATATAATATATATATATATATATATATATATATATATATATATATATATATATATATATATATATATATATATATATATATATATATATTAAAATTAATTTAAATACATTTTTATATCACATACATAAAAGGATCAGGCACACCTGTAATGGGATTTATGTAATCCGTCAAACTTCATGAAATTTTGGTATGTTGTAGACTGAACCTTCCTTAACAAAAGTTCTTATGGGCCCAACTTAAAATAATGACCAGTTTTTGAAATACAGGGTGTTGAAAGTGATAATGTCCAAGAAGCATAATTGGTCTTTAGACGGCTTTTTCAAACATATGCGCAATGTTACTATTATATGTACTGTACCTTTAAAACGTTCTCTACAGGGTGTTTAAGTAAATATTATTCGAAAGTGATAACGAGAAATAAGCGTTAGTGTGTTATAGATTGAACCTTTCGTATCAAAAGTTCTTATGGGCCCACCTTAAATTAATGTCCAGTTTAAAAAATACAGGGTGCATTATTTTTAGACGGATTTTCCAAACACTTACGGAATGTTACTGTTACATATATTTACGATTTATTTATTATTTTTAATCTATACCTTTAAAACATTATCCACAGGGTGTTTAAATAAATATTAGTCAAACTTTTTACTAAGAAACAAGCTTTATAGCTTTTTACAGGGCACGGTACAGCCATACAAAACGCTTAAATATGTTTTAATATTATTTAAAAAATGATATTTGCCGATATACACCCTGTATTAAATACTTAATAAGTCAAGAACCATTAAGAAACTAATAACCACTCTCTCTATATGTAATAGTAACATTTCGTATATGTTTGGAAACTCCATCTAAAGGGCTATTATGCTTTTTGAACATTATTACTTTCAACACTGTATTTCAAAAACTGGAAATTAATTTATGTGGGCCCATCATAAGAACATCTGATCATCAAGTTTCAATCTACAACATACTAAAGCTTGTTTCTCAATAAAACCTTCGAGTAATATTTACTTAAACACCCTGTATATAATGTTTTAAAGGCACAGATAAAAAATAATAAATGGGTGTAATAGTAACATTGCGTATATATTTGCAAAACACTTCTAAAAAGCTATAATGCTTCTTGGACATTATCACTTTCAACAATGGTAATTAATTTAGGTTGGGCCCATAAGAACTTTTGATACGAAAGGTTTAACATAAAAGACACTAACGCTTGTTTCTCATTAACACTTTCGAATAATATTTACTTAAACACCCTGTAGATACGGTTTTAAAAGCACAGATTAACAATAATAAATAAATCGTAAATACATGTAATAGTAACATTTCGCATATGTTTGGAAATGCCGTCTAAAGGGTCATTATGCTTCTTGGACTTTCAACACCCTGTATTTCAAAAACTGGTCATTAATCTGCGTTGGGCCCCCAAAAACTTTTGATAAGAAAGGTTCAGTCTACAACATACCAAAATTTCATGAATTTTGACGAAGTACAGAAATCCCATAAGAGGTGTGCTTGATCCTTTACCAAATTCATTAGTTTATATTTTTCATTCAAAAACAATTAAAAAAGTTTCCGTTGATAGAAAAATAACCTATATGTATAAAGCATTGTAATAATTAAGTTAATGTATTCTATGCACTAATAAAAAGAAATTTACTGCAGAATATTCGCCAAAGAGCCTTTTTTTTACTAGAAAATTATCCTCTCAAGAAAATTTAGGTACCTAAATCAATGAGAAACAAACTTCTAATCCTTAGATTTAATTTAAAAAAATTCAACCTTCCTTTTTATTGTTGCTAGTAGCCATTAATAAAAAAATTCTTTAATTAAGCTTCCTTACTAATTGGTGTTTAAAGAGTGTTTTTGGCAAATTGAGCGTTGACACAAAATAACTCATTTTTATCAGCGCGCAAAGTTTAAATTTAACATTATGTATTTAATGGACGAGTAGAATGGGTTTTTTCGTGTTAAAATTTAGTTTGATAAAAACTTTTCAAAACACCATTTTATAAGATGTAGCTTGATTGGAGAACGATTGCATTGATGGCTATGAGCATCCGGTATACAATAATTTGAAAAGCCACCCTGTAGCTTAGAGACAAACTGCGCAAGCGTTATATTGTTTCAAATCCCCCTGTAAATGTTTAGTACGGAATACAAAGTTGGAGAGGCGCTGGTTTTTCCACGGCACCCCGGTATACTGCACCAATTGAGTAATAAAAGTCCCACCGTGTAAGTGTCTCGTCTATCTCTGTCATTCGTTTATGGTATAAACTCAGCATAAAATATTGCAGCATAAGCAGAAGTGCTAGATTTCAATAATATAAAAATAAAACAGTAAATTGAGGCATTTGGGGCAATCATCTTAAGTAACTGTTTAATTACCTTACTACTATACCCCAAGAGTAAAGAGAAAAAATATTAAATACTTAGTGCAAATTCTGCGATCTTCTATGCGTGATCGTCTGTGCCGGACTGACCACAGAACCTCAGAAGAGTGGCTCTTCTGTGACAGAACACTTGACCTCAGAAGAGTTACACTTGACTGACCTTTGCTTTGCCGCGGGAGACGTGACGAAAACTTACGAATGATGCCGCCGTTGCTTAGGGCTGTTTTTACAGACGTTCCTCAGGCTTGGTTTATTTATTTCTTAAATGTGTTATTTTATATGGATGACAGAAAAAAAATGGGGAACAACTATGAATTCGGGTCATTTCTCAGGTCTTTTTGTCACGTTATTTTTGATTTAAGCACATAATTTTGATAAAGGAGTACAAATGGCGTCCTGCACAGGGTCTGTGGAGGACGGAGGACATTTTGCCTTAAAGGAGGACTGTCCTCCTGGGTGGAGGACGGTTGGCAACCCTAAACTAGAGAGTAATAATGCGTAAGGGTCTATGTAACATAAAACTACTAAAATTATACAGGCTTATTAACTAATTAAGAACTATATTTTGCTTTTTTGCGATCTTGAGACTATTAGCTCACACATATACTATACTATAGTAGTGTGAGCTATGGTGATCCTAATTTTTTCGGGAAAAAAATAGTTGCTCCGATTTCAAAAATTTTTATATATCTTTGCGTTTCAGATGATTTTGAAACTTTTTTGTTGCGCCGTCTGTCTGTCTGTCTGTCTGTCTGTATGTCTGTATGTCTGTCTGTAACGACCAACGCGCATAACTCAAAAACCGCTTGGCCGATTTCAATGAAATTTGGTACCTAGGCTGGGTCTTCGGTCGAGATGGTCCCATTTAAAAATGAACAAAATCCACCGAACACAAACCAAATAAAAGGGTGGGGATAGATTTCAAAAATTAGAGTTTATGTGAAAATATGGCGTGTGTGATATCAAACGAAAGGTAATTGAGTCTGGAGTTAAACAAAGTACATTTTAATTTCTTTTTAAAAAAGGGTGGGGGTATATTTCAAAAATTAGAGTTTAAGTGAAAATATGGCGTGTGTGATATCAAACGAAAGGTAATTAAGTCCGGAGTTCAACAAAATACATTTTAGTTTTTGTTTTTTTTTAAGGGTGGGGGTGGATTTCAAAAATTTGAGTTTAAGTCAAAACATGGCTTGTGTGGTATCAAACAAAAGGTAATTTAGTGTGGAGTTGAATAAAATAAATTTCAGTTTTTAGTTATATTAGCTCACACGTACACTATAACTATAGTACCTAGTGTGAGCTTAGGGGCCCATATATTGGCAGAGTATTTTTTGTAGTAGCATAATTGTAAAAGCGGAAAACAGATCAATAAGAAAAGTACAGTAGTTCTTGAAACATCAATAATAGTATATCATATACCAAGGGGTAAAAGTTGCACTTTTATCCTGAGGGTAAAAAGCTACAATTCAACGCGGGATAAAAAGACACTTTTATTACGAGGTTTATACCGAGGGGTGGTTCGGTATTTCCCTTTGGTGTACAGGTTAGGGGATATACCAGAAAATACTTGGCAAGTCCTGGGAAATATACTAGGACAAACATCGGCGATCGAGCCACCCGCCCCCTCGGTTTATACCCGATCTTTTGCACTTTTTTTGGACCGTTACTGCTTTTTTCTGAAAAGTGCGCAAAAGCACGTTTAAACAATATTTTGATTTCAGGTAGGATAGATTTCCACGGGAATATAAATGCTGCTCATGAAAAAAGACTTTTCTTAGCGTCTTAAAGTACTTTATTTTATTTATTTTTTATGAATTTGTTTTCAAAATATCTTGCATTTTAAATCAGTATTTTGGGCTTACGGATATCTAAAGATCGCAAATAGGTCTTCCTGTCAGTGGCGGCTGCTACAGGGAGGGCAACGGGGTAGTGCCCTCCCAAAACTAGACAACAACCCGTATTTTTAATTGATTTATTTAAAAAAAGTTAAATCTTTCCTTGCGACATGTCTAGTTCTTTTTCTAGTCTGTGGTTAACTGGGTTAACTTTTTTAGCGTAAATAATTACAAGCCGGCAGCACCGCGCGGGACAAGATTTCAATTTCACCCATTTTTCAGCGGTGTATAGGTGGGTGTTTACGCGCGGGGGCGAGAGGAATGTTTGTTTTAGTTTCGTCGGCCATATTCATTGTGCCAAACCGTTCATTGCCCTTCCTACGTGTTGCCGGTTCTATCCTTAGTGAAGACGTAGTTTGTTTTGATTTGGGGTACGACAGGGTCAGTAGTTAAAAGCGTTGCCGGTCGCGTGTCCATTGTTTTTGTTTTTGTTTGTTTTCAAAATGGAAATAAATACCGTCGATTATATACAGTCGAACCTCTATAACTCGAACCTGAAGGGACAACCAAAACAGTTCGAGTTATGGAGAGTTCGAGTTATAGAAACTCGAGTTACATAGGTTAAAATACATGTAAAAAGTGCAGGGACCGCTTAATAAGTTCGAGTTATAGAGGGGTTCGAGTTATAGAGGTTCGAGTTACAGAGGTTCGACTGTAATTAACTATGAAAATTTAAATACGTTGACATATGAACTTCGATTACAAATAAAATATTAAGGGCCACATAGACCGTACCTAATAATTCTAAAAATTAACCTAAATTTTAGTTCGGCTCGGTAAAAGTAATAAAAAGCTGAAAACTGTTATTTTTCTTATTATGAACAATCCACGAAGTGATCCTGCGTGGGTAGGAAAGGAAATGTGTGATATCAAGCAGTTTAGTGAAAAGTTAAAGACACAAAGTAAGTGCTACTTATTTAAATAACTGATATTAGGTGCCAATTGAGTAGTGCCTATAGTCAAAACATTACCGAACATCATGAAATTGTGGCAAAAAATAGCCATATGCTTAGTAGGTTAATAGACTGTTTAAAATTCTGTGGAATTTTTTAAGTTGCTCTACAGGGCCCTGATTAGTCTGAAATAGGTGCTAATCCGAGCACTTTGCGGATGTAAAAGAAGGGCGAATAGACTTTATCTATAAACAAATAATCTAAAAACTACACCAAGTAGCTGCTTGTTTGTTAAATGCTAAAATAAAATTGTTTAGGTAAGTTTTTTTATATTTATATAATATTTAATAAATAAACTTGAACCTTCTGTTATTGGTTGTCCAAATTTCAATGTTATAATAAATGATGTAGTTAAGTCTTAGTACCTAAATTTATTTTTTGCGAGTTCTAGTTCACAAATAGTTCAAGAAATATAAATGGTTAGATTAATTAACATATTGGTTTGTTTGTGGGTTGCTAAATATGGCAAGCGTTGTGTGACAGTGACATTGAATTTGTTTTGTTTATTGTAAAAATAAGAGTTGTATTAGACTTATTAAATTTATGAGCAATGATCATAATAATTTCAAAATTCTATAAAAAAAAATCCTTTTAGAGCAATAAATAAAACATATCTGTTTACCGATGCAAAAAAAATTCTTCATCTTTTTTGAATTACATTTTGTTCGAAAGACTTTAAACATTTTGTTAAAAAAAATTGTTTTCTAATGGCTGTTTTTAAACATATTTTGGCATTTCGTTCAAATGGTTTTTTTTCAAAAAAATGTGTTCGAAAGGAAAACGCTTTTAATATATATCTTCTGTTTTAGAGGTAAAAATCGGAGTTCATCTAAAAAAAAAGAAGACATGGGAAAAACTCTTCAAAAACATAGTTTTCGAAGAGTTTTCCTTTTAAAAAAATGTCTTTAAACAAATTGTTTTCGAATTTCGAACAAAATGTTTTTGATCGGATTGTCATTTGAATGAAATTTTTTTGAAAGAAAATGCCAAATAAACAAAATGTCAGTCAAACACAACGCTTACAAACAAAAAATCAAAATAAAAAAATTTTAAATAAAAAAAACACCCAACTGCTAAATTTACGTGTAACTACTAGTCGCAGTTGGGTCAAAATTGATAGGTATACCTATACTGCCGTCCTTAGTAAGACCCACCTATCTACGTTTTCACTTATTTCGAGAAAAGCAAGTTTAAAGTTTGCATGCTTGCCAAGAGTTACATAATAATATATTTTTTTTGTTGGTAAATGTTTATGGGTTTCTTATGGTTCATAATATCATTAATTATTACCTTTAAAGCCATTTTCGGTCCTAACTCATTTTTGATTTTTTTTGCAGATAGGTGGGTCTTACTTAGGACGGCAGTATAATGTACGACATGCTGCAACTTTTAGTTTTGATACCCAAAGCGCACTTACGAAATTTTACAGTTTTGTTTTTTCATGAACCTGGTTATTGGGTAATTTTGTACCCAACTGCGACTTTTTTTTTAATTTTTTTTTTATTTCCAACTTTCAGGTTTAATTCTTATTCAGCCTTATAAAAAGCACTATGCATTTACCATTAATTTAGCTTTACCCAAAAAGTACGTGTAGATTTTCTAAAATGGTGTCGAATAAAATGTTAAAGCTTGTGCAGAAAGAATTTTTGAAATCGCTTTATATTTGTGAAAGGTATATGAACTACTATTACTAATCAGGAAGGTGGGGTAAAGAGGGAGAGGGAGGGGAAAACTAGTAAAATAATGTTGGAAAAAAGTTCTAAAGCGTGTGCGGATTTTTTTTTTAAATCGCTCTATATTTATAACTATTACTAAAAAGGACGGTGGGGAAAAGATAGGGAGAGGCAGGGGGAAACTAGTTAAACTATTAAAACTGTTTGGTTTTCACTTTCTCCAACGTCGATCACAAGGATACGAATGATCCCCGTCTGGAACACGTCCTGATCATCAGGAACAAGTGATCCATGCCAATCCACGACCGGTTTCGGCCTTTTGGGCTCGGGTGAATGTAGGCGATAGCTCCGTGTAGAGCATAACTTGTGTGAAACCAACAGAAACAACTACACCGAGGGAAAATACCGCACCGGCATTGAATTATACACAAGTTCCCAACGAAAGCATAAAACCATCAGTATAATTCAATGCCGGTAGGGGTTTTTTCCCTCGGAGTAGTTGTTTCTGTTGGTTTCACACTAGCTAAATGATGTTGGAAAAAAGTCTTAAAGCATCCCACATAGCACAATCACGTGTTTAACGCGTAAAAAAGGCGTGAGAAAAAAAAACGTTGATTTTAAAAGTTGCTAGAAGAAAACGTTTAATTCATATATGAAAACAAGCTTAACAGGTCATTCATTAACGTTATAAAAAATAGCTGCGTTTTTATAACGCCTTTATCAAATTAAAACAGCAATGTTTTTACGTTAGTTTCAAGTGATTTTTATCTACGTTAAAATCACATTAGATTCACGCCTTTTCTACACGAATTTTAAAAGGCGACTTGCATGGCTTTTCTACCGAATATTTTTGAGATTGTACTAGCAGCATCGCCACCTATAGTCGGGATTTTTCACTTTGACGAAATCTATCAGGCAGTGCCTTGGCCTCCAAACTCCAAAAACCTGTTAAGGGACTGATCACTGATCCACGATCACGACGCATCTGTTATTAGCCTGATAAAGACACATTAATATTCTGTGAAAGTGTTTACTGTTCATAAATCTTGTTTAGCTGTTAAAAAAAACATAATGTATATATAGATAGATAGATAGATATTTTGTCTTGCCTTGAGCGCCATCTTGAAAATTGTCTTGAAGTGTTATTGTCTTAAACTAGTAAACTTTTATAACTTCCTTTCGCGTCTCTTTTAAGTTAAAAAAATGTTATTAAAAAAACGTGACCAAAAACGACGCAGAAAGTCAGTTTGAGAAGTCTTAATCTAGTGGCGAAAATAACGAGGGTAAAAACCACGTTATATACACAGCACCAGAAACTTCAGCAAAAAGTACATTTTTATAGCTTGATTTCTCCTTGTTTTTAAGTTATCTTTAAGCATGTAGATTTAACAAAATAAATATTATATGGTATGAGGTTGTTATCAAGTAAAAAAAAACATTGTTATTTTTGTTCACGTGAATTTAACGTTGATGTGATTTTTGTGCTATGTGGGGCGTGCAGAAAGAATTTTTTAAATCGCTCTATATTTGTGAAAGGTATAGCTACAACTATTACTAATAAGGAGGGTGGGGAAAAGAGAGGAAGAGGGAGGGGGAAACGAGTAAAATGAAGCTGGAAAAAAAGTCTTACAGCGTGTGCGGAAAGAATTTTTGAAATCGCTTTATATTTGTGAAAGTTATAGCTACAACTATTACTAATAAGGAGGGCGGGAAGGAAAGAGGGAGAGACGGGAGGGGGGGCTAGTAAAATGGTGTTGGAAAACAAATCTGAAAGCGTATGTGGAAAGAATTTTTGAAATCGCCCTATATTTTATAAAGTTATGCGAATATGGTTTTTGAATAGGGTTGGGGGAGTAACAGGAGGGAAAATGGGTGGTAGCAGGGAGCACTACAAAGTAACTACAGCAAATTAGAGGACATATGCAATGGCTGATCAAAGGAATTTCATTAAACTCGCCTGAAATTTAGATAATTTGTGTGCCTTAAAGCCTACATCATGTCACAAAATGGCGTCTGAAGACCGCCATGTTAATTCCTGTTAAAAAAAATATCGCCTATAGCACCTTCGAGATTAGTAGCAATTTAACGACACCTTTTTTTTTTGTCAAAATTGGTTCAGTCGTTTAGCCTCTAGGGTGACACAAACATACATATTTACTTACATATACATCCCAATCGATAAACAGTACCCTTCCTTTCGCCGTGGTGCAGTTGGGTAAAAGGATGTTTGCCAATAAAATTGAATATGTTGTTTTCAAACAAGTTACAGTTAGTTTAACTACAAGTAATTTTTTTCCAAAATAACCACCAATTTTGGCACATATTTTTTTTTGGGATTTGTATGAATCGGCTTTTTCTTAAATATAACCCAGTCCTCCGAAATCTGGCCGATTTTTCACATTTCTCAGGCGTGCGCGTAAAAGTGCTGTATAATTTCTTCTTTTGCTTCTTTCTTCTGTAACTTGCTTGCGCCTGGTTGGCGTCTTCGCTGGGACCATATCAAACTTGCTTCCCCGATACAATATTTTTAAACACATCATTAGCAGTTTCAGAAGTATTAAGTAGGTTTGACTTAATGTCAACTACTTTTCATTAATTATTAATTCTAAGTGATAATCCAGTTGTTACTCAACAGCCATTTATTTCTTACTGAATGTAAAAGTACATACTGGTTCGTCTAGTCTCCTTTTATCTGTTTTTTTTTTTGCAGCTATTATGTTGGTTAAATAGTAAATAGTAGGCGTTTTTATAGAATAATTAACTAACTCTGATAAATTATATTATAATTTGATACCTTCCAGGTTTTTTTTCTAAAATTCTCATAAAATAAATTTATATCACAAGAGATTCTTTGAGGTAAGGGTAAAAGGAGTAATAATCACACCCTCCTCCAGAGCCACAGAAAGCATTTAAACTTTAAAAGAAGTAAAAAAATTATAAGCGTAATCGGATTTTTTTTGACCAATTCGCTAATATTTATTTTTCTTAAAATTTCTGAATATTTTTGGCCAAAAAATAAGGAAAAATTTTGCCATGATATTATGAACCGTTTTATTATTAACACTAAAAACGTTTTCCAATAATAATTGTTTAATATACCTCCACCTCACTGAATTTTTCTGTGACCTATCTATCTAACTATAATTTTTTATTTTTACTTAGATGTTCAAGTAGACGCCACACATGTTTTTAAATTTGTATCTATTAACCATTAAAATTTTTTTAGGTTAGACCTTTAAAAACTTTTTTTTAATTACTACCTGATTTAAAAATGTCTCTCAATTTCACCTAGCAACTTTACTTAGGACTTTTCAATAGCCCCGAAATTAATCGAATGTTCGTTATAAAAATAGACGTATGGCAACCATACTTTATTTCCATAATATATCTTGCGTGTACGGTTTTTTCCGGACGAAAATAAGACGTTTTTACGAATTTAAGGTCGGATATATACAACATATGTGCTTTCAGTAAAGAAGTTATTGTGGTTGGGGATTTTAAAAAAAATCTCAGATGTTAATAAACGTCCATAAAAAACATTTTTAACGCTCCATAGTAAAGTTGAAGGCAAATGTCTCAAAAACATACAGATAACACTGACCTTCAAAACAAGGTATAAAAGCCCTTGTTAAGTTTTTGTTGCAACTCATTGTATATTATCCTTCTTGGTCTTCATATAAGAGGTCACTCACAATAAAGCAGTCATTATAAAATTAGGAAAAAAATACTTACGATATGTAATTTCTCTTTACATTGTCCAGCGAAACAATAGATCACCCTATTGTCTTAGTTAAGTCGGTTAAAGAGCGTGAAGGACTCGTTTCATTGTAGAATACGTAATACTTAGTACAGAATTTAATAACTTGCTATTATTAGTTAATTTGCTTGATAAATTGGAATTTGTTTTAATAAATGAGGTAATAGCTGTAATACGGTACGAAACATATTTACTAAAGGAAACAATAATTAGGAGAAAGGGGGGCAAAATGGGATACTTAATTTTATAGGCTTATTTCTCCTATTAAATGATCACCATTACGTTCGTCATTTGAAATTTAGTTGGCTAATGTTATCTTTATGTTTTAATTTTCAGTTTAAGCGATTTAGAACTTTGCCCCATTTTGCCCCTCATACGTGGTAAAATAAGATACCTACATGAGGCAAAACGGCAAAACAGGCTGTGTAATTTGGAATCAATTTTTTTTGTAAGACAAGTTTTATTTATTAGAATACTAACGAAGTTTAAAATACCAATTTAAAAAATAAAAAGTTGTAATAAAAAATAAATTTGTAATATATAGTATTTATAAAAATTTATAAAGAATAAAGCGACCTAGTCATCGTTGTCGACTCATAAATTTTCTGCCCATTTCTTGCAAAGACAACGTAAAATACAACTTTCAGTAATGGTACCAAAAAAAATTTAAATAAAATTTTGAGGCAAAATGGAACATAGGTTACTTCACGGCCCTAGAATAGACCGGTCTACGGATATTAAAAATATATGTCATAACTTTACGTCACTGGTGGTCTAGGTGATTCTAATAAACAAAAGTCGGGTTAGATATCTATTTATTGAACAATAAATATTTTTGGAATTTTCTGAAAACCAAGGCAATTTTGCAACTGTTTTTTAATATATGCTTAAAAAAGGCAATTTTCTAGTTATTGTTACGGGTTCACAACGACAAATTAAAACTCGCAATTGTTGAAAACGATACGTCAATTTATTTCAACAAATTATGTACAAAAACACGCGCTTAAACTTAGTAATAACTCGCTAATAATTCACTACTATAATCGGTCTATTAACTTCGTGTTAATCTCACTACAGCACGTTATCTGTGACTGACTGCCTGGTGCGCGACCCCGGCCCTATATATAGGATCGTTCATCTCTCTCGAACTTTCCGGCAGCCTTCGACGTCCGGAAAGTTCCCGCACTACCGCGACCGCAAGCCACAGACAACGCAACTAAAACCTAGACTAAGAATACAACCTTAAGATAAATCGACCTAATACTACACTAAACCTAAATAAATTCCAATTATAAAATTTAAATAACTTAAATTTGTAACACTATCCTCCTCTTCAGGTTTGATCGTCTCGATCAACATTACCCAGGTAAGGTTTTAGTCTGTCTAGATGAACAACTTTCATCTTGGACTTCGGGCTTCTCTGGATTCGGTAGACTACATCATTAATTCTCTTAACAACTTTATAAGGCCCTTCCCATGGTGGTGTCAACTTAGGTGATCTTCCTTTCTTGCGTTGAGGATTGTATAGCCAGACTTGATCATTCTCTTTGAACCCTGAAGAGTTTGCTTTCAGGTCATATCTCGCTTTCATGCGGTCACTGGCTATTTCTATTCGCTCTCTAACCACTTCATGGATATCGTGCAGCTTTTGCCTTAAACGTTCGACATAGTCATTAACCTCTAAGTGTGCTTCTTCAGGTGAACCAAACATGATATCACATGGTAAACGCAGTTCTCTACCAAACAGGATACTAGATGGAGTAGCTCCTGTCGTATTGTGAATGGCAGTTCTATAGGCCATCAAAAACAATGGAATATATTGGTCCCAATCTGTTTGGTGCTCATCAACAACTTTGCAAAGATGTTCCTCTATTGTTTTATTAAATCTTTCAACCATGCCATCTGACTGCGGATGCAAAGCAGTAGTCCGTGTTTTATGTATTCCTAAAAGGTCACAGAGATTCTGGAAGAGCTGTGATTCAAAGTTTCTTCCTTGATCTGAATGTAGTTCCAAAGGAATGCCAAATCGGCTGAAAACATCATTTACCAGAACTTCTGCAACTGTAGCGGCCTCTTGGTTAGGCAAAGCAAAAACTTCTGGCCATTTGCTAAAGTAATCCATGACAACAAGGATGTATTTGTTGCCCTTTTTAGTTTCTGGAAATGGTCCGGCCACATCAATAGTAATGCGTTCGAATGGCAGACCTACGTTATATTGTTTCATTTGACCTCTGGACCTTGTTTTGGGACCTTGGCTGGCTGCACAAGTCGAACATCGGCGGCACCAGTTTTTCACATCTTGAAAGTAATTGACCCAATAAAATCGGTTTCGAATTTTGTCCATGGTTTTATTTATGCCTAGGTGCGCGCCTGATTTTCCACCATGGCATTCGGCCATTATATTGTCTACCATGCTCCTAGGAACCACTACTTGATTAATCACAGTAAGGCCATCGGCACTTTCCCAGGCACGTTTAAGGATGTTTTCTTCTACTATCAGTGAATCCCATTGTGCCCACAGTGATTTGAATATCACCCCTTGGTTTGCGATATCTTGCCATGATGGTCGTGGCTTGTTCTCTTCTTTCAATCGCAAGATAGGTCCTACATCTTTGTCGTTAAGTTGTGTGGTTCTAATCGAAGCCGACATCCATTCTTCATCTGGTTCTAACTTTATCTGGCGCACGTAGGTAATTCCTTCTTTCTGGTCAATTTTCCTGCAATGTTTACAATCCTCGGGGCAAGGTCTTCTGGACAATGCATCTGCATTATTATGCACCCTTCCTGCTCGGTGCTTAATTTGATAATGGTATTGTTGTAGCTTTTCTATCCATCTCGCGACTTGCCCCTCAGGTTGTTTCATTTTCATGAGCCACTGTAACGCAGCATGATCCGTTCTAATCAGAAACTCTTGTCCGTAGAGATATTTGTGAAAGTGATCTACGGATTTAACTATGGCTAGGAGCTCCTTTCTAGTAACACAATAATTTCTCTCTGGTTTGGATAGCTTCTTGCTGAAAAATTCGATGACCCGTTCTTCTCCATCTTGTACTTGGGAGAGTACTGCTCCTATGCCATCGTTGCTCGCATCAGTATCTAATATGAATTTTCCTTTTGGAATGGGATATGCAAGAATCGGACTAGAACATAATGCTGCTTTTAGTCTTCTAAATGCTTGGTCACATTCGGTATTCCATTTGTAAGAAGCTTTATCTTCTGTAAGTCTATGTAATGGAGACGCTATTTTGGCGAATCCTTCTACAAATCGTCTGTAGTATGTACACAGACCCAAAAAGCTTCTCAATTCATGTTTGTCACGAGGTTGAGGCCATTCTTTTATTGCTTGTAACTTCTTTTCGTCGGTATGGATGCCTTCTCGGGAAACGACGTGACCCAGGAACTCAACTTTTTCTTGGAACAGAAAACATTTCTTTGAGTTCAATTTAAGATTTGCGTTCCTGATTCTTGAAAATACTTCTCGTAAATTATCTAGATGTTCTTGAAATGATTTCCCCATTACTATGACATCATCCAAATAGACTAGGCAGGTTTTCCAAGTAAGGCCTCGTAGAACGACTTCCATTAGTCTTTCAAATGTAGCTGGGGCATTGCACAGGCCAAATGGCATCACATTAAACTGATAAAGTCCACTTCCAGCAGAGAATGCAGTCTTCTCTTTATCTCTTTCAAAGATTCCTACTTGCCAATACCCACTTTTCAGGTCAAGAGTAGAAAACCAATATGATCCTGCCAACGTTGTTAATGTGTCGTCTATTCTTGGCAGTGGGTAACTATCTTTCTTGGTCACATCGTTAAGTTTCCTGTAGTCGACACAAAATCTAGTACTTCCATCCTTTTTAGTGACCAACACCACAGGAGATGACCAAGGACTTGATGACTCTTCAATAACACCGTCGCTGAGCATTTTATTAATGAGATTCTGAACTTCTTCTTGCTTGGCCATTGGTAGTCTTCTAGGTGGTTGTCTTATCGGTTGGGCATCGCCAGTGTTGATAGCATGTTGAATAAGGTTTGTGCGTCCCGAACTACTCCTAGTTTCGAAGATATTACTTTGTTCTTCTATAAACTCTCTCGCTTTACTATATTCTTCTGGAGCGAGATGTTGCCAAGTTGACTCAAATTGCTGAAGTACCTCCATTGGTAACTTGCTTGTATCCTCGGAAGTTGGCTCTTCACATCTTGTTACTTTCTGTACTGGTTCAAATAATGCTACCACCTCCCCCTTATTAATTTTGACACTATTTGGGAAAATATTGGCGACTCTAATCGGGATGTCTTTATCGGTTTTAACTAGTGATTTTGCAACGAGGTAGGTGTTGGGTGTGTTTTGTTGGCTTATGAGTCCGACGCAGCGTGATGTTTTACTTTCTAGCCTCCCAAAAATTATGGTCTCACTGTTACCGACTAGTCTTGTTGTGCATGCTGCCACGACCTTTATTGGTTCTTTATTGAAGTGACTATTTGACAAAATGAACTCTTCATTCCCAAATCTTAGGGTATTAAGTTTATTATCAAACGCAAATCCATGTTTACTTATCAAGTCCATTCCCAAAATAAATTCGTCTTCTATTTCGGCAACCAATACAGTGTGGCGAATCTTCAATCTTCCCAGCTGTAGGTCTATATCTGTCTGCCCCAACACGTCGGCGGATTCTCCAGTCACAGTCTTAAGTGTTATTTTCTTTTCTATTGGTCGAATTTTATATCTCGTTGCAATTTTGAACTTAAGCAATGATATGGCAGCACCAGTGTCTACTGTTATATTAACTTTTCTCCCATTAATGAGTCCGTCGATGTTAAGACTGTCAGCAGTATGTTTTAGGCTCTTAATAGAGTAAATTTTGGGGGCTCTATTCCCATTAGCCAACACCCGCCCCTCTGCGTTGACTAGTTTTAGTTTTCCTGATCTCTTCTTCTGTACTCTGTCCCGCTAGATGGCGAGCGAGACCTTATTTGGACGCGACAATCGCGTTGAATATGCCCTGTACGTCCGCATCTGAAACACTTTACATTTGGAGGGGATCGTCTGCTTTCTTTCAAAGAGTCAATCTTCTCTATCAGTGATTGAAACATTTGGTTTAGCGTTTTTGAGTTGACCTCATGTCCATTGCTCATTTCTTCTCCCTCCTGAATTGAAACAGCTCTTACTTTTGGCCTGGACATATTATTTGATGATTCAATTTCAAGGGCTCGAATCAACACTTCACTGCTGTTATGGAAGCGTTCTCGACGAAGTAACTTTGCTAAGTCCGTGTCTCGTAATCCGTTAATAAAGCGATCTACCGTGAAGGGATCTCTGTAATTTTCTGGCATTTCTGGGTAAGCTAAATACATCAGCCTCCTGATATCTGCTTCATACTCTTGCAATGATTCTCCTGGTCTTTGTTGACGAATATTTAATTCTGACCAATGTAAATTTCGCAAGTGTTCGTCTCCATACCTTCTTTCTAACGCTGCCACTAAAGCATTATAATTCTGTTTTTGTTCGACTGGAATGGACCGTAAAAGTCCCAGAGCAGGTTCTCGTAGAGCTACTAACAAAGCTCTAGCTTTTTCTTCATCATCCCAACCATTTGCAGCAGCGGCAGCTTCAAACTGTTGTTTGTAAGTAGACCAGGAAGACGTACCATCAAAATTTGGAGGCTTAATGTTTTGGTTGGAATTTACAACACATCCTTGAGATTTTATTTTGTTGTGTTCTTTCTGAAGCTTTATAAACTGTTTTGACATGTCCTGGAATTTTTCTCCTATGGTTTGAAAAACTTCTTCCCTAACATTCTGTAGTTTGGTCTCCACTTTTTCTTCAACATTTTGTACCTTTTCCTCAACATTTTGTACCTTTTCTTCTACATTCTGCAATTTATTTTGTACCTTTTGTTCCACACTATGCATTCTTTGAGTTATTTCTTCCTTAAGATCTTCGGTTGCACTCTTGAACTCTTCTCTCAGCTGTTCGGAGTTGCTCTTTATTTGATCGAAGTTTTCTTGAATGCCATCTAATCTTTGCTCAAATGTCTGTTTCATATCGTTCATGGTGTTTATCATATCGCCCTGGTTTTGAGCCATTTGAGCTGCTAGAGCCTGCATCATTTTAGTTAGATCTTCCATCTTTGCCGATCCTTGTCTAGTAAGCATCAACTTCCTGATAAATCACCTAAAACGTCTATTTTAGGGCTATAAAGCGAATGTCGAAGTCGGTTTTTCAATATCTCTTCCAATTCTTAAATAGAACCTAATGGAATGTTCTGGAATATACTGGTAAATGCTACTCTTTCTGCTACTAGGCAAATGTAGAAGTCACTTTTTTGATTATCTCTTTTGGTTCTCGAATAGACCGTCGGAGAATGTTATGGAATATTCTAGAAATAATTTCTAATTCTTACTTTTAAAATAACTAAGCTACTGTCGAAGTCGGTATTTGTGTATCTCTTCTAGTTTTTGAATAGAACGTCGTAGAATGTTATGGAATCTTCTAGAAATTCTTTCTAATTCTTACTTTTGAAATAACTAAACTAATGTCGAAATCGGTATTTGTATATCTCTTCTAGTTTTTGAATAGAACGTCGTAGAATGTTATGGAATCTTCTAGAAATTCTTTTTAGTTCTTACTTTTGAAATTACTAAGCTAATGTCGAAGTCTCTTTTTGGATATTTCTTCTGGTTTTCGAATAGAGCGTCGTAGAAAGTGATGGAATGTTCTAGAAATTCTTTCTGATTCTTACTTTTAAAATTACTAATCTAATGTCGAAGTCGGTATTTGTATATCTCTTCTAGTTTTTGAATAGAACGTCGTAGAATGTTATAGAATATTCTAGAAAATCTCTCTAATTATCAATTTTTGGATTGTAAAGTTAATGTCGAAGTCGGTTCTTAAATATCTCTTTTAGTTTTTGAATAAAACAATATCGAACTTCTTCGAATATTCTGGAAAAATCACTTACTGTTTTTCTGTCCAATTGTCCTATCCGGTGGTAATATGTAAGGGTAGTCTTTGCACTATTCAGTTCTTTTAATCTCACTTCTGACACCAATTGTTACGGGTTCACAACGACAAATTAAAACTCGCAATTGTTGAAAACGATACGTCAATTTATTTCAACAAATTATGTACAAAAACACGCGCTTAAACTTAGTAATAACTCGCTAATAATTCACTACTATAATCGGTCTATTAACTTCGTGTTAATCTCACTACAGCACGTTATCTGTGACTGACTGCCTGGTGCGCGACCCCGGCCCTATATATAGGATCGTTCATCTCTCTCGAACTTTCCGGCAGCCTTCGACGTCCGGAAAGTTCCCGCACTACCGCGACCGCAAGCCACAGACAACGCAACTAAAACCTAGACTAAGAATACAACCTTAAGATAAATCGACCTAATACTACACTAAACCTAAATAAATTCCAATTATAAAATTTAAATAACTTAAATTTGTAACATTATATAATGGTTAATTTTTCTTAGTCCGCTTCATTTTTACTTACACAAAAATAAAAATACTAAGAAAATAGTGTGTTCGTTTCAGTATCGAAAGTAATCCCATAAGCTAAACTGTTTGATTACTTCCCAAATCCTCGGTTTACCTTTGATACTAAACGATCATGCTCGGTTTGACTTGTATTTTAAGTTTTGTGTAAAGCAAAATGAAGCGGGCTAAAAAAATATAATAATTATACATCTAAAAAAAATTATTTTAGAAGGATATACTAAAAAACAGTTAAAAATTGCCTGAATTTCCAAAAAATTCCAAATATATTTATTGTTCATTAAAGAGGTATCCTATCTAATTCTTGTTTACATAAATCAGCTGAAACATCAGTGGCGTGAGAAATATGACATATATATAAGATCCATAGACCGGTTTATTCTAGGGACCGTGACTTAGATGTTGACTTTGCTGGACCTTTTCCAAACGGAAAATACATATTTTTAATGGTTGATGAATACTCCAGATATCCAATAGCTGAAGTTGTGAACTCCACTTCCTTCATGGCAGTTAAACCAATACTTGAAAAATACTTCTCGTTATTCGGAAGAGCGCTCATTGTCAAATCTGATAATGGTCCACCTTTCAACGGAAAAGATTTCAAAGATTTTCTTGAGTCTTATGGGATACTTCATCGAAAAATCACTCCGTATTGGCCTGAAGCTAATGGCATGGTTGAAAGATTTGTAAAAACTATCAAGAAATCTTTAGTTTGTGCTAATTTGGAGACTAGCCAATTTGATTCGCAGTTGCAAGAGTTCCTTGCAAACTATCGCAGCGTTCCTCATTCCACGATATCCAAGACGCCTTATGAACTCATGTTCAGCAGACCAGTTGAAAGAAAATGGTATTCCATTTGTGCAAAACCCCATCCAACGTCCAGCATTGATTTCGCCTTCCACTTCTCATGAGATGAACGAACCTGAGTCAGACAAGACAAGTTGTTCAGTTCCTGGTCGGCCTAGACGTCACACCAGTACTCCACATTGGATGATAGATTTTGTCTAATGAAGAGCAGGGAGGAATGTAGTGTCCTTCCAACATTTTGTATTGTTTTATTTATCAATTTAACATCTTAAACAACGACATACAATCATAACAAGAACGTTACACAAGGTACCCCGTTTGCCCCCATGAAAAAACCCGTTTTGCCCCAAACTACCAGTAAAATTCAAAGAAGAATCATACACACCAATTAATCAATGTAAACAAAGTTTTGAAAACTTTGTCAAAAATGTACTTTTACCATCACAAAATGCGCAAGCAAAAACCAACTTAAGCTCAGCCGACCAGCACCAATCATATTGCAGATAGTTGAACCAGTCATGGGGATAAAATATCTGATATTAAGAGGTTTTATTCTTGCCCAGTTTAGCTAAAACTGCGGTATCCCGTTTTACACCCGTATTCCATTTTGCTCCCCTTTCCCCTACCCATTAAAAAATCGTATAAAATTTAGCTGTAGACATTTCCGTCCACGCTCTAGATCATTTTCAAGGTTAGATACAAAATTAATTTGTCGAAAAAAAGGGCTCATTGGAAAAAGCGAAAATGGTTATGAGTTTGCAATAAAATAAACGCAAAAATATATTTTTGGTGACTTTGTCATCGGCAAAAATATGACCCGGAACGATATTAATTTCTATTTGGGACGTGATGAGCATGTTTAAAAAAGTGTTAAATGGCGCGTACAAGCTATCATCATCATCGTAAAAAAATAACATTAACATCAAGATCATTACCAATAGCGACGCTATTGGAATAATAATAAATTATTGATATTCATGACAAATAAAATAGATCCATGTAAGACCTAGCGGCTTTTAAACTACACACACTAGTGTTGCCGCCGAGACGAGAGATTCTCGCCTCTCGTCTCCTCGAGAGAGGGCGAGATATTTTCTCTCGAATGAAAGCTCGACAGAAGAGCAAGACCCTCTCTCGTCAAGAGATTCTCATTTCTCTCGTTCTCTCGAGCAAAAAAGGTTGGTTTTATAAATTTTTATGATTTACCATCTGTTCGTATTGACCTATTATAAAGTTAAACTGACATTTATGCACTGTTTTTTTTTAAATCAAACGTATGCAAATATTGTCATATATTTCTTCCTTGACAACATGTAGGTACTGTGGCTTTCTTTCGTTTACTTGAAATCAGATGGAGAAAATCCAAAAGTGTAATTAAATTGTACTGTTACTGTTTATGCTTATTAATGTACGAAACATTTTTTTTTCAAAAATTATTCGTAAGCGGAAATTTTTTTATTTCTTTTCTTCTCTTTTGGCGTCAATTTTTGTTATTTAGAAATCTGTTAATTTAAAAAAAATGTTTCTGGACGATTCTTTAGAGAACCAAAATTTTGAAACTCAAATAATTTCCTTGCGAAAATTAGTTTGTTTTTTATTTTAAAAAATATTGAAAATTCAGATAAAAAATCTGCTACTAAATAAAAGTTTAAAGTGAAATTTTTTGCAAAAACATATTTTTCCCTGAAAAAATACGAAAAATTAAGATTAAAAGAAAGCTAAAAAAAAACATTTTGGTTAGTTTTGAGAAAAACACATTTCCGCAAGTAAAATCTTTGATAGTTTCCAAAATCTGAAAATTTCATAGAGATCTTCAAGACCCAAGTATTTTAAATAATAGATTTGGTTGTCTTTGCTTTCCAAAATTTTTCAAAGAAAACCCAAATCCTTGGTTGTCACAGTTATGGCACGGATCACCCAAGGTAACCTGTGGTAAAAATATCCCTACAATTTTATTTACAATTTAATATCTCAAATGCTTTGCTACCACTTCGTCGTCGCCGATCCGTCGGCATGCATCAAAGGGCTATTTAATAGTTTTACCTAAGAATTTACCTGAATAAAATGATTTATTGCATTATTTTTAAGGATTTGTATTATTGGAAAAACACAAAATAATCAAGCATTAAATAACTTTTTCAATTTAAATAATCTTTTATCAACGAACACTTGGGATTTTAGGTACAGTTTTAAATAAAGAAAGGGATGCAAAACTTTTCCACAGCTTTCATTTTATCGGCATCAATAAGGTATTTTAGTATAGTTTTTGCAAAGTCACCTAAAATGGTCCTAATACGGGGTTCTATCGATTTCATGAAATTTTGCTTTAATCTGCCCTTCAAAAGTTATCCAAATTCATATAAAATCTTCCTGGTATAATTTCAACCCTACCGACAGAGAAGAGGCGCGGCTCTTTGCGGTCCGAGCATAAAGTGTTTTCTGACCGACCCAGCAAAGGTGGATAGACGGCACCTGATTGGCAGATTTTTTTGTGATACGCTTTTAATTGCTTTCGGGTGTGCTTTTCAGGACCCCTTTAGTCGGCAGTATGCAGAGTTAGAAAATAAATCAGTGTCGTTTCTGTAGGTGTAGGAATAGAAAGTTTCTATTATCTATTTTTATTTCATTAGTTTACGCCATAATTAAATGAAATAATTTTCATGAGTATATCTACCGCCGCCCATGTCACTTTCTTTAAAGGATATGCCGATGGTCGGCTTTAACCTTTGTTCAACTGACTTTGCAAAAGCTATACATGTATTGGATTTACTTCTTTATTGATTGTATGTATGCATATACAGAGTATATCCGAGTATGAATTTAACACTTTATTTTGAAAAAAAGTAAGTACCATTAATAATAAGATTCACCTTGAAATAACACTTTTACAGAGGGTGTGTCAAAAACTTTTTATAGCTGATATAAATCACGAGACACGATAGACGAGACTCGAGCTATAGACTTCTATCGTCAAAATTATATAAATATTTAACAACTAAAATACTCGTTCTAAGTTAAAGGCAAAATGAAACTTTTTACATAAAGTAATAAAAATTACTAATACATTGTTAGTTTTGATAAACTTAAATCCATACAGTAAAAAATACTCTGCCAATATATGGGCCCCTAAGCTCACACTAGGTACTATAGTTATGTGAGCTAATATAACTAAAAACTGAAATATATTTTATTCAACTCCACACTAAATGACCTTTTGTTTGATACCACACAAGCCATGTTTTGACTTAAACTCAAATTTTTGAAATCCACCCCCACCCTTAAAAAAAACAAAAATTAAAATGTATTTTGTTGAACTCCGGACTTAATTACCTTTCGTTTGATATCACACACGCCATATTTTCACTTAAACTCTAATTTTTGAAATATACCCCCACCTTTTTTTTTTAAATCAATTAAAATGTATTTTGTTTAACTCCAGACTCAATTACCTTTCGTTTGATATCACACACGCCATATTTTCACATAAACTCTAATTTTTGAAATCTATCCCCACCCTTTTATTTGGTTTGTGTTCGGTGGATTTTGTTCATTTTTAAATGGGACCATCTCGACCCAAGACCCAGCCCAGGTACCAAATTTCATTAAAATCGGCCAAGCGGTTTTTGAGTTATGCGCGTTGGTCGTTACAGACAGACATACAGACACACAGACAGACAGACATACAGACAGACAGACAGACAGACAGACAGACAGACAGACAGACAGACGGCGCAACAAAAAAGTTTCAAAATCATCTGAAACGCAAAAATATATAAAAAATTTTGAAATCGGAGCAACTTTTTTTTTCTCGAAAAAATTAGGATCACCATAGCTCACACTACTATAGTATAGTATATGTGTGAGCTAATATTTTAAATTGATAAATATCATATATCTTCTGCTAACACATATTTGCTGTACTTCCGCCTCGTCACAATATATTGCAGTTTGCTATTTAATTTTGACTGGGGAAAGAAAAGAGAAACAGCAACATTTTATTTATTAGTACATTATTTATATAGGTACCCAGACAGCACACTTCGTCCCAGGGACGTACATTTATTTTACGTCGGTACGTCCTGAGAACAATAAAGTACGTACGTTTTACGTCGGTAATTCTCGGGACCATTAAAATACCTAATGTGGCCGTACAAATGTGTACGTACATCGTACGTACACTAGGTACCTATATAGTACGTACATTTTACGTTTATTTTAGAGATTCGTTCCCGAATATTTAGAAACAGATTTTGCTAATAGATGGCGTACACTAGTTAACATTTAACGGCATTGTTGGCGATATACGAGGTGTGACAAATAAATTTTAAGACGCCCTCGTACTGAGTACTCAATTGAGGTTTGAAATCTCCATGCCTTGGGCGGTTGGAGTTATTCACCTTGATGTGCGTTCTACTACCGCGCGCAATCTTGTCTTTTCTCTGTTAGGTTGGCTTACCCAGTGGTTTGAAGCGGATCGTGCATAGCTCATTTGCCGGAATTACGACAAACGAAAAAATTGAGCAACGTATTAATTTAAAGTAAAACTCAAAAAAATGGCTACTGAATGCTTTCGAATGCTAAAGGATGTCAACGGGGAGCAGTGTATGTCTAGTGCAATGATTCTTATGTGGCATAAAAGCTTTTAAGAGGGTAAATAAGTTAAAGATGATGAACAAGAAGGGCGCTCCAATACATCCAAAACAGCGATGCTCATTGTTTTTCTTTTTGATACTAGGGGTGTTACTCTTATTGAATGGGCGCGTGATGGTCAAACAGTTAACCAACATTTCTATTTGGAAGTATTGATGTAGCTAAGGGAATGTCCAAGGGAAAAACGTCCAAATTTGTGGAAGAACAACGCGTAGCTGCTCTACCAGCACACTGCACGGGCCCACAATGCCCTATCCATTAAGCAGTTTTTAGCTAATAAGCCACCCACACTATTCACCAGACTTGGCCCCTTGCGACCTCTACCCGTTTCCGAAAGTATAGAAATCGTTAAAAGGAACACGTTTTAAAATATTAGAACATGTCAAGGAAAAACGGCAAGACTTCTTAACAGCCTCTCTTCTGATGATTTCCAAAATTGCTTCCAACATTGGAAAAAAACGCAAGCAAGGCTGCGTGGATAGAGAAGGGGGCTACACACACATCATTAAGTTGTATTAATATTTAAATAAAGTAGATTTTTTACACCAGTCTTATAATTTTATTGTCACTCCTCGTATTACTTAAATATTAAATAAAGCCTAAATCGAGCCTCGAGGTAAACCTGGATAATCCACTATAAATATGAAATGTTCAGGAAACGGAAGGGTTCTAAATGGTACCTAGTCGTAATCTTTCACTATCTTTTTTTTTAATTTGAGTTCCTATGTACGTACAATGTCCTTCTAGGGTACGCACATTTTAGGTACTGTATACGTACCATGTACTGTAGACGTACCATGTACGTACCTAGTACGAGTTAATTACGTACAAAGTACGTACATTCGTCCCAAATACGTCAAATGTCCGGACATAGTACGTACTTTAGTATGTCCATAGTACGTACAAAGCGAAGAAAAATAATGGCTAAAGTTACGTCCCTACGACGTACATATGTGGACGTAAGTCCAAAAATGTACGTACTATGTACGTATATACGTCGCAGAGTTACGTAGTGTGTACGTACACAGTACGTACTTGTGCTTTCTGGGTACGAGGTTATAAAATAAGTTTAGGCGTCATTCTCCTTTTAAAGGCTCGAATTTTTCAAGCATGTGCAATAATTAGTGTTCTTAAATAATTTAAAAGTTCACTACCTATATTAACCGAATTTAAATTTGATTTCACAATATTTTCTTATTGAGCCGTATAGAGTTAATATTGCGCAATATCTTTTAGTTTTTAGAGGTCCAAATATATTGATGTTTATAAGCTGCAATATTATTGTACGTCTAGCAAGTAATCGGACAAAAAATTGCAAAAGCAAACACTGCGCAAATTACGTAGTAGTCTCTCAGAAAGTAATTTAAGCTTGTAAAATTGTGGCTTTCAACTTATCGCATATTTTTTATCTTCCTAGCCCGCGCAGTAATGGCTAGAGGAGGTTTGCGGATAACGCGAAAAATATATTATTTGGGTGCCTTGCTATCTTAGGATTATCGTGGTGACGCCTGTCTGTTGGTATGTCGTCCGTAACACGATAGCTCTCAAACTACTGCACGAATGTTCATCAAACTTTTAGGCAAAATAGTGTTCAACACTGTAACGAGTCGATTTTTGTCAAAATTTATTACTCCATCTATCGCATCAATCTATAGAAATATTGAGAAAAATGTGGTTCACTATATTCTGAAAACCACATATTATAACAAAAACATTTCATTTGGTATTCCGTAAAAAGAATTGAGATAAAAGTAAAGCCAAGTTCTCCAATACAAATTTCAAAATGAATGGTTCTTACTAGTTTGGAAATGTTTTTCTAAACTTGGCTATTACGGCTGCAAATGGCTCTTAGGTACAGTGCTAAATTGAACGTAAAGAAGTTTGGCTGGAATAGCAAAGTTTAGAAAAACATTTCCAAATTAGTAAGAACCATTCATTTTGAAATTTGTATTGGAGAACTTGGCTTTACGGAATACCACTTTCGTGTACTTGCCTTTTTTTACATAAAATGTTTTTGTTATGATATGTGGTTTTCAGAATATAGTGAACCACATTTTTCTCAATAATTTCTGTTATAACCAAAAACTTCGTATGAGCTTTCGTTTCTGATATAGGTACAGTGCAAGCTCGGTAATGAGAACACTCGCTTATGCGAACAACGCGGTTTTGTGAACAAAATATTTTTTGTATTGGTTACTCTATAACGTGAACAAGTCGGCCGCTCGATAATGAACACTCAAAACAATTTATTCATAGCAGATTTTTTCGGGGAATTACCTAATTCCCGAGAAATATACCCCAAATATTTGATTGTTCCTCTATTTTTAAGCTTGTTTCAGCGTGTCTGAGCTAATACGCGCCGCAAATAATCGTTTAATTCGATATTCTTCTATGTGTGGTGTGTAGTCAACGTTGCCAGAATTCACGATTAATTGTGAGATTACACGATTTTGGAAAGTCCCAAAGAAATTGCTGATATATATCGCACACCCGCTGAAAAAGAGTCACAACTCAAAAATCGCCCTTATTGAGATAAACCTGCCGTCATCATCGAAATAACTTGTACTTTCTTCCATAAAAGCGTCACATTTATGTTTCGACAATTCACCGCGAAATGGCGATGTGACTTTTATTTTGTCCAGTTAGGATGCGTTCCTTTACAATGTCACTTTTGATTTTATAACAGCGTGAACGTGGAGTTTCATCCTGAAAAGAGTCACATTTCGAGTTGTGAAGGTTTTCGTGTGAACTATTGGTTAAATCTGACCCATATAACAAGTAACATACTGTTCTTTTTTGTGTTGTGACTGTTTTTTCGAATTGTTCAGTGTACTTACAATTAGGGAGAATAAGAAAAAAATCTTTTGAATTTATTAGAGAATAATCACATTCCCAGTTGTTATTCAGCATTTTATAACTCGTTGTAAAAATAAATACAAAGTTTCTTCTTTATTTGTTTTATTTTTTTATATTATTTACCATCCTGTGTGACATCCTGATTTACAACGTCATGATGCCTTGTTCTAAAAAAGTGTCATAATATCGGGTTTTTGCTCGGGTTTTTGTCTTTTTTTTAACTAAAAACGAC
Organism: Aspidapion aeneum; assembly: GCA_963576565.1. Taxonomy (NCBI): domain Eukaryota; kingdom Metazoa; phylum Arthropoda; class Insecta; order Coleoptera; family Brentidae; genus Aspidapion; species Aspidapion aeneum. The sequence continues at coordinate 51,347,801 of OY755041.1, read as the reverse complement.
AAAAATAATTTTTTCTGTGAAACGTACTGCACCAATTACATTGAGTTAATAGTTTCCTGTTGATATAAAATAACATGTTAACTCATAATTATTATTTTACATGTGAAAATTGTCAGTTATTGTTTATGGTCTTCACGCAGTGTTTTATGAGAAAATAAGGAAAATTCAGAGTTGCATAACAATACAGTATATTGTATTTTTTAAGTTAAAAATTTAATTTTACTTGCAAATTATCCTTAGAATACCTATTTTCTGTATGACCGTTATTAATTCGTATGGGTACAAGGCTGTCCTATTTTCATGATACCTATGGTAATTACTATAACTTTTATGCTTTTCTTAAAATACAGTCATAAAGTCTGTTTTTAATGTGTTTTTTCTACAAGGTTTCTTAGATGGAATGTATATTTATAAGCAAAATAGATCAAGTTTGTGTGGGTCAAAAAAAACAAATTTATTTTGCCATATTGCAAGTTCTTTATGGTGCGTTTACACGCAGCCTTTGTCCCAGGTCAAACTCTGGGTAAGGGGAAAACATGAATGCCACTGGCTAGAAAGACAGGGGCTAAGACACAGAAGAGCCTTTATCAAAGAGCTGGATAACAAACTCACAAAAGACATGCTCAGTTACAGTAGGATGCAAGTGAGAACCATAATAGGGAACATGACCGGCCATATGGCGGTCAATGTTCGAACCGAACCAAACCGAAACGGATGGGACTGTATCAGTGGAACCTAAGTCACAGACTATGCAATCAGGAACCGGAAACAATAGAACATGTAATATACCATTGCGAGGCACTGTATCGCAAAAGGCACTTAATATTTGGGGAAGTTGAACTAGACCCAATAGCGACTGGGGACTACTCCATAAAGTACAAACTCCTTCAGGGAACGTAATCAATGGAGTGGTTTGCCTAGGAATCAAGAGGGTGCACAATAAGCTAGTAATGGCTGCAGTGCAGTTGCTCTGGCTAGCCCCTAGGCAAGCCGGAGTCGCAGTCGAGGGGTTTTAGTCGGTAAGAATCACGACACTACCCGGCCTTTTCTTGCAGAGGATGAAATGACTCTGGTAGGGAAGAGGGCCGGGTGCCTTTATGCAAGATTTCCCCTTGATACCCTTGAAAAAAGGCCAGTATGCCCTTGTGGTCTATTCCATACTGACATTTTATGTGTGGGGCTATGTTGCCGTTGCCCATGCGACAGTTGTTGACGTTGAAGTGATCTGCAATGACTTGGGCTTCGTGTTAACGGTCAAGGCCTGTACACAGAGAACAGGATGGTCTACTTCGCAAAATCTGTCAAACGGTTTTTAATACGTCACAAAATACTCAACGACATAACCTCACTTTTTCGTAAAATTAAAACAAAAACTAATTTTAAAACGTTTTTTTTTTTTAAACCATGTCTCGCTGTAATGTAGAAGGATAATAATAATATACAATTTTATGTAAAAATATCATAGGTGTATCTTCTTACAGAACCCCTCAATCATCAATAAAATCAAATAAATTTTTTCATTGTCATTCATCAGCATTTGCTTAAAAAAACATGTTAATATTTGAAATATCATCTAGAATATTTTGTGAATAGTATTTTACTCCCCATTAGAATACCTATGCCTAGAATGAGGGGGTGATCAGCTGCCCATAGTAGGTGTACAAAATTCATTTACAGGACTGTGCAGGACACTATATTGCCCGGCTTAAGCTATAATGCTTTTATCCAACATTTGGACAATTTTGATGCTGTCTTAATCACTACATTATTCTATTTATCAATTTTTATTAGCAAATCTTCTTAAGCTTTTATGGTTTTTAAAAAGCAAATAACTTACCATTATCAGAGAGTAGCATTTGTATATTATTTTTCAGTTATTTTTAATCAAAACTAGGAAAATTTTATAGGTGGATAGCGGCATTCTAGCTTAAGCAATATACATGCACCCTGCAATCCACTACAGGACCAAAAATTTATTGCTAATTCCTGTATAACAATGCATACATTTCATTCCACACCTAGTAGTACCACCTAGAGTGAGGGGCTCATCAATATGTAAGGACCTATACAATATCTTGACACTTTTAATGACCACTCAGGACTGATAAGAATCAGGACCTGGCACAACCTTTAAGGAATAACAGCGTCAACAAAAATATGGTTTATTAAGTCCCTGTACAAAGTTTTTGCTATTGATCAGCAACATGCCCAGAGGTATTTTTTGCACTTAAGAAATATTCACTTTTTGTCAGTAGCAGCATGTGGTAGAACATGGCACATCAGTTGAATAGAAAAAACCAAGGACCACAAACTGACCGTCTTTAGTAAAAACAAGATATTGTTGGCAAAAATGTTCAGTTATCATGTCATTTGTACAGTATGAAACCTCATTCCACATGACATGATAAATTAAATGTTTTGTCAATACATTATACAGTTTGTTTCTTTCAACTGATGTAGAGTGTTCTACAACATTGCTATGTTTAAAAGGAAATAACATGTGTACCTACTGAGGTGTGTATATTGCTCAACTTCACCTAACTAGCAGCAGTACTAGCTTTTTGTCCCTTATTATTTTAGTAATTAAAATCTCACTTTTTGTCCTGTTGAAGCAATTTGTAGGTGTCAGTATTTTAACTTATTGCTTCATCTAAATGTTGCCTATAGGTTTGATTTTATGAGGTATATGTTAGTGTCCCAAAAGATATCATCTCAGGATACATGTTTACATATTTAAAGATAAAAAATAAAATGATTAAATAAAAGTTATTTTTCTATTTTAATTTCAACGAAATTTATTATATTTATTGATTTATAATACTAGAAATTATCTAAGTAGATAAAGTCTTTAGGCATCTGTATACATTTTTAGTTTTAGTAATTTTTGTGTTATATCACTCATAATAGCAAAAAAATAACAAACGTGTATACAATATTAAGGGGGGTTATTGATTAGAAGCAATAAGGAATTGGTTACCATAAACATCAGGATAACAAATCCTGAATTTGATAAATGAAACGTAAGAAGATAATATATATTATAATCTATAATCTTTGGTAAGAAGAATGAACCATGGCAAAAACTAAAATTGATAAAATTGACAAAACAAAAACTTAGAACATTATAAATAAATTATTGGGGAGGCAAAGAAAACAACTAAATTAAACTTAGAATAGATTCTGAAACTATTAAAGACACACACAAACACAAACAGTTGCAAACCAACTGAATACTCATTTTTGTACAATAGCAGACTCCGATACAAAAAATTCAAACAATAACTCTATTAATTTGCACAAAACAAAAAAAAAATCAGACTTTAACTAAGTAGTTTTCTTTTGTACCAATATCAACCAGCAAATGTTCCTCGATTTCGATGCTTGTACCTGCAGTTGGCTCTTCAGGATCAACTTCTATTGGTTTCACTGATAGGTTTTGACTTGGCACAGATGTATTCTTTAGTATTGTTTTGGAAGTACATAAGCCTGTAATAAAAAAACATATATAAGGAACTTTTTAAAAAAAGGTAGTTTCTACAGTGTAAATTTTGTACTCTAGTACATATGGAATTCACAAAAAAACATGAGGTTTTAGAAATTGTCCAAGTATTATTTTGTTATGAAATTTTTGTCAAAATTACAGTAGGTGTCTCAAATTAAGTTGGCACTATTGATAACTTCACTATTATTGGAGTAAAATTAGTACACTAGTAGCATTGTTTGAGCTAATTAAGATAATCAAAACAGAAAAACAATTAAATTGCACATTTACAGAAAAAAAATTAAAAAATATGTTTAATGTCTAATTTTTGTGGTTGTAGAGGTTTCTTCATAGACAAGGGGTGATCAGTTGCCCACAGTAGGTCTACAGGACTCCATAGGACACTACAAGACACTACAGGATCAAGAATTAATTAAAGTCCTGTAGGATGGTGAACAAATTTGGTTCAGCTGATCACGCCTTGTTCATAGATGAACACACAGGCCATCAAACATACACACATAGGCCTAAATAAATTCACATGCAGCTTAGTGTTACATTAAGTAATCTCTGGGGGGGGGGGGAGGGGGGTTTACCATTGTGTCATAGTCTTGGCCATAGGTGGTTACACTTTTGTGACATTTTTAAGCTATTTCTTTATCAAAAAATCTGAAAAATGGTATGTTGTTGAGTTGTTTTTATGAGAACATTTCTTTTGTCAACATAAGGTATGTATGTATTCGAAAGTGGTGGCAGGCCCTACTGGACCTCCATGCACTGCAACCACATATGGATCTATTGTGCCCACATACCTACATACTGAGTTTGACTAAAATGGCATATTTTTTTTTCCACTCAGCACTTAAAAAACTCTGCAGATTACAACAATAAATGATTTAGGCTTAACACAACATAAGGTAGACCTACACAACATATTTAATTTTTAATATATTTGTGGTTAGGAAATATGCTTGGAAATAGGCTCGGAAATAGGTATGTTTATGTCAAAGTCACAAAAGTGTAACTGCCTATGGCAAGGACTATACACTGAATGATTTTTTTATATTTTTCTTGAAAATGCGTTACGACAGGAGAAGGGCGGCAAAAAATCCTGAATTTTAGCCTTACATAATTAAAGAATGTGGCCCTAAATAGATTTAAAAAAATGTAAAAAATGATATTTACCTAGCAATTTATCTTGAAAGGGAATTTCGAAATCTGTTCTGTAGAAATGCTTTCGTGGGATCCATATTGTCTTTTCCACAACGCCTTAGCCACTCTTGCAAAATAGTCTTTGGAACGTTCTGTGCTTGGGAACAGTCATTGGAAGGTGGCAATTTAAAAAAATCATAAACGTAGTACTTCTAAGTTCGAATAGTTGGATTTACATCCAGAAACCGCACAGGATGCTCCTGGGATTTTGCGATTCCGAAAATTAACAATACAAAGCCAAGATTTCACAAATTTTTTCCCTTAAAATAAATAAAAATGCGAAATGCACGGAAAAATTAACCTCACATTGGATTCGCGAAAAAAATCAATAAGTTCGGTTGTCCTTTTTCATTTAATGTGAATAGAAAAGGAAAGACCACCCTATCAAACAGATCAAGGGTCTTTTGAGAAGGATGAGTAGGTTCATAGAAGGATGGCTCAACACCTTGAGGATTTTGTGACGTAGCGAAATTTGGAATATATGGGGTTTATGGAAGTGGACCGTCCTGTTCTCTGTGTACAGTCCTTGGTTAACGGTCACTTGCCTTCAACTTATTTAAAGCAACACAGTGTATAAATTATTCAAATGGTTGAGAATGGGAATTCACATCTATAGAGATTCGGAAATCTAGTGAGATTGCATCCGCATTTCGAGTTTCACCCTATTGTGAGGGAGACTCGCGGCTACAGACTAAAATGCACTCTGGCTCTTTCGATTTCGAGGTTATGTTTTAATTGTTTTGTTTTTGTTTAAATAGCCTGGAAGCATGGAATAAATAAATTTCTTCGATGGTGGAAGTGTTTGAAGTCCTTTCGAGTTTTAAAAATTAGTATTAAAAATATTTGTCGTGTCGTTAGTTCGGTCAAATTTAGTTCAAAATAGCGCTAGTAACGAAATAGGGTGTCTTTCTAACATATTTTTTCAAAAAAAAAACTTCCCTGACTTCTTTCGCGGGATCCTAGCGGGTGTGAAACAAAACCGAACCGAACCGAACGGAACGGAACTGAACCGAACCGGCATCCCAGAGGTTGTGAAACCAAACCGAACTAAACCGATAATTCGATTCAGTTAAGTTCGGTTCGGTTCGGTTTTGTTTCACACCCGCTAGGATCCCGCGAAAGAAGTCAGGGAAGTTTTTTTTTGAAAAAATATGTTAGAAAGACACCCTATTTCGTTACTAGCGCTATTTTGAACTAAATTTGACCGAACTAACGACACGACAAATATTTTCCACCCTCGAAGAAATTTATTTATTCCATGCTCCAGGCTATTTAAACAAAAACAAAACAATTAAAACATAACCTCGAAATCGAAGGAGCCAGAGTGCATTTTAGTCTGTAGCCGCGAGTGTGAGGGAGTACTTCTTACAAATGGCTGAGAAGGAGTATTGCCTCAAAATCGGGTGAAAGTTGAACGATGAGATCAGTCCCATCACATGCTTTGGCCAATCCGCGTGTTGTATAAAATGACTTGTCTTGACGAATGGTAATAGTCACGCGCTCTTCCACAATCTTGTGCGCTCTTCCTAGTTTGTGAATTTTACGCGTTTAAAGCGAAATCTTATCTCATTCCCCGTAGTGGCTGAACTGGGTGTCGCGGTCGAGAATATAGGTAGCCTGGAATGAAAGAATATAAGAATTCAAACTATTTTGCACTTAAGAGCTTATTGCTTATTTCCATTCTTGTATAGATATACATATAAATTTAAAAGTGTCATTTTTTATCCCGAGGCAAAAAGGTTTTAGCCCGTTTGGAACATAAAAATTTTAAATTAAGTTTTGGAGAATTGATGTTTGCACATTTTTTTTTCAATGATCCTTGATTCTTGGTCTCTCTAGGTACAGCCTAGTGCGGCGCATTTGTTCCCACTTCAGACATTACACATCTCACGGCATGTAATGGAGACTTAACTCATTGATTTCTTTAAAAATAAACTTCGATACAAAAATTAGCATGTTTACTTTTTTCAGTTAATCTACATCTCTCCGTCCCAGAGCTATGACACTCCTTCCGGGCCACAGTACCACATACAGACTGACGAGGGACCTGAGCGGTACTTCCGATACCAAACGCTAAGCGGTCAGTACCGCAAAGAAAAAAGACTGGAAGATGGCACTGTGATTGGGACATATGCCTGGATAGATAATGATGGTAAGTCCATATGATACACATAGCTTAAAGTTACAGATTTTTAACAAAAGCTGTAATTTTAGTAGAAAAATGGTTTAGTAGTTTTTTGTAGAGCTTTAAATTACCTTTTCACCTGTTTGCCTCTTAGGTTTTTAGAGGCTGCACTAATATATAAAAAATAGTCGGGATAACATTGGTGGGTCGGTCATAAGCCATCATATTTGACAGAATATGGACCACAAAAATAAATAAATGGATCCATGACAGATCTGATACCTTCCTAGCCCATTAGCACACTCCACGTTATATCAACCTTAAAAACAGTTTTTTGTAAATATCTCCGACCTTTTTGATTATGATTATATTCCGAAAAACGCATATGCGACGCTCTGTTAAAAAGGTAGCATTTTTTAAACTTTTTAACTGTCATAAAACTGTCATTAGCATTAATGAATTTTGACCAAAATCTAATCAGCTCGTTGCAGTATTGAGTACTATTTTAACTGAAAATTTCATGCAAATCGGTTAAGCCCTTTAGGAGCTATCGCATTACGGACAGATATACATACACACACACACATTCACACACACACAGACAGACATCACGACGATATTGCTAAGATACTTTAAAATACACCCAAATAACGGCGTTATCTCAAAAAAAATTGTTCGTAGAAAATAATACCTTCTCTTGCCATTGCTGTGTGGGCTAGGAAGTTAAAAGTTAGCTTATGTGATTAAGAGTCGAAAAGCCTTTTAATTTTTAAAGCAATTTTGCCACTTTTGAAACTTTCATGAAAAAGTAAAATTTTGGTACCTTTAGGCCAATTTTGTTGTTTCTTGAGCATAACTCGAAAATTTTTTAACTAATGGTAAAAATGAAACCTATTATGGATACAACGTGTCGATGCACATCTATTTTGGATCTAGTAATTTTTTTGTAAAGCAGCAGTTTCTCCTTAATATCCTGTTTTTCAAGATTGAGCTGCCATATTGTATTTTACATGAGTTTGACAGATGTCCAACAAATGCAATTGTGTTCCCATAGGTAAGGACTTTCAATCCCAGGGTAGCTATTCTGGGTCTTGACGATGTGATCATCCACATCACACGCTTTGACCGATAGCAAACTGAACCGTCGCGTGTTGTGCGAAATGACTTGTCTCGACCGAGACTGAGACTTAGTGAATTTTACGCGTTTGAAGTGAAACCTGCCCCGTACCGACTGAACATTTCTCGGTCGGATCTAAGGAGAAGCTTGCGCAATGGAGGTTTTTTCGTAAAGCATGTGACGGCTCCGAGCAAATTTAAAGCTTGCCAAAGCATGTGATGGGAACAATCACATCGTTCAGGACCCAGAATGGCTACCCTGGGGTCAACTTTGCATTAACATGAATGATGCATGAAGGCCTCTAAGCGAATAGAGTACAGTAATAATTAATAATATTTTAGGAATGCTTCTTCAGCGAGACTACATCGCCGACAAAGCAGGCTATCGAATCCTCAAAAGCAAAAACGTGTATGTAGGTCGAGACACGCCTATTGAAAATGCAATGAAAATTGCCAAAAAGTACCCTGCCAGTGCCGGGACTTTGGTATCTGAAAAGAGTCGACCTGTACCAGTTCGAACCACAGGTAAGCAAATATAATATTTACCCACTTTTTATTTGTAGATCGTAACCTTAAAATTCAAATTTTTTAAAAGAAAATCATTTAAAAATATAAATTTATATCCTTTCTATTAATAAAATTAAAAACTGTGTCTGAAATTATGTGCGACCACAAACCTTCTGTAGGAAGACACCTCTGAGAAGGCAGACTGCCTGAGGAGAGAATATATACCAATTAGCAAAAAGTATACTTTTCTTACAAATGTTAGAGAACCTCAGTCAATCTTACTCGTTTCCACTTAAAAAAACAGTTATGTCTTCTGAGCCAGCCAGTAAAGAGAAAAACATATGAAGCGCTTGTAGATCGTTTTCGACAGAAGGCGAAAAACGCACGGGCGCACGCAAGGGTGTTATCGACAAAATGGATATCAGAAAAGATGAAGGGCATGCAAAGGGTGTTTTTTAAAAAATACTAACTTTCGAAAAGCACGGCATCAGGACTTGTTACAGCCCATCAACTTAGAAACAGTCTGTGTAAATTAGTCTAAGGTACAACCCGATTAGGGAGAACTCGAGCAGACAGTTTTTGATGTTATTTTCTTTTCCAGTTTTTGCTTTGTACAAATTTTCGGACTCCCATTGTCTTTATTTATTTTAAACACGACGTTTCGATTAGTAAGTATTTCTAACCGTTTTCAAGTGTAAACGAAGTAATTCAGTCTACAAGCTACTACTTATGTTACTTGGTGTGTAGTCAGGTGTGACGGCCCGCCCTCTTTTTAATTCTAAGACGCTTGTTTTCCTTAAGTGATTTTCATGTGTTTGGAATGTCCGTGCTTGGTGACTGAAAACTTCTTTATTCTGCATTATAAGCGCAGCTTTAATAAACTGTCGTTTTCGCCAATGCGACTCGTTATGCAAAACTTTAGGTCCTGACAATTGCATTCTGTGATCATTTGACCATGCATGATCGGTTAAACCGGATTTTTCAATATCCCCTAATTGGGTACTTTTTAGATATTCATTTACTCTAACCTGAAGAGGGCGTTTCGTTTCACCTACATATGATTTATCACACTCACACTGGACTTGGTTAATAAATTCTTTATTATTTAAAGGATTTTGACAAATGATGCGGACTTATCCTGTAATGGTTGAATTAGATGCAAACAAAACTTCGAAAAGGTGCTGGATGCGTCCTGGAGCTGGTAATTGTTCGCAGTGGTATATCCTTCTTATGGATCTTTGTTAGTCTATAGAAATGTGGTGCCTTACTGAGGTGTGAAGTCAGGCCGGATCTAACGGCTACCGGAATGTTTCCAGCATACTTCTTCAATGTGTCGTAGATGCGTCCCTCTATGCTTGTGGTTGAATCTTTAGGTAGTGTTTTGTAATCTCCTTTCTCCAGAACTTCTTCGATCTTTCTATCGTATGTCTTAACATCCACGATAACCGACGCGTTTCCTTTTTCGGCAGGTAGAATCTTGATTGTTTTGTCAGTCTGCAGGTTCTCGATTAGCCATTTTTCTTGACTGTGGTGATGTTTGTCTTTTCTTGCTTCTTTCTGTCCGAGGTTGCTCTTACTTTATGGCGAAACTCACCAGCTCCTGGTTAAGGTAGACTAACGGCCTCTATTGCCGCAATAATGTTCAGTGTCGGTGCAATGGTAAGTCCTTTACTGAGTACCAATTCTTCGTTGGTGTTGAGATCCCTTTTTAAAAGTGTTCACTATCTTGCTTGGTGTTCTTAAGTTTGATCTGATTGCACACCAAGTAATAAAGGCAGTAGCCTGTAGACTGGACTGTTTAGTTTACACCTGTAAACGGTTAGAGATACTTACTAACCGAAAAGTCGTGTTTAAAATAAATAAAGCCATTGGAAGACCAAAATTTTGTTTCTATTGTTTAGTTATGTTTTTGTCACTGACGTTATTAGCAGTCATTTATTAATTATTGTAAAAGAAAATTTAGAGTGAGACACAGGTAGTATATCTTTCTTTTTACGGGGCTTGGTGAAAAATCAAAAAGATCCAAATAACTATATATTTTAATTTTTTCCAGTCACAATTCCCTACAGAACCACACTGGCCCCTCCGGTAGAAGTCAACATAATATCTTCGACACCAAGGACTATTCTTTCACCAAGCTCAACGGTAACTCCACTGGTGGAAATTTTAAATAACGCCTTGCCGTCTTCCACTGCTTTGCCAGGAATTGTTTCGTCGACTGAAAGACCGTATGTGGAAATCACACCACATTCTATAGGGTAGGTATAAGCCTAAGTTCGGGTACAGTGGTGGGTCTGGTCCCGAAAAATTGGAAGAACCAAAAATATATTACTTTTTTGCAAATGTGTTACGAATTAACAGCTAATTCATAAGAGTATATACTAGGTGAGCCATAAGAACTGGACAAAATGTTTTGTCTTATAACTTTCGAGTTATACTACCGATCTCAGTAGAACAAACTACACTTGGTAGAGAATTTATGATTTTTAAGCAAAATTATGTTTTTTTCCGTTATTTTAAAATCAAAGATGGTGAACGGAATTAAACTTTACCCTTTAAAGAGACTTGTTTATTGTGATGTTCTGTAAGAATCATAGAAATCAATTTTATTGCTTATTTCCTTATAAATTAGTGCCTACTAAACTTATTTTTTTGAAATAAAATTTGCCTACTTCTTGAAACTCAAGATGGCGGACAAAATCAAACTTAAGCCTCAAGTCGCTCGTTTATTTTTATTTAAAAAAAATGTTGATATCTTTTTAAATTTATAAAAAACGCCTGTCTCAGTCATTTTCGAAATATGAGATTTTGTTTCAACATTTGTTTTACAGATTATACGATTGCTATGCCGATTCTGTCTGCAAATATTTGCAAGCAAAAAATTTCGGTCAAATTGTTGCCTGCAAAAAATCTTCTTTTCGTTTGACATTGTGCATGGCCATGCATTGATTCCCAGAATCTAGGTAAAAATTTCCCAGTTTGCATGCAAGTACAGTTTGCATGCAAAATAATGGCACCGGACTGATAAAAATGGATTGACTGCAACAATCAGCTGGATTTGTACTGCGCATGCACTTGGGCAAAATTTCATTCATTTGCCTGCAAATTTTATGGTCATGCACCATGTCAAGCGGCCTTTATAAATTCATTCTTACTCAACTATTAAGAAAAAGCGATCCTTTACAGAGGGATAAATTTGATTAATTAAGACCTTTTGTATTTTAAAACGGCGGCAAATTTCAATAGTGACCATGATGCATTTTATTTCATTAAAAATTAATTCATGAAGCATTCAGTTTCATTAAAATCGGTTCAGATATAATTAATTTCTATGAAAAAACGAACTAAGACAGACAGAATTAGCTAGGCAATAGAATAAACAGTCTGTAAAAACATCATGTTTGGTAAAACAATAGTTGAAAGAAAAATTATTATTTCGGGAACTACTTAACCGATTTTAATACTTTGGACCTCCTTGTGTACGCGACAAATTTTAAAAAAGTTAAATAGTTTGTTAAAGCATAAGAATAATCGAGCCTGTTTGAAGGGTCAAGTTTGATTCTGTCTTGGATTTCAAGACAATTGTAATATTTAAGAGCAGTGAATTTTCGCCATGATACCTTCTGTTTTCTTAAAATTAAATTAATCTAAAAAATTTACGCGACATAAAAATAAACGAGCAACTTTGAATGGTTATCCCATCCCTGATCAAATTCCTGCAAATAGCAGCTTGTTCGAATAAAATTGGAAGAGGCCGAGAGCCACCTCACTCCCCCCATATCCGTATCTGGTCGGGCTATGGTTGAATCATAGGGTTGATTCGTCAAAACAACACATAGTTTTAATTAATGGGTTAATAACTATTATAATCTATTAAAATAAAATTAATTTTGCTAAGTTGTATATATTTTAGCTCTTCTTCGACTCCTGACTACAGTCCAACTCTAGCACCACAAAGAAGCTATTCTTCAACACCGCAATCTTTCATTATTACACCAGCAGCCGATTCCTTCTTGCCTGGTAAGTTTAAACATATGCCTTAGTAAACTTCCTCAGAAAACGTAGTGAGCTTTAAACTTGCATTGTTGACCAGTCCATATGTAACTTTCAAACTAAATTAATTCTTAAACAATAAAAGTGACTTAAGAATATCCAAATATTTTTTTGTATTATTTTTTGTGACAAAAACCACTAGGGCAATAATATCTAATAATTTTAAATTTTAATTTTTTTTTCCAAGGTGTTTAAAAAATGTAATAAAGATGTTAATAAAAAGCATTTTTAAACAAACAAAGGTGATTCTTTGACTTATTTAATGTTTTTCTATTTTTGGGTTATAATTCTTATTTAAAAATGTGGTTTTAGAGGGTGACCATACGTCTGGATAAAGCCGGAAATGTCCCCTTTTTGGGCAATATTCCTAGCCCGCACAGCAATCGCTAGAGAAGCTATTGTTTTCGACCAAATTTTTTTTTTGGGATAACGCCGAAAATGTGTTATTTGGGTGTATTTTGACCTACCCTAGCAGTATCGTCGTAATGTCTGTGTGTGTGTATGTAACTCTGTCCGTAACACGATAGCTCCTAAACCGCCCAACCCATTTTCATGAAATGTTTAGGTAAAATAGTATTCGATACCATAACGAGCTGATTAGATTTTGGTCGAAATGTCAGTTTTTTGACAGCTAAAAAGTTTAAGAAATGCTATCTTTTTAACGGAGCGTCGCATCAATATGCGGTTTTCATAATACAGTAGCGCACATTTTTTTCAAAAATTTGTGCTCGGTTCGGTTTGGAACCGAACCGAAGCGAATCGAACCGAACCGAACCGAACCGAACCGAACCGAACCGAACCGAACCGAACCGAACCGAACCGAACCGAACCGAACCGAACCGAACCGAACCGAACCGAACCGAACCGAACCGAACCGAACCGAACCGAACCGAACCGAACCGAACCGAACCGAACCGAACCGAACCGAACCGAACCGAACCGAACCGAACCGAACCGAACCGAACCGAACCGAACCGAACCGAACCGAACCGAACCGAACCGAACCGAACCGAACCGAACCGAACCGAACCGAACCGAACCGAACCGAACCGAACCGAACCGAACCGAACCGAACCGAACCGAACCGAACCGAACCGAACCGAACCGAACCGAACCGAACCGAACCGAACCGAACCGAACCGAACCGAACCGAACCGAACCGAACCGAACCGAACCGAACCGAACCGAACCGAACCGAACCGAACCGAACCGAACCGAACCGAACCGAACCGAACCGAACCGAACCGAACCGAACCGAACCGAACCGAACCGAACCGAACCGAACCGAACCGAACCGAACCGAACCGAACCGAACCGAACCGAACCGAACCGATCCGAACTGAACCGAACCGAACCGAACCGAACCGAACCGTCATGGATCCATGGATCCATCCAAAAAATTTTTCAACTATTTATTTTAAGCCGCAATTTTTTTCAAAAATTATAAAAATTTTTGCTTGCGCCGGATTTTTGTATTTTGAAGAGTTTTATATTGCAAAAATTGTTTTCTATATTTTTAATGATCATTTTTTTTCCCCCTTTATATGTATATTTTTCTGGGGTGCCATTTTGTCCGTCTAAATTTTTCACATTTGTTAGTATTTTTTAATATTCCACCTGTACAAAGATTGCTTAATTCTTTTTTAAAATTTCACATGCGTCGCCTTTTTGTTTGGGACATTTTTACCTTCCTATCCCGCACAGCAATGGCTAGGGAAGGTATTGTTTTCGACGAATTTTTTTTTTTGAGATAACGCCGAAAATGTGTTATTTGGGTGTATTTTAACCTACCCTAGCAATATCGTCGTAATGTCTGTCTGTGTGTGTGTGTGTAGGTGAGTCTGTGTATGTATATCTGTCCGTAACGCGATAGCTCCTAAACCGCTTAACGGATTTGCATGAAATTTTCAGGTAAAATAGTACTCGATACTGCAAGAGCTGATTAGATTTTAGTCAAAATTTATTTATATGCTAATGACAATATATACCCTAGCACTATCGTCGTAATGTCTGTGTGTGTGTGTATGTAACTCTGTCCGTAACACGATAGCTCCTAAACCGCCCAACTCATTTTTATGAAATGTTTAGGTAAAATAATAATCGATACCATAACGATCTGATTAGATTTTGGTGGAAATTCATCAATACTAATGTCAGTTTCTTGACAGTTAAAAAGTTTTAAAAATGCTAACTTTTTAACGGAGCGTTGCATCAATATGCAGTTTTCGAAATATAGTAGCGCACGTTTTTTGAAAAAATTTGTATTATAATCAAAAAGTTCGTTTGCTTTCATTTCGGAGATATTTACAAAAAACTGTTTTCAAGGTTGATATAACGTTGAGTGTGCTAATGGGCTAGGAAGGTATCAGATCCGTCATGGATTCATTTATTTATTTATCTTAACGTGTGTTGAGACATCTTAGCCCTTCACCCCCCACTATTTTGTTAGCTTCGTTTTATTTCCACCTTGCTCGAATAGTTGCGCCCCTTTGGTCAAAGTTTTTCAAGGTGGTTTTTCTTATTGGTTTTTTTGCAAATTATAACATATTCGTTCGTTAAAAGGTACGAATCCAAAATTCGCAGACAGCTTCGAAGATGTATCAGCTCTAAACGAACCGTCACAATCCTTGGAATATAATCCGTATGTGAGTGCTGCCTCCGAGAATAATGGATATTATTTCCAAAATGGACCTACTTACCCTATCGATAGACGGGGACACACTTACAGAGGAACAAAAAGGTATAATAATTGAATTATTTTTTAGTGAATCGATTAATTAACAGATAGTTTAAGTCAGTGGCGCACCCAGGAATTTCTTTTTGGGGGGGGGGGGCTTGCTCTCATGATGTTGTATTTTATGCTATTTTACCTTTTATTACTATGAAATATTAGCCCCCAGTCATTCTAGGCATTCACCTGGAAACAAAAAGGTGCAAGCTGGATTTTTGTATTATTATTCCTTAGCATCTGGGGCACATACCCACCTATTCTCCGCCAAAATCCTCCTTGAGCTTCGCTAGATATAAGACTCCAAATGTTCTAAAAATCAGTTTTTGTGATTTTCTCGAAAATTAAGTTTTTCAAAAAAAGTCAAGAAAAAAATTACGCAAAATCATTTGGCCAAAAATTAAAAAAAACCTCATCTAACGTTTAAAAAATTTATTTAAAAAAATATTATTTTTTATACCTCTGTAGGTAACTTGTTTTAAAATGTTAACACTTTATTATATTATGCTTGATCCTCACTTGTACCAAACACTATTTATTAAAATTTTGTTTTTGTTTTCTTAAAGTTAAACAACTTTAAGCAAAGGTTAGGAAAATGGTTAATAGCAGCGGGACCACCAATGGGATTTTGAAAGTATAATTTTTATACAATTAGGACAGTGCTGGAAAAATAGCGTAATATTAAATGTGCAAATGTGCACACTTTTATTTTATTTGAAATTTCAAGATTTTTAGGCGCGGATCTACGGGAGAGGAAAAAGGTGAAATCCCCCCCCCCCCAAAAAACTTTTGTTTAGTTTTTACACACAAAATATTTATGCAATATATATTATGATATTTCCCCCCCAAAATAAAGTGCCTAGATCCGCCCCTTAGATATTAAAGTAATTTTTATAAAATTTTAGAAAAAATAGTGTTTGACTAAACTTAAATGTGACAAAGGAGTTAGACAAAATAAATAAAACATAAGTGTGGTTTACTAAAGGTTAAAAATTATAAACAGAGATATACAGCTGATAACTGTCAAAAAGTTATCTCAAAAATTATGATATGGAGTTTACTTACATAACGTTTTGAAAAATGCATTAATATGCAATTTTCAGATTTTTATTTTGTAACCTTTTGCTAAGACTGTCACAAACCAGGCAATATGTATATGGATAAATTAAATTTTTTGTAGATATCTTAGAAACTAAAGCTTTTAGTAAACATATATATTTAGGGAAAAATCATGATACAACGACTAGTCGGGAAAACTTTATGTAACTTTGTTTAGAATTTTAAACCCTTAAAAAACTAACCTAGGTAAAATTTTTTTGTTTAAACCCCTTTGTCCCATTAAAGTTTAGTCAAACAATATTTTGCTATCAATAGCAATTTGGCTGAAATTTCAAATATGCACTATTGCGCATATTTTAAAGCTGTTCCTACCCAGAAGTTGAACTTTTTTATATACGATTTTTTTTCTCGTACAGTGCTTAATTGTATAAAAATATTTTTTCCAAGTCCCATTGGCAGTCCGGGTATTATTGACCATTGGCCTAATCCTTACTTAAAGTTGTTTAACTTTAAAGAAACAAAAGCTAAATTATTATCAAAACATTTTAAAACAAGTTAACCACAGTGTGCAAAAAACTTTTTTCAAATATATTTTTTAAAATGTTAGGTCAGCTTTACTGAATAAGTTTGCGAGTATTTTCTTTCTTTACATTTCTTTAAAAAGTTATTAGTTTTGCAAAAAAATCATAAAAACTGATTTTTAGGACCTTTGGGGCCTTATCTCTTATCTGGCGAAGCTCAAGGTGGATTTTGGCGGAGAATATGTGGGGATATGTCAAAGATGATAGATATACCTACTAACTAACCACAGTGGCCAAACCCTTGTAACATTAACAAGGCATTAACAGATTTTTGTTGTTTTGTTACATACCTAAGGTCACTATATCACGAAGTTAGGAACTTCGTGATATAGTGACCTTAACATAACCAACTTAGTAACATATACAGCAATGTTACATCACCGCCATGTTATAGTTACCACCAGCTTTTGTATTGATATATGCAACATGCAACCACCATCTAACGTTCTTTTGTTACATTGAAATATTTTTGTTGCCCAAATACATTTTTTTAATAACCAAGTGACACTATCTTTTGTAACTTTTTTACGGTATGACTACTTATACCATAAACTAATACATAGTTTATGCTTATACTTAACAACGTAACCTACGGCAACATGTTTTTAGGCTTTTTTCAAGATAAGAGGTCATTTTATAAAGCATCATAACACAAGGACACCTTAAAGATGTCCGTTCTAAGACGTAAGATCTCTCATAATAACATTTATAGAAAGAAATATAAAAGGATTTCTTTTCATACCTATTTCCAAGGATTATAGAATATAAAATATTCTACACCTTTGAAATTAAACAAACCAATTACTTCCTGACTCTGACATTCGCTATAAATAGTCAAGCTGCTATAATATCAAAAATATCTTGACTAGACTGTGGAATCTAGTGCCAACAATAAAAAGCTTGTCTTAATTTACGTATTTAACACAGAATTAACATATTGTGTGTTACTTGTTGCTTCCAAGATCCTTTTATTTTAATAAAAATATAAATAAATAAGGAAAATCAAGGAATAAACAGCGATAGAATTTGAAAACTGACAGACACAGAGAACACTGACAAGTGACTTTTAAGATGGTTCTAAATATCGACAATGGCTGTCAAAGTTGTCAAAATTTTAACCGTTTTAAAATGCTCCTAAAAAGCACAGTTGAGAAACGATTAATTTAATGTTATAAGTCTATCCGATTATGTCCAAAATTTCAGGAGAACCTATTGGACTTACTCCTGCTACTCCTGCAGGTCAATTGAACATTTATAAACGTCTGTTAAAATTGACGAACAATTTCCTTAGTCAAACTTATGCCCATTTCCAGGGCGCACCCAGCCCCTCGCCAAACCTAAGATTTTTTTAGATATTTTCCACATATTTCATAAATAAACACAAAAAAAAACATGAAATACGATCATGAGGCTTCGCCCCCCCCCCACCCAAAACATATTCCTGGGGGCACCACTGCAATTTCTAATAATACAAATTTTGTCTTCGTTTTGGTCGCTGCGGTCAAGTTTTCGGCTTTTAGCCGAGGCGACGGCGATTTGATAGGATGTTGCAGGCACATGTTCTAAAATTAACGCTGCGATTTTTGCAAAAGCAAAAATTGCCCCGTCAGAAACAGGCCTTATAATTTATTTATAAAAATAATATATTTATTAATTTTTAGATTCATTAGTCCAAGGATAGGAAACGGATACGAAAAACAATACGAAAACTATAATGGAGTATCAGTAACAAACGACGGATTTAGGTAAGCAACCGCAGTTAATTTTTAATCAAAGGCATTAGTGGATGATAATGGTATTATTAAATCAGTGGTTTTTTTCTGAATTACACTATATTTTAATGCTGTAGTGCAAATATAACTGTACATAGCTCAGAGTAATAACATATAAAAAGAAGTAGTAGCCCCGGTTTCGGCGGTCAATCATTCATCTGCCTCTGTAAAATTTTATAAATAATAAGTAAGGTTCAACTTCTTACCTTACCAAAATATATAGTGCTTTGAGTTGGTTAGGCTATTCAAACCGTGCGATAATTTGTCATGCGCTTATTAGCCCGCGTCGACTATATCCCCAGGTAAAAAGGGAATCCTTTTTCCTATAGTAGAGGACGATTAACTATTAGTCATTGTTCCAACAGTTTTAACCGGTATTAAGGATATTCTATTTTATTATTTTAAAATGCGGCTTTTCTGTTGGGAGAGTTGAAGAGGTGATCTGTGGTTGAAGCACTATTAACCATTCAAACGAAAATTTCATAGGATTGTTTTAATTTTCTCTAAGTATTTAGTAGTTTTGTAGTTTTTCTGTGTGAAACCACAACTTAAGGAAAACAAGCGTCTTGGAATTAAATAAATGGATCCATGACGGATCTGATACCTTCCTAGCCCATTAGCACACTCCACGTTATATCAACCTTGAAACCAGTTTTTTGTAAATATCTCCGAAATGAAAGCCCCTACGAACTTTTCGGTTATAACATAATTTTTTTCAAAAAACGCGCGCTACTATATTCCGAAAACCGCATATTGATGCAACGTTCCATTAAAAAGTTATCATTTTTTAAACTTTTTAACTGTCAAAAAACTGTCATTAGCATTCACGCATTTTGACTTAAATCTAACCAGCTCGTTGCAGTATCGAATACTATTTTACTTGAAAATTTCATGTAAATCGGTTAAGCGGCTTAGGAGCTATCGCGTTACGGACAGATATACATACATACACACACAACACAGACAGACATCACGACGATATTGCTAGGGTAGGTCAAAATACACCCAAATAACACATTTTCGGTGTTATCTCAAAAATTTTTTTTTGTCGAAAACAATATTTTCTCTAACCGTGCTGTGTGGGCTAGGAAGGTAAAAAGGGGGCGGGCCGACTGCACACCAAGTAGTATAAGTAGTAGCCTTTAGACTGGATTGTTTAGTTTACACTTGAAAACGGTTAGATATACTTACTTACTACGTCCTGTTTAAAATAAACCAACAGAAAAACATTTCATGTAAAAAAGAGCCAAGTACGCGAAAATGACTATCCGTAAAAAGAATTGAGATAAAAGTATGTAAAGTAGTAATTTGATATTTATGGTGTTTTTTCCTATAGTTTTATCATAGTTCCTATCAGGCTGCCAAAGCTCAGCTCTCTAGCATTTCTAGAAGTGGGTAATGTTACTTTTAAATAATTTTACATATATAGGGAAAAGGAGTAAATTAGAATTTTTGGGCTTTTTGATTTTTTCCAGGGGTTTGGTCATAATTTCTATCAGTTCGCCAAATTTCAGCTTTATAGCAGGTCTGGAAGTATAGTAGAATTTTGATGATCTATACATGAGTGAGTGAGTCAGTGGCAGTTTCGACGTTTTTTGAAATTTCGTAACTACTTTACTACTTTATAGAAGTCCATGAAACTTGGAGGGGTTGTTAACTCTATGAAGGTCTACGACTGTGCAAAGTATGAGATTCGTAGCTCGTTCCGTTTAAAAAAGAACTTAGTTGGACGTAAAAATAAACAAGAAGTGCTATGTTTCTGAAAATACTGTGAAAATTCAGCCCAGTGTGGTTTTTTCGAGATGATTCCAGTGACGCAGCTATGTTGCCATCGCCGGGGATTCTGTAAATTCTAAGTTTTCACGAATGACCGCCACGAATAGGGAAAATTTACACGGGGCCGCGGTTGACTTCTTCTCTTTATATTATTATTACTCTAAGGTCAATAGCTAAAAATTATTGATTTGAAAAAAAATTATATATTAAAAATATTAATAACTAATAAATTAAACAAGTAATAAGCGTTTAATAAAAAAAATAAATTATGCTATAATTACCATTATATACTCGTTTTTCTTAGATGAAAATCCTGCGACATATTTTTTTTTACTTTGGATACTTTTTAAAATTTTTAATATTAAAAGCTTACATTTTTTAAAGGTACTATATTCCTCGAGCCTACCATGAAGAACAATCCACGGGAGACGAGAAAGAGGGCAGTTTTGGTTACATTGATCCCTTTGGTATAAGGAAAGTATTTTAACTTGATTATTTATTTAGACGCTTCGACAAAATGCTCCTTTAATTTAAAGTCGATGTAAAAGATAAGAACGATAAAGACCCCTGTGCTCGACAAGTGTATCAGGCACAGGGGCGTGCGGTCCATATAAGCAAGGGAAGCATTGCTAAGAAAGCAGACATAATAAAAATAAATTGTTAATAGTGCACTATTAAAACGACGTAATTAGCGCCAGTCCTGTAAAAGTTGAAAGACTGAATCAGAAGCAATATATTTTGCGCGTACCTATGTACAGTGAAACCTCTCATAAGCGGACACTCACGGTTCCGTCAATTTTGTCCGCTTATTGGAGGTGTCCGCTTATGAGAGGGAACTGCGAAATTTTAATATATATGTAATAACAATTTCCGCTGCTTGAGTTTTTCCGATATTAAATTTTTCAGCGATCTTTCGTGCTGTTAGATGTTCCTTCTCCGAAACGTTAACAACTTCCATTTTTCCACGTAAACTAAGAAGTTTTTTACTAGGCAACTTTTCAAAGAGATCTATTATTACATAATTGAACAATAAAAATAAAACAGCAGTCCCGCGCCCGCCTAATATAATATATTGTAAATACGACAGAAGTATTTAGTCTTTGCATTAAAACGGTAAAAAGTAATTCTCCGGCTGCGGAGTAAGTTGTTGGGAATATACTACATAATATTTATGCCCATGTCGTGCAGCGCTTCGTCCCGTTGTCAGAGGTTTGCGTCCGGTTAAGGGAGGTTTCAGAATTTTTTAACCAAAAAATAATTGTCCGCGTCCGGAAAAGCTTTGTTCCAAAAAATTTGTCCGCCTTAAGGCAGTCCGCTTAATAGAGGTGTCCGCGAGGAGAGGTTTCACTGTACTATGTTATATACCTATTTGTATAGAAGGGTGTATAAGAAAAGACAACCATGTAGGCAGTTGTCTTTGTCGTACGCGTAAAAAAAGAATAATACTTCATTGCTGTCGGTCTTGCTTTGACCCGAGAGCAGCTTTGTTTTCACGACAACCGCGGGCTCCTTCTGCTCTACGCGGCAGATACAATTACTTCTCTTGTTATGCAAAACATAGTAGGGGGTGAATTCATGCAAGCACAATGCGAGAAGATGCAGTCTGTTCGATTACGTACATACCCGTTTCGTTATGGCGTGCCAGCAAGAGGCTTTACTATCGGTAAAGGATATTGCAAAGGCCGTTAAAGCTATACAGTTGTGTGATTGTATAGTGTGTTTTTTGATTAACAAAAAGTTTTCTTCCCAAAGTTTTAATGAAAACATAAATAGGTATCATAAATAATGGTAGGCTAAAGCAAGAAATTAAAGTTTATCAAAAACTAAAAAGGATAAAAAATACAAATAAGCAAGTATAAAAAAAATTGCTTTCATTGTCTCAATTTGTTGGGTGAGCCGTGGTGCAATCCTCCTCGAGAAAAGAAAACTGCCTACCGTGGGGGTGCTTGGCGGGCCGACCCTGTGTATCTTCATGTTGTACGAATATGAGAGGGAATGAGTTGTTATTTTACCGAGCACGAAGTGACTTCGAGTCAGATTATCTTGCTGTCCACTGAATTAAGCTGGAAATTGTCTGCAATAAGCGGACAGAGCCAATAAGTTCATACCTTTGAAAGAGGAATTTTAAAGAAACAGTTAAATTGGCTTGGTCGAGTTAATACCCTGACAACTTCTCGTTCTTGTATTGAGACACCACACATACATACCTCATACATTTTGGAAGTTTTCCGAAAATTTGTGTATATTCCTTGGTGGCTTAATGAGAGAGCGTTTGCATACAGAGCAAGAAATTCCGGGTTCCAGTCCCGGCCGAGGACAACTTTTTTCTGATACTTCTTTCTTTAATTTTACTTGTTGTTTAAGTAAAAACGTTGTTCTCCATCAAACAACGGTAAAAACGAAACGAAACGAAAACGAAAGTCGATTTTTAGCACGGATTGGTCATAGTTCTAATCGACAATTTTGACAGATAAATGTGACGTTATTTCCCTTGCCACCCAAGAATTATAACTAAGCGAACTTATCACTGAAATGAATTGATTAAAATGGTTTTATCATTATCCATATTATTCAGAAAAAGATATTCTAAAAAGACAATGTAGGAAAATAAGTAAAAAAATCGTTTTTAATTTTTGTTTATTAAATTTGGTATACCTTGTACCAAAGCTTAAATTTGTACTAGGAATGCACCAGTGAATGAACGAATAAGAGAATCCTGAACTTTGGGTTATGAAATAAGCTAGATGATTTTGACAAATCTGTTTAAAAATTGCATGCATAGGTAGATTACACTATTTTTAATAATAAAAAGTGAATAAAAGTTAATTCAGTGAATTCTAATATGTAATTTTCCAAGTATTTTCTTAATATTGTGTAAAACAATTACTGAACAATAAGGAACCAGTGAATAAACATATGAGGTTTTTTGGTAAAAAGTGACAGATCAGAAATAAAAATTGACAGATCTAGGATAGAAAGTAAGAGAAAAAAATTCAAAAAAAGAAAAACCTCGGAAAAAAGTCCAAAAGTGTGAAAAATAGCATATAACTTCACAGTAAATGTGTCTTTTATGCCTTGACAATTTGTGGCTCTGGCTACGCTCGTGTTAGTAGTAGTAGTAGTAGTGGTGTGGGGTAGGCTCCATACCTAGCGACTAGGCAAATGAAGCGCCCTTTTCGCCAACCCTCGGGCATCCCTTCTACTGCGTCCTTCCTTCGCTAAGGAATCTGCCAGTCTTTTGTACAAAGGCCAGAATATCTGGCCACCTCAAATTCAGAAGGTTCTCCGTTTCAAAGGCTTCCTCTTCGAATACCTCTCTTCTTGCCTCCTTGTATGCTTCACATGATGAGAGAAAATGCGCCGAGGTCTCGTCCTCGGCCCAACATCGCTCGCACGTCGCATCCTCCTTCACTCTCATCCTTGCCAAGTGTCCTTGTAGGACGCAGTGTCCTGTTAGGGCTCCCACTATGGCTCCCACCTCTCTTCGTGTTCTGCGGAGCAGCCAGTCTCTATGGGATTTGCTGTATCCTGTCACATACGCCTTCACCTGTCTGGCGTTTCCTGTGTTGGTCCATTCCTTTTGTATCTCTTTCTGGGTCCACTCTGTTAGGGCCGACTTCATTTGCCCTCTTGTGAGCCCCAGGAAAGGCTCTGGCCCGACGCATTTCTGCCGGGATCCTCCCCTGACGAGTTCGTCCTACGCTCGTGTTGGAAAGTTTTCGCCTCAGGATAAAAAGTGCCACTGTTATCTTTGGTACACTATTATTCTCAAAAGTATATAATAGTATATCATATACCAAGAGATAAAAGTGTCACTTTTTATCCCTAGGTGGATAGTTTGTGGCCCGAGCAGAGGGAGAGCTGCAGTTCCTCGGGAGGGTAAATAGACAGTTTTATCACAAGCTTTGTACGCTATTTTTCTACTTTTTCATTTAGTTTGTTTTTCTTTTTTTTTGGGTTTTTTGGTTTCGACTTGGTTTTTATTGTTTATCTCTGATCAGTCACTTTTAATCCCGAATTTTGCTATCCCTGATTTATCACTATTTATCCCGGGGTTAAAAAGTGACACTTTTATCCTTAAAATGAGGAAAAAATTACATTTTTCATTACCAAAGTGAGAAAATAAAAATGGTAGACAGCAGTTAGTTTAACAGTCTCTTTTATTATTAAAACGCCTTTTTTATTAAAAAAAATAACAAAATGTAGTAACTACTAATAGTCATTAAGGAAACAAAACTTACAAAATGTTAATATAAAAATAGCCATCAGAACAACCAGCGCTAAGTTCTAAAAGTTTCTTTACAATGTTCTGATACTGGAACATTTGGTTTTGGTTGTAAGTTTTTTAAGGGTCTTTCACCTGTTGTCAGAACGAGCTTTTTTTGGTTTTGTTTCTTTTATCTCTTTATCGCTGACGTTTTTTTTTTGGTCCCTAAGCTTAATCAATTTTTTTCTAGAATTAATTTTCACCTTTGCTCCTTTCTTTTTCATTTCTGTTTTTAGTTTCTTCTCTTTTATTTCATCTTCTTTTTCTGTGCTTTCCTTCTCTTTTTCTTTGTGTGTGTATAAACAGCAAAATATTGTAATTTTAATTTTAACTTTTTTTCTGCACAAACCTAGCATTAAAAATGTCAGAATGGTTTAACTGGTTCAAATATATTTTTTAAAAACTGGTATAGTTAAGCGAAAGTTCCAGTAAATGAACAACTGAAGACCAGTGAATGAACACCGTTCATTTAATAGAATACTACCTAAAATGACAAAAATATTTCAATTTGGAAGGTTGCTTGATAAAAATACTTACTTTTGAGGCCTAGTTTTCTTGTTTTCTGCAAATATGTAAATACCCATTGAATGAACACCTTGTTCATTGACTGGATTTTCAAAATATCTGTTTACCAGTAATTGAACATGCAAATATTTTGAACATACATTATATTAGGTTGAGTTTAATGTGAAAAACGTGGTCCTCTATTACCTATAACACCCAAAATGTACGAAACTCCCTTTATAAATGCAGAATCCATATTTCTATAAATCACCACTTTTAGCTTACCTTAACAAAATATGGCTGCCTGGCCGCTGCCCTGAAACATCGACTATATGCATTAAGTGCCAAGACTAGACTAACGGATTTTTCCAGCGCGTCTAGTGAAAAAACACTTACGAAGAAAGTTGGTTAGCCATAGGACAGAAACAGAAAAAGATTTAAAAGCGTATCGCCTTATTTTACCGGAAAATAGAGCAAACTGTTCATTTACTGGTAGCTGTTCATTTACTGGTGCACTGACCCTACCTTGTGTTTTAATTTTTATAACTCATACACCGCAACTTTTCTCTTTATTTCTTTTATTGATGATTTTTTTCTTTACAGAAGGGTGATTTATTACAACGCCAAACCAGGACAAGGATTCCAGCACCAAAAGAACAATAGATACGTTGGTTTTTATGCAACGCCCTACGATCCTAGACCATATTGAGGAAGTGACTATGAAATGAGGCTGTGATATTAGCAATATTAAAACCCTTATCGTTCAGTTAAGCCCTTATCTTAGTTTTGAAAAAGGTATTCTTAACTGAACGGTCCAGAATTTTCAATGAGCTTACCAAAAGTAGGTGTTTCTTTGAAGACCGCCTTTTGGTAAGTCAAACTTTCTATCTTACCTATTACACAAAAAATGTTAACAAATGATATGGAGATAGCGAGGAGCAAAAAGTTTTAAATAATTGCAAGAATTGATTTTTAGATTAAAATAATGACAAAAACATCTAAGCTACTCAACAAACTATAAATAATTATTTTATTTAAAATTTAAAATTTTTAAGTTTAATAATTGATTTTGATTTAGTAAAAAAAACAGAATCATGCAAGTGTCAAAATACAAACAAATAAAAAAATACATATAAATTAATTCTTAAAAAAATTACATAGAAATGTAAACTAAAACAGTAACATAGCTTTAATAGAGTAAAATAATTAGGTATACCTATTACTTTTCTAGAATTTGTAGTATTTTTTATTAGGGATAGGTAGGTAACTTATTTCTTTAACATGTAGGGTTAGGTGCCATAGATATGGGAGCTTGGGTCCTTGGGAATATTGAAAACTCTATTTCAGGGACCCTAACCTAATGTACACAAATACATCTAAGTTTAGTTTAGTTTAGCATGGGCCAAGCTTTAAATTCTCGACATACTTATTGTTAGAGCTGTGACGTTGCTGGTCCTACCAGGCACGTAGTTAAGAAGGGCGGAGGGGTGCTGGGATACAGTACCCCCTTAAGGAAACTTTAAATTGTAGTATGAAATAATAATGACTAAAATTGGAATTAAATAAAATGTATAAAAACCTATGAAGCACCCGCAACTTATTTGGAATTTATTTGTTTTCATTTCTATTACTTATGACTAATAAAACAACTTTCCAGTAGCGGCTGGCCCAATGACGCAGGTGAAGCGCTGCTTCACATCTTTTATCCAGACTAAATATAATAACGCTGGTTAACAAGATTTTTGTCCCAAGCGCAAAACTTCTGATTCCCTTATAATTTTGCATGCTGAAATCAACTATGTTTTTAGAATTTCTCCATCACCAAAATTTTTATGTTTCAATATATTCGATTGTGTACCTAAAAAATACACGCATAGCTTTGTACTATAAGAGTTATTTAACGAAAAACCTGTATCACGCATTGCTACTTCATTATTTGTGTAGTGTAACAATAACTAGATATATAAAAGTGTGCTTTGCGTATTACGCGGAATATGTCTTGGCGTGTTAAGATCTTGAAGTAGTTCCCATTGTGTGTATTCTGTTATGAAGGCGCTTGGGCATGATTGTGATACAAATAAGTGGGGTTTATGCATTTACTATTCAAAACCAAGCTTGAGAGCGGTACTTCTCCACAATGGAAATAAGTTTCCCTCTGTTCCTTTGGCTCATGCAGGCATGCAGAATTTTGTTAAAGGTATGGATCAAACTAACCAAGGGTTTGCATATCGCGGGTCCAACTCAAGGTCTGTAGAGGATAGGTTGTCAGGTAACTTCATGGCGAAAGCGGCGTGGAAGGTGACAGCGCGTCATTTGGAGTGCCACGATTTGGTTAAAGCGCTTTGTTTACATGTGTTTTTAACATTGACTTCTACTCAAGGCCCTTTCAGGGCCTTATACAACTCAATGGTTTTTAAGTATTTTTATTCTTTGACGGTTTATTTTTTACATTTGTGGTGTTTTTTTCGGACTATATTTATTTAAAAACTGTAAATACTTCTTTTAGTTTACATATACATTCTACTTGTAGTTATTTTAACGGACTAAAAGTTTTCCAAGACATTGTGTCTTTGGGATATTTGGTATAAGGTAAGTTTTATATTGGAGTTAGTTGGATGTATTTTGTGAATATTGTTATTAGAGACACTTTAAGAATAATAACAAGACATATTTACATTTAAATCAATAACGGAACACAAGGAGCTTGAAGATTTCCTACTATATTAAATGCTTTGTATTTAAATGGGCACTCCCGGTGACGTCATATCCCGCTTCAGCAACTGGCTCTGATTGGCCAGAAAGTTACCAGGTAACCTATCCTCTACAGACCTTGGGTCCAAGTAAGTGAAAACTTTTTCGATTTTGGCTTTTCGGCATCATTATGATCGGGACAGGTGGCGCCATATATTGAGAAGCACTTGAGGTTGTAAACAAATTCTAAACACTAAAGAAAATACGTTTCTTAGTAAAAGTTGCAGTTAACTGCAGTTTTTTGTTTCTCCTGTAAAGTTTTTAAAAATGCACTTACAAGGAACTACACTCGGATCCTCGATATGTGAGAAGTAAGTTCCCTAAAATCAGTGATGCCGAGGTAAAGGAAGGTGTTTTTTGCAAGCGCTTCTTGGAAAATCGTAAATCCGAAAATTACGTAAAGATTGTTAACAATTAATTGGACTCAAGTACAGTCGAACGTCATATATGACTACATTTTCCATGTAAATATATTACTTTGCTTTGTACTTCATTTTTGGTTATATATATACACATGTTATACCAATGTTACACTTTTAAACCCTGCCTGATTTTGATTACCTTATTACCTATTAACTGAGAAAAAACCGTGAGCGCTCCCCGCCGCGGATTCTGTACTATCGAATTCTATAGCGACATGTCGTCCTCTCTTTCTATATTTTACAATTTGCAGCGGGCCCAGCGTACGGGCAAGCATTGTTGAAGCGATTTTTGTTTTTGGTTCGCCTGCGTCTACTCGATATGCGCTTTGGCATGTCAAAGAATCAGGCTACCTATTCTCTTAATTGAACGATGTGATGATTCCCATCACATGCTTTGACCAATGGCAAGCTTTAAATTGCGCAAGCTTCTCCTACGATCCGACCGAGAAACGTTAAGTCGGTACGGGGCAGGAAAACAGATTTTACTTCAAATGCATAAAATTCACTATGAAGAGCGGGCGACTATGTCATTGGTCGAGACAAGTCATTTCGCACAAGGCGCGACCACTCAGAGTTTGCTTAGCCAAAGCGCGTGATGTGGACGATCACATCGTTTAAGTACGAGAATAGAGCCCCAGGTGTTGAATCTGCGTATATTATTAAAATAGTGTCCGGTTACAAGCGTTTTTTTTTACAATCGGTTTTTATTTTAATTATTTTGCACAATGTTCCCTGTGTACAATCCAGTGTGTGTTTTACTGGAAAAACCGTTGTGGAGGTGGAACGACGATGACAAAAAAGACTTTGAACTCTGAAAAGCCGTCCCCTATAATATTAAACGTTAATAAACCGGATAATATACAAAGTGTACGGTCGATATTTTAAAGAATCGTGGCACCTACAAAGAGTTTGGGTGGCTGTGCGGTAGCATTGAGTAAATAACCCATATAGAGGAGCCACCGGCGAGCTTTACCATATTGAGGGGCAGATGGCGCTGAAATAAATTCGTCTGGTACGTAATATTCAGGGACTGCCAGTACGATTTAGTTACATGTGTGAATTCCGAGGCTCATGCCTATCATACAAATGCCAATTAGATCATAGTACTTGTCTCTGAATAATGCGTACCAGACGAATTTTTTCAGCGCCATCTGCCCCTTAATATGGTAAGGCTCGCCGGTGGCTCCTCTATATGGGTTATTTAGTCATTGGCGGTAGCCACCTTTTGAATAAACTTTTTTGTGTGCCGTGTTTAATAATTAGTATTTAACCAAGTGTATGGAGCAAGCATTGTTTCAATGACTTTGGAAATGTGAAAGGTACAAGCGCGGATTTGAGGGGGGTAACGCGAGGGGTGGCTCGGTATTTCCTTTTGGTGTACAGGTTAGGGGAAATACCAGGAAATACTTGGGAAGTACCGTGAAATATACTAGGAAATACTATTGCAAATACTAGGGGGGAAATACTAGGAAATACCATTGCTTGGGAAATACTAGGAAATACCATTGAAATTTGAGGAAATACTGGGAAATACCTCAGGAAATACCGTAGGTATAGGTATTTCCTTTTGGTGTACAAAAATCGGCAACCGAGCCACCCCTCGAAGTAACGTGGTAATTACCCCCCCTAGAAAATAAAATATGCTATTTTTTTCATTATTAAAGGAAAACCAGGAGAGTTACTCCCTCTAGAATAAAATTTATATTACAATAAATTTTTCGTGGAAAATTACCCCCCCCCCCCTCCGAGGTTTTGACGACCCAGATCAGCTCTTGAATGGGTATTTACCTACAAACGTAAATTTTAGTACTTGTGAATTTAAAAATCAGGCTAATCAGGTAAAAAAAGTTTTTGTTCATTATATTTTTCTGTGGGTAGCTCACTCACACTTCACGGGGGTCCAAGATCTAATGGACACCTAATACGTGTTGACAGAGGACTGCTTGGTCAACGTAAAACCTCTGCGAAGTTAATCAGACCGTTTTATCTCTCATCCTACGTCTATAGTGAGAAAGCTTTCGCAAGAAGCGCTATCTGCCAAGAGACGAGAGTAACTAGAACAAGAGCAGGCGAGTAATAAATTGTGCTAATCAGTGTTGATCTGACCTGAAAGGTAAAAGTGCTGACAGTTCACGGATGGATTCTTTTCTTTATAATCGATCTTTTCATCGATCGATATATTATCACTCGCCGTCTCTTGTCCTTTCATTCGTGTTTTCTATTATTTTTATTCTTAAAAAGTTTTTTTAAACGATTTTAACTTCTTTTGGACGAAAGATGGCCGTGACACCCCTAAAATCTTCAGCCTTCAGCGGATTTGCCTTCTACGGCGACTATGTCGAGCATTTCTGGCTATACTCTGTCCAAATCCTCAGGGGCCGTCAATAAATAACAGCACTTTGTAGATGGGAACAGGAGCGCGGGCGCGAAAAATTTCAGTCTGTTTACCTTTTCCCTTTAAATTATTTTATTTTTCTAAAGTTTCGCTTGTGGCACAATTTTTTATCATTTTTATGAAAAATTTCCTCCTGTAGCGTCCTTTTTTTACCAATAACCTAATTTTTCTAAAATTTTAAGTGCGACGCCGTATTTTCGTAAAAGTAAATATTTTTTTGAATCTAATGGACACCTAATAAGTGTTGACAGAACATTGCTTGGTCAATGTGAAACCCCTGCGAAGTTAATCAGACCGTTCTGTCTCTCATCTTACGTCTATTGTGAGAAAACTTCCGCAAGAAGCGCTATCTGCCGAGAGACGAGAGAAACGAGAAACTAGAACAAGAGTAGGCCAGTAATAAATTGTACTAATCAGCGTTGATCTGACCTGAAAGGTAAAATTGCTGACAAAGGTCACGGATGGATTCTTTTTTTTTTAATCGATCTTTTCATCGATCGATATATTATTACTTGCCTGCTCTTGTCCTTTAATTCTTCTCATTCTTAAAAATGAATATATTGTTTACCAGAGACCCCTCGACGTTTGTTTTTTTTAAATGATTTTAATGTCTTTTGGACGAAAGATGGCCGTGACACCCCCAAGATCTTCCGCCTTTAGCGGATTTGCCTTCCACGGCGACTGTGTCGAGCATTTCTGGCTATACCCTGTCCAAACCCTCAGGGGCCGTCACTAAATAACAGCACTTTCTAGATGGGAACAGGGGCGCGGTAAGCGGGCCCGAAAAATTTTAATGTGGCCCTTTAAATTATTTTGTTTTTCTCAAGTTTCGCTTGTGGCACAATTTTTTATCATTTTTATGAACAATTTCCTTCTGTAGCGTCCCTTTTTTACCTATAACCTAATTTTTCTAAAACTTCAATTGGGACGTCGTATTTTCATTAAAGTAAATATTTTTTTAAAAGGTTCGGCGATATCAAAAATTTTCTTTTGTGGCGTCATTTTATCCGACAAGAGTCAATTTTTGTCAAGTTTTCGACTGCAAGCCGATTTTTCCAAAACGTACCTTAGATTTCCATCGCGCGTTCCTCCGAAAATTTCTTACTTTTGTTTGTACAAATTTTGTTAAATTTTTGCTTGTGACAACATCTTTCCGTTGTATTTATTTTTTTTAAAATTTGCCTGTGGCGAAAATTTTGAAAATTTTTAAGTTTAGTTTTTACATTAAAATTTTTTTTATGCTGGAATAATACAATCCAACCTCTCTAACTCGAACCTCTATAACTCGAACCTCTATATAACTCGAACCACTATATAACTCGAACGTTTTAAGTGGTCCCTGCACTTTTTATATATATTTTAACCTCTTTAACTGGAGTTTCTACAACTCAAACTCTCTATAACTCGAACTGTTTTGGTTGTCCTTTCAAGTTCGAGTTATAGAGGTTCGACTGTAATATACTTTTACCAGACAATTTTTTCTTCGATTTATTTATGGGCTTTTACGTTGTTTTAGGGTATTTTGCCTGATCTATCACTTCGGGCACAGCAGGCGAAAAATGTTGCAGGTTTAACCTAAAAATTCAGGATTTATCACTAAAAGTGGTACAATTTCGATAATAATAATATTTAACACACACACTTATGCGCAGCAAATTTTCATTTTTTAAAAGAAAAAACCTCACTTTTTTTCAACTTATTCGCGGGGGAGGCGGCACTTACCCCTTGTGCCACCCCTTCTGGATTCACACGCGCCGCCGCAGGCACATTGACGGTTCTACGGGGGAACCCCAGAACCCGAAAAATATGTAAAATATAAGGGCGGCTAGCTACTACAGTTCAGTTAGGCTGAAAAAAATTATATTTTTGTTGACTTGCTTTAACAGAAAAGCACCCAAAGGAGAAATTGCCTGTGGAAAAAAGTGCACACGGAAAAAAGCGCCCAGAAGACACCCCAAAATTTCAAATAAATTGAAAAAAACTTGAGCAAAGTATTGCAATATTACACGGTGAAGTTGCAATAATGGTCAGTGGCGTATATAGAAAAAAGTTTCGGGGTGGGCCCGAGGCAGTTTGGGGGGGGCCCGAGACCCCATGAGGCCGTATTTTATGTTTGTTATCAGGAAATATGTGGAAAATATCTAAAAAAATCTTAGCTTTGGGGGGGGCCCGGGCCCCCCAGGCCCCCCCCTTATATACGCCACTGATAATGGTACATTTTCAAAGCCGTCAAGGAAATTTACTTTGGAGAGCTTCTTTATAAAGCAACGTTGACATTATTTTAAAAAATTTCTAAATTTTTTCAGTGGTTTCCGCATTTTTTGTGTCTGCGCGAAAAATTGCACATTTTTATATTATAGGGACCTCGGATAAGTAGGTTTTTTTTATTTTATGTGCCGGTGCAAATATTACATACGATCGTAGGGTAAGAAAAAACATCTTACTCTAGGCCCACGATCAATAGTACTAGTCGAATGACCTATTTATGCTCTTACGATAATTATGAACCTAGACGTTAATCATAAGAGGTTTTAAACAAGATTCCAAAAATATTAAAATAGGTAGGTAAATCACAAAGAATAAAAGATATTCAAGTTTTAAATATTTTGATAATTTTTTGAAGAGGTGGGAAAAAAGGTTTTACAAAAAAAAGCAAATTTGTCACAGTCAAATGAATACTTAGATATAATTGTGATCCAAAAATATTTTTTGATAAAATTATAAGTTAAGGAGATATAATAAAAAATATCAAGAAAAACATGTCGCTTAATATGGTATTAAAAAAGTTATTATCAAAAAATTGTAAAAATCGCCAACTTTGATGCTCTGTATCTCGAGAAAGTTGCCTAAACTATACAACCTTATTTATGTGGGGAAAATTAAGACAATCAAGTAACCTGTAACAGTAAGTACCATTCTAAATCTAAAAACTAACATTTATTTCATTGTAATTTTTACATAGGTCAAAACTTTTCTTTGTTTGATTTCCCTGTGCGCTGTTTTACTAGCTTTACCACGCGTGCGCTTCTTTCTGTGTAGCGTTTTTTCCTGTGCGAATATTTCCTTTTCGCTTTTTTTTGTGTGTTTGTTTACGCTCACCGTTTCACCATCACCCCCCCCCTCCAGACTTTTGTTCTAGAACCGCCCTTGCGCTGGCATTACTTACTCAATTCTTAATGCAAATTTTTTTAATGGGGTTTTTTCTACTTCTAATTCCTCATCTCTTTACCTATTTTCTTAAAGAAACTAAATGAGTAGAAAATTATAATTGAAACCCATCTATTTTATTTTTTAACGATCCAAGTTAATAATTAATTTTCACAATAATATGTTCTCATGCGCGAAGGAAACTACAAATAGTAGGTATAATATTTTATACTACTTGCGTGTTTAATAACATATCTAGCTTCAATTCATTTTTCTCTAATAAATTCTTTATGTTAAACAAAAAATAAATGGTATTTGCCAAGTGAATTCAAAGCGTAAAATTATAGCTAATAAAAAGGTAAATAATATAACATTAGGCTTCAGGCTGTTCGAATTAAATTTACAGTGTAATCATTTAATTCTTTTCTAATTTTTTTCAATAGTTGCATCCTATTTTAACGTCTACCTTTTTCGACCCCTAAACCCATAAGCATAAACCAAACAGCTCTATTTTAATCCAATGAAAAAAGTTGTTTTTGCAAAAGAAAGAATTTCAACATGATTAACTAAAAAAAAAATTAATAAAAACAACACTCAACTGCTAAATCTACTTGTACTTACCTACTAGTCAAAGTTGGGTAAAAAATTGATAGTTCAATATTTCTTAACTAATTGTCTATTTTTTTTTGGGGGGGGAGGGGATATTTACTACGTTATCCCCCCCCCATCAAACCCGCGGTTGGCTATACCTATAATGTATGACATGTTTCAACATCTAGTGCTGATGCCCAAAGCGCACTTACGCAATTATACAGTTTGTATGTTCATGAATCAGAAGTTATTTGGTAATTTTGTACCCAACTGCGCTAGTAGGTACAAGTAGATTTAGCAGTTGGGTGTTTTGTTTATTTAATGTTTTTTTTATTTCCAACTTTTAGGTTTAATTCTTATTCAGCCCTATAGAAAGCACTGTGCATTTAAAATTTATTTAGGGTTACCCGGAAAGTACGTGTAGATTTTCTACGGACGCGAACAGATGTATAGTTTTTGCAAAGTCAGTTAAACTAAGATAAAAACCGACCATCGGCATATCCTTTATAGAAAGTGACATGGGCGGCGGTAGATATATTCAATAAAATTATTTCATTTAATTATGGCATAAACTAAAGAAATAAAAATAGATAATAAAACTTTATATTCCTACACCTACAGGAACGACACTGATTTATTTTCTAACTCTGCATACTGCCGGCTAAAGGGGTCCCGAAAAGCACACCCGAAAGCAATTAAAAGCGCATCTCAAAAATATCTGCCAATCAGGTGCCGTTCATTCACCTGGACTCGGTCGGTCGGAAAACAAATACTTTGTGGTCGGACCGCAAAGAGCCGCGCCTCTTCTATATCGGTAGGGTTGAAATTATACCAGGAAGATTTAATATGAATTTGGATAAATTTTGAAGGGCAGAATGAAGCAAAATTTCATGAAATCGATAGAACCCCGTATTAGGAGTTATTCAAGTGACTTTGCAAAAACTATACCTTCCTTTTTTTTTGTTTGGATCACGAAAATATCTGCTTAATTCAATGTGTAACACATACGCAATTTATTTAACTAAGTCACCTAATTCTTACCTAAATCATGAGTTTGTGTCAAACATTGAACTATGACCAAAGGGTAGATAGGTGCGTTTCTACAAACATTGAGTAAAGGTGGGGAGGGGATAGGTAGGGAGGAACTAGTAAAATAACCTTAAAAAAAATATTAAAGCGTGTGCAGAAAGAATTTTTGAAATCGCTCTATATTTGTAAAAGTACAGCTAAAACTATTACTAATAAGGAGGGTAGGGAGAAAAGAGGGAAAGGAAGGGGCGAACTAGTAAAATGGTGTTGAAAAAAAAATCTTAAAGCATGTGCAGAAGAATTTTTGAAATCGCCCAATATTTGATAAAACTCTGCGAATATGGTTTTGAAGAGGGTAGGGTGAATGAGAGAATGAGAGAATGACAGAAGGGGAAATAGGTGGAAGCAGGGATGACTACAAAGTAACTACAGCAAATTAGAACACTTAAAGCCTACATCATGTGACAAACTGGCGTCTGACGACCGCCATGTTGACTGCTCTTTAAAAAAATATAGCCTAAAGCACCTTCGGGATCAGTAGCAATCCAACGACACTTTTTTTGTCAAAATCGCTTCAGCCGTTAAGCCTCTAGTGCGACACAAACATACATATTAACATACAAACAAACTTACATACAGATCCCAATCGAAAAACATTACCCTTCCTTTCGCCGTGCTGCAGTAGGGTCAAAATATTTTCGTTTTTACATTTTGTTACCTACTCTTAGACCTCGTTAAAAAAATATTTTGTTTCGCAAGTACTTCTGCTAACTTGGGTTTTTTTTTGGAAAAATATAACCAACCTAGAATGGTTGTAAACTAGTGGTCATTCCATATAATATTTTTGTTTTGATTTTCATAAAGTTTATTGGAACAATGGAACAATTTTTGACAAAATTATTCCTTACAAAAGAACTCGTACATAAAGATAAGCCAGTAAAGGTAAGAAAATTTGATGTTCCTTGCTTTACCAGTGCAGTGAAATAGTGAAAAGTAGGACAATGTCCCATGGAAATTCGCACAATACTTTGCTTCTTTACATTTTGATTATAATACACTAAAAAAAAAGTGTGAATTTATTTTGACTTTGTAAAATTACAGCATTATTTTACAGTAAATGATATGTAAATTTCTCATAACAGTACAGTAATTTTCTTTTTGGTTAAAGAAATACAATATTTGTAAATAAAAATTGTTAATTTACGCTTTTTGAAATACATATTACTTTTTCATAATTCTATAAATAAATTCTATAAATAAATATGTGGTAACTGATAATACATAAACACAATACATCTTCGAGTAACAAAGTATCCTCGCAAACTTAAACCTCGCAGCCTAAATCCTCCCACGCAAAGCTCATGTTTGGCGCGTCTTAAATCCGCATTTGCGAATATAGAGCGCGCTGTTTAGGATTTCGAGGATACTTTATAGCAGTCGACGCTGGTAACCGTAAAATCGCATTGTAAAAATATATAAAAATATTGTTCCCTGCTTTTAAAAGTAATATCACATTGTAAAATTACATAAAACATGTAAAATCAAAAAAATCATGTGAATATGGAGGCTTGTGAAATATGTAAATTTACGTTTTTAATGTTAAAAGCAAATCACATAAATTAACTTATTTTAAAAAAAATTGTATATTCACAAATTATTCGTGAACTTTCAACAATAAGGTGTTTGACAGTAGTAAAAAATAAATATATACTTATTTTTAGATATCTCTTTGGGTCTTGGGAATGCTAAAAACAAACTTTTTTGTTTAATTTTTTTAAATTAAATAAATTCATTGAATTAAAACAATTAGCCACGTGATTCAAAACAGGCGGTATACCAATCAGCTGCGAGTGACGTCACAAAACAGTAAACACCTCGAATAAACCTATTTTCTGTGTTATTTTCTTATCGATTGTAATGTTTGCTTTGGTTTAAAGTGCGAATTATCGTCCTAAATTAGATTTTATTTTTGTTTTGCTTATAAAAAACATTTTCAATGGAAAACGGATTCTCCAAAGCCGATACCTCCAACTTGCCAATGCTGAATTCCTTTATGGTGGCAGGCTTCTTTGCCAACAACAGTTATTTTTGTTCTGCTGAATTTAGAAACGTGAAAATGTTGATATAAGTATTCGATGAGTTGTTTTGTATATAACTGAAAGTTTTTTTACGATATTCTTCGCCTACTTTTACTCATTTAGATTTTGAGGTTAGGTTATATGCTTTGCTGTTTTGTTTAATATGCCACTTACAATAGATTCAATTAAATATCCAATCATTATGTTAAGCATTAAGGAAGAATCAAAAACTGCTTTTTTAAAACAAAATTTTCTAAATACATTTTGTTTTAAATAATTCTTACGACCCTTCATAACAAATATGCACTGCCTAGTCTTGCATATGCACTGCTCAGTCCTACATTTAGCCTGCATGTGCACTGCCTAATCCTGCATTTAGAGGTACTCACTAGTCCTGCCTAATAACCGCCTAGCACCGCCTAAAAATTTGTACACCTTTCTGCCTATTGTAGTTGTTCACCCCTTGTAATAAACATCACCTCAAAAATTTCATCGTCATTTAGGAAATAGTTATATATATATATATATATATATATATTGCAACGTGAGAAAAATTAATAGAAACACTTTAGTTATACTCACATCAAAGTGATCTTCACAAATGTAAGGTGAAGATGTATTAGGTAAGGACTTTGGGTCTCTTCAAGCAAGTTCTAGCTACTTTTTCCGTTCTTTTGCTGCTGTAGGCACATGAATAAATAGGTTTTAAGGTGTTTTTATGCTAGTATTCAAACACTGAGGCACTACACACTACTTAATGGACATTTTTTTACATAAAAAACAGAAAAAACACAAACCAAAAACAAATAAACACTTGAATGCCGTGTATCTGTCCGCTAGTTTACTGCGCTGTGACGTCAATGCATCGCCATGCTAGAAATGAGCGTTTTAGCGGCAAATTCAAATCGGAAATTGGAAATCTTTATTTTAAATGTAGTAATGATAAAATATACTATTTTAATAATTTTGCGTAGCAAATTAGGGATCTATGTATCATTCTAAACTCTTTTCTAAAATTTGTCAAATACCCGATTCTCATCGTCACCTTAGCCCCATTATATTTTATGTAAATTCACAAATCTCTTTTTTCACTGTATAATCCAAAAAAATATTTTTAAATTAACTTTTTTGGTTTTGTACCACTTTGTCTCGCCCGTTACAGTAAAATGAAATAACAGGTAATGGTCGAAAGAGCAACATTACAATTTTAATTATAGTGCCGCATCTGGTAGCTTCTACACTTATGTTAATGATGGACTAAGGCGAAGCAATAATGAAAACACAGTTTTCAGGGGCGGGAAATTTATTATTTTTATTGTTAGAAATTTTAAAATAATTAAGGAAAATGAGAATTAGATTTAAGAGTGACCAGACTTACTAAAATTATTAATTTATTAAGAAAAAAGTTTATCATAAAAAAAGACATTTTATAAAAGGATGTCAAATAAGTAAGCGAAAATGTTCTCCAACATCGATTTTCGAATAATTTTTGGACTAGTTTAGAAATGTTTATTATTGGGGGTCTGCATTTATACAAGGTGACAATTTTAAAAGGAACCACCTGGATTTTCTCGAAAATTATCAAGAAATTATAAAAACGCCGAAACACGTCGATTTTTTCGAGGACACTTTTTGGCTATCTTGAAATTTTTGTAGCACGAACCCCCTTCTAGGGGTATACCTTACCCCTATATTTTGAATAGGGAAAGTGGATCTAGTAATACCTTGTTTTGAAGGCCTTTTGAATGTCCTTACAACCGTGTAAAACTTTCAAAAATCTATCAATTAGTTTTTGAGATAATTGCTTTCAAACTTTCAAATTTACCATGAAATGAGAAAATAAAAATTTTATTAGAATTTTATATTTTTCAGATTTAATTTTTATTTTATCATTTCATGTTAAATTTGGAAATTTGAAAGCAAATATCTCAAAAACTAATCTATGGATTTTCGAAATTTTTACACGGTTGTAAAGATATCAAGAGAGCTTCAAAACAAGGTCACTAGACCCACTTTCCCTATTCAAAATATAGGGCTCGGGCTAAAGTAGACCCCTCAAAGGGGGGTTTGTGCTGCAAACATTTCAAGGTAGCCAAAAAATGTTCCCCTTGCAAACAAAATCGACATGTTTCGGCGTTCTTTTAATTTCTTGATAATTTTCGAGAAAATCCAGGTGGATCCTTTTTAAATTGTCACTCTGTATTTAACAATCTTATTATGTACTGTCAAGTTAGAGGGGCAGGAAAGATTTTTATTTTATTTTGCACTGGTAGATTTTGAGACTCCTGCTTTATTTATTTGTGATAATGAACCTACCTGTGGTAGAATATGGCGATAGAAACAGGGGCACAGCCTTAACAAAATTATCTAAGGGATGTGTTTCCTATATATATACAATGAATTCGTTTTATAGGAAGAAACCGCAACGAAAGTTGACATGGCTCAGCCCCAATGGAATAACAAAAAATGAAACTGATTACATACTAAATACTGAGAAAAACATTGTTCGACATGTAACAGTCCTAAACAGCTTTACAACAGCCAGTTATCATAGGATGGTCAGAACTTGTACAAAATAAAGCTATATACGAATAATACAACGAAAGGCTAAAGGAACAGCTTAATTTAAAATTTAGGATACTAAAATGAAAATCTACATAAAATAAATGATAAGTTGACAAGAGCTATGACTAAAATAGAAAAAGATGTCGCACAAAAAGATAAAAAGAGAGAAAATCTAAAATCAGTATAGATAAAGAAACTGATGGTGAAATGGCAAAACCTGGAGAAAGAAAGAAAAAAATATCGATAGAATTCACAGAAATAAATAAAACTATAAGAAGAATAAAATAGAATAAAAGAAAGAACCATGAAATAAAAGTTAAGAGAGTTATAGAAAATAACAGACATGACATATCTAAGAGAGATCTATGTAGATATGAAATATTTAAAATAATGAACATGCACGAGAAGATAATATAAATATCACACAGCTATTTTATACAGAATTATGCCAAACAAAAGGGAACCACCGTGAGAAACTATAAAGAAACCCCAAACAAGAATAAAGGACCTAAACTTAGAACTACAATCTGAAATAAGTAAAGCGGAAATAAAGAGAGCATTAAAGAAAATAAAAAATAGCAAAGCCCCTGCAAAAGATGGAGTAACGGCATAAATATTAAAGTACTGTGGTAAAGCTGTAGTTAATATTCTTCATATACTCCTGCATAAAATACTAAAAGAAAAAATAATCCCAAACAACTGGAAATAATTCATAACCATTATGCTACACAAGAAAGGCGATAGAGCAGACCTAAAAAACTATCGACCTATAACACTATTCAATGGAATTTATAAGCTTTTCACGAAAATACTAACAGAAAAACAGGTACAGTTGATCAATCATTAACCATGAAAATTCTAATGGAACGAGCCAACGATTACAACATTCCCCTATATATTGCATTTATATACCTACTTTGAAATAAGGTCACTATATCACGAAGTTCCTTCTAGAACTTCGTGATACAGTGACCTTACATTGAAAAGCTTTCGATGGCACTGGGGCAGTGAAAGCATCTTTATTTAATAACAACATTATTTAAAATTCACGGAGGAACCAAGCCAATCCTAATAAGAAGAGGTGTTAGCCAGGGTGACACAATATCCCTTAAACTATTTAACCAGACCCTAGAAGATATTTTAAAAACTTAGATTGGGAAGAAATACTTATCAAAGTAAGCGGGCAATACTTGATGCATTACGAGCAAAAGAAGCACTAGTAAAAATACAGGAAAAACTAGATACAGCATCTAAAAATAAAGGTTTGAGTATGAACTACTACACCAAAACTAAAATCATAATAAACACAGATGAAGATATCAGGATCCGAATAAACCAAGAAATAGAAATTATTACACTAAAACACGAAAAACAGACGGCTGAAATTAAGAGACCAGTAAGATTGGTCTGGGCGGCATTTGGTAAATTAAGTTCTGACATTGCCTTGGATTGTCGGTTTGGTTTATTAATTAAAAATTAAAATTTACATGCATGCGTATATCCTACGTATTTGTGTCTCTCTGATGCATGTGCGAATATATAACTAAAAAGCGTAAAAGTGTGGTGTACCTACCTATAATTTTGGGTAATTTAGCAGCAGTTTGTAATTTTTTTTTGGTTATTTAGCAGGTTAATGAGGGGTTTTGTAGGTTTAAATTGTATCAGTATTAATTTTAAGTAGTTTTTTTTAATTCCCGTTTCCCATTGCTGGCAATAACTATTTGTGAATTAAAAAAAATTAGGACATATAACTGCCTGGTTTACAATTTTTTAAAACCAACTAACAATCAAGAGTTTTTGGGATTTAAGCCAACCAAAAAACCCTTTTATACCCACACGATTTTTTTTTAATATAAGTAGGCATGTTAGAGGATATTTTAAAAAGTAATAAAAATTATATTATTTTTAAGTATATTGATTTTTTAAATATTCCTGTAATATACACTAATAAATATAAATCATATTATTTGGCATAATTCTGTTTATCACTCGTTGGTAGAATCGCATCTTCGATATGGCATTTGCTTTTGGGGATCCTGTTCGCAGTTTTTAATAAATTCAGTTTTTGTCCTCCAAAAAAGGGCAATAAGGAATTTGTGTGGAGTCAAAAAGCGCGTTTCTTGCAGGCCTCTTTTTTTGAGGCATAGAATTTTAACTTTGTGTTCTATTTTTATTTTAGAAACTGTATGTTTAATGCATATACGTAATTACGTATATGGTTTAATGTTTAAAAAGTATCGCCATGAATTATTATTACCTAGACAGTATAACACTCGTAATACTTTTACTCTTAATCTTCCTATACCTCGCTCAACTTTGGTGAAAAACTCATTTATTTACAATGAAAAAAAGCTTTTTAATCATTTGCCAGTTAAGTTTCGAGAAATAAAAAATCTAGGGAAATTTAGAAGAAAAACAAAAGATTTTTTAGCGAGCAAAGCTTACTATACTTTGGAAGAATACTTTGCTGACTGAAACTATTTATTTTTATATTTAGGTTTATCTGACAAAATCTGACACAGAGGGGGCGATTCTTCACAATTTGAAAAAATCTGACACAATTTGACATGCCAGATTTTAACCTTAAATCTTGACAACATTGCATCAATTTTCTAAGGATAAATACGATACAATGCAATGTAGAATTCAAATAAGGCATTGGCATAATTTTAATCTGATTTAAGACAAAACAACTTACGGCGACATGCGTGAATCTCATTAATTTGCTTGAAAAATAATAATCTATTAAAATTATAAACACTATTCGCCCTATTATGATAATTGATAATCCGTCCACCTGCGAAACAAGGCCACAAACGACAAGAGGTTTGATTTGAATAATATAATAATAAGAATAAAAAATTTTTAAAAATATAGATTTTTAAAATGTAAAACCAAGACAAGAAAAAACTTATTTTTGACGAAATATGCAGAGAACATTAGGGGCCGGTTTCTCAATAGAGGATAACCCCTGACCCGTGGATTATCTTTAATAGCTGTATTTTTTTGGCATGTGGTAAATATGTCAGCCAACTCTTTTTTTAACCCACGGGTCAGGGCTAACCCTCTATTGAGAAACCGGCCCTTAGAGAGTCAACAAACAAGATAAATTGAAGCTACCTAGGTACTATACTGTTACAAAGATACGAACCCTTCAACATCTTCAAAACGATTGTTTGCACATTTTATTCAACACAAACCAACTAACATTTATAAATTTAACTAATTTTGTTGGACACTAAACCCTAGATGCACCGTAAGCACATTTCTTGGATTAGTCACTTAATCGCGATTAAGTAATATATTGATTTAAATCATATATCTCTCAGTGCAGATTGTGGGTAATACTTCATTGGCGTCCGTAAACTAAGAACTTTTTTAAAAATCACTACAAATATTTTTTGTTTTTTACAATTTTTTGAAATGTATTTAATAATTTATTAGGAAAATTAACTTTGCGTTCCAACAATTGATAATCAAATAGAGACAATTTCACTCTCAATGAGCCAGTGGCATCCATCAATGTGGGCGATTTACAGAAATCCTCGAAAAATCTATTGATTTTTTACATTTTCATTGAATTTTCAACAAAAAAGTTCTTTCAATCAATCTTTTTAATTTTAAAATTTTGCAATTGTCATAAAAACTAAGTGCTGCAAGAAAACACTGATATTACACTTTATTAGGAAGACCAAATTTCTTTTTTAGCAATAAAAATCATTTATAATTATTTCTAACGGTGTATAAATTTTAATTATACTACGTGATAGACAATAAAATTTTCTTTTAAATGATTAGACCGAAGGTCGTCACAAGTTATACCTTCCCCCTATATGGGATTTCCTGACAGATAGATATATTTTTGTTGCTATTGTAATGTAGTTTAATGTTTTACTTGTTTGCCACATTGCCAACTACAGCCTACATCTAGGGTGGAGAGGGGGACAAAAGTGGTCAAAGTAAGAAATTCATAACGAATAAAGCTTATAGAAAATTACATTTTCTTTGATAAAAATAGGTCGATGATCTTCCGCGTGGTCTTCTAAAGAAAAACCGATTTTTGTGAGTTACATTTTTGGAAAGAAAGCGTTATCTTCTATAAGTTTTATTCTTTGGCCACTTTTTCCTGGGTGGTCTTCCGCCCTTTTAGGTATAACGACGAACATAACTGGAGACAATTTGTAAAAATCGCCAAAAATCAGTATTATTTATAATACATACTGCCGTTCCTAAGAAGAAAATTTTATTTTCTAAATAGTGGCAGAAATTATTTTTGCCTAGAGAACTTCATTTTCAAAAAAAATATTCTGCCGTCGCTAAAAAGAT
Source organism: Aspidapion aeneum (assembly GCA_963576565.1). Taxonomy (NCBI): domain Eukaryota; kingdom Metazoa; phylum Arthropoda; class Insecta; order Coleoptera; family Brentidae; genus Aspidapion; species Aspidapion aeneum. The sequence continues at coordinate 51,303,316 of OY755041.1, read as the reverse complement.
TGTCGCATGTAGAAATTCTCTGTTTTGAGAAAATCAGGTTATATATAATTTTGAAATAAAAAGCAAAAAATTAAAACCTTCACTTTTATTTTAAAAGAAAATAAAAAAGTATAAAACTAAACCCGTCTTTCTCAAGACGTAAAATTGCTACTAATTTTCTTAAAAATTAAGTACTCTTGTACTCTTTTCGAAAATAAAATTTTCTTTTAAATAATGCACAGATTAATTATGTAAAGATAATTGATGATTCATATGTGAGTGGGTCTTGCAGCCCTTCCACTGCGACCACCAGTGCAGCTGCGGCTCGTGCCGCAGGCGAGGTGAAGCGGTACATTACAAACATATTATTATACAGGTATTATCTCTGAAGAAAATTTATTGCGTCCTCGTCCTCAGTTGAAAGAGAAATCAGAAACATATTTATGGGCAAAAAGTTTTATTTATATTGTCGTTTTTCTCTTTCAACGGTCGTACCATGCTCCAATAGTTCTAGGACGCAAAGAGTTTTAAAAAGAATAACGTTTGTACCGGTGTTTATAATGTGGCGCTTCACCTCGCCTGCGGCACGAGCCGCCGCTGCACCAGTGTATCTATTCTGACTTGATGCTAATAGGGACCTATTGCAATAAAGCCAGGCACAAATTGTGCCGGGCACTATATTGACAGTTTCGCATTAAAAACTGACAGTTGATCTTTCAAAATTGACATACCAAAGTCGAATTTAGAAATCCAGTCGTTTATTTTCCATTAATAGTGGCGTCACTAATAATTCCGGCTCTTATAATACACAATGACCTAATTTTGAAAGAAGACAGCTGTTCTTATAATGCGAAAGTGTCAATATAGTGCCCGGCACAATTTGTGCCTGGCACTATTGCAATAGGTCCCTAATGTTTCATATAGATAAAGATAATTAGTTACATCGAAACATAATTATTTTTTACGATTTTTGTAAATAATCTTCATTTATACATGCCACTGTACCATTTATTGTAAATTAAACCCTTTAGTTTTACATCATTGAAAAGAAAATTTTATGCTATTAATAAATGCTATATTTTTTTCCTAAAAGGCGTTTTAACGAAAGTTTAAAAAAAAATTCATAAAAAGTTTTATTTATAAGAAAATTAATCATGCCTGTAAAAATTTTAGACGCCTTGGTAATTCCTATCTGTTCCGTCTCTGCTAGCGCCACCCAGCGGCAACCGTCTAAACTAAGCGAATAAAAAATTGACCGAAGGAATTAACGCCACCCCGCGACGTGGCCTTGTACGCAGAATGAGCGAATTGAATTATATGTTATTGATATATAGAGATCTTTGTTTGGATTACATTAGATTACATACACTATATACTTTATGTAAACCTCCTTTGTTAATAATATAATATAAAAACAAACTTAAAATTAACTAATTCATCCTAAAATCTTAAGAGTTGGCTAACAACGCGTATCGATGGTGTTGTATAAGAATCATTATTCGGTAAGTTATTATCGCACAATATTTTCATTTTCGCGATTATTTACGGATCTACGATTTAAGTCAATTTTTTGTGCACTTTGAGCAACTTAACTTTTGATTTTCATGCTTATTTTGCACTGGTGGCAGCTTATGTCTAAGTTCTAGAGATGAGCGATATCGTGATTTTCCAATCACACTAATATTTGTTACTGTGATTTTTTAATATCAGCGATTTTATCAAAATAGCGGATCCAAAATGGCGGACTTTCTTATTTATGAACCGATGTGTATCAAATATAGAAATTGGCGGTGTTTCAAAAAGCTGATTATAATTTTTGACCTAAACTTATAAAAAATTCAAAATGGCGGATTTTCTTATTTACTAACCGATTTGTCTCAAACCTCAAATATTACATTGCTTGAGGTCATTTAACAAAATTTTTTACTCAAACTTAAAAAAATCAAAATGGCCGATCCAAAATGGTGAACTTTTATGAATGAATTTATGAATCGATGTGTATCAATTATCGAAATTCGCCATTTTGAATTATTTATAAGTTTAAGTCAAAATCATAATCAGCGACTTAAAACACCAATTTTCATATTTGATACATATCGGTTCATAAGTAAGTTTAAGTAAAAAATTTTGTTAAATGACCTCAAGCAATGTAATATTTCAAGTTTGAGACAAATCAAGAAAACCCATCATTTTGGATTCGGCATTTTGATTTTTGTAAGTTTGAATAAATAATTGTATTAAATGACCTTAAGCAATGTAATATTTGAAGTTTGAGACAAATTGGTTGGTAAATAAGAAAATCCGCTATTTTGGATTCGTCATTTTGAATTTTTTTAAAGTTTAGGTCAAAAATTATAATCAGCTACTTGAAACACCGCCAATTTCTATATTTGATACACATCGGTTCATATATAAGAAAGTACGCCATTTTGGATCGACCATTCTGATTTTTTTAAGTTTGAGTAAAGATATGTGTTAAATGACCTCAAGCAATGTAATATTTGAAGTTTCAAACAAATCGGTCAGTAAATAAGAAAATCCGCCATTTTGGATTCGCCATTTTGAATTTTTTAAATTTGAGGATAAAACTGTTTTAAGTGATCTCAGGCACTGCAAACTTTTAAGTTTGAGACAAATCGGTTTAAAAATAAAGAGATCCGCCATTTTGGATCCGCCATTGTTGTAATAAAAAACTTAAATTAAAGTGTTCCCAGCAAACATTGACCTGCTGGTACTTGACTTTAACTGCTGGCATCGGCAACGATGTGCATTATTTTTATTATTTTTGTATTGTGTAATTTGCATATTATTTAAAAGTGCAAAAAATGCAACATGTTAGGACTTTATTTTTAGTACAACGAAAAGTAATAGTTTATTTATGAAAAATACCAAGTGCAGCCAGGGTTAATGGCAAAAAAGCATTTTCAAAGTATATTTTAGCAGTTGCTTTTAGAGCACTTTATTTTAGTACAAAAAAACTAAATATTTTACGGTGAAAATAAAATACAAAAAATATTTTAATAATATTTTGAAGAAGGTACTCTTAAAGTACATTTAATTTTTTAATAAAAGCTTAAAAGTTTTGCTGCAAAATTAATATAACAGTGAAAAAACATTTCAAAAGCATTTTTAAATGGTTGCTTTTAAAGCACTTTATTTTAGTACAAAAAAACTAAATATTTTACTGTGAAAATAAAGTATTTACAAAAAAACGTGTTTGCTGGCCTGGCCGCTAGATGGCAAACACTAGTCAACATTTTACAGGTACACTGAAGAATGTCAAGCTTAAGAATGCCGGCCGTTGTTCCAAATCAATACAAATTAAGTACTTCCTACTTAGTACTTTGCCGTTATGGCGTGCAGCGAAAGCCAGTACTTAAAAAGTACTTTTTTTGTAATCCATGTTTGCTAGGTTACCAGGTTACCAAACACTACACCTACCAAATTTCAGCACTCGACTTAATGGATTTAACTTTAACAAAACCAAATTTCAAGAAAATTGCGTAAAGGATTTTTTAAAGATATTTTTGTATAAATAATATATCTATTTTGTTCTTCATCTGCACATTTTATCGAAAAAAGTTTTTTTAGTCCAGCGCTGAGTTGGCCCGGCGTCCAGTTGGCGCCGCCGAGTTGGCTCGACGCCCAGTTGTCCTAGACCGCTTTTCGACAATGACAATATTATTCACCCAGTCTGTAGGTTCTTCAACTTAGAAATGATACGTCTGTACTCGTGTAGGGCTTCCTTTAGCCTCGATTTTAAAGCATCTGGGCCCGGCACATTTGTCAACTGTCAGTTACAGATTCGAAGGCCAAATGCTGCCGCTGTTGCCAATTGATTGTTCCCAAGAGAAAGTAGCAGAGTTTGTTTATAAATTTTTAATTATGTTGGTAAAATTCAGTGGCGTATATAGAAAAAAGTTTCGGGGGCAGTGGCGGATCCAGGGGGGGGGGGCACTAGGGGCACTTGCCCCCCCGAGAATTTTTTCAATATACAAAAAATGAGTAAAAAGTAATGTTTTTGATAATAAAAATTCAAAATTTTTACCTGCGGCGCGGCGCATGAAAGTGTCTATTGTTATTATCATCGAAATTACAACCACTGACTAATTCAATAAAATGCTGCTGAAAAAATATATTCCGTTTTTTACCAACAGAGAATGTCACCTAAAGTGTCCCCCCCCCCCGAGAAGCACCTCTGGATCCGCCCTTGTTCGGGGGGGGCAGAGACAGTTTCAGGGGGGGGGGCGAGACTTCATGAGGTCGTATTTTATGCTATTTCATTATTGTATTCATAAAATATATGAAAATATCTAAAAAAATCTTAGCTTCGGGGGGGCCCGCCCCCCCTTCCTTATATACGCCACTGGTAAAATTTGATTACGAAAAACTGTTACAACGTGACGTGCAAGGTCGTACCTAAGGGGGGATCAATCTCCCCCCGAAATTTTTAGGAATAAAAAATAATCAAACATTTAGTAGTGATAAGTAGTTGAGATATGGATTATTCGCATTTCTTCCCCCGCCCCGAGGGTACTGACGCCCCATGGGTGGCCGAAGCGCCCTATGCTGTATTAAGTACCCCAGGGCTGCCAACGGCAAATTGAGAGGGCGGCAAAGGAAACGAACGACATTATGACCTTTTTTTTTTGTGAGGGGCGTCCTTTTTAGCTGTCGCCCCTGCCCCTTCAGGCACGCTACGCCGCTGGTCCCCTACGACATTCCAAGAATGTTCTTTAAGCATGTCCAGGGGAGGTTCTCAATTAGCAATTCTTAAGACATTTCCGGACCGGATAGTAGAACCTAATAAGATATTTAAAATTATTTTTTGTATCATGAAATAACACTTAATTTCCTTGTTTTTTAATGATTTTATACTGGGTTTATACAGACAAAAATAAAAATTAGAATAAAAACATTTTGCTGTTTATTCAGCCAAAAAAAAAATTAAAATTATTTTTTAATACTTTTTTTTGCAAAAAACAGTGTGAAAGTATTTTTGTATTAAATCACTGGCTTTTTATAGCCCTCGTAGTTTATCATAAAAAACAAATAAAAAATCGTCTAAAGATCATAAATAAACAAAGTTATAACAGTTCTATGTTAAAAACGGAATTATTAATAACCGGACATTATCAAAAACTTCATTCTGCAAAACAAGGCAAGAGCAAAATCGAAGTTCTGTATAGTCTTTTAAATTATCAAAACCGGACAAAATTAAAAAGGACAAAAACATAAAAAGGGCTCGGGCCTAGCTTTCGACGTTCACCTAAAGAAGAGCGCAGTGGCGTATATAGAAAAACGTTTCGGAATGGGCCCGAGGCAGTTTTGGGGGGGGCCCGAGGCCCCATGAGGGCGTATTTTATGCTATTTTATGTTTTTATTCATGAAATATGTCGAAAATATCTAAAAAAATCTTAGCTTCGGGGGGGGGCCGGGCCCCCCCCATATATACGCCAGTGGAAGAGCGGTTTTGATATAACTATGCAATTAAAGCGTCCTTCACTGCAATTTTTTTTACTACCATGCCTAATAAAAACACCGTCTCTACATAGGGATTGCTATAGCACATAAGGCGTTTTCATTAAGCAAGGGTCATCTTTAAAAAAGGCCAGGTGTTGGACCCTAGGTTAGGATTCATTTGCAATTAATTGACCAACAGGGTCGGTTCGATTCGGTTAACACCAATTTGCCGCCAAACTTTCATGAGACCGATTTGTATGAGAAGAAGAGAGACGGAACCAGTATACATATAAAGATAGGAGACCCCTTTTTATGATTTTGTCCTTTTTGATTTTGTCCGGTTTTGATAAAAGACGATATACTAAACTTTAATTTTGCTGTTGACTTGTTTTGATGAATGACGTTTTTGATAATGTCCGGTCTTAATACTTCCGTTTTTTTCATTGGACTGTTAGGCCATTTTTATTTGATGATCTTGGATGATTTATTTATGACGATGGATGGGGATTCGCTTTTAAAAGGTGTATTGCTTAAAATGGTACGAAAAAACAAAAAAATACTCTATCAAAACAACAACAAATGTCACGTGACGCGATGTCGCACATGCGCACATCCAGTTCCAGATAAAACTTAAATAACTTTTATTTTTATTTTTATATGTTTAAACCCAGCAATAACATCTTTTAGACGAAAATTGGTCGTTTGATAGCAAAAGTACAAAAATAATCACCACTTACAAAATCTGACCCAGTCCCATTTCAGTCAGAATATCTGGCTAATTCTAGGGACAATATTTGACATTATTAGACTTTTCCATAAAAACCCGATAAAAATATAACGGTGGCAACACCGTGGAGCAAATTCTGTAGCGAGCCTTTCACGCACCTTCCACGACATGAACTTAGTGCCTCTTTGTTAATTTTGCCGTGAAAAACAAAGAAGGAAAGTAAACTGCTGACCTCATAAAGAAAACGAATAGAAATTACAAATCTGAAAAAATTTGGCGATATTTGAAATGTCAATTTCTAGTGACGGTGTGAATTTATTTCCAATTTTTAAATTAAAAATTTCTAACGACTAACGTATTTTTGCTAAAAAAAATAATTATATCGTGATGCTGCATCCAACAAAAAGTGGGAAATTGCCTTGTAGGTAAGTTTTTAAGTTTAAAAATTGCCTTTTAAACGAGAAATCTTAAGCGCCAGATTGGGGGCAATTCTTTAAAATTTGAAATAATTTGAAACAATCTGAAAAAATTTGACGCCTCAAATTTTACCCCTAAATCATGGCAACATCGTAAATTTCAATTTATTGTACAGCGTCTAAAACCGAAAAATGAGGAAAAATATAATCTAAAACCTACCTTTAAACCCGATTGTTGATAATTCAATATTTTTCCGGGATTGTTGATGATGCACAGGTTCTTAAAAAATTGTATTTTTCCGGAAAAAAACAATAACAAAACCATGAGACGTTTTTCTGACTTCGTTAAAGTTGGATTCAAGAACCAAAACACAGCCTTCGTAACTACGAAGGCTGCGACCAAAGCGAATGGCTAAGTACAGCCGACCACAAAATCAAACGTATTATTATGTTAACGAAATCAAATGAATCTTAGGAAAAAAAACTATTAGGCTTGATAAGTTATGATATGAAAAAAAAAATAATACCCGGATTTATTGCAACCCGTGGCCCAAAAAATAACCTTTGAATATATAAATATCAAACTTGTTGTATTATTATTATCATATAATTAAAAATAATGTTTGTCTAATATTTCTTATCAGGTATGAGAAGAGAAAGAAAAAAAGTCTGCCAAACCCAGGTTATAAAGGTTAAGTTCAGGTCTGCTACAGGGTGACCTTAAAATTTATTATAGATTTGTTTAGAAATTCTAGTTCTCTACTTAACAATAAAAAGTTGAAAATAGCCCAAAAAGTTAAACTATGTATTAACGGATTATTTCAAATTTAGGTTCAGGGGGTGAGTTACAGGGTGATATCAAAAATAGTTGTACAATTTACATTCTTAAAAACAACTTTGTCAGGAGTTTTACTTAGCAAACAAGAGTTAGAAATACCTTAAAAAATCATATCACTAACATATTGTATTACCTTTAGAGCCAGCAAGTTAGCTACTGGGTGATATCGAAATTATTAGTGTATTTTTCTAAAAATCACATTTTTAGAAAACAATGTTGTCAAGAGCTTTCGTTATCAGAAAATGCTTAGGAACACGTTAAAAAATCATGACATTAACTGACTATTACCTTTAGGTCCTTGGAGTAAGGTACAGGGTGATATCAAAATTAGTAAAACACTTTTGTAAAAATCACAATTTCAAAAATCAACTTTATCAGGAGTCTTGGTGAGCAAAAAATAGTTAGGAATTGTAAACAAACCATACTATTCACTAACTGCGTTACATTTAGGTCCAGTAGGTAAGATACTAGTAGTAAATTTTTTTATAAATCATATTTTTAAAAATAACTTTTGGCCTCACCTTACTGTTTACAAACCAAGAACATATAAGTTAGGGTTTCTTGAGCGATCTATTAAAAGAATATTACGTTAATTACTTTTCCGCACAATTTTACTTTTTCGCATCATTTTTACTTTCCTCACGATTTTTTTCCGCACGTCCAAATTGCAAGAACCTTTCCGTCCACAATCGTTTTCAAATGAAAACCCGTCCTCCTACACACAAGTTTCATTTTCAAGAAGTGCTGCTGAACCGATGCTACCAGAAGCACCGAATGAAGAATCCTGTAATGTGTTACAGCCTGTACAGACCAATATACCTTCCTCCATTCACTACAGTAGTAATTCTAAGCAGCAAACTGATCAAGGCATTTCTGTAGTGGGCCAAACACCAACCAATCAACAAACAGAAAGTTCACTTTCAATTTCAATATCTACCATCGTTAACTTTTTCGTTATTGTTAATTAAATGTTCTTTACATAAAGTTTCTTTTTAATATATCATAATAAAAAAATCCTGTTTTATTATTTTTCCGTGCATAAAAAAAATCAAGTAAAAATAAAAGTTAAAAAAACGTACGGAAAAGTAACTTTTCCGCACTAGTGCTGAAAAATTTCTTTTTCGCACGATTTTTGTTTTGTTAAAAATGAAGATATTTAGGACTCATTAAATGATTTATGTAACAATTCTATCTTACGTATCATTTTCTAGCATTATTATAAAATCTTTGCGAATTAAAACATGTTTTTTGATAAAGAAGATGGACAAAAACACTCGTAGGAAAAACATTGTACCTAATTCTTGCGGAAACTATCTTTTCCATCCTTGACGGCTTGCCCGAACTCCGCTCCGCGTCGTTTGTGCAACTGCCGTCACGTGCGGAAAAGTACCTCTTTCCGCACTTGTTAGGTAAATAACTATTGTACAAACAATTAAAAGCCTAAGCGATACAAAAAAATATTTATGTAAAAGATATTTAAAATTTAAAGGTAAAAGACCTTAAGTGGGATGAAACTACTGCTTTTGTTGATTTGGAGTTTTCAGTAAAAATAGCTAAAGAAGTAAAGAAATATATCCCTTTATCAGACAACCAAATAGCTATGTAGCGGTACATGTATTAACAGATTTTTTGAAAGAAATGCAAAATGTTGAGTCGCTTCACTTTGGAAGAAGTCTATATACAAGTAATTAAATAAAACTAAGAACGACGTACGGGACAAAAATATTTCTGTGCAGGTTGTTGTTTGTCAATGTAATTAAATGTAATATTTATTATGTGTATTTGTACATTTTTATATTGAGCAAGCTTAATAATTATAAGGGTTTGATTTGACTCGGTTTGGTTATGTTAAATAGATAACTTGGGTGTCAAATTGTTGCCTAAAAAACATGCAAATTTGTGAAATAACAACGAAGACAGTTTCTTCCTGTAAATAAATGTGCAGATTTTTATATTTATCGTGTATGTTTGTCAATGTTTGCATTAGGCAAGCCTAGTGAAGGCTTTCGTTTTGTTACATTAAATATATATTTTAGGGCCAAGATTCTAAAATATCTTGTAAATTTGTTAATCAACAAATCAAACAAATGTAAAATATTTGTAAAAAAATTTTGATTTACTATTTGTATTTGTTAATTTTTATATTGACCAACTGGTTCGGTTTGATTCTATTAATTGTATATTTTGGATGAAAAATTTTTGTCAAATAAGCATGTAAATTTGTGAATTAACAACGAAGGCAGGCAGGTTTTTCTGTAAATAATTATTGTACATTTTTATATTGACCAACCTTATTTATATGGGTTTGGTTCGGTTTGGTTATACTTGATATGTATTATAAAGCCATGATTTTTTCAAACTAACTTGTGAATTTGTAAAAGAACAACGAACCAAGATGTTGTTACGTAAATAAATGTAGGGATTTTTGGATTTCTCATGTGTATTTGTAAACTTTTATTTTGACCAAGGTTAGTTAGGGGCTTAAGTTGATTTGGTTATATTAACTAATAAGTTTTAATGTCAAAATTTTATCATATTAACTTGTAAATTTGTCAAATAAATAGTAAAAGTTTTTCACGTAAATATATGTAAATATTTTTGGATTTATTTATTCATTTCACCCTGTAGCTCACCTCCCTTGTTTTTTAAAAATGTGATTTTTCAAAATCTTTACTGCTATTTAGATATCACCCTGCAGCTTACCTACTGGAAGTAAATGAAATTTAGTAAGTGGTATGATTGCTTAACGTGTTCCTAACTATTTTTTGCTAACAAACGCTCCTGACAACGTTGATTTTTAAAAACGTGATTTTTACGAAATTTTATTACTAATTTCGATATCACCCTGTACCTCATTTCCTGGACCTAACGGTGATACAGTCAGTTAATGGTATGATTGTTTAACGTATTCCTAACTATACTTTGCTAACAAAAGCTTCGGACAACCTTGCTTTTTAAAAATGTGATTTTTAGAAAATTTACACACACTAATAATTTCTATATCACCATGTAGCTCAATTCCTGGACCTGAAGGTGATAAAATCTGATAATGGTATGATTGTGTAACGTGTTTCAAATAATTTTTTGCTAACGAAAGCTCTTGACAACATTGTTTTTTAAAAATTTGTTTTTTAGAAAATTACGCTTCTAATTTCGATATCACCCTGTAGGTCTCTCACGTCCTGGATCTAAAAATAATACAATAAGTTCATGATACATATTTTAATGTATTTCTTACTCTTATTTGCTAACTAAAACTCCTGACAGAGTTGTTTTTTAAAAATGTGATTTTAATTAAGATTTACTACTATTTTCGATATCACCCTGTAACTCACCTCCTGGACCAAAATTTGATCTAATCCGTAAATAGTAGTTTTTTAGGGCTATTTTTAACTTTTTATTGCTAAGTAGAAAATTAGAATTTTTTAACAAATCTATAATATTAGGCACACAAGAAATTTTACATAATTATACAAACATTATTTTTAATTATACGAATTTATAGAAAGTTTGAAATTTATGTTTTAAAGGTTTGTTTCTTGGGTCCCGTTCATTTTATTCATATTATGAACCTATTTTCAGGTCGGCTGTACGCAGTTCCCTGCCTATATGTGTGGCTCCCTCTAGGGAGCGTGTCGCAAACTTAAGTTTTCCTTGCACAAAGTGACCACGTGGTCGTGGCACCCCTGAAAAATTCCGCCTTCGACTTATTTTCGTCAGATGGAGACTGTGGCGACTATTCTTAGGGTCACTGCATCCTGAAAGCCTGGCATCTTCCAACGAGCGGATAGTTCACAACTTGCATTCCATTTGCTATTGGTTGACATAGTCAGGCGGGATTTTTAAAATTAAAACTCTCCTGTCCTCGTTTTGGGAGGTTGAAATCGGTGTTAAACCAAACTGAAACAAAACCTAACCGTGGTCAATTGATGGGAAACGTATCCTGACCGGGGCGTATCTGGACAGGTTAGGATACGTTGTCGAATAATTTATCAGGGTTAGGTTAACACCGATTTCGACAGGAAAACAGGATAGGGAAGCTAATTAAAAAAAAATATAATATGTTTTTAAAAAACAATAAAAAAAAACTCATCGGCATATGCATAGATTTAGTTAAATTCAATAGGTATGTACTGCACAAACCACTACTCTTTTTAGTCACTTACAACTAGTATATATTCGTATTTTACGCCGAAAGCTGTAAACATAAAGTTTGTTAAATGCTTGACTGGTGGCACCATCTCTTAATATAATATAATAATAATCTTAAACGGCAACGTTCAACATTAAAAAGTCAGCTGACTATTTCGACCAATAGCAAACGGAATGCAAGTTGTGAACTAGCCGCTCTCCCAGGGGTAGCGACACCAAACATAACCTCATTTACGAAAAACTCAAATCTGACACTGTCAGGAGCATAGCTTTTTTTATGTTTAAAAAAATTAAATGGTTTACAAATGTTACGTAAAGAACTGTCCGTCACATCCGGTATATAAATTTTACTGTCCAAATAAACAAACCTAAAAAAACTAAGTTTTTTATGATTTCAAATTTATTAGGACCCTGTGTCCAGCAGTCCACACAGCGAAGGAAACCAAAAATATAGTTTGCATGTTTTATATATATTCTAAAATATAGAAAACTATTATGTTGGGTTTTGTATTATTTAATAAATGTTTTATGCTCTCTACGGAATAAAGGTGTACGTTTAATCCCTTTTTTCATGGGCTAAGGTAGTATTTCTTGTCTCCAGTGATTGAAAGTAATTTCTTTAAAACCATAAAGGCAAAATATAGGTTTTTGGATTATTTTATTTTATCATAATACAAAAAACAAAAAGGAATATATACACGATACCGATTATTTTGTTTCAGCTTGCCGTAAGCTTACTTTACTTTGCCGATGGCTTGGTTCGTTTTGATCGTTATTGTGTCCTTAGGCATAGAATATTGCTTCCATATAAACGAAGCATTTAACTTTCTAGACTTCTCCAGGCTGTAAACCAGGAAACTGTGAAATTTTCGAAATTCTGTTTATTGCATCATTTCCATGCCCATCTCAAAGTAAGAATATGCTTTATTTTCCATCTTCGAGAAATGTAATTCGAACTTTTTCTCGAGTAAACTTAATTAGTTTGTTATGAAATAAATAATATTTTTCCACATTGTTTGTTATAAGGTCACTCATCGTCAAGCAAGCTTTACCTTGCTTGACGATGAGTGACCTTTGTTTGTTAGCATCTGACTGACTTTTGTTTAATGTAATGCCATGACAACTATCACTGCCCACTGTTTTTTTATATACTTGACATGCTAAAACTACAGTACGGTAAGTGGTTTAATACCTATTTATTTAGTTTATGATTATTATTATTTTTAGTATATAAAAATAAACCTTGGCATTAAAGTCCCTTTTAGTCACTTAGCAAATTATAGCCCTTCTTCCGGTCGAGCATGAAAATTCCCGCCGTGGTATTAAAAGTAAACACTGCACGCTCCAGGTTTATAATATACCTACTATTATTTTTATTATTGTTCAAAAAAAAGCGGGCGGCGAAGAAAAGGTCGAAAATACAAAAAGTCGAAAATACAAAAGTTCGAAAGTACAAAAGGTCGAAAATACAAAAGATTGAAAAACAAAAGGTTCAAACAAAGATCGAAAGTAGCTACACTGTAATGATTGCAAAACAAAGTAGAATTAAGAGACACACAGGTACACACACACACACTCATAGAAAAGTTTTTAAAAAATCAACATCCAATAAAAACTCAAGGTAGCAACACGACGGGTCGCAGAACTTTGTTCGAAAACATTTTCTTCGAACGGAAATTTTTATGAAAACCATTTCTTCTAATGAAAATTTGTTTGAAAACATTTTTTTTAAACGGAAATTTATTCGAACACCATTTCTTTGAACGGAAATTTGTTCGTAAGTAATAGTTGTTCAAAAACATTTTCTTCGAATAGAAATCATTTTCTTCGAAAGCAAGTTTTTCGATAAAAGACGCTCTAGACCTGGATTTCCAAACCTAACACAATTCATATAGTTTGACTACGGCAAGGTCTTTTTAACATATTTTTTCAAAAAAACCCTGACTTCTTTCCCGGGATCGTAAACATTCTGAAAATTTGTCTACTTTCCTCCTTTTGGAAGGTCGAAATCGGTATTTTCCTAAACTTTGTCAATTGATCGCAAACGTATCCGAACCGGTCCAGATACCTCCTGATATGCTCAATTAAGAAAGGTTAGAGTAACACCGATTTCAACCTTCCAAAATGAGGACCGGAAAGCTAATTTAGGGAAATCATTTTTCGACAATAGGTCTCGGTTGGTTCGGTTTGGTTTCACACCCTCTAGGATCCCGGGAAAGAAGTCAGGGAAGTTTTTATTTCCAAAAATTGTTAGAAAAAAACCCCATTAGTCGAACTATATGAGTTGTGTTAAGTTTGGCAAGCCAGGTCAAATTTTTTTTTCGAAAAATTTGTTTTCGAAAAAATGTTTTTGAACAAATTTTAATTTAAAAAAAATATTTTCGAACAAATTTCCGTTCAAAGAAAATGTTTTCGAACACATTTCTGTTCGAAGAAAATGATTTCGAAAAATTTCTGTTTGAAGAAAACGTTTTCGAACAATCTTTTGTTCGAAGAATATGTTTTAGAACAATTTTTGGTTTAAAGAAAATGATTTTCGAAGTTTATGCTTTCGAACAATAATATTAAGATATTTATATGAAATGTACTATAAAAATATAAATAATTAAGCCGAACCTTACGAAAACTCGAACTGTATTTGGGCATTTTTTGTCTTTTGATAAAATGTAAAATTCGGAATAAAAAGATACTAAAAAAAACCACAATACCAAAAACACCCAAAAAAAATGGGAAAAAACCTTGGAAAATAAATTAAACAGTGCGAAAAATAGCGTATAAACATCGTGATAAAATTTTCATTTTATCCCTTGATATATTATATACTATTAATAAACTTTTAACATAGAAATGTATTTCTGTCCTGTTTGTTTATTTATTACGTATTATTTTTATACAAAAACAGAAATAATATTTAAAAGAAAATAATTTTTAACAATAATACCTACAATAAATATTCATAACCCAAAAACTCAAGGAACATATTTTTTATTTCTTAAGCTGTATAAAAACGAGTTCTTTTTAAGTTCTATTAAAACATTTGTCTTTTCTCAGACTGTATAAAAATGAGTATTTTTCACGAACGTCTATGGAATTTTGAGTACGGTTTTGACACTCGTGTCGCTACCCCTGGGAGACGCTAGACTTCCAGGATTCAGTGACCCTAGTATTTTTAATTACACTATCCAAAACCTTATGGGCGCAGCTTTCGTGTTCGTTTACGACAGAGACAATTTATTATTTTCTCTCTGGTTTACGAAGGACTCAGCCGCATGGGCCGTCACTGAAGAACAGCAGTTTCTATATGGGAGGACCCCCCAGAATAAAAAACTATATACGTGCCTAGCTTTTTTAAAAAGTAAAAAAATAATCACCACTTCAATAATTTGACAGGATCTTCACTTAGTCAGATTTTTCTGGCAGATTTTAAAGAAATAATTTGACATTCCCTTAAAATTCCGTTCAAATATAACGGTGGCAACAGCGTAGAGCTAATTTTGTAGCGACCCTTCCACGACATGCAGTTAGTCCCTCTTTGTTAATTTTACCGTGAAAAACAAAGAAAGAAAGTAAACTTAGCTGACCTCATAAAGAAAACGAATAGGACTCATAAATTTGAAAGAAATGTGACGAAATGTGACGAAATTTGACATTTCAGTTTGTGTGGTTAATAGTGAATTTATTTACAATTTTTAAATTAAAAATTTTCAACAAATTACGGGTTTTTTATTAAAAACAAATATTATATCGTGACGCTACATCTATCAAAAAGTGGGAAATGGCCTTTTAGGTAAGTTTTTAAGTTTAAAAATTGCCTTTTAAACGAGAAATCTTAAGCGCCAGATTATGTCACATTTTGTCAAATTTCGCCAGATTTTTTGAAATGTAAAGAATTGACCCCATTGGGGTCAATTCTTTACATTTCAAAAAATTTGACGAAATTTGAAAAAATGTGACATAATCTGGCGCTTAAGATTTCTCGTTTAAAAGGCAATTTTTAAACTTAAAAACTTACCTACAAGGCAATTTCCCACTTTTTGTTGGATGCAGCATCACGATATAATTATTTTTTTTTAGCAAAAATACGTTAGTCGTTAGAAATTTTTAATTTAAAAATTGGAAATAAATTCACACCGTCACTAGAAATTGACATTTCAAATATCGCCAAATTTTTTCAGATTTGTAATTTCTATTCGTTTTCTTTATGAGGTCAGCTAAGTTTACTTTCCTTCTTTGTTTTTCACGGCAAAATTAACAAAGAGGCACTAAGTTCATGTCGTGGAAGGTGCGTGAAAGGCTCGCTACAGAATTTGCTCCACGCGGTTGCCACCGTTATATTTTTATCGGGTTTTTATGGAAAAGTCTAATAATGTCAAATATTGTCCCTAGAATTAGCCAGATATTCTGACTGAAATGGGACTTGGTCAGATTTTGTAAGTGGTGATTATTTTTGGCCTTTTGCTATCAAACGACCAATTTTCGTCTAAAAGACGTTATTGCTGGGTTTAAACATATAAAAATAAAAATAAAAGTTATTTAATTTTTATCTGGAACTGGATGTGCGCATGTGCGACATCGCGTCACGTGACATTTGTTGTTGTTTTGATAGAGTATTTTTTTGTTTTTTCGTACCATTTTAAGCAATACACCTTTTAAAAGCGAATCCCCATCCATCGTCATAAATAAATCATCCAAGATCATCAAATAAAAATGGCCTAACAGTCCAATGAAAAAAACGGAAGTATTAAGACCGGGCATTATTAAAAACGTCATTCATCAAAACAAGACAACAGCAAAATTGAAGTTTAGTATATCGTCTTTTATCAAAACCGGACAAAATCAAAAAGGACAAAATCATAAAAAGGGGTCTCCTATCTTTTCATGTATACTGGTTCCGTCTATCTTCTTCTCATACAAATCGGTCTCATGAAAGTTTGGCGGCAAATTGGTGTTAACCGAATCGAACCGACCCTGTTGGTCAATTAATTGCAAATGAATCCTAACCTAGGGTCCAACACCTGGCCTTTTTTAAAGATGGCCCTTGCTTAATGAAAACGCCTTATGTGCTATAGCAATCCCTATGTAGAGACGGTGTTTTTATTAGAAAAAAAATTGCAGTGAAGGACGCTTTAATTGCATAGTTATATCAGAACCGCTCTTCGACTGGCGTATATATGGGGGGGGGAGGGAAGCTAAGATTTTTTTAGATATTTTCGACATATTTCATGAATAAAAACATAAAATAGCATAAAATACGCCCTCATGGGGCCTCGGGCCCCCCCCAAAACTGCCTCGGGCCCACCCCGAAACGTTTTTCTATATACGCCACTGCGCTCTTCTTTAGGTGAACGTCGAAAGCTAGGCCCGAGCCCTTTTTATGTTTTTGTCCTTTTTAATTTTGTCCGGTTTTGATAATTTAAAAGACTATACAGAACTTCGATTTTGCTCTTGCCTTGTTTTGCAGAATGAAGTTTTTGATAATGTCCGGTTATTAATAATTCCGTTTTTAACATAGAACTGTTATAACTTTGTTTATTTATGATCTTTAGACGATTTTTTATTTGTTTTTTATGATAAACTACGAGGGCTATAAAAAGCCAGTGATTTAATACAAAAATACTTTCACACTGTTTTTTGCAAAAAAAAGTATTAAAAAATAATTTTAATTTTTTTTTGGCTGAATAAACAGCAAAATGTTTTTATTCTAATTTTTATTTTTGTCTGTATAAACCCAGTAGAAAATCATTAAAAAACAAGGAAATTAAGTATTATTTCATGATACAAAAAATATTTTTAAATATCTTATTAGGTTCTACTATCCGGTCCGGAAATGTCTTGAGAATTGACAATTGAGAACCTCCCCTGGAAATGCTTAAAGAACATTCTTGGAATGTCGTAGGGGACCAGCGGCGTAGCGTGCCTGAAGGGGCGGGGGGGGGGGGGAGGCGACAGCTAAAAAGGACGCCCCTCACAAAAAAGAAAGGTCATAATGTCGTTCGTTTCCTTTGCCGCCCTCTCAATTTGCCGTTGGCAGCCCTGGGGTACTTAATACAGCATAGGGCGCTTCGGCCACCCATGGGGCGTCAGTACCCTCGGGGCGGGGGAAGAAATGCGAATAATCCATATCTCAACTACTTATCACTACTAAATGTTTGATTATTTTTTATTCCTAAAAATTTCGGGGGGAGATTGATCCCCCTTAGGTACGACCTTGCACGTCACGTTGTAACAGTTTTTCGTAATCAAATTTTACCAGTGGCGTATATAAGGGGGGGGCCGGGCCCCCCCGAAGCTAAGATTTTTTAGATATTTTCATATATTTTTTGAATACAATAATGAAATAGCATAAAATACGGCCTCATGAAGTCTCGGGCCCCCCTCCCCTGAAACTGTCTCTGCCCCCCCCCCCCGAACAAGGGCGGATCCAGAGGTGCTTCTCGGGGGGGGGGGCACTTTAGGTGACATTCTATGTTGGTAAAAAACGGAATATATTTTTTTAAGCAGCATTTTATTGAATTAGTCAGTGGTTGTAATTTCGATGATAATAACAATAGACACTTTCATGCGCCGCGCCGCAGGTAAAAATTTTGAATTTTTATTAGCAAAAACATTACTTTTTACTCATTTTTTGTATATTCAAAAAATTCTCGGGGAGGGGCAAGTGCCCCTAGTGCCCCCCCCTGGATCCGCCACTGCCCCCGAAACTTTTTTCTATATACGCCACTGAATTTTACCAACATAATTAAAAATTAATAAACAAACTCTGCTACTTTCTCTTGGGAACAATCAATTGGCAACAGCGGCAGCATTTGGCCTTCGAATCTGTAACTAACAGTTGACCAAATACCTTAAAGCATAAGATCTCTATATATCAATAACATATAATTCAATTCGCTCATTCTGCGTACAAGGCCACGTCGCGGGGTGGCGTTAATTCCTTCGGTCAATTTTTTATTCGCTTAGTTTAGACGGTTGCCGCTGGGTAGCGCTAGCAGAGACGGAACAGATAGGAATTACCAAGGCGTCTAAAATTTTTACAGGCATGATTAATTTTCTTATAAATAAAACTTTTTATGAATTTTTTTTTAAACTTTCGTTAAAACGCCTTTTAGCAAAAAAAATATAGCATTTATTAATAGCATAAAATTTTCTTTTCAATGATGTAAAACTAAAGGGTTTAATTTACAATAAATGGTACAGTGGCATGTATAAATGAAGATTATTTACAAAAATCGTAAAAAATAATTATAAGTTTCGATGTAACTAATTATCTTTATCTATATGAAACATTAGGGACCTATTGCAATAGTGCCAGGCACAAATTGTGTCGGGCACTATATTGACACTTTCGCATTATAAGAACAGCTGTCTTCTTTCAAAATTAGGTCATTGTGTATTATAAGAGCCGGAATTATTAGTGACGCCACTATTAATGGGAAATAAACAACTGGATTTCTAAATTCGACTTTGGTATGTCAATTTTGAAAGATCAACTGTCAGTTTTTAATGCGAAACTGTCAATATAGTGCCCGGCACAATTTGTGCCTGGCTCTATTGCAATAGGTACACTGGTGCAGCGGCGGCTCATGCCGCAGGCGAGGTGAAGCGCCACATTATAAACACCGGTACAAACGTTATTCTCTTTAAAACTCTTTGCGTCCTAGAACTATTGGAGCATGGTACGACAGTTGAAAGAGAAAAACGACAATATAAATAAAACTTTTTGCCCATAAATATGTTTCTGATCTCTTTCAACTGAGGACGAGGAAGCAATAAATTTTCTTCAGAGATAATACCTGTATAATAATATGTTTGTAATGTACCGCTTCACCTCGCCTGCGGCACGAGCCGCAGCTGCACTGGTGGTCGCAGTGGAAGGGCTGCAAGACCCACTCACATATGAATCATCAATTATCTTTACATAATTAATCTGTGCATTATTTAAAAAAAAAAATTATTTTCGAAAAGAGTACAAGAGTACTTAATTTTTAAGAAAATTAGTAGCAATTTTACGTCTTGAGAAAAACGGGTTTAGTTTTATACTTTTTTATTTTCTTATAATTTTAAAATAAAAGTGAAGGTTTTAATTTTTTGCTTTTTATTTCAAACTTATATATAATCTGATTTTCTCAAAACATAGAATTTCTACATGCGACAATCTTTTTAGCGACGGCAGAATATTTTTTTTGAAAATGAAGTTCTCTAGGCAAAAATAATTTCTGCCACTATTTAGAAAATAAAATTTTCTTCTTAGGAACGGCAGTATGTATTATAAATAATACTGATTTTTGGCGATTTTTACAAATTGTCTCCAGTTATGTTCGTCGTTATACCTAAAGGGGCGGAAGACCACCCAGGAAAAAGTGGCCAAAGAATAAAACTTATAGAAGATAACGCTTTTTTCCAAAAATGTAACTTTCACAAAAATCGGTTTTTCTTTAGAAGACCACGCGGAAGATCATCGACCTATTTTTATGAAAGAAAATGTAATTTTCTATAAGCTTTATTCGTTATGAGTTTCTTACTTTGACCACTTTTGTCCCCCTCTCCACCCTAGATGTAGGCTGTAGTTGACAATGTGGCAAACAAGTAAAACATTAAACTACATTACAATAGCAACAAAAATATATCTATCTGTCAGGAAATCCCATATAGGGGGAAGGTATAACCTATGACGACCTTCGGTCTAATCATTTAAAAGAAAATTTTATTGTCTATCACGTAGTATAATTAAAATTTATACACCGTTAGAAATAATTATAAATGATACATTGCTAAAGAAGAAATTTGGTCTTCCTAATAAAGTGTAATATCAGTGTTTTCTTGCAGCACTTAGTTTTTATGACAATTGCAAAATTTCAAAATTAAAAAGATTGATTGAAAGAACTTTTTTGTTGAAAATTCAATGAAAATGTAAAAAATCAATAGATTTTTCGAGGATTTCTGTAAATCGCCCACATTGATGGATGCCACTGGCTCATTGAGAGTGAAATTGTCTCTATTTGATTATCAATTGTTGAAACACAAAGTTAATTTTCCTAATAAATTATTAAATACATTTCAAAAAATTGTAAAAAACAAAAAATATTTGTAGTGATTTTTAAAAAAGTTCTTAGTTTACGGACGCGAATGAAGTATTACCCACAATCTGCACTGAGAGATATATGATTTAAATCAATATTTTGTTGTAAATTATATACTATAGTTTTTTTGCGCAAAAGGCTTACCCCTAGATGTACCGTAAGAAGGCTTAGCTAATCCATCATTGTTGTTTTATGTGAGCAACAAGGACTTAATCGCGATTAAGTGACTAATCCCAGAAATGTGCTTACGGTGCATCTAGGGTTTAGTGTCCAACAAAATTAGTTAAATTTAAAAATGTTAGTTGGTTTGTTTTGAATAAAATGTGCAAACAATCGTTTTGAAGATGTTGAAGGGTTCGTATCTTTGTAACAGTATAGTACCTAGGTAGCTTCAATATATCTTGTTTGTTGAGTCTCTAAGGGCCGGTTTCTCAATAGAGGGTTAGCCCTGACCCGTGGGTTAAAAAAAGAGTTGGCTGACATATTTACCACATGCCAAAAAAATACAGCTATTAAAGATAATCCACGGGTCAGGGGTAATCCTCTATTGAGAAACCGGCCCCTAATGTTCTCTGCATATTTCGTCAAAAATAAGTTTTTTCTTGTCTTGGTTTTACATTTTAAAAATCTATATTTAAAAAAAAAATTTATTGTTATTATTATATCATTCAAATCAAACCTCTTGTCGTTTGTGGCCTTGTTTCGCAGGTGGACGGATTATCAATTATCATAATAGGGCGAATAGTGTTTATAATTTTAATAGATTATTATTTTTCAAGCAAATTAATGAGATTCACGCATGTCGCCGTAAGTTGTTTTGTCTTAAATCAGATTAAAATTATGCCAATGCCTTATTTGAATTCTACATTGCATTGTATCGTATTTATCCTTAGAAAATTGATGCATTGTTGTCAAGATTTAAGGTTAAAATCTGGCATGTCAAATTGTGTCAGATTTTTTCAAATTGTGAAGAATCGTCCCCATTATGTCAAATTTTTTCAAATTTCGTCAAATTTTTTGAAATGTAAAGAATTGACCCCAGATCGTGGGATTTTGATTTTATTGAATGTAAATTTTGACGTCGTTTTGTTTTAATCAAGTTTTAGCTTTTTATTGTGTTTACCAATTTTTATCTATAGTTTTAAGTTTGACTTACTTTTTTTATTTAAATAATTTTAAATCAATAATTTTCATTGAATTTAAATGTTGGCGTCGTTATGTTTTAATCAAATTTTAGATTTTTCTTATTTTAACCGATTTTTATATAGTTTTAAGTTTGACTGTTTGACTTTTTTTTATTTAAATAATTTTAAATCAATAATAATTATTTAGTGTTCAATAGACTATAATTGGATAAATGAGGCTTTTGTCAATGTCTACTTTGGTAAACTGACTAATAAAGCCAATTTTTGTATTTGAACTTAAATAAAATTATGGCGTTAGCAATTAAAAGTAGGTACATCAAATGTTAGTTAAATTTATTTTTAAACTTTATTTAGTTTTTCTATTATTGTTATTTTGATAGGGATTAATGTATTTCCATAGTTTTAAAGCTTTTAGTTGGATATTTGTACTTTAGATAAGCAAGGCTTTGTCAATGTATACTATTGTATTCTGACTAAAAGCTAATTTTGATTTGATTTGAACAAAAACATTTGATGTAAAAAACGGCCAAGTACCCGAAAATTTTATTCCGTAAAAAGAATTGAGGTCAAAGTATAGCTAAGTTTTTCAATACACATTTCGAAATAAAATGTTCTCACTCATTTGAAAATATTTATTTAAAATTTATATTTTATATTCAAGAGGTTTACAAAATAGCTTAAAAAAGCTAGCTTTAAAATACGTAGCAAAACAATGATGAAATTCATGATTTTGCAAATTGAAAAGCAAGAAAAATAGATTTTATTTTGTTTTTATGGTAAAAAAGCATTTTATATTCTTATTGACTCATGAGGTCCTCCAAAAACTTGTTAGCTACGCAGCTGGTCAAATCCCAGCTCCGTAGTTTTTTTGGAAGTGAGCAATATTAGGTTTACATAACTTTACATGTATACGAGAGAGAAGAAAATTAAAAATGTAAGTTTTTTTATTACCTTCCTAGCCCGCGTAGCAATGGATAGAGAAAGTATTATTTTCGACGAAAAAAATTTTTTTGATACTCTTACGAGCTGAATTGATTTCGATCAAAATCCATTAATGCTAATGACAGTTTTTGACAATTAAAAACTTTAAAAAATGCTAACTTTTTAACGGAGCATCGTATCAAGACGATGTATTCGGAATAGGGTGGGTTCGCCGGTTCGCCGACCGTCGCCGGTTTTCGACCACTTCAGCAGTTCTTTGGCTGTACTAAGAATTGTATTAAATTATCTCTCTCAACCAATTCCCTGATAAATAGATTAATCTTCTCCCCACCTCTCGCACAACGCATCAGAGGCGTGCAGAAGTATCGATAGAATTTCAAGTTTTTCTAGTTTTTCGCTAGTGAAGGGTGTGTTGGAAACAAGCTGGTTAGTCACTCATTTTACTATATTCTCTGAATTTTCTGTATACTTTTGATAGGTAAGATATTTCTGGACACGATTAGCCTAATTATTTTTGTTGTTTTTATTTTTTTCTCAATAAAATGTGGTGGTCGGATAACTGGGTACGCAAAAACACTAAAATCGGGTTGTCGACCGGGCGGTCGAAAAATGTCAGAATAATAATCTTTTATATAAATAAAATAGGGCTTATGATTTACTGAAATCTGGTGGCCAGTTTTCGACCGCCTTTTTTTCTTTAAAAATATTTTTAAAACAGCTGTAAAATACAGAAAGATTTTGGCGCTCGACAAATGGCCTGTTTGTCGACCATATTCAAAATATAAAAATATTTGTATGGTCGAAACGGTCCATCTATCAACCCCCTTGGAAGTAATAAATTGTAAAGATTTTGAAATTTTTTTCCTACAGATTTCATTGTGGGTAGGACGGTACTGGGGGTAATGGCGCCCAACCGAAAAATTACTGTTAGGAAAAAGGACTCCAGGAAAGAAGAAAGCAAAGACGTTTTTTAAAAAATTAAAAATAATGATACAATAGATTGGGAGTTTGAAGATTTTTCTAGTTTTAATCAAAATGCGAATGTAAATGATGTTAAATTTGAAGATAAGACTTTAAAAAACAAGTTAGTATTTATTAAAGACAATCACGAAAAAAATGAGCTTGCGATGAGCTCTGATGACGCCAAAAATGATAACGATAAAGAGAAAGACGCTATAAAAGAAGCTAATAATAAGGAAACACAGGTAGAAAAGATGAAAACTGATGTGATTAAAAATGCCATAATAGACGATATAAGTTTAGTAGCAACGGAAATGACGCATGTCGAAAATAAAGAACCTGAAAAGCCTAAAATTCGGCCAAAAATATTAAAAGAAAATATTATTTAAACAGCATAAAGAGCGCCAGACAAACTTTAACAGTGAAAAATATATTAATGTAATGTAATACTTTTACTAATAAACAAAGAGACTGATGTACAAAACAAAAAACCTGAAGAGCATAGATATTGAGCCTATATTATCAAACCAAAAGACTGATAAAAAACTATTGAACCTGAAGAGCATAGTACAAACTTCGAGAATAAAAACTCAGATAATATATCTGTAGAATTAAAGGAAAAGACTGATGTAAACGTTATTGAATCTGAGGAAAATTACAAAAAAAATGACAAAGAGTTCTTGGATGTAATATCAACTGAATTAGGCAAAGAAAGAAACTGTAATAACATATTTTTAGACGATGTGGATGTTAATCAAAATTCAGAAACAAGCTTATTAGACCCAGCGGCGTAGCGTACCCGAAAGGGCGGGGGGGGCGACCGCTAAAAAGGGCGCC